>OY728156.1:789776408-791026408 GCA_963277665.1 Viscum album | reverse complement strand
AAGTCATAAAAAACCAACCTAACTCAATATTTTATGTTTAAGGAACTATTTATGAACATAAAATGGGTTTTCGGAAAGTTTATAGGTCATTTGGTCCCCTAAGATAAAGTTTTAGTCCTTTATTACGTTTATTTTTTCCTTAATAATTGTAATTAATTTTAATTACTTTCACTAATATTTTTGTTAAAAACCATTTTGGTATTATTAGAAATTATAAATTATTATGATTACAAATATGGAATATATTTTTCCAAATTACAATCATAAAATTCCGAAAAATTAATTTAAGTTCACCATGCGAGTAGGATGACAATGCGGATTTTTAAAGTAAAAACGTCCGAAATTTTGTTGTGTTTTTATAATTAATTTCAAAGTTAAAATGATTTAAATTAAATAAATTGTAATAATTGATAAAAAATATCATCTAATTAAACTTTAATACCATTAAAATTATAATTTAAACTTATAAATAAATTATATGAAAAAGAAGTTTTAAACTAAAATTTAGTATTTTTAACTATTCATTAAAAAATGAAATGTTTCAAAAAAAAATAAACAATTAACTCTAACCTAATTATTATGTTTATATTTAAAATATAAATTTATTTTGACATATTAAATCTATTAAAGTTTCAAAATTCATATTTGAAATGGGTTCTCCATTAAAAGGAGTTAAAATTGCCTTTATAAAAAGATTGGTTTTTATGTTTAAAATAGAGTTTGTTCTTTCTTATGTCTATAAAAAATAATGGATGAATATAAAAAATATTTTATTGAATATAATATATATATATTATATTAATATCACTCAATAATTTTAATTAATTTAATCTATTTCCATAAGAAAACATTTTTATCATAAAAATAGTTTTCTATAAAAATATCATTTTATATTCAATTGCTTAATATATTAATTTATAATTAATTTATAACCAAATAATTCATTACATATTTTTATAAAAAAAAATTCTAAGTTATTTATTACTATTCATAACTACTAATTTAACTACTAGTTTATATCTCATTATATTTTTTTAATATGTTATTGTTTGATAAAACAGAGTCTTGTGTGTAACGCATTCCATCGAAGAAGGTTGATCTTGAGTATAATGCAATCTAACATGGTTTTTCATGCATTGAAATATATCAAATCTATTTTAAATAGTAAATATATTATAATGTATCTAGATAATTTGTTACCTTCTGTCTTTGGTGTCACATGTCATATACATTATCAAATACAAGGTTCTTACTTTAGATTTTCGAGGTATGACACCACCTATTATTATCATAGGACTTTTATGATCTTATGATAGTTTCATTCACTTATAAATAAATTGTACCTTCATTATCATCCTATATAAAAAATTTGATCCAAGAATAGCTAATTCTTTGAACTTAGTCTAAAATAATTTATATCAGAAAGGTTGTCCATACAGAGCTACAAAAAGTGTTATACCAATAGTGCAGTGATAGAAATTATTGAAGTAAAACTACACTAAGTGTAGGTGTCACACCCATATACCCCCAAAATATAGTATACATGCACACAACATATCCTCTAGAGTCTATATGGTCTGATCCATTTGACCATTTGTCTATGGATGAAAAGTGGTGTTAAGGAATAAATGGGAGTTGAAATAATATTAGAGACCTCTGCATGACCTAAATGTACAACAAAGATCATGTTCATAGATGATCATATTTTTAACCCCATAAAGACTCACTATCTTCTTTAGGTACTACATCAAAAACACCTCCATTGATTTTGACTCCTTGATCACTGATAATTGAGATGATTTCATCAATCAATCCATAATTACCCATATAACATAATAAACACCATTAGTTTTTGGAAAACTAGTGATGAAGTCTATCAAAACATCCTCCCACTTTCAATGTGGGAGATTAATGTACTGAAGAAAACCATCGGGAACACGATGCTCATTTTCACCTTCTAAAAGACCAAACACTGATAGAAAAACTCTAAAACTATGTTCTTCAGACCAAACCACTAAAATTTATTCCTTAAAGAATGATACAACTTTTCCACACTAGGATTTACCACTAATCATGAACTTTATAACTCACAAAAAACTATTCATGTGTCACTGAAGGAATTAAAATAATTTCCTGGAATAGCACCTAATTTTTTCCATCCTCAGATGATCCCTCAAGAGCATCGCCACAACCAAATCAATCATGTAAAACCTCTGACTCAGAATCCATAAACTGGGACTCCTATACTTTATGCACTAATTATGAAGGAATTTTAATCCAATAAAGTCAATATCTTCAATATGCTACTCACATTTTGATGTGTATCAGTTCAAACTCTTCCATCACTCTTCATGAGTCTCTATACTCATTCAAAACATCAACTCGCAACATCTTACTCAATTCAACTTCTTCAATATTCCCTTTTCCATGTGTAAAGATAATCTCAAATTCAAAGTGTTATAATAACCTCATCTTCCATCATTTTCATATATTCAATACATAATGTGATAATAAATACATTATTTATTTTTATCTATGAAAGTCACAAAATGTTCATTGAAAAGGTATTGTATAAACAACTTTAGAGAAAACACTACTATAGTAAGCTCAAGATAATGGGTGAAATAGTTACATTCCTGAGGTAATAACTATCAAAACTCATAATATATAACTTTTCTATACAACATCAACATGAAATTCAAACTGAGATACAAATATTAACTTTAAACCTTGAATGAAATTCCCTCTTTTGGAAAATGAATAATTAGATCACTAACCATATTTTCCATAAAATACTTGAAAGCGGTCTAGAAATGGTCAATCCAAACAAACAATTGATAATTTATATCAACACTATCATAGGAGTTGTAATCTTGGAGAATTTGGGTATGAACCACCTATAATAACCAGGTAGACTAAGAAAAATCTAAACTTTTAAAACATTTATAGGGGTACCCAAGAAAACAATGCCTTAATATTCAAGGGATTGATGGTTACTCTAAACCAAGATACAACATACCCTCAAAAATAGACCTCATGGGAAAATAAAGAACACTTCAATAGATTCCAAAAAAAGATAATGAAGCTTAGGAACTCCAAACATGTCCCATAGAAGCTTTGTGTGCTCCTTCTATAATGCTGAAAACACAATCATGTCATTGATAAAGAGCACCATGAACTAGTCCAAAAACTCATGGAACCCTATATTCTTCAACCCCATGAACACAGTTATATATTTCATTACACTGAATAGCATCACAAAAAAGTCATAACTCCCTTAAAGAAATCTAAAGTCAGTCATCATGATAACCTCATCCTTTACTCACATTTGATGATACCTATACCATAAGTCAAACTTTGAGAAATGGATTTCTCTCTTCAAAATATAAAACAAATCATGAATCCATGGATGAGGATATAATTTTTTCATTTCCACTTGATTTAAATGGTGATAATTGACACATAGCCATAATTTCGTATCTGTCTTCTTTACAAATAGAACTAGGGCTCCCCAAGGTGAAACATTAGGTAGAATAAATCCTCTATTCAAGATATTATAAATGAGAATCCGTAGTTCCCAAAACTCATAAGGTTGCATATAATATAGAGACATCAATATCATATATACACCTGGTTATATATCCACCCCAAACTCAGCCTCTCATCAAGGGGGTAATTCCACAACATCATCAATAAAGACATAAAGGTATTATTATACAACCCTAGGAAACACTTCCAGATGAAATTCAGATGAACTCAAAATTAATTCAGCCATAAAGGATGATAGAGACTCAGTATTCCTCCAAACCATGTGAGTGCACTACTAAAAATAAGACAATTAGCGACCGCCATTGGCGGTCGCTAAAGGTCTGTAGCGGCCGCGCAGCGACCGCCATTGGCGGTCGCTGTTGCCCCGTCGCTAGAGGGCTTTAGCGACCGCCAATGGCGGTCGCTATAGAAGGCCGTCAGTTCGGCCTTCAGCGACCGCTTGGCGGTCGCTGAAGGCCCCCTGCCGGGCACCCTATAGCGACCGCCAATGGCGGTCGCTATAGTGGGCCGGCATGGCACCCTATAGCGACCGCCTATGGCGGTCGCTATTCAAAAAAAAAAATTTTTTAAAAAATTTTTTATTGAATTCAATATAAATATATATATATATTTATGTAAAAATATTCATATATATACTATTAAATACAATATTTTAAATATATATATATATATATATATATATATATATTATATATTTGAAATGTTTTAATACATATTTAATACATATATAATATCAAATCATTGTGTTATAATAATTTAAATATTCTCTATATAATATATTTTAAATATTATATATATATAATATATTTCAGGTCGTTCGGAGCACGTTTGCTCCGAATCGGACCGCCGCACGCCGTTTTGTTTCCGGCCGCCGCGGTCACACGGCACCTCCGAATGAGGTGCCGTCTGGCCGACCATTTCACAATTCACGCCCCGGATGTTGTCGTCCGGTTTCGTGGCATTCGGAGGTCGTTCGGGTGGTTTTGACCCCCCAACGCGCCCTTTCAGCGCGCGCCGCGCTGCTGAATACGGCACAATCGGACGTGCCGCGCGAACCGCACATCCGATGGACGTGCGGCCTCCTCCTGCATCTCAGGAATAATTTTTCTATCGTTCCCGTGCGGTTTCAGGTCGTTCGGAGCACGTTTGCTCCGAATCGGACCGCCGCACGCCGTTTTGGTGTTTAATGGCGCCGGAAACGCGTTTCCGGCCGCCGCGGTCACACGGCACCTCCGAATGAGGTGCCGTCTGGCCGACCATTTCACAATTCACGCCCCGGATGTTGTCGTACGGTTTCGTGGCCTTCGGAGGTCGTTCGGGTGGTTTTGACCCCCCAACGCGCCATTTCAGCGCGCGCCGCGCTGCTGAAAACGGCACAATCGGACGTGCCGCGCGAACCGCACGTCCGATGGACGTGCGGCCTCCTCCTGCATCTCAGGAATAATATTTCTATCGTTCCCGTGCGGTTTCAGGTCGTTCGGAACACGTTTGCTCCGAATCGGACCGCCGCACGCCGTTTTGGTGTTTAATGGCGCCGGAAACGCGTTTCCGGCCGACACGATCACACGGCACCTCCGAATGAGGTGCCGTCTGGCCGACCATTTCACAATTCACGCCCCGGATGTTGTCGTACGGTTTCGTGGCATTCGGAGGTCGTTCGGGTGGTTTTGACCCCCCAACGTGCCATTTCAGCGCGCGCCGCACTGCTGAAAACGGCACAATCGGACGTGCCGCGCGAACCGCACGTCCGATGGACGTGCGGCCTCCTCCTGCATCTCAGGAATAATATTTCTATCGTTCCCGTGCGGTTTCAGGTCGTTCGGAGCACGTTTGCTCCGAATCGGACCGCCGCACGCCGTTTTGGTGTTTAATGGCGCCGGAAACGCGTTTCCGGCCGCCGCGGTCACACGGCACCTCCGAATGAGGTGCCGTCTGGCCGACCATTTCACAATTCACGCCCCGGATGTTGTCGTACGGTTTCGTGGCATTCGGAGGTCGTTCGGGTGGTTTTGACCCCCCAACGCACCATTTCAGCGCGCGCCGCGCTGCTGAAAACGGCACAATCGGACGTGCCGCGTGAACCGCACGTCCGATGGACGTGCGGCCTCCTCCTGCATCTCAGGAATAATATTTCTATCGTTCCCGTGCGGTTTCAGGTCGTTCGGAGCACGTTTGCTCCGAATCGGACCGCCGCACGCCGTTTTGGTGTTTAATGGCGCCGGAAACGCGTTTCCGGCCGCCGCGGTCACACGGCACCTCCGAATGAGGTGCCGTCTGGCCGACCATTTCACAATTCACGCACCGGATGTTGTCGTACGGTTTCGTGGCATTCGGAGGTCGTTCGGGTGGTTTTGACCCCCCAACGCGCCATTTCAGCGCGCGCCGCGCTGCTGAAAACGGCACAATCGGACGTGCCGCGCGAACCGCACGTCCGATGGACGTGCGGCCTCCTCCTGCATCTCAGGAATAATATTTCTATCGTTCCCGTGCGGTTTCAGGTCGTTCGGAGCACGTTTGCTCCGAATCGGACCGCCGCACGCCGTTTTGGTGTTTAATGGCGCCGGAAACGCGTTTCCGGCCGCCGCGGTCACACGGCACCTCCGAATGAGGTGCCGTCTGGCCGACCATTTCACAATTCACGCCCCGGATGTTGTCGTACGGTTTCGTGGCATTCGGAGGTCGTTCGGGTGGTTTTGACCCCCCAACGCGCCATTTCAGCGCGCGCCGCGCTGCTGAAAACGGCACAATCGGACGTGCCGCGCGAACCGCACGTCCGATGGACGTGCGGCCTCCTCCTGCATCTCAGGAATAATATTTCTATCGTTCCCGTGCGGTTTCAGGTCGTTCGGAACACGTTTGCTCCGAATCGGACCGCCGCACGCCGTTTTGGTGTTTAATGGCGCCGGAAACGCGTTTCCGGCCGCCACGGTCACACGGCACCTCCGAATGAGGTGCCGTCTGGCCGACCATTTCACAATTCACGCACCGGATGTTGTCGTACGGTTTCGTGGCATTCGGAGGTCGTTCGGGTGGTTTTGACCCCCCAACGCGCCATTTCAGCGCGCGCCGCGCTGCTGAAAACGGCACAATCGGACGTGCCGCGCGAACCGCACGTCCGATGGACGTGCGGCCTCCTCCTGCATCTCAGGAATAATATTTCTATCGTTCCCATGCGGTTTCAGGTCGTTCGGAGCACGTTTGCTCCGAATCGGACCGCCGCACGCCGTTTTGGTGTTTAATGGCGCCGGAAACGCGTTTCCGGCCGCCGCAGTCACACGGCACCTCCGAATGAGGTTCCGTCTGGCCGACCATTTCACAATTCACGCCCCGGATGTTGTCGTACGGTTTCGTGGCATTCGGAGGTCGTTCGGGTGGTTTTGACCCCCCAACGCGCCATTTCAGCGCGCGCCGCGCTGCTGAAAACGGCACAATCGGACGTGCCGCGCGAACCGCACGTTCGATGGACGTGCGGCCTCCTCCTGCATCTCAGGAATAATATTTCTATCGTTCCCGTGCGGTTTCAGGTCGTTCGGAGCACGTTTGCTCCGAACGGGACCGCCGCACGCCGTTTTGGTGTTTAATGGCGCCGGAAACGCGTTTCCGGCCGCCGCGGTCACACGGCACCTCCGAATGAGGTGCCGTCTGGCCGACCATTTCACAATTCACGCACCGGATGTTGTCGTACGGTTTCGTGGCATTCGGAGGTCGTTCGGGTGGTTTTGACCCCCCAACGCGCCATTTCAGCGCGCGCCGTGCTGCTGAAAACGGCACAATCGGACGTGCCGCGCGAACCGCACGTCCGATGGACGTGCGGCCTCCTCCTGCATCTCAGGAATAATATTTCTATCGTTCCCGTGCGGTTTTAGGTCGTTCGGAGCACGTTTGCTCCGAATCGGACCGCCGCACGCCGTTTTGGTGTTTAATGGCGCCGGAAACGCGTTTCCGGCCGCCGCGGTCACACGGCACCTCCGAATGAGGTTCCGTCTGGCCGACCATTTCACAATTCACGCCCCGGATGTTGTCGTACGGTTTCGTGGCATTCGGAGGTCGTTCGGGTGGTTTTGACCCCCCAACGCGCCATTTCAGCGCGCGCCGCGCTGCTGAAAACGGCACAATCAGACGTGCCGCGCGAACCGCACGTCCGATGGACGTGCGGCCTCCTCCTGCATCTCAGGAATAATATTTCTATCGTTCCCGTGCGGTTTCAGGTCGTTCGGAGCACGTTTGCTCCGAACGGGACCGCCGCACGCCGTTTTGGTGTTTAATGGCGCCGGAAACGCGTTTCCGGCCGCCGCGGTCACACGGCACCTCCGAATGAGGTGCCGTCTGGCCGACCATTTCACAATTCACGCACCGGATGTTGTCGTACGGTTTCGTGGCATTCGGAGGTCGTTCGGGTGGTTTTGACCCCCCAACGCGCCATTTCAGCGCGCGCCGCGCTGCTGAAAACGGCACAATCGGACGTGCCGCGCGAACCGCACGTCCGATGGACGTGCGGCCTCCTCTTGCATCTCAGGAATAATATTTCTATCGTTCCCGTGCGGTTTCAGGTTGTTCGGAGCACGTTTGCTCCGAACGGGACCGCCGCACGCCGTTTTGGTGTTTAATGGCGCCGGAAACGCGTTTCCGGCCGCCGCGGTCACACGGCACCTCCGAATGAGGTGCCGTCTGGCCGACCATTTCACAATTCACGCCCCGGATGTTGTCGTACGGTTTCGTGGCATTCGGAGGTCGTTCGGGTGGTTTTGACCCCCCAACGCGCCATTTCAGCGCGCGCCGCGCTGCTGAAAACGGCACAATCGGACGTGCCGCGCGAACCGCACGTCCGATGGACGTGCGGCCTCCTCCTGCATCTCAGGAATAATATTTCTATCGTTCCCGTGCGGTTTCAGGTCGTTCGGAACACGTTTGCTCCGAATCGGACCGCCGCACGCCGTTTTGGTGTTTAATGGCGCCGGAAACGCGTTTCCGGCCGCCACGGTCACACGGCACCTCCGAATGAGGTGCCGTCTGGCCGACCATTTCACAATTCACGCCCCGGATGTTCCCGTGCGGTTTCAGGTCGTTCGGAGCACGTTTTCTCCGAATCGGACCGCCGCACGCCGTTTTGGTGTTTAAAGGCGCCGGAAACGCGTTTCCGGCCGCCGCGGTCACACGGCACCTCCGAATGAGGTGCCGTCTGTACGGGGGTGGCGGGGGGCTGTACGGGGGTGGCGGGGGGGCTGTACGGGGGTGGCGGGGGGCTGTACGGGGGTGGCGGGGGGCTGTACGGGGGTGGCGGGGGGCTGTACGGGGGTGGCGGGGGGCTGTACGGGGGTGCGGGGGGCTGTACGGGGGTGGCGGGGGGCTGTACGGGGGTGCGGGGGGCTGTACGGGGGTGGCGGGGGGCTGTACGAGGGTGGCGGGGGGCTGTACGGGGGTGCGGGGGGCTGTACGGGGGTGGCGGGGGGCTGTACGGGGGTGGCGGGGGGCTGTACGGGGGTGGCGGGGGGCTGTACGGGGGTGCGGGGGGCTGTACGGGGGTGGCGGGGGGCTGTACGGGGGTGGCGGGGGGCTGTACGGGGGTGCGGGGGGCTGTACGGGGGTGGCGGGGGGCTGTACGGGGGTGGCGGGGGGCTGTACGGGGGTGGCGGGGGGGCTGTACGGGGTTGCGGGGGGCTGTACGGGGGTGCGGGGGGCTGTACGGGGGTGGCGGGGGGCTGTACGGGGGTGGCGGGGGGCTGTACGGGGGTGGCGGGGGGCTGTACGGGGGTGGCGGGGGGCTGTACGGGGGTGGCGGGGGGCTGTACGGGGGTGCGGGGGGCTGTACGGGGGTGCGGGGGGCTGTACGGGGGTGGCGGGGGGCTGTACGGGGGTGGCGGGGGGCTGTACGGGGGTGGCGGGGGGCTGTACGGGGGTGCGGGGGGCTGTACGGGGGTGGCGGGGGGCTGTACGGGGGTGGCGGGGGGCTGTACGGGGGTGGCGGGGGGCTGTACGGGGGTGGCGGGGGGGTGTACGGGGGTGGCGGGGGGCTGTACGGGGGTGGCGGGGGGCTGTACGGGGGTGGCGGGGGGCTGTACGGGGGTGCGGGGGGCTGTACGGGGGTGCGGGGGGCTGTACGGGGGTGGCGGGGGGCTGTACGGGGGTGGCGGGGGGCTGTACGGGGGTGGCGGGGGGCTGTACGGGGGTGGCGGGGGGCTGTACGGGGGTGGCGGGGGGCTGTACGGGGGTGGCGGGGGGGTGTACGGGGGTGCGGGGGGTTCTCCGGGGGTGCAAAGGCCATCCCATTGATTACAAAAGTGAAAAATAAAAGTGATAATATCTAATTAATACATATTTCTTTTATCGATACCATACAGAAATTTATAAAAAATATATTAATAATACATAATCTATAAAATATTTAAAAGACCACCATGGATGGTAATAATGCATTACTTAAATGAATAAATACAGTACATCAATGTCAACCCTACCAGTAAAAACAAAAAACATATCTCGTGAATATATGGTGCGTCACGTGTTGCCATCACTGCTACCTCCTTCTGGTGGGCCAGGTGCCTACAACAAATAAACATTATAAATATTTTAATAACAAAAATAATTTAAATTAAATAAATAAATACAGTATATACCTGCGTCGTATGATCCCCTGTACCATCAGCTCGACGCACATATT
The DNA here is from genome assembly GCA_963277665.1 of Viscum album. Taxonomy (NCBI): domain Eukaryota; kingdom Viridiplantae; phylum Streptophyta; class Magnoliopsida; order Santalales; family Viscaceae; genus Viscum; species Viscum album. Next base: position 791,016,201 of record OY728156.1, on the reverse strand, counting down.
CCCGCAGTGCTCTAACCTCAGCTGTCAATTGCGCATTTGTCTCCTCGGAAGCGCGCAGCCGTGCCTCAAAATCTGACATCTGCTGTGTCATATGAGCAACAGCAGGACCGACAACCGCAGCGCGTGACACTACAGAACGAGGAATCCCTGCTCCATAGGTCAAACTATAGCCATGCCCGTCCCGACCAATAATGCGATGAAAGATCTCATCCCGTCGCATGGGAAGCTGTCGCTGGTCCTCTGGCAGCTGTTCTAACTCAGCTTCAAATTGATCCTGTGAAATATTTAAATATATATATGTTAATATATAGATTTATGTAATTATTGGTAAGTACAGACACTTACTATCAATGCTGCAACCTCTGGATCATTGCGATCACGAGTCCTTATCCACACCGACATTTTATCAGTTGCTGCACCTTGCCCTCGCAACTGTATATTAAAAGAATATAAACACAAAACCATATTAATTAATAAATTAAAAAATGAATAATATATACCTCATGTCGGATCTGAGACACGTGACGAGTCCCGAGCCTGTGAGCTGGTCCCTGCAACGCTCGATTCTCCGAATGGCGTGTTGACACCTCCTACATTCAATTCATTCAAATTTCAAACAAATCACATATTCTTGAAAATATATATACAGAAAAATAATTAATATACTAACCGCAACACCCTCAGTAGACCAATATGCAACCAAGTCACGCCACTGAGCTGGGAGGACACCTCTCGGGACCTTTTCCAAAATGTCAAGGGCACCCACATTTGGTATCCAGTGGTCCCTCTTCACTTTGCCTTTATAATCTTTCCACAGCTTACGGCATTTGCTCATACACACCGGCCGAAACTCTTCAGGGCATACTTTCAAATTTTGCTATAATGAAAATAATCAAACATATTAGTATTATTTATAAATAGAAAATAAAGTAAAATTATTTTCTTACCTGAACCTCCCTCCATAGACGATCTAATGTGTCCTGAGGGATAGAAGCCCAATCACGCGTGGTCAATGGAAATCGATGTGGGTCACGTATGATATGACCCAGCTGACGAATAAATGCCGGGGCATTCGGTCCCACGGGATGAAATACCTCATCAAATGAAACATCTGTCGTCGTGTCGGAATTCCATGATAATATGCCACGACCAGGGCCTCTCCTGCGAGAGGAAGAAGCAGCCGAGTCTGATCCTGTTGAAAACAATTTTATATATAAATTGACAAATGTTATATATATATATATATATATGTCAATTACATAAAAAATATAGACAATGACATTCAAACATACCTCGACCCTGAGACGTAGATGCCTCAGATGGATGATGTGGATTTTCTGCCTCTTCCCCTGACATGTCTGCAGTCATACAAAATATCAGTAATGAGTCCAAAGTGTTTAAAAGATAAATTGGATTGTTCTTAATAAATCAAACTTGTACAACTGTTAATCAAACAAAAAATGGATTGAATAATTAGTTGTGAATGAATTTTAAAAAATCAGAAAGTTAATCAACCTAAATATTTATGACTGAATTAACTTACAAAAGTGAGGATTAAAACTTATAAGGATTTATAAAATGATTAGATAATTTATGATATCCTAGGACATTCTACTGAATAGCGGGAAAACAATTATACCTTTCATTAAGCATGCAAATCGACCGTTTCTCCTTCAACAGCCGCTCTGACCCAATAAATATCTTCTTCACGTTGAACTACGGTATGTTGATCAAGTTGTTGGTAAACAAACGGAACAGTCTCGGGTTCATCTTCTTCAAATAAAAACACTCCTCGCCGAGACATTTTGACAACAACTTGCCAACTTGGATCCGAAGGCAAAGTAACGAAGAATACTTGTTCCGCTTGTGATGTCAAAATGAAAGGTTCATTCTCAACTCGTTCATTATTTCTGTATAACATATAGTTAAAATTCACCAATGAAAACTGATATTGATCGACTTTACATCCACGCACTGGATCAACCCAATTACACTTTAACAATATGTACTTCAAACCGTGTGTATATACAACTTCAATGATGTCTATCAATTGACCATAGTAATAACCAGAATCGACAAAGGGACAACCGATGCCACTGTTTTGTGTTGCTCGTTTGTCGTCAACATCTTTAATGCGAAATCGAAAACCATTAGCATCAATAGCTTTATAACGACGAGCCGTTATAGATGGACCCTCAGCCAGTTGGATAAATACTTCAGGTAGCGTGGGGTCCCCTAACTCCCTCAGCTTACGAACCTACATAATTTATAAAAATCAATACTGATATATGCAGAAAGAATTAGTTTAATACTTCACTCATAATGAAAATCAATTTATACATACATAATCCTTGAACCAATCATGAAATGTCGCATAATGAGATTGTTGAATTTGCAACTCAGTCGCACGATGCATCTCTTCTTTTATCTCATTAATGTGTTTCCTGCAAATGATTACGCGATGTTTAAAAGATCAACTTATGCAAAGAAAACATGTAAAAGTTATACAAGCACATTGATAAGATACTTACTGCATTAATGGTGCAACTGATGGAGTATTGAACAAGATATATCGATGTGCTTGTATCCACTCGATGTTGTCCATATCAAATGTGGTTCCTTCTCCAACTGGACCATCATGAATCCGAGAGGGCTTATCTAATTTTGTTTCAACATCCGTAAGATATTCTGTACAAAAGGTAGTACACTCATCCATCAAATAACCATTGGCTATTGATGCCTCTGGACGAGCTCTGTTGCGTACAAATCTTTTCAATGTACTCAAATACCGTTCAATAGGATACATCCACCTGAATTGCACTGGACCAGCAGCCATTACTTCATCAGTTAGGTGCACTGTCAAGTGGACCATAACATCGAAAAATGAGGGGGGGGAAAGTTTCTCAAAGTGACAAAGCGTAAGTACAATTCGGTCCTGCAAACTTTTTAAATCACTCATTCGTTGATTTCTTAAACAAAGCTGTCTAAAAAAATTACTCATCTCAATCAAGGGCTGAACAACATTGGGGGATAAACAATCACAAATTGCGATTGGAATCAACTGCTGAAGTAATATGTGATTGTCATGACTTTTCAACCCTTGCAATGTCTTGCTCGTCAGATTCACACACTTTGAAATATTAGAAGAGTAACCATCAGGCACCTTGACCATCTTCAAAATGGAAAGAAATGTCTTTTTCTCCTCTGTAGTCATCGAATACTGTGCAGCAGGCATATATGCCTTGTTTCCCTCAGCTAACTGTAAATGCAACTGTTTCCTTAAACCCATTTCTTCCAAATCACGGCGTGCATTAACATGGTCCTTTGACTTTCCACTGACACCTAAAATGGTCCACAATATGTTATCACAAACATTTTTTTCAATGTGCATGACATCCAAATTATGCCTCAACATGTTAGTTTTCCAATACGGAAGACTATAAAAAATACTTTTCTTTTTCCAATTGTGACTGCGCTGCCTACCCGCAGCACGAATATTACGTACTGGAGGAGCCACCAAATCCTGAATTTCATATACCGTGCGAATGTTTTCTTCCTCAATCTGCGATAACATTTCGACTCCTGTCATGATCTTTGGTGCTGGGCTGAACTCTCTAGAACCATCAAATGCCACTCTGTCCTTTCTGAACCTGTGCTGGGGAGGGAGAAAACGCCTGTGACCCATGTACGCCCATTTTTTGGAATGTTTAAGCCATACAGATTTTTTACTTTTATTGCAACAAGGGCAAGCAAATTCCCCTTTCGTACTCCAGCCTGATAAATTTGCATAAGCTGGGAAGTCATTGATTGTCCACAATAAAGCTGCATGCAGTTTGAACATTTCATTCGTTTCGCAGTCATAAGTCATCACACCATCGCCCCAAAATTCATTCAACTCATCAATCAATGGCTGAAGGTAAACATCAATCTTATCCCCCGGACTTTTAGGTCCATCAATAAGAGTGGAAAGTAATATAAATTGTTGCTTCATACAAAGCCACGGAGGAAGATTATATGGAACCAACACCACGGGCCATGTGCTATGAGTTGCACCAACCATAGACTTGAATGGATTGAAACCATCTGCTGCCAATCCCAATCGGACATTACGAACATCTTTAGCAAAGTCGGGATGTCTCTTATCAAAATCCTTCCATGCATGAGAGTCTGCCGGGTGGGTTAACATGTCACTTTCATGAACTCTTTCTGCATGCCATCTCATTAAATTAGAAACTTTAGATGACATAAAAAATCTTTTCAACCTCGGTTTAAGGGGAAAGTAACGCATTTGCTTTACGGCAATCGGTTTCCCCTGTATCGCAATCTGACTTTGATGAGTCTTATTTCCCCTGTTCTCTTTCCACCTGGAAGCGCCACAAACCGTACAAATATCCAAATGAGCAGTTTCATTTCTAAACAACATACAGTTGTTTGCACATGCATCTATAGTCTCATATGTAAAACCTAAGTTCTCTGTCAACTTACGAGCATAGTAATACGACTCAGGAATCTTAGCGTCGACAGGAAGAACTTTTTTCAATAAAACCAAAAGCATGTCGAATGATGTGTCTGACCAATTATTCAAAGTCTTCAAATGCAACAACTCCACGATAAACGACAGTTTATTGTAAGAAGTACATCCAGGATATAATTCTGTTTTCGCATCATCAAGTACTTCATAAAACCTCCTCGAATCACGATCTGCACCAGAGCGAAGATTTATCTCACCGGTCTCAAGATTCTGGATGTCAATGCCTTCAGGATCAAACCCACGTACCATTTCAGTAAGCATTTCATGCATTGGATCAGTCATCCTTGCATCAACATCCATCTGAGCTGCATCTGTATTTTGACAACGAACATATTCTTCTCCATGACGAGTCCAACTCTTATAATTTTTCAGAAATCCATTAAAGAAAAGGTGCTCCCTCACAGTATCTCGTGTGAATTGATATCTGTTAGCACATTTTCTACATGGACAACTAATATAGTCACTTTCAAATCCTCTCGTGAACTCAATAAACTGCATAATGCCATTGAAATATTCTCTAGACGTTCGATTTGGAAGATCAATCCAACTCTTATCCATAATAATATCTGTATAACAAACATTTACACAATACTTATTAAATTTACATTTTTCAAATCAACTATATTCAAAATAAATATTAACCATTTTATGAACCATTGATAAAATAATAATGTAACTGAAAGCTCATGTTACCTGATTGAGCTACAAACCTGAAAGGGAGGGGAGCCGAAGGCTGTGCTGCGAGGGAGAGGAGGCAGCGAAGGGGAGCCGGAGCCAAAGGCGGTGCGGCAAGGGAGGGGACGGGCGGCGGCGGCGGCGGGGAGCTGGAGGAGAGGAGGCGGTGAGGGGACGGGGGACGCGCAGCGAGGGGGGGGGGGGTGTCCGGGGTCGGAGGGGGCCTTCCGAGGTGCGGGGAGGGGTGTCTGGGGTGTCGGGGGCCTGTCAGGGGTGCGGGCAGGGGTGTTCGGGGTGCGGGGGTGTCCGGGGTGCGGGGGAGGGGGGGCTGTCTGGGGTGCAGGGGGGCTGTCGGGGGTGCGGGGTGGGGTGTCCGGGGTGCGGGGGGCCTGTCCGGGGTGCGGGGGGGCTGTCCGGGTTCGGAGGGGGGGTGTCCGAGTGCGGGGGGGGGGGGGGGGGCTGTCCGGGGTGCGGGGGGGCTGTCCGGGTTCGGAGGGGGGTGTCCGAGTGCAGGGGGGGGCTGTCCGGGGTGCGGGGAGGCGTCCGGGGTGCGGGGGGCGGTCCGGAGTGCGCGGGGGGGTGCTGTCCGGGGTGCGGGGAGGCGTCCGGGGTGCGGGGGGCGGTCCGGAGTGCGCGGGGGGGTGCTGTCCGGGGTGCGGGGAGGCGTCCGGGGTGCGGGGGGCGGTCCGGAGTGCGCGGGGGGGTGCTGTCCGCGGTGCGGGGAGGCGTCCGGGGTGCGGGGGGCGGTCCGGAGTGCGCGCCGGGGGCTGTCCGGGGTGCGGGTGCCGTCCGGGGTGGGGGGGAGGGCCGAGAGGCCGGAGGGCGGCGGCCGGAGGCCGGAGGGCGGCGGCCGGAGGCCCGAGGGCGGCGGCCGGAGGCCCGAGGGCGGAGGGCGGCGGCCGGAGGGCGGATGGCAGGCGGCGGGGGAGGCCAGGCGGCCGGGGAGGGCGGGCGGCGGGGGAGGGCGGGCGGCGGGGGAGGGCGGGCGGCGGGGGAGGCCGGGCGGCGGGGGAGGCCGGGCGGCGGGGGAGGCCGGGCGGCGGGGGAGGCCGGGCGGCGGGGGAGGCCGGGCGGCGGGGGAGGCCGGGCGGCGGGGGAGGGGAGGGCGGCGCGAGGGAGGGCGGCGAGGGAGGGTTAGGGCGAGGGATCGAGGGAGAGGAGAGTGCGCGGGGGGGGGGGGGGGCGCAGAAACCCCCCGAAATTTTTTATTCAGCTTAGCGACCGCCATTGGCGGTCGCTAATGCTGACCTATAGCGACCGCCAATGGCGGTCGCCCGAGTCTGGGGGGCTCCAATGCCCCCTTTTCTAGTAGTGGTGTCTCTCTCACAAACTATTATTTCTTGTTCTCCATAATCATCATAGAATATGATTCACCTGATAAATAAATCCATGATATCCTACACTAAACACAACCAATCCTTGTTGAGTATGATATCATATGGTTATATCTATAAACATAGGAATTATCCCCAAGATCAGTTCTACCCTAAACCTAATACCTAGTCTCTATACACAACAAACAAACTTGATCGACCTCTAACCAGAGTATTCAACCAAAAGGGTACTAGAACCCTTTCTACCTCAAGTCTTAAAACATGGAAAAGAGTGGGTGAAATAAAGGAGTGTGTGGATCCAAAATTAAACAAGGCATCAACCTAAGTAAAAATAGGTTTAAATTACATCATATGACATATGGATCACCTGTAACTTATAGTTCTAAAGAATACATCTAATCACATGTTTCTCTATGGTCTCTCTATCCTGGATGGAGACCACCTCCATGTTCATACTCTTCTAACTTTCCTCAGGAAGATAGATATACTAGGTATATTCTTTTCATTCATTGTTGACCATATACTAATCAAATTTGAAACTCTTTACTTATACTACTGTGTTGGTTAAAAGTGTTGAAAATGTTGGGCTTGAATAGTGATACCAGCAACACACTAACAACTGAGAAAGGTTTTCCACTCTCACTTTCGATGTCCATTATCTACACATGGGATACAAAATACACCTGTCCCACTAGAAAGGCTTTTAGAACATTCTGCTTTAGTGAAATCAGTTTAAGAAGGATAAAAATTTCCCCTAAATGACTACAACTTCTTATTCAGGGAAGAAAACTAAGAAATCCCATTCATAGATTCGCTTCAAGGAAAGTCATGGTGACTCCCATCTCATGGTGATTTGGTCCTAGACAACATAATCCTAATGATCTCTTCCTGGATTGGTACCTCGTCAAATGACTTCAATATAAACGAAGTGACCTAGCACTGGATCACTGAATGAAAAGCCTCTTAAAATGGATCTCCCAGCCTCGTCATCTAGACAAATGTTTGAATTGTAACATAGAAGGTTTTTATAGAGGATATTGAAATCAAAAACACTGAAACTCTCTAATAAAAAGATATGGATCTCCTTCTAGAAAGATGCATTGTGATCAAAGAAAAAACAAAACCTAAAACAGATCATTGAACTTGTACCATGAAACAAATAACTCCTTATGATCACCAAGGAACAAAATCTACCACCACTAAGCTAACCCACACAGTATCTTCATAGATAAAGAAACTCGCTGATCCTCCTAAGAAATGATTGAATTGAATTTTATCTCCACCTCCTCTAATCAATCCTCTTTCTCTCGATTTGAAATGGGTCCTTCTTATTTCTACATACCCTAGCACTAAAACTATCTAATTTTCCACCTCTAATTGTCTTCTTCATCAACCTCTATTATGCAATAATTCACTATAATATCCTATTGAACTTCTTCTTCATCAACCTAATGGAGACCTCCAATTGGTTCCTTACCTCCAAAAGAAAAGTATCAATAACCATAAACCCCGGACAAAAAAACACTTTTTATGGTTGATTAATTAACTAATTGATTCATTTTAACCTATTTACTATTGTCTAACTGAATTCAAATATAAAAAAATTATAATCATGTTGTGTTATCCTTACCTTAGTTTTTACCCTTCAAAAAAATAACTTCACTTAGAGTGTTTAGTAAACTTGAATATACTTAATTTGGATCACAGGTGGCCATAAAATATCAATTCCTAGAGAGTATTCCTACTTAAAACTCTTATTAATCCCAACTAATTTCATTTACCTAAAAACCCATGCATCATCACCAATGCATAACTCCAAAATTCATCATATCTCTCAATCATCACCTTTGATTCCAATTTTTATGACCCCCTTCCACCAAAGGTACCCCCTGGCTTAATAAAGAAGGAAAGGGATAATTTTTCCTAAAACCCACCTCCAATAAGACATGGGTATGCAACTAAAACTAAGGGTATATAAATCACATACATCAGAGGAATTAACCTTTATTAAATTTAAGGATTAAGAGATAAAAATGATAAACCACCAACTAACTCCACATATAAACTAGAATATATCCCAATAAATGTAATTTCATAGATAAACTAAAAGGATACGTACAAGTACTTAAAAGTAAAACTAAATAGTGGCCATGAACCCCAAAAACTCTTGATAGCTACTAAATAACTCCTCTGATCATGAAATGTTTACTCTCATCTCCAACCTGATCTTGTTGATCTGAAAAATAGTTTTTATGTACATAATGTGAGCATAACATGTATACTTAGTAGGACCCTTCCTGAAACCTCTTTTGAAAATGTTAAAGAATCATACTAAATCCCAATGAGTAAACAAATAAAATTAACACTTTAAATAAACAAGTAATACTAGTTTATCATCCTCACCATGTCTCACTTGCCTAATAAATCATATAAGTAAACTATTCTATTAAAAATATTATATATAAATAAAGGTACCCTGCTTCCACTTATCCATAGATTTTTCACTCCCAAGCCCTAATAGCTATATCAGGTGCTCTTCCCTATTATAAATTATCTCGTACCTCATGAAATAGTATCACCACCATTAATGAATCATGTTAATCCTAACATCTCGTCATCATAATATCTCAGTAGTAACCAAGTGTATATTTGGAAGCCATTAAAGCATATTAAATGAATTATACCTCAATCCATCAAATAAAATTCACATACACCTATGGGGAGCCATATCCACTATGACCTGATACAAGTATATATTATACCTTAGTCCATTACATCCCACACATAAATGTATAGTAAACTATGATTCATCGTGGAACTACTAAGAAATAACCAGGTGCCATAATCCATTGAAGCCCGAGATATGCCTACTCATCTACATCTAGAGGGAGATTCTGGGAGAGGAATAAGTCATCCATAAATTCTCTCACCATATTTAATATTGTAGATAACACCCTCCCAAAAAATTTGGGTGTTAGTTTCCATACCGATTTTGGTGGGGTAGAGTATGAGACCAGAAAATATAGAATAGTATCATGCACAACCACACTAAGGGAAACTACCTAGACTTAGAATCATCTGTCGTTATCATTGAATAGGACCCTATACATCCACTATTAAGGATTGGATATCAAAAAATCATGAAAGAATAAATTTTATTATTAATTAATTATTTAACCATTAATTATTTTACATTAAAAGTTTCCAATATTGAAATTTTAATCTTCTTAATCCATGTATTGATGTCACTATTTTTTTCCTTACATTCTAAAGTATGTCATTAAATTTTTTAAACACTGTGAACCATCATCATTTATTTATTAGTTCATTTAGTATTTCTTAATCATTTGGTTACTCTCAGAATCAACCTAATATATCACTTAAAGGATGCACTTATTGTGCATGGTATCAATTGTGTCCCGTAGTTGGAAATGAATTAGGAAATATCATATGCCCATTCGGACATAAATAAATAATAAATAAAGCATCAATAAATATAAATTATATATCGATGACTAGTCCCCACTATAATCTCATCTCGATCGCCCCAGTATCCCAAACCATTGTTCATGGTATAATCTGTCCCTCCCTCATTTCCATCTACCATCAATATAGCCTGGGGCTCCCAACCTAAAACTCATCCATCAGATCAAACATAAAAAAAACATATCCTTGGGACTCTATCCCATTACTTTTCAAGGTTTCCAGCAATAAAAAATTCATCATAACAAATAACAAGTCTCTAAATCTCTAGAGATCACATACATTTAAAATGTAATTTCTTCACACAGGAAAAGGCCCTTAGTCTATGAAATTGAGGAATTAATACCTCCCGTAAAGGAATGGGAACATTTAGACACAAAAATTTATTCATGGTTAAATAGCCATTTTAATTTCATATTTAATTAACTGATTCATTAATATTAGGTTATCCACACAAGGAAACCTAAGGGAACTAGCTAACCATAGATAACCAAAAAAATACTTTCAATAATTATATCAAGTAATCAAATAAGAGACAAGTAGTATAAAAAAACATAATACAAATCCCATTAATTAAAATAATTTTTAATTAAATTTTTATAGTTTCATGAAATTAATAATTCTAAATAAACAATAATAAAAACACTACCAAACAAATATCACTTTATCTTAGTAAACATCAAGAGGCAGCATAAAAACATAAACCATAAGTGATATCAAAACCCAAAAATCCGCTTATTTATCAAAAAGAAACATTAATTATATTAAAAATGTAAAATTTTTATTTTCAATTCATAATCTAATATTATTATAAACAACTATTATTATAATAATATATATATATATATATATAACATTAAAGCATTTGAAAACATCATTGGTTATTTTAATTTACAAATTTAAAGAAGCTTAAACCATTAAGCTATGACATGCAATTCCAGTTATAAGTAAAATATTTTAATAAAATAATAAAAAATTATTTCCTAGAATATAATTAATGGAACCAATAAATTAAATTAGAGGATACAATAATTCCTTTTTACTCCTTAAAATTTCCCAATTTTGATTATTCTCTCAATATGTGATTAATTTTCGGGATTATTATCTTATTAAGGTCAATCAAACCCATTTAAAAAAGTTTCTAAATCATGATCAATTCACACTTTCATATATAATAAATGATAAGTAATATATCCCCTACCGTAATTAAAATCTAAAAGTTCTTTGAGAAATAATTGACAAGTGATAAAAGATCACCGCTAAAGGAACTGATTCCAAAACCAAAAGAACCGCTAAGGAAACCTAAGAATGGAAACCATAATAAAAACATACTTGAAACCTAAACCCTAAATAGATTAATCTTACCAAACTGAATTTTTTAAAGGATATAAAATTATGGGAATGATAAAGAGGATATAAATAGAAATATACCTTGATTTGAGACTTTAATTCATCCATCTAAGTAGTTTTAACACTTCAAGACGTGGTGGGAGGGTTTTGAGAGGCATAAGGGTCATCTAGGGTTTGAGATAAGGATAAAAAATACAAACCAAGACTTCTCATTCCTTCTATTTATTGAGGAAGAATAAAATCATTCACCAAAACTTGGTGAACTCCCAACACACATATTGTTCCCCTAGTCAAAGCACGGTCTGATTTTCAAGGATTTTAAAATTCATGGATCATGTCCTTTAAAACCCTCACTGAACCACTTTGACCATTTTCATATCCTCCACTACCTCATTGAACCAAAACCAAAACCATTTTATATTGAGCATGCCCGTCACTATGTTGTGGAGAGCCTCATGCTTCTCGTGTCTGATAATGGAACTCATCAGGTGCCACACCCAACCTACCTTACTCAGCTTAGCCTCTCAAGACAATTTCCCATCCTCATGTCTTATAAGTGAAATCCTAATGAAACAAAACTTGAAAAGCTTCCATAAAATCCATTTCACTCAATGTGGTGCACTATGACACAAAACAACCTGCACCATGACCAAATTCTGAGCATCCAATGCCAAAACAACCTACCCCATTGTCAAGACTCTAAGAGAACTTCAAAACAGCCAGCACAATGCCCACCACCATGGTGTGGTGGCCATAAAAAATACCAAACTATTTTCTAACCTCCATAACTCCTCTAATATCCCTTACAAAACCTCTTATCCTTGTGAAAATTCTAAGGAAAGGACTTTAAAAATTTGGTACCTTACAACATTGAACTAAAATGAAACAAAGAACATTATATAACAATTAAAATGTAGTTGTAGAATTTTAAGGTATAAATAGAGGTAAAAAAATTATCAAATATATATATAAATAAAAATAATGGTAATGCATTGATAAATTTAAATTGGTATATCTAAATAACTAATAAAATCATTTTATGCATACAAATATATTTATTAAAAATTACCTATTTGTGAGATTTTAATTTTACAATATTATGGTTAATAAATAATTTCAGTGAAATGTATGGATAATATATATAATAAAATAATTTCATATATAACTAATAGTTATTACTAAGAAAGTAACAAATTTATTTTATTCTTAAAAGATATATATTTATTAAAATTGTTATATGTATTATGTGTGATTATATTAAAATTGATTTATATCAATTTTAGAAAATTTAATCGTTCAAAATGCATTTAATATTTATAATCAAAATTTTAAAATTATTTAATAGGGTTGATTTCATTTTTATTCATAAAATTAAGTTACCAATATAAATATTAGTTACCACGGAAAAAAATAAGAATGATAATTTTCTAAATTTTGTGTATTTTTAAATTAAATGGATCTATTTTAAAATAAATAATCTAATATGATGTTTAAACATAAATAAAAATAAATCAACACTTATTTAATTTGTTATCAATGTTAAACTATATTAAGAACTCTTAATGATTAAAACACCATTTTTCAAAAAAAAAATTCAAAATATAATATGTTTAAATTTAAAATATTCCTTTATCATGTTTAGAAAATTAATTTTCTTGAATGGATTCCAAATTCATAGTCATATTTAAATTTTTTCAAAATCATAATCTTATATTTTTAGTAAAAAATATTTATAATGGTTAAATTTTAATCAAGATTAGTATGTGTTAAAATGGGTAATCAAATGTGTCATAAATTTTAAAAAATAAAATCCACACATATAACTTCTATAATACCTTTTTTAGTTTATAAAATCATACCTAAAAATATGATCTAACAATGATTCACTGTTTCATTTTCACCTGTATACCACCGTTTTAAACTGAATTTGTATAGTAAATTAAAAATATAATAAAAAAATTAAAATCATGATAGATTCAATTATTTTTTATCACTATTTAAAAAAGGAAATTATACTTGTTTTGATATTTTCATTGAAGGTAGTGGTTATTTGGAGGCCCCGGAGATCATATAGAAGAAAAATGGTCCAAACTGCATGGAATCCCAGTGACATTTGTCCACTATTTTGAGAAGTATGAGAATTTAGTGAATCCAAATGGTCTGAGACTTTGTGGTCTTCTCCAAAACATCATTGGATAAAACTCTTCTCAAGTTACAGAATCCCAATTAGGCCATCTGGTGACCCATATGAACCATTCTATCTAGGGGACAGAATCTTCCCAAATTCCAAAGTGTGGTTTGGTATTTTGACCATATCTCCCAATCCGGTTGTCTAATGGACTCCACATTTGATAGGGAGACATTCAATAGGCCTATAAATAGCTATACTCTTTTGGTAATGTCATGATATGGCTTTTTACTTTTCCAAAACTAAGACACAAGTGGTATTCGAAAAACAGGGTGCTCAAAACCATGTTTCTTTTTTGCTATAAAAAAGCACCATGGGCACCTCATTTGTAAGTTCGGACAAAGAGTTATGTGATGCCAATTTTGAGTTCCATAAGAGTTATATCATCATCCTAGAGGTTATGGAGGCCCATATCTTTATAGGGGATCAATAATGAAGAAGGAGTTTCACCCGAGCTTCCTCCTCCTTCTGATGTTGAGCTAAACAGTGGGCGTTCATTGTGAGGGAGATATACACATGTAAAGGGAGTTATGGAACCTGTAATAATACCGTTTTTATGTATTTTTGGTTTGAAAAAATTTAATTAAGAAGTATATTACTTTGATTTATCTTTTTTTTATTTAACTGAATGAAATTCTCTTTACTTTTAATCAATTGGTGTGAAGTTTTGAGTGTGTGACTTGCGTTGTTCTGATTGGATAACACAAGAATTCTTTTCTTCCCCGCTTATTTGATATTTAAATTTGTTTTCGAAGATATTATACCATTCATGTGATCTGGACCTTGGATATATGATTTTTATGTCAATGTTTGGCTCAACGTGCTTTGATATAAGAGCTTAGAAAGTAATCGGGATTCCAATTGATTTCAACCAAAGACTTACATAAAACCTTAATTAATTTCTGAGAAAAATGAGCTTTAAATGTGTGTAGTGAACTAAAAATTAACCCTTTTATCTCATAATTATAAAACCCCACCTTTCCTTGTCAACTATTAAACTCTTTAATTAAGTCATTTTTTTTTAAAACTATTTTCAAAACCACCCCCCTCTTTTAGTAATCTTTATTAAAAATACACACTATAAGCTACCAATGCTCCTTTAGAGACGACCTAGGGTCTTCCCTAGAATATAAATAAACCTTAAAAACATAATAAATTTTACATGTAATAATAGCATATTAAATATCTCACCAACATTTCCTCACCTAACTCACCTAACTATTATTCTATTTCATTCTTACCCCTTACCTAACATTCTATTCCAAATATTTGTCTCACCATCATACCTATAAAAGGATCTCACTTCCACTCATTTTAAGCCACACCTATAGTTAAAAATATCCATGAAATTCTACCCATTTTACTTTCCCTAGATACCCTCTACATTTTTGGCACCTTCTATCTTCAATAAATTTCCTCAAGTCCTTTATTTATAAAGGATACTTCAAAAGAAGATAAAAATTCTAAACAATATTCAAGTGCTTTCATGTAACCCATGAATTAATGTAAGGGATTATTTTTCTCAAATTTAATTTTTGAGACATAATTCATTCTTTCCACCATTATATCCTTGATATAGAGTTATTATTTCTTGACGAAAGTATTTTAATATGTAATTCATGGGATATAAAAAACCAAATTGAGTTCATTCATTCATTTGGATTTCAATTTCATGTATTATTAATGTCATAAGGGGTCTTGATAACTCAAAATCTTCTTTATTTGAGTTATAATTACTCTTATTGAAATTTTTTATATTCTTGGTTTCTTCCACCCTAAAATTTTATTTCATTGTATTTTCTCTTCCTCTTTTGGGATAATTCCTTTTTAATTCAAATATTTTGCCTTGATAAAATTATATCCCAAAAAGTATATAATTGTTGAGTATAATTATCATCATATTTATAAATTATTTTTACTCCATGTCTATATATTACATCCCTCTAAAGTTCTCCTTTATATTTGGAATCCCAATTATGTGTTATCTCATGTGACCTACATATTTCTATTCTCTTATTTTCCATTCAATAGCCCAAAGTCCTTAGAATATTTTTATTTATTGATAAATCCCCCTTTTAAGGGAAGAAGGGTGGAGAAACCAAAGGACTTCATAGACTTTGGAAAATCACACCTGAATGAAAAAAGAGTGAAACCAAAATGAAAAATCAGAGCAGCCCATTCCCAATATAAAAAGTTGTTGAAGCACTCCAACATTGTGATGCAATCGGCAAGCAAGTGTCATGTGTCAAAGCATGGGCATGATCTGATGTCTGAATCCATACCCTCTCAAACAACCAAATCCTAAAAGCACTAAAATAATGAAATGATAGCTCTAAATCCTCCTCTAGGCCTGTTCCAAGTGATTGAGTCCAGCTGCACTAGATTTCCACCTCCAAGATCAAACAAAAAACATCCACCAAAAACATCAATCAAAGCAGCAATCAATGCTGAGATCTAGAAATCACCCAAATCCAAATCACTAGAAGAAACCAAAAGACAAGCCAAAGGGTAGGGAAAAGTCAATCTCTCCCACATCAATCACCACTAGAACCGAAACATGAAGAACCTCATCTCGACCGCAAGGTACCCTTCCAAAACATCCGCAAAAACCCAAAAAGGAGGACAAACCAAAGAGATGAATCCAAATATTCATCACCAAGGACTGGAAGATCCAGAAACACATCAATGGATTATCGCCGATAAGGGGGGTTGAGTAGGTCTAAGCAGACAATGCCACTCTGGTTTAGAGCCGAACAGAACCATAACACGGAGGAACCCCCACTAACTTCCAAAACGGTCGAGCCACGGGAGTCAGAAGGGACCAGCGAGGGAGACAGGGGCCCCTCCGGCAACGCCACCACCGCAAGAACACCACCAGTGCATCAAAATCAAAACAAACAAAGAAAAACCATACCTCCCCCTCTGAATCACATTGGAGCAGTTGCAGAGCCACACCAGAACACACCTGGAGCTGAAGGTCATATGAGACAAGATCTGGAGTCCAGAATCCATCTCCAAGCCATGCTGATTTGTGCCGAAGCCAAGCCAAACCCCGAATCTGGAAATCTCACCATGCGACACTGAGCCAAAATTGACAGAAACCAATTCCGAGCTCCGAACCATAAGTGGCCACTGCGTCGAGATCCATACCATGTCGATGTCAAACCGCGAACCAGTCTACAGACCATTATGACGCCCAACTGAAATCCCAAGCGATGACGCCAAGCTAACCAAATGCTCTAGAGGGATAAGGGGAGGAGAACCAGGTGAAACCCTAGACATGTGGGGGATTGGGGGAGACACCACTCAGTGGTCATTCCCAAAAAAATATGGATCTTATTCTCTTCTTTTCAAAAGAATGTTTTATTACTCTTTTTATGATGTAGTATTTTAATAAAGATATTTTTAATAATAAAATGGTTTTCCTTCTATGATCATTTATCTTATATTATACTCCAAATTTCCTCGGTATACTCTATATTTTTTTAAAGGACCCAATATTGAATGTTTTTTTAAAGAAAAAAAGAATTCAAAAAAATCACTTCACTATTTTGATAACTTTTTAATGTTACATTTAAATTTATCTTTTTATGATAATGTTAATAATAATTCTAAATTATATTTTTATGATTTTATACATTATGACCATATCCTTTCACTATTATTACCATTCCTTCCAATCAATATTCCTTTCTATGTTTTAAAATGTTTCTCAAAATAAACCTAATTCAAAATGATTTTAAAATGAAAAGTGTTATTTACATTATTTTTCAAATTGATTTACCCAATGATCTTGAAATAGTATTTTACATATATTTATACATCATCTAATAATTCCTATATCATTATCCTATGATACTGTCCCCCTTATTTTTCTGTATGGAATATACTTACATTTTGTACTATTATGTTACATGTTTCTTTATTGGATTAAGTATTCGTTTCTGTAATTATGTATAATTTCCTTATGTGGAACACATTATGTTAGTCATGTGAAGGTTGAACCCTGATATCACTCCAATTAATTAGTTAATGAATTAATCTCTATAGAAAACATGTTTATGATATATTGGAAATGTTCCTTGGTAATGTTTTATGATACCTTATTGAACTACCATGGTAATATGAAGGGTGTTCCCTAACAACTCTATAATGCATTGGGTAAATAATTAATCTCTAGAGATGACATGTTCATGATACCATAGAAATATACATTTGTAATAGTTTATGAAAAATTAGTGAATAACCTTAGAAATATTATTTTAGGACACATTAGTGATGAAATTTGGTGATATTCTTAATAATGTATCATGTTTATATTGTAGCATCATTTACAAGTTATGGATCATGTACTCATGATCATGTTATTCCTTATGTACTAATATTTATGTCTTAATTCTTTTATCAATAAATTATGCCTTAATTTTTACCCCATAAATGTTTTGATTCCATTTTTTATCCCTTATTGAGCATCTATGGTCACCACTTTCTTATGTTTCCTTTTACCTAGGTTGTGATGAAAATTAATATGTAAAATGTTTATAGAAATGTATTTTATGGGAAAATTTTGGTATATGTTGAATACTTGTTAGGGATTAATAATTTTCATATATTATGGAAAAAAAATTCATTATTTGAAAAATACATGTGTTTATTATGTTAATGTTTTTTCCTAATTATATAAAACTATAAAATTAAATGGTATTAGTAATGTATTGAAAAGTAAAATTTTCCTTAAGTAATGTAATGGGTTTAAGAGTCCACTCTGCTTATCTCTTGTTGCATGTTGAAGATTCCCTATGCATCGATGGCGGTGCTCTCGACTCCACCCTCTTCTTTGGATGGGTGAGGTTCTCGGTTTCCATCTTCCCCATCTTGTTGTCACACAGTCATTCCTTTATCTAACCTTGTATCTCTTATGAAGCTTCCAAAAATCCCACTCGTCCCAATGGTACCTGATCTATTTGAAGGCTCTCATCATCTCCCAATCTTCCTCTCAGAGTTCTCTAATGCCTTGAGTCTCTTCAACCTAACTCTAGTTTCTTGATTCCAGCATCATCACTCCTCGATTTATGAGTTTTATCACTTATTATTCGACTCATTGGGTTTAAATAATTGATCAACAGTTGGGATTATCAACCACAACCACATCATGATTAGGTTCATGAAAATAGATGATCTTGTTATCATGTGGTCCAAATCCTCTCATATATGCAATAGATGATACTTCTATATCTTCCATTGGTCCTTTTATTTCCACGTGAAGAGGGATACTCCAATAATAGAAATCTCGGTAAGCCTCCCAGAAATCCCCCTTCCATTTCAAACCCCTTATATCTTGAAGGTTATTGGAAACCTCTTGGGGATATTATTATACTCCGATAGTCAAACGGAAGCTGTCAGCCACCCCAATTTTCTCTCATATATGAATTGAGGTTGATGTTTTAAAGGAACTGATGGATTGGGTTTGGATTTCATTTGGCGAGGACTTTAGGTTGAAGCAGGTCATTGTCTAAGAATCATGGTTTGATTTTTGTGTCTTTTATGGCTGGCATGGGAATATGGACTCTGTGTGCCCCCATGGATCTAGGATTAAACTGATGCAGCTAGTGAAGGGGAGGAGTTTCAATGGTGACGACCATGGAGAAGTTCATATGGTTTATCCTAGGGAGAAACTTTGTGAAGACATTATGCAGGAGGTCATTACTATTCTTGAGAGCCCCTCTCAGCCTGTTCTATCCATGATTACTTCTGAGGGGAATCAAGAGGGTACCGATGGGATTGGATCTTCTTCTGTACAATAGAATTATGTACTAGGGGAGGATCAAGGGATGTATGTTTTTTCGAGTTTCATTTAAAAATTTTCTACTTATTTTGATGAGGTTAGGAAATATGTTGGGAGTTCTTTACAAGAGAAGCCAGCAGACCAGGGGGCTTAGTTGGGGGGAAGTTCCTCTTAGGAAAAAGGAGTACACTATCTCATCGTAGGATAAGGATGAACTGAAGGTCACTAATATCTTCAATCACCTGAGGACCTATTTTGGAGGTCTTACCTTTATTGTGAATACTGATATTTTTGCAGGGGAAATGCAACCTAGTCAGGATATAATTCCTGTTATTGACTGTGAGATTGAGGGGATAGAGTCATTGGTGCCAAGTGTGACTAATCTAAAGGATATGGTGTCTTCTATGAATTAAGATTCAACAAGCCCTCTTAATACCCATAACTAATTTATGTATTTAGTTGGAATTGAGAAAGGATCTAAAGATCATGAAGGGTGGCAGAAAGTAGTTCCAAAAAAGAAAAATAAATGTTGTGAACCAAAATATGATAAAAACTATTAGATGAGTTATGGAGATAGCGACCCCCAACAAGTGACAGAGCATGATAAGGATCCCTTTGAGGATATGAATTTTGGGTCTAAATAGAGAAATGGGAAATAAGGGAACTTTCAATCTGGGAATTTTATAATTGAAAAGGAAGGGAAGAAAACTAGGCCCCATAGAGATTACTTGAACATGCCTAAAACAAATGTTACCAACTCTTCAGTTAAGTATAAGAAAGGTTCAATAGAAATAGGATTAGCTGAGTTACCAACAACTAAAGTAGTGTGTTCGAAACCTATCATGGAAAGTGATCGACTAGATAGAAGAAATACAGAAGGTGGATAACAAAATGAGGAAACAAGAAAAGAAAAATAATAAAAAGGGGAGACTTTAAGGTCATCATTCATTCTAGGGAAGAGATTATTGAAAAATTTTTCACGTTAATGCCTCAAAAGAGGAGTTTAGAAGAATTTATAAAAGAATATTGTGATTTGATACCAATGAGGAGCAAGATGATTAGATAAACAAGCAACACCGAATTCAAGTATAGGGCTTCAATAAATGTAAAATTAACATAGAGGAATTTATATATACAATGGATAGAATTTCTAACCGCGTTAAAGTTCTTATCAGTGAGGAATTGGATATTCAGGTTAGTATAGTTCACTAAGGGTTATATAGAGTCTCTAATTAAAATAATCTCAATCTCATTTTCAATTAATTTGTAAGATCTTTTAGTACGTAGTGGTTTCCCATTTTGTTGAATGAGGTTTCCCACTTCTCCTCAAAGTGGATTCATAATAAAAATTCATATTTGTAATTAATTATGGTATGGTCAGTAGGGAATCATAGTTGGTATTAGAGCATGGTTTAGATAAATTTAGAGGTTATGATTTTAGTTAATAATAAATTAGAATTTGAAATTGAGTCCAAATTTGAATTCATCATGTGAATATTTGGTAATAATGGTTATCTTATATTTTAATTATCAAAATAATTACCATCTTAAATTTTAATTAAGATTAATAAGTGTTATAATGGGAAATCTAATGTGACTCAAATTTTAGTATATCAATTTTACACACATACCTTATAAAATTACTTTTTTGGGTAGTAAGGTCATATGTATATATCTCACTAAAATTGTTTCACCTAATTCTCAATCAATTCCATTCTTACCTCTTAACTAACATTATTTTTCAAATAATTATCCCTATTTTCACCTATAAAAGGATCTCACTTCCTTCCATTTCAATACACATCCCAATTCATAAATTACATTCAAACTCCACAAATTTTACTTTTCAAAGATCCCCTCTAAACATTTAATAGCCACTTTCCTGAACAAAGTACCTCAAGTCCTTTATTTCCAAAGGATAATTTGAGATAAGATCAATATTATCAATGAGATTCAAGCACATTGGTAGAATTCAAGAATTAAGGTAATGGATTATTTATCTAAAATTTAATTTCTTGAGACATATTCCATATTTTCCACCATTAAATCCATGATATGATGTGATTTTTTCCTAATTAAAGTATTTTACTATGTAATTAATTGGATATAAAAATCTAAAATTAGTTTTTTCTTTCATTCAACTTTTGATTTCTTATGTTACTGACTAAAAATTAACTTTTTTTATTATCAAAACACTTTGAGGAAAAAGTGAGAAACCACAACATCCATCATTACAACCAAAAAACCACTAAAAGGATAATTCAAATCAATGATACAGAATCTACCCCTCCCAGCGATTACACCATTGTGGAAAACTTTCACCATCACCTGTCCATTCGGCTAGCAGTCCCGTGAAGAGTTGCACGGGCACTTTAACGATGGCAGATCCATAACCTCTCGAACATCTAGATACAAATTCCATGTGCATGTGAAAGCTTCTTGCCCTAAACCTCATCTGGAGTAGATACATGTAGAAATTCGTTTGCAAGCGCATAAAAACATTACCTCGGATTCAAACAAAATTCATCCAAAAATAAATTACTAACTAAAGAGGCCATAATCCGCCTTAACCATACGCACCAAATTGCCAAAAAATCACTTCCTCCATGAGATTCTAACAAATTCAAACCAAAACAGACCCAAAATCCAGATCTTTGCGAGTAGAAAATTCCAACCAAAGACTGCTAAAACCTTTAATGCCCCTATAGTCTTCAAGAAATTAAAAAAAATATAAACCCAAGTTCCAGAAATGACCATGACAGCAACCACAGCAGCTCCAGATCCAGAACCACAGACACCCCAAAAATCAAAACACGAACATCCAAGTCCATGCTCTTCAACCAAAAAATACCAAAGCAAAAGCTTTGAAAGCAACACCAAAAACATCCTAAAATCAAACAAAGGAAAAAGTTAAGAGAAAAAATCCATCACCAGAACATTAGAAACTCGAGCATCAATGATTTCCTGAAAGGATGTCCCATCTCTGCCGTCAAAAATTCCCTTATAGACCACCATAGACCACCCAACAAACCCACAGAAGATGATGATGCAAACCTCAGTCGTGAAACCTGTATCTTGACTGCAGAACCATCTTCATGTTGTATATTCCATTTTTTCTTCAACCAAAAATATTTTATTTCATGGTATTTTCTCTTCCTCTCTAGGGATAATTACTTTATAATTCAAATATTTTACCATGATAAATTTCTTTCTACAAAAATATATCATTGTTGTGAATATTTCTTATCCTACATAAGTACAGTTTCCCCTAATTTTCTATATTTTTCTTTCCAATAATTTTCTCTTTTATATTCAGAAAACTAATTATATTTTTTCTCATGTGACCTTCATATTTCCCTTCTCCTCATTTTAAAATAAAGTTTTATTACTCTTTTTATAATATGGGATTTAAATAAATATATTTTAAAATAATAAAATGGTTTTCATTAAATGATAATTTGATTTATCATCCACTCCAAATTTTTTTGGGATACTCATTAATAATTTTTTAAGGATCCATTATTAAAGTATGTTTTTAAAAACTTTTTAAAATTAACCCATAACTTCATCTTTTATGATAATGTTAAAAAAATCAAATTTTGTTTTTTGTTTTTCTTCCATGTGAACACATCCTTTCACATTATGATCATTAATTTAAATGAAGTTTCATTTATAGGATTTAAAATGTTTCTCTTAATAAACCAAATTTTTAAATATTTTAAAATGAAAAGGTTTATTTCTATTATTTATTTCAAATTTATTTACTCAATTATATTGAAAAGGTATCTTCCATCTATGTCAACATCCTCTACTCATTCCTGTGTTATTCTCATATGATACCATCCAACTTATTTATCTAGACTGCTTATTATTATGTTTTTTATTATCATGTAATTCATTTCATTCTTAAATTAAGTTTTATTCGATGTAATTTTGTATTATTTACTTATGTGTCACACATAATGTTATACATATGAAGGTTACACCCTAATATCACTCTAATTCATTGGGTAATGAATTGATCTATATATATGACATGTTTATGATACCTTTTAAACATGACTTGGTAGTGTTTTATGATACCTTGGTGATCCAACATGGTAATATGAAGGGTTATCCTTGATATAGTTACAATTTATTGGATAAATAATTAATCTCTAGATATGTCATGTTCAGGATACCATGGAAGAATTCCTTGGTGATGTTTTATGGTACCTTGGTTAATAACCTTGGTAATATGATTTTATGAAACTTTAGTGATGATATTTGATGATATTTTTATGAATGTAACATGTTGATATTATTGACACTTTTCAAAGTTATTATTCATGTGATTATGATCATGTTATTCTCTATGTACTTATCTCCATGTACTTTCATATTCATACATTATTCCCTAAGTTTTACCCAGGAAGTTTTCTGATGTAATTGTTTATCCCTTACTTATTATCTAATCTCACCCCTTTCTTACATTTCCATTTCCCAAGGTTATAAAGAAATTTAATATGCATGATGTTTCTAGAAGAGTATTTTATAAGAGTAATTTTTTAGGTATGTTGAAAACATTTTAGTTATTAACCAGTTTCTTATATAGTTAGAATTTTCCATTAGTTGAGAAATGCATGGGTTTTGTTATGTTAATGTTTTCTATTAACTCTTTAAAACTCTAAACCTAGAATATCTTAGTAATGTATTGAAAATAAATATTTTTTTATGTCATGTAATTAGGGGAAGGTCAAATCTATTTGGAATTATATGGATAACATAGATGGAGTAATGAGGTATATGAGTACAACTCAAGGATGGTGTTTTATAATTTATGAATTTTATTAATTTTTTCTATTTGTATTTTGATCAACAAGATGGGTGATTGATCATTTAATTTAACTATGACTGTGAGTTTAAGTGAATTATTTATTCCATGTGTTTAATCATTATAGCATGTTCTATTTTATTTCTTTTGTGTAGTTTGATTATTTATTTTTGATGGTGTTTGGTTATTTTTCCTTGTTATTTTACACTATGGTATGGGGGTATAGTCTCCCCACTATAACACCCTAGACTATCACTACTATTCGGAAGCCTATAGAATATGGGGTGGTCTGTCTATAGAGACCTGGTCTATTTACTTTTCATAAAGAACCAAGATAGTTATATTATATAGTGGTATCATAGATTTTATGTTACTAATATTGTAGAGTGTATCAGGGTTTTTGTTTTGTCTTATTATTTGAGTAGTTTGTATACATGTGGTTTGGGAATGTGTCAGAGCTTGTGATGATAATAAAACTAGTGCATCACGAAAAAAATTTATAATGGTGAGTTTTCATTATAAGGGATATGGGATCTAAATTAATTATTTTAAATTTTATGGCTGAATGATTCCACCTAGCATGATTCACTTGAGTTTTTTAATTATGATTTATTGATTTTGGGATATTGGCATGATCAAAAGAGGTATGTGTACATTAATTATATTTTTTACATTAGCTTCACATGACATGCACCTATTCATGGGTTATTAATGTCACTGATGATGAGGGATGATCTATTTAAAGTTCCATTAACAAATTATATGGTATTTTCCCATATAACTTGGTGTGATAATTTTAATTAGTTGGACCAAATTATATTTTATTTAGATTATAGGTCATGTGGATCTTCTGGTGGGATTCTTGATGATGATGGTTATGAAATCCCTATTGTAAGGGACGTATGGTAACCCTAAGTAGGTTGGTATTGTAATATGATGATTTAGTGATAAACCCCTTATGGGTGATTTTAGAAATGGATATTAGAGAAAATTAGTTCAGTTACTTAAAGTGTCAATAAAAATCTATATATTGATTTCCCATATGGTTTTTTGGTGGAATTATACTTAATATATCCATATGACGAGGATTCCCCCAACACAGATTTACATAGTGAGAAATCATTGTACATATATATTCACCTAGATGAGATAGTGATCCTCAAGGGAGTGGCTCCATTATGTGGAGGTGTGGTGAAGATTATCCTAAGATCATGATTCTCAAGGGGGAGTCTCGTATGTGGATTCCCAATGAGAATCAATTCCCTATTAGGCAAATGAATTTTCATGTAATGTATGATATACACATGAGACCCCATAGTGGGAGTTTTTTCCATGTGGATTTGATATGGGAACATGGAGGTGTTTCTTATGATCTTTGACCTATGTGATATGGGTATTATTAGTTAATTTATAGATCCAAGTGACATTTAAGATGTATTATAGAGGTTAACCCAATACAAGGGTTAGCCTAAGAATGGGTAGATGCTTCTAGATTAAGAGATATGTGAGTAGGTGGTGTTATCAGGTGTGTGGTATATGCAATAAAATTCCTTAGGTTTTT
Source organism: Viscum album (assembly GCA_963277665.1). Lineage (NCBI taxonomy): Eukaryota > Viridiplantae > Streptophyta > Magnoliopsida > Santalales > Viscaceae > Viscum > Viscum album. Next base: position 790,990,481 of record OY728156.1, on the reverse strand, counting down.
TGAGGTAATGTACTCATAGTGATTTGGTATTAAGTTTGAGTTTTGGATGGTAGAACTATTCATGTTCCTAAAGCTATTGATTTTGGATTCACTTTTGAGATTATGGAGAGAGTTTGTGTGTGTGTGACACCCCCATGAGTCACTTTTATTTGGGGGTACTTGATGGATTTTTTAACCCATCATGTTAGAGGTGTTTTGGGATGGAAATGTGAAAGTTTTCTAGACTTTTCTATGTTCAATGGTTAAGGTGTAAAGTTAAACTAACTATGCAGCCTAAGTGTGTAGACTATGTAGCTCTTTACAGAGGCAATCTATATAGTTAACGCATTGTTTGTTTAACTATAAAGGTAAACCATATAACCCACTCAAATTGTGTTATTATTTTCTTATTGGATCCTTTTTAATTTTGGTTTCTTCCCTTAGATCCCCCACTCATTTTCTCTAGACCTAGGTGCCCTCCATAGAGTTTTTTCCATCTCCAAATCTCCTCCAAGTAGATTTTTAAGGGATTTCATGGGGATTATTTACCTATATTGAGGGCCTAGGGCTCCCTTACTATTTATCTTGGGTTTTATTACATTGTATTCTTCTCATATAACCCTAGTGACCATGCTTGGATTATTTGAATGCCTAGATCTATTCTAAAATTGGGGTTTTCTTCCAAAGTGTTGTGATCCATCCTATGAGGCCTAATCTCGTGGATTTCATCAAATATGAAATGATTCCACCACATGAGGAAGTTATTTCAATTTCATTGAATTTTATTTATGATTTTCATGAATTATTTATTCTTTAAAAAAATTAATTAATTTAATTATTCATATGATATCTAGTTTGCATTTTTTAAATATTTTCCATGCTTGGGTTGGTTTTTCCTTTGAAAAAATGGGTGAATTTTTTGGAACTTTGTAACATGGTTTCTAAACGGTATTTTATGCATTATACATGTTTGATATAATTTAAAATATGGTTTTAATTATGTAAAGAACTTTTTCATTGGGTTTTAAGATAAATGGGTATTTTAAAGTGGTTTTCCCCCTTTTTATTTGAAGGGGTTTCCATTTTTAAAATGGTGTTGTTGTTTTATAAAGTAAAATAGAGTTTCCCTTGGATTGTTTGATTTTGATTATTGATAATTATGATTTTTTAGAGTCATTTTTAGATTCCAATTTGTTTTAAAATTGGATTTCAAAATGTATATGATATATCTGATAAATTAAGGCCCAATTAGAATTTTTTTATGTGATGTTTATTATTCCCTTATAGAGACCCTTGTATTGTTGATGATGTAATGTTGTCCATGTGATGGGTAGTTTTTTATGTGATTATTAATGTTATTATGGATTGAGTCTCTTTATTAGGTTTGTATGTGAGATGGAAAGGACGTGATTGTAGTGTTATCTTTAGGGATTTTTTATTTTCATGAGATAAAATTGTTTTTCCATTGCCCACCTCCTTTATTATTCTATAGAGATACCAATGCTACTAAGTGGGAAGTATTGGCGAATTGTTTGTCTAGTTGAAATTTATAAATAGGCTAATCCCCCATAGTTTTACATAGCACCTGGATGGAGGGATTTCCATTGAGGATACTGGTTAGAGTGATTCAATAAATAGATGTGTAACTGTTAACCTACTGGCAGTTGGTTCACATGTACATGTCTTGTGTTGTCCATTTATTCCACATGGTGTTTATTTATATTATGTATAATATGTTATGGATTTAATACTTTATTTACATGTAATATTATTATTTCTTGGATGTGATTGTTTGATGTGTTGATCTTCTTATGACTTAGTCAAAATGTTGGGTAGTTTGCTTCTATATGTTTATTGGCATTATTTGTGACTTGCTATGTTTATGATCTCGTTAGTATTGTCATTGAATCCCTATTTAAATTTTATTGGGTTTTGTAAATTATTTTAAATTAAAAACGGGGTAAATGTAGTTCAAAATGTAATTATCAGTTGGTATTATTTTGAAATGTTTAAAACAATGTGTGGGTTTATTTCAAGAGTTTTGTGTTTTAAAGAAAAATGATTTTTTTATAAAATAGAATTGTTTTTTTAAAACCTATTTATGACATGTTTTATAAATGTTTCACTTTGGGAAAGTGCATGTTCCATGTTTTAGTTTATTACAATATTATTCAAAGGAAATGAAATCATATTTGTTTATATTATTCTAAAACTAATAGACATGGTTTCTTTTAAAAAAGGAATAAATTTGACTCATGGTGGTACCTTACTTGCTTCGGATCACACCCTAGATACTCAAATTGGTGGTTATGTATTCTTCATGTCTAATATAGGTTTCTCCAAGTATTGGCTTTTAGAATGGTTTTTGGGATCATTGTGTTGAATTGAGAGTCACATGAAGATGGTGATCAGTCCTCCAATTTCATAGAAATAATTGGCTCATTTTTTTATTGGATTTTTTTTTCCTTTTCTTTTATTTTATATTTTCGTATTTTCATGTAATACTTATATTAAATGATGGTTTTATATGATATTTACTTGAATTTTATCATGTATATTTATTATTATTCCTTATTTGGATGTATATATTTATTTTCTTGAGGGTGAAACCATCCCAAATGGTTATTTTTGATACCCTAGATGCTTTTAGTAAACTTGAGTGGATCAAGGAAGCTCCATGAGTATATGGAGGACCATATTAGGACTCCACTGGATAGATGTGCTGAGTTGGTTTGTTAAAAAAATGGAATCAGAGAAACACTATTTGTTATTGGGGGTGTATCTGCATAGTCTGGAGACTAGGATTATTGTCTAGACTCATGTGGAGGTTCTTAGTAAGGACCTTCCCAACTCTTCACCAAATTGAACCTCAAGATTAAATGATTGTATTGGGATTGATTCTTGATCTTGAGTTTGGATTTGAATGGTTTGATGAATTTTTGATGCGTTGAGATGATTCTTTTGATCCTAGTTGAGTGTATCGATGATTTTAGAGGCTAATTTGAGTTTCAGAGGTGAAAATGGTGAATGTAATAGGGATTCATTGTTATTATGCATGGTCTGTTAGATAATGTGATGCCCATACAACATATTTTGGTAACCATTAAAGTACCTATTTCACGGTTGGTGCATGGTTTACTATCCAATGTTTCCAAACCATGCATAATGAAATTTCTCCTCTAGAATAATTTTTTCCTCCCCTTCATCCTATATTTACTCTAATCAGGTATTACATATGTTTAATATCTTATATGGGAGTTTAAATCTGTATCTTTATGGAAATTGATGTATTTGAATGTGGTTTTATATAATAGTTTTGTTATTGTTCTTGGTTTTTCCACTTCTAAACGTTGTTTTGTGAATTGGAAATTTTGTTTTTAAAATAAAAGAGAAGTGATTTATTTTTGAAAACTATTTTTTGGTTATTCGAAAACTAGTTATTTTTTCTTTTGAAACAGATATAAGGAAAAAAAATTGAGTGAAAAAAAGTGTTATTAATCCAAAAAAGTGAATATCTTTTAAACATTTTTAGTCTTAAAGTGGATGTTTTAGGATTTTTTATGAAATTTTTTTGTTGAGATAGTTTATTTCAAAGAGGAATTTTGAAATTTGTTTTGGAAACTATTTTGATCTTAACCTTTTTATAAAAGTTATGTGATAATTATGAAAGAAAGGTGGGTAAACCCTTTGGATAAATTACTTTTAAGACCGGAAAATCTCAATAATGAGTTCAATTTGTTAGAAAAAATTGGTGGAATATAGTTGAGTTTTCAAATGATATTTTCAATTTTTTTAAAAAAAAAATTCAAAGGATATTTCGAAATGGAGTTATATTTTGTTCCATTAATTATGGGACTACTTATTTTTTTTAGGAGCATGGGCGGTTGGGATCAAGTCTTGTGTTGGTTTCTAAGTTACTTATAGAAAAGTCTTGATGTAATATAGAGTTTTATTCTAATTATTTATCCTTTTATGGTTTTACTAACTTTTAGCGATTAAACTATCTCTTTTATTGATGTTCCTAAATCTTTCTTGGGGATTTAAAGGATCCCTTGAAGACTGTTGTGTAATTATTAATATTTAGGTTATGTTCTCCAACCTAGGTTATTATTAAACTAGGAGTAGGTGTTATTTAATTATTTGAGTGCTCAGTAGTTTTAAATTATCTATGTGATAAATTTTAACCCTTTCATGTTGGTTTTTTTTCAATGTGTTCAAGGTAAATTTGTTTTTCTTGAAATAATATTACTTATAATTTCAAGTTAGACATTAATTTCAAGTACTAATAAGTTTTAAGGGTTTATTTGAAATTGTATGTAGTAGTTTCAATGGATTTTGATCTTGTTTTGGTTGTGAAATGAAATGGTTTAAGTGGTTTTCAACTTACAAATGGTTTTTTTGGTGATTTAAGTGGTGATTTGAAGTTCCAAATTATTTTGAAATTAGTGGAAATTTTTTTTAATTGAGTGTTATATTTTAAGATGTTTCAACCATTATTGGGTTATTTTGTGAAATTTTAAAAGGGTTTTTTAAGTAATTGATGATTTAAAAGGAAAATAATTTTGTTTTTAAAATTTTTCTTCTTGGCTTTTTGAAAACTCATTTATAAGATTTTTTTTCAAAGATAATTTTAAGATATTGGTCTTGAAATAATAGTTTTGAATGGTTCTTCAACAATTAAAAAGTGTAAATTTTGGTGTTTTTTAAAATTTAATGGTTGAGTTGTGTTTTAATTCACATTAAAATTGGATTATGGAAATTATTTGGAAAGTGGTTTTTAAAAGAAAGGAATTTATATTTGACTTATTTTTGGGAAAATGTTTTAAGAGGCCAAAATTAGTTTTGGTTGGTTATATGATTTTTATAAAATAGTCCTATTTTAGTGTTATACAAAAGGGGAATAGGCCTGAGATGGGGATTTTCAAGATGTTGTTTATTTAAACTAAATGGGAATTTTTTTAAAAAAAATTATTATCTTTGTTTTACCTTTTTTATTATTATGGTTTGTGTTCTTACCTTTTGGATTTTGGGATTCCATGAGTTTTAATATTGTGTGATTTCTTTATTTTCCAGTAGTTTTTTTAATCATCAGGTATTTTCTTATTCCTTGACAAATTTTTAGGTTAGTTTCTTGATGATTTGGGTGTAAGTAACCTTTGGTTTGTTACATGATTAGTAAGGATGAATGTTTCCTTTAGTCCTTTAAACACTTGGTGGTTCTAGTTTTTATGGGGTTCTCTATGGGATGGTGTTCCTACTTGAGGTCCAAGTTTACCCCTGGAGTGTGGTGACCAAGGTCAAGAGCCCATGTCATTTCTTTTTGTGTCTTTCCTTGATATTTATCTCTTGAAGATGTGAGTAATAAGATTCTTGGTTCCTCAACCATGTGGATGTTGAAATTCTTGAAGAATTTTTTCCTTTGAGGAAGTTAGGATTTGTTATTATGTGTTAATGGGGATTTTTAATGATAATTACCCATAGTAGAGGCCTCTTAATTGAGTTTTTTTATTTTGTTACACCATTTAGAGAATTTCTAAATAGTGTTAAGACCTATGTATGGTCTCTATTTCCTTTTTGGGCCTCGTATCAGTGACCGAGGTTGTGTTTTTCTTGGAAATGTCCATTACCCTTGTGGATTTAATTGTTTGGTTTTGAAGAATAATTATTTCTAGAGATTTTATTCCTAGGGACCTATTTAGTGGTTCATCATCCAACTCGCCTCACTTCATGGAGGGTGGGTTGTGTATTTCCCTTTTTTGCTTTCATCTTGAATTAAGACTTTCTATGGGAGGCCTAGTGGGGATTTTGTGGCACCTAATGTGTCACTTTTATTTGGGGGTATTTTATGGATAGTTAAGACCATATAGTTTGAGGTGTTTTGAGATATAAATATAAATGTTTGGGGACTATTTTCAGGTCACATATTTAAGGGGAATGGTTAAACTAAATATGTATCCTAAGTGTTCATCCCATGAAACTCTTAACAAAGGCTATCTATATAGTTACTGCATGGTATGTTTAAATATGTGGTTAAACCATTAAACCCACTCAAAGAGGGTTTTTTTTTCTTTTGGGTCCTTTTTAATTGGGGGTTCCTCCCTTGTCTTCTCTAATCATTTTCTCCTGATCTAGGCACCTTCTATGCAGTTCTCACCCTCTACAAAGCTCCTCTAAGTGGATTTTAAAGGGTCTTATTAGTGATTTGTCACCTATGATGAACCTTTAGGGTTTATTTCCTCTTATTCTTAGGTTTTCATCCATTTTCCTTTTCTTATAACACCACTAGTCATTATTGGATAATTTACATGCATAGGGTTGTTATAAAATTAGGGTTTTTCTTCCTAGGGTTTCTGAGCCCTCCTTTGACACCCAATCTGGTAGATTTCATTGGATATGATATGATTCCACCACATGATGTAGGTGTTTCCATTTCATTTTCTTTTATTTAAGAGTTCCATAAAATTTTTAGGCTTTAAAAGTTTTTTTGAATTAATGTAATGATGCATATGGTATCTAGTTTGGATTTTTTAAAAAATTTCCATGATTAAATGGATTTTTCCTTAGGTAAAAATGGATGAATTATTTGGTTCTTTGGATATATTATTTTAAATTGTATTTTATGCATTTTACATGTTTGATAAAATTCCAAAGATGTTTTTCATTAATCAAATAACTTTTTCACTAGGCTTTAATACAATTAGGGTTTTTAAAGTGGGTTTCTCTTTTTTGTTTAAAAGGGTTTCCATGTTTCAATGGGAGGTGTTGTTTTATAAAGTGAAATGGAGTTTCCCTTGTATTATTTGATTTTAACTGTTGATAATCATGATTTATTTGGTGTTTTTTTCGGAATAAAATTTTCTTTAAATATAGATTTTATAATTTATATGTTAAATGTGATAATTATAGGCTCAGTTTCCATTTTTTGATGTAATATTGATTATAAAATCGTTGAGCCTCCTATGTTGTTTATGATGTTATGTTATTCATGTTATGGATACACTTTTATGTTATTCTTGATTTGATTATGTATTGGGGCTCTTCATAGGGGTAGTATTTGATTTGGTAATGACATTATTGTTATGTTAGTCTTAGGGATTTTTTATTGTCATGAGATGACATTTTTGGTTCATGGACCACCGCCATTTTTATTACATGGGGAGATAAAGGCTACTAAATGGGAAGTATTGGGATGGTGTTTTCTGGTTTAGATTTATGCATTGGTTAGTCACCCCTAGTTGTACATAATTCTGGCTAGAGGGATTGTCACCAAAGATAATGGTTAGAGTGATTTGGTTCATGGATGTGTGACCATTGACCTCTTTATAGTAGCTAAACATGTATGTGTCATGTGTTATCCTATTATATAATAGTGCATGCCTTATTGGCCTATTAATATGACAATTGTTTTGTTATAGGTGTTATATAGGATGCTTAATGAGAGTTTTGTAGATTTTTTTATATAGAAATGTAGAAAAGGGGAATTCATGATACAAAATTGGGATTCACATCATGAATAGTTTTTTTATTACTTTTATTACCAATGAGTTAAAATATTGTATGCAATGGTGGAGGATTATGTGAAATAGATTCACATCATGAAGATGGAATTCATGAAATGTATTAATTCAGGTTGAGGTAATTTAATTTTTAGTGTAAACCTAAGATATGGTAAATTTACACCTTGTACATGGTTTACAGCTTTTAATCCATAGTCCCCATGGGATTCTTGAAGTGAATATGTAATCCACCTCCTGAATGGGGAAACGTATAGCATGTTTATATTTTTTGATCAGCTATATTTCCCCTCATTCTGTCATTTTTTCCTCTCATTTTGGGAGGAAACCTAAGTGCCTTCAAGAGATCTTATAGCCTGTATTCCCTCTCATTGATCGTCAGGTTTGGCGGTTGAGTTTTTATGGTCTGTGGTGAGTTTTTAATTTTATATCCACTGTTTATTTGTGTTATTCCCTCAGCAATCTACTAAGATGGTGTTTTTTAATTTGGGGTGTGTGTTGGGATTCATTTTTTGAAAACCCTTTGGTGTAGTTTAGGTTTATCCATACTTTTCTTATGCAGTTGTGGTTTTCAAGTGATTTCTTTTTTCCCCTGTGGTGAACAGTGATATCAAAAAAGCTTCTTTGAGGTAAGGAATCCTCATTATAACTTATTTACATGCTATGTTTTATATTTTTATGCTTTTAAATTTATTTGGTGGATATAAAGGGTTAGAATAATAAAGAAAATTAATTAACATAATTGAAATGATGGTTATGGGTATATATTACATGCTTTCCTTCTTTGATATATTTCATTGATGATATTGTGCATGCTTATTTCTAATACTAAACATAATAGCTGTTGGAAGCACTGTTTTCACTGTATATGATATATTTTGATATCCTTGATGTGTTTTTGTGTGATTCCACCATGAATTAAAGGTTAAGGAACATATATTTAGCTAATAAATTGGTTTCTCATGGAAACATATATTGTGTGAAAATACTAATGTTAAGTAAAGAGGTTATGTGTAAAAACCCATAAATTCCATGTAATTTTTTTTAATTATATGAGAATTTTATGAGTCTGTGAAAATTAACAGCGCCTGATTCCGAGGCCCGGTGTGCCTAGAATGAATTTTTGAACTTTTTTTAGGTACATTTAGTAAACGTATGAGTAGGTTTATTACCTTTTGAACCGGGGCTTGGAATTGAAATCCAAGGGCATCGTTAAACTTGCAGCACTGATATTCTCTTAAGGAGACTTTCACCTCGACCGCGGTAGGTCAATGGTATAAGATAATATTTCAATATTTTTGGAAGAAGGAAAATAAAATATTTAACATTTTATTTTTCTTTTGAAACCCCTCCTTTTGAGTTATGGGGGAGGGGACCACCGGAACTAGAAAACCCCCATTTTGAATTCTAGTGGTGGGGACCACCCGAACACCTCTTTAATGTGGGGAATTCCCTTGGAATCCTCCCATTTAATTGTGTCAGCATAATATAATTAATTCTTCTATTTAATTTTTTCAACATTAATTGTGCCAATGTAAATTAAATTGAAAAAAATATTTTAATTTTTTAGCTCCACATTTACTTGGGGAAATCATTGGATAAAGGGAGGCTTGAGGAGAACATTGGAGAAACTCTTTCTCCAATGAATAATTCCCTCTCCAATGAAGAAAATACTTCAGAATCAAGGACAAGGACGACGCACGAGCCCGACTTCAGAAGCATGTTGCGGAAGCGACAATCGTTGGCACCCTCATCGCCTTCACCAACTTCTTATCGCAACACCTACAACAATTAATAAAGGTAGGGATTGCTATTTTTTTATCCTTTTCCATGTTCTTGACGTTCATCTTGATTTAAGAATATTTATATTCTTCTTGATTCAAAAACAAATAAGTCGCTTGCTACCATTCTAACGCGGAGGGTGCGGGTCGAACGAACATGGCCCGACCTCTTCGCAACCTTTGTGGGATTTTGATGGTCTTGAATCGACAGCGACATCCTGAGGCGAGTGAGAGAGTCTAAAGAATGAATAACGGGCCACTGGGGCACGCTTGATGACCCGAGGAATGTTGCCAGAAGGGCTCGGGAGCGGCGACTGGCAACTTAGACGGTCGGGACGACAGCGGCAGCGCGACCGCGCTACTGGAGAAGGGTTTCGGCCCATCGTTCGTGGTGGAGAAAGGGTGGTGGCCGGTACATGGGCCTCCACATAAAGGGGAGCCAACAATGCGTATCTGCACCGCCAGGAAAGTAGGAGCCACGACCTTGTGTCACAGCGGCAAAGGGAGGATGGTCGGCTCGCTGTCAGCCACTGATGGTGGCGCGGTATGCGACCCTACCACAGAGGAGGGCTGGTCGTCCAGCCAGCCGCGGGATGAACATCGCGGGCTACCCATCGCGGGCCGCAGTGTAGGCCGCCCATCGTGGGCCGCACCGTAGGCCGCCCATCACGGGCCGCACTGTAGGTCGTCCATCGTGGGCCACCCATTGTGGGTCGCACCGCGGTCCGCCCAGTGGGCCGGGCTGCACCGGCGGACCAGGCCAGACCCAGTGGGCTGGGTCGGACCCAGGTCCGGACCCGAGTCAAGTCGGGTCGGACCCAGGGTCAGACTCGAGTCAGTCCGGGTCGACCCGAACCTGGTTGGTCCGGGTCGTCCAGCCCAAGCCAGGTCGGTCTGACCAGGTCGGATCGGACATGGACCAGCTTTGACCCTTTTCGCTCATTCGGCCATTACTTGATCTATGTGCATCCATTTAAAAACCGTCTACGGAACTAGAAACCTTGGATCGAGATGGACCTTTTAGTATACTCCACTTGAGTTTTCGATAATGTTGGGGTATGGCTGGGTTGGATCGAACCTTAATCCAACCGGGCCCTCGGAACTAAAAGTCCATTAACTTACAGACTGGGCGTCAGATTTACGCATCGTCTATTGCATTGAGACCCCTATCATGTGGCAGTCCTTTGGGATACATATTTATGGACCTTCATGGCATTTGGAGTATCGACCTGTGGCTTGAGGAGCGGACCCTCTCGGAATCAAGCGAGCTTAGTGCGGGAATCCAATGGCTGGATGTAACATGATAAAGGGATCCTATGTGGGTCTGTGCTTTGGGATCCTACGTGGGTCTATGTTCGAGAGTCCCACTTGGACCACTCTAGTAAATCCACGTCGGACTGCTATAGGATCCTATGTGGGTCTTCTATACAAGGATGCTACGTGGGTCTGATGATCTAGGATCCTACGTGGGTATGATGATTTAGGATCCTACATGGGTCTACCTCTTAACAGAGTAAGTTGATTTAGTAGTTACATCTAATTATCTTTACTACTATACTTATGTTATACTTGATGTGTGTTGAGTCTTTACCTGTGTGATAATCATCTGTATGGCGTACCTTTGTGATGTATACCTTCGAGGTGATACCTTTGTGGTATTCTTCTATGTGGCGTTACCTTTGTGGTACTTAACTTCATGGTGATACCTTTTTGGTATTCTTATATGTGGAGTTACCTTTGTGGTACTTACCTTATTGGTGTTACCTTCGTGGTATTCTTTCCTTCGTGGGACAGTTGAGATTTGGGATTTTGAGTTGGTTCTTGTGTTTCCTCATGATTGAGATGGGTTTACTCGACAACTTAGGTATATGTATGGGCATATACCTAAGTAGGTTTGTCAGTTGTTTTTCATGATTTTTGTTTTATCCTTTGTGGATTTTGTGAGACCTTCAAGGGTCTCAGGGTCCTTATTGAGTATCGTTATACTCACCCCCGCACGGTCTATGCATGCACCTTGTTGTGTTTGGTGCAGACGACATACAGCATTGATCGAGGCTGAGGGTACCAGGGATAAAGGTATCTCGGAGGTGTACATTATACGAGGTGTACCACAGTGACGAATGTTCGAGATCTATACCTACCCTTCAGTTAGGATCCTTGGTGGGTGTTTATAGGAGTTTTTCCAGTTTACTTATACTTCCCCGTTTTCTTGTACTTACAAGTTGGGCTTGTATTCTGGACCCTTTTCTTTCCGTACACACCCTGTTTACTGTATATTTTTACTTTGTGCTTGTATCCTCCTTTGTGCTAAGTTATGTGAGTTTACAGGTTATAAAGGCAATGCCTTCCAAATTTTATGGAATATGCCTTTTGGTGCCAGTCGCCAGCCCCTGGCCTATTTAAGGCAGGCTTGGGGTAGTCACGACTTGGGCCCCGGGGGACGGGTCGTGAAAAATTGGTATCAGAGGAATCTGTTCTACCGTAGAATATTGGACTCTAATATTTTAATGTAAATAGTGTTAAATTTTATGAGTGTGGTTATCAGTTTAGGGAATCCAATGTTGGTGCAAGGGCCGACGTATCCATACACCAGGACCATGACTTCTAATTTTTGACTCAGTGCACGAAAACAGTGATTGCGTGTGTGTTTCAAAAAAAATTCTTTTTGATCTCTTTGAGTCAACTCATTAGGTATAACTTATTGACTGTGTTGCACCTGTTTCTTTTCAGGATGCCTCCACGCAGACAGCCAGCTAGAGTTCTGGGTATAGTATGCGATGATAGCCCACCGAGTGACGAGGCCTTGGTGTAGGGCCCTTTATTAGTTGGAGAACCAACGGAGGCACCAGCAGTACCATTACCCATTGGGCCACCGATTGCACTAGCCCCAGCAGTAGAGGGTGCACGCCGCTTGACCACATTGCACGATTTCCAGCACCAGAGGCCACCCATGTTCAGGGGTGAGACAAACCCGCAGGCGGGTGAAGATTGGCTGGAGGCTATGGTGAGAGTCTTCCAACTGGTTGGGACACCAGTTGATCTCATGGTGATCCTTGCTGCCAGTATTCTATAGTCAGCAGCAGGCAGATGGTGGAGCTTGATTCCCTAGGCTCATGATGAGGTGACACTTCTCTGGGTAGACTTTAAGATCCTATTTCGGGCAGAGTTTGTCCGAACAACCCTTCACACAGTGCGCATATAAGAGCTTCTTCATCTACAGTAGGGAGCAAGACTATGGCTCAGTACTCAGCGAGGTTCACCTAACTCTCGCGATACTCCACTGATATGGTGTGGGACCCATTCTTCAGGGCCCAGATCTTCGAGCAGGGACTCTTGCTAGAGATAAGGGCTTCGATGATTTCTCTCAGCTCCCGATGCAAGCCGGGGTGTTAGAGCGAGCCCTCTTAGTGGAGAGTTTTCTTGTTGAGCAGTCAACTGCAGCGAGACCCACCATTGAGTGTCACATAATAGAGTCTTATGCATCTGGTAGCAGACAGATTTCACATAGGTCCAAGAGGACCAGACCTACAGGTGGACGACCGTAGGATTTAGGGTCGGTTGTGCTGGGCACCTGAGATAGATCCAGTCATGAGAGGATCAGGAAGTGCTACTCATGCGGCAGAAAGGGTCACATGGCATGAGACTTCCCGACCCATTGTACGGATGATTAGCATATTGTCGAAGGACCACCCAAGAAGAGATAGTGGTTTGACCGAGGAGGTATGCAGGGAGAATTTAGACATGGCATAGGAGTTGGTCGGGCAGCTCGCGGTAGGCAATGATATGAGATATTACCTCCACCACCACCAGGTGGTCCACCCTGACCATAGGGAGCAGGTGGACAGGGGCGATCTCAGCACCAGGAAGCTGAGGCCTTCGATCATGGTGCTCCGGATATGATATGAGGTACGATCTATGTCTACTCCACCTTAGCTGAAATACTTATAGACAGAGGTTCTAGCCATTATTTTATTTCCACTGACCTCTTTTGGAGCTCGGAGATTCCAATGCAGTTGTTGGCTCGATCCTTGCGGCTAGAGACTCCTACAAGAGAGTATTTGACAATTACACACTGGTGCTGGCAGTGTGAGCTTACTCTAGGAGGTGAGAGCTTCGGTTGGGATCTCCTAGTAGAGGTGTCGAGGCCTTACGACGTCATCTTGGGTATGGAATGGTTATCTACAGTCCATGCTCAGATTGACTATATTAGGTGAAAAGTGTGGTGTATCCACGAGTATAGGACTAGGTTTAACTTCACTGGAGAGATGGGAGCCTTTTTAGAACAGGATGGACTTACCCAGAGGAGAGTGCAGCCAATCACTCTTCAGTTGGCTTGCCTTACCCTCAGAGCGGTTGATGTGGAGAGCCTCAGTTATCCTATAGTGGTGGACCAGTACATGGATGTCTTACCTGATGAAGTCTTGGGTCTACCTCCACGCAGAGAGGTGGACTTTTACATTGACTTGTACCTCAGGACGACACCAATATCTACACCAGTGTATCAGATAGCTCCTGAGGAGCTTCTTGAGCTGCAGGTACAGCTAGAGGACTTTCAGGGGAGGGGATTCATCCGGCCTAGTGTTTCTCCTTGGGTAGCCCCGATTTTGTTCACCAAGAAGGAAGATGGGACCTTGATACTTTTTTTTGACTATTGGCACCTGAACTTGGTGATCATGAAGAACAAGTACCCACTCCCGAGGATTGACAACCTATTTGATCATCTGAAGGGAGTACAGTGGTTCACGACGATAGACCTCAGGTCAGGCTATCACCAGCTCAGAGTACAAGATGAGGATGTGCAGAAGACGACTTTCAGATGTCGGTATGGCCACAATGAGTTACTGGTTATAACATTAGGCATGACCAACGCTCCAACATTGTTCATGGGAATCATGAACAAGAACTTTCAGTTATACCTTGATTGCTTTGTAGTAGTCTTCATCAACGACATTCTGATCTAATCAGCTACTGAGTAGGAGCATGCCTGTCATTTGCAGATAGTTCTGGACACACTCTGAGGGAACCAGCTTTATGGTAAGCTCTCGAAGTTCCAGTTCTGGATGCGAGAGGTTCACTTCCTAGGATATGTTATCTTGGAGGCTGGATTTGCAATGGATCCAACAAATATTGAGGAAATACTTTCTTGGGATCCACCCAGAAGTGTGACGAAGGTACGGAGTTTCCTGGGTTTGGCCAGATACTACAGTAGGTTTTTGATAGATTTCTCCAGAGTTTCAGTACCTTTATTAGCATTGAAAAAGAAGGGGAAACCCTTCCTATGGTTGGAGAGATGCCAGCAGATTTTTCAAGAGATGAGACATGGGCTGAATAGTGCCTCCATCTTGAAGATTTCGGAGGAGGGTGTTGTGTACTTATTTTACTGTGATGCATTATGGAATAGGCTCAGATGTGTCCCAATGCAGGAGCGATCAGTTATCGCATATGGTTCTTGATAGGTTAGAAAGCATGAGAAGAACTATGCTACCCATGACCTGGAGTTAGTAGTAGTGGTCTTTTCCTTGAAGATGTGGTGACATTACTTGATTAGCAAACATTTTACAGTCTACTCGGACCACAAGAGTCTCGGGTATATCTTCTCACAAAATAACCTGAACATAATGTAGTGACGTTGTCTCAAGTTCCTCCAAGACTATTACTTCAAGTTATTTTATACTCCTAGGAAGGGGAACAGGTAGCAGATGCACTCAGCAGGAGATCTGGTATATTGCTACTAGGTGAAGCGATGGAGTAGTTGTCCACTTTGCAGAGATCCTTTTTGGATCGATATATAGTAGTTTTTCGTCAGTCTCTTATAGTCACTCCCCCAATTCTTAAGAGAGTTAGGGAGGCGTAGCATGGGGAAATTCATTGTGAGGCCCAATGTGTTCAGATATCCTTATGGCAGACACCTGATGGATTTTCTGAAGGTGGGGAGCACGTCATCCTATTGAGAGGAAATACCTTGGTACCAGTGTCACTTCAGGTGGAAGTTTTGCGTGAGTTCCACACATCCCCTCTAACAGTACATCCAAGAGTGGAAAAGGTGTACCAGGATCTCTTACGACTGCACTGGTTGTCGTGAATAAAGAAAGCAGTAGCAGAATTTGTATCTCGATGCCTCACTTGTTAGCAAATAAAGGTAGAGAATTAGATACCAGCAGGCTTAGTTCAGCCTTTAGACCTAGAGTGTAAGTGGGACGGGATATCCATGGACTTCATGAAAGGCCTTCTATTTTCATCCAGGTTTCATGATTCTATTTGGGTGATCATCGACTAAATCACCAAGTCGGTCCACTTCCTACCGATCAGAGAGAAGGGTTCAGTAGAGAGTTTGGGACGCCTCTATGTGCAGGAGATTGTGTTGCAACGTGGAGTACCCTCAACGATTGTCTCCAATCGTGATCCATGTTTCACTTCCTATCAATGGATGGGGTTGCAGGTAGATTTCTGGATTTAGCTTCGTTTGAGCACTGCCTTCCATCCTCAGAAGAATGGCTAGACTGAGCAGACCATTCAGACCCTCGAGGACATGTTGTGTGCTTGCGTCCCTGACTTCAGTCGCAGCTGAGAGGATCACTTGCCCTTGGTGGAGTTTTCATAAAAAAACAGCTATCACTTCACCATTGGGATGGCACATTTCAAGGATCTGTACGTCCGACCTTACAGATCGCCTTTGTGCTAGACTGACCTAGAGGAGTCAACACTTATGGGACCCGAGATGGTACAGGATACCATGGAGAAGGTGTAGATTATCTAGGTGTGGATGAAGACTGCACATAGAAAGCATAAGTCTTATGTTGACAAGAGACGGAGACCTTTGGAGTTCGAGGATGGTGACCACGTCTTTCTATGGGTCTCACCTCGTTGAGGTATGCAGAGATTTGGCTGAGGCAGCAAATTATCTATGAGGTTCATTGAACCTTTTCAGGTCCTCAGTAGATTTGGAGAAGTGGATTACCTCTTAGCTCTTCCACCTCAGCTGCACCGGGTGCACTACGTCTTCCACATATCCCAACTGAGGAGATACATGCATGACCCTTCACACATCATTAACTGGGGATAGTTGGACATCGATGACGGGGCGACGTTTACGGAGGTTCCAGTAGAGATTGAGGATTGATAGGAGTGGGTCCTTCGTAGAAGTTCGATATCTTTGGTGCGCGTATATTGGCAACATGGGAACCTCCAGGAGAGCACGTGGGAGTAGGAGGCTCAGATTCATGCTCAATACCCTGACTTGTTTTACTTGTTTTTGTAATGTGGCTTTCAGGGACGCAAATCCCTAAGTTGGAAAGAATGTAAAGAACGAAAAATTCCATGTAATTTTTTTTAATTATATGGGAATTTTAAGAGTCTGTAAAAATTGACGGTGTGTGATTCTGAGGCTCGGTGTGCCCGGCATGAATTTATAAACTTTTTTTAGGTACATTCAGTAAACGTGCGAGTGGGTTTTTGTAACTTTTGAACCAGTGCTTGGAATTGAAATCTGAGGGCACCGTTGAACTCACAACACTGATATTAGCTTAAGAAGACTTTCACCTCAACCACAGTAGGTCGAGGGTAGAAGATAGTTTTTTTGTTTTTCTTGGAAGAAGAAAAATAAAATATTTAACATTTTATTTTTCTTTTGAAACCCCTACTTTTGAGTTATAGGGGTGGGGACCACCCAAAATAGAAAATCCCCATTTTGAATTCTATTTGTGGGGACCACCCAAACCCCTCTTTAATGTGGGGAAGTCCCTTGGAATCCTCCCATTTAATTGTTTTACCACAATACAATTAATTGTTCCATTTAATTTTTCCAACATTAATTGGGCCAATATATATTAATTTGAAAACCCTATTTTAATTTGTTGGGTCCTCATTTCCTTGGGGAAATCATTGGAGAAAAGGATGCTTGGGGAGAAAATTGGAGAAACTCTTTCTCTAATGAAGAACACCCACTCCAATGAAGAATATACTTCGGAATCAAGAATGAGGATGACGCATGAGCCCAACTTTGAAAGCATGTTGCAAAAGCGTCGATCGTTGGCACCCTCATCGCCTTCACCAACTTCTTCTCACGACACCTCCAATGAGAAATCAAGGTGGGTATTGTTGTCTATTTATACCTTTCCCCATTCTTGATGTTTATCTTGATTTAAGAACATTTATATTATTCTTGATTTAAGAACAAATAAGCTTCTTGTTACTGTTCTAACGTGGAGGGTGCAGGCCGAACGAACATGGCTCGACCTCTCCACAAACTTTGTGGGATTTTAATGGTATTGAATTGACGGGGACATCCCGAGGCGAGTGAGGGAGTCTATATAATGAAGAACGGGCCACTGGGGTTCACCTGATGCCCTGAGAAACATCACCATAAGGGCTCAGGAGAGGCGGCCGGCAACTCGGTCGGTCGTGATGACGGCGGGGGCGCAACCGCGCCGCCAGAGAAATGCTGCAGCCTGTCGGCCGTGGCGGAGCAAGGGTGGCAGCTGGCACATGGTCGGCCATGTGAAGGGGAGGCAGCGGTGTGCGTCTGTGCCCCTGGGTGTGTAGGAGTCGTGGACCTATGCCGCAGCGGTGAAGGTAGGGTGGTCGGCTCGCTGTAGGCCATCGGTGGTGGTGTGGTGTGCGGCCGTGCTGCAGAGGAGGGATGGCAGTCCGGCCAGCCATGGGCCGCCCAGTGTGGGCCGTGCCGGTGTGCTAGGCCAGACCCAGTGGGAAGGGTTGGACCTAGGGCCAGACCTAGGTCGGACCAGACACGAACCAACTTCGACCCTTTTATCTCTTTCGATCATAACTTGAGCTACATGCATCTGTTTGAATAACTGTCTACGGCACTGGAAACCGTGGATCGAGATGGTCCTTTTGGTATACCCCACTTGATTTTTGAATAAATTTAGGGTATGGCCTGGTTGGATCGAACATGAATCCAATCGGGCCCTCGAAACTAAAATGCCAATAACATACAGATCGGGCGTCCGATTAACACACCATTTGTTACATTGAAACCCCTATCATGTGGCAGTCCTTTGGGATACTTCTTCATGAGAATTCATGGAAGTTGGATTATCGACCTGTGGCTTGAGGTGCGAACCCTCCCGGAATCAAGAAAGCTTAGTTCGGGAACCCTATGGCTGGCTGTAACATGATAAAGGGATCCTATGTGGGTCTGTTCTTTGGGATCCTACGTGGGTATATGTTCTAGAGTCCTAGTTGGACTGCTCTAGTAGATCCACATGGGGCTACTCTAGGATCCTACATGGGTCTGCTGTACTAGGATCCTATGTGGGTCTGATGATCTAGTATCCTACATGGGTCTGATGATTTAGGATCCTACGTGGGTCTACCTCTTAATAGAGTAAGATGATTTATTAGTTACATCTAATCATCTTTACTACCATACCTAGGTTATACCTGATTTTACCTGATTCTTTACCTGTGTGGTAATTATGTTTGTGGAGTACCTTTGTGATGCATACCTTCGTGGTGATGCCTTTGTGGCATTCTTCTATGTGGTGTTACCTTTGTGGTACTTACCTTTGTGGTGATACCTTTGTGGTATTATTCTATGTGGCGTTACCTTTGTGGTACTTACCTTCGTGGTGTTATCTTCGTGGTATTATTTCCATCGTGGGATAGTTGATCTTTGGGCTTTTGAGTTGGGCCTTGTGTTTCCTCATGATTGAGATGGGTTTACTCGACAACTTAGGTATATGTTTGGGCATATACCTAAGTAGGGTTGTCAGTTGTTTTTCATGCTTTATGGTTTATCCTTTTTGGATTTTTTGAGACCTTATAGGGTCTTGGGGTCCCTACTGAGTATCGTTATACTCACCCCTACACGGGCTACATCTGCACCTTCTTTTGTTTGGTGCAGAAGACGGACAACATTGATCTAGAATGAGGGTACTAGGGCTGGAGGTATCTTGGAGGTGGACATTATACAAGGAGTACCATAGTGACGATCGTTCAAGAGCTTTACCTACCCTTTAGATAGGATCCTTGGTGGGTGTTCATAGAAGCTATTCCAGCTTACTTATACTTCCCATTTTTCTTATGCTTTCTAGTTGGGCTTGTATTCTAGCCCCTTTTCTTTCTGTAAACACCCTGTTTACTATATAGTTTTACTTTTTTCTTGTATCCTGCTTTGTGCTTAGTTGTGTGAGTTTACAGGTTATAAAGTCAATGCCTTCCTAGTTTTAGGGAATACTCCTTTTGGTGCTAGTCGCCAGCCACTGGCCTATGGAAGGCGGGCTTGGGGTAGTCACAGCACAGGCCTCGGGGGACAGGTCGTGACATAATGTGATAAGATCCCCCTAAATAATTGTGTAAGAAGGTGTTTTTTACTATTTTTTGTGATTGTGCTTGTTGTGTTTCTCTATGTCATTTCGGTAAGTTGTTTTTATTTGTGATGGAGGTGACCATTTGGGTTATTTGATGAGTGGGGTTGTGATGTGATGTGGTGTTTGGTTGGCATGGATGTGGTGTGGGATGTTATGTGATGTTATGTGGTGTGTTTTTTTATGATTCATATTGGTTGTGGTGTGCAGTAGAGATGATGTTTTTGGTGATGTGCGGTTAGTATGTGTGGCAGTTGTGTTATGAGAGGTGATTGGGATGTATGATGTGTGGTTTTAATGCAATTTGGTTGTGTTGTGAGAGGTGGTTGGAATGAAAAATGTTTGAATATTGTGGTAAGTTAGTTTTACTAGCATGGTGCGGTGACAATGGTGGATGTGAGGTATTGTGGATATGGTTGTGTGATATGGGCCAGTTGTGGTTTGGAGTTTTTGTGTTAGTTTCTCAATTATCCATGGACTAAATTGTGATGATAAGATAAAATGAAATAATTTAGTAAATAAACAATATGTTCTTTAAATGGATATGCATAAAAATGTATTAAATGAATTAAATGATAAATCAATGGGTATTGTAACAATGAATAATGTTTCTAAGTAAATTAAAGTGGAATTGTGAGGCTTGTGTAGTCGTTGTGTGATGTGTTTCATATAGTAGTGGAAACGGTTGTGACGGTTTGTGTGTGGTATATTGGTGGTGATGTGGTGTGCACTAGTGTAGTTTTGTGAACCCATAGGTTGGTTTTCATGTGTTATATATATATATATATATCATGTATGTTTATGTTATTTTTATATGTTCCACACCTAAGTTGGATAACCTTACCAATGCTTAGAGGTTCTGGGTGTTTTCTCCAATATCCAGGATGATGATGACACAGATGGATGGATTCCCACTCTTTCCATATCTTCCTTCAGTAGTGATGGCATGGGTGTTTATAGGTGAAATGTTTAGTGATTTCCCAAGTGTATTTGGGTGAGATGTGGTTTTTGTGGCTGTGATGAGAAATGATGTGTGGACCAAGTGTCTTGGGAGAGATGTAATGTGAGGGTACCTAATGCTATCCTTGAATGCTTGACCTTATGAGAGTGGGGTAGGTAAGGATGCATCCTAACCCACATTATAGGTGGACCAAGTGTATTAAGGTGAGATTTTATATGATTTGGTTGTGATGTGATGTGTATGGATGGGATGGGAGAATGGGACATTTGACTTTGGGGTGTGAGAGTGGAAAATCAGTGGAGAAGTGGCAGTGGGGCACCTTTCTTTATTATGATCTCTTTGTTATATTATTATATTGAATGTGTGATTTGGTGAGTGATGCATAGTGAGGTTTGGACGGTTAGTTGACCATTTTAGGTGATTTTTTGTTCTTATTTTTTTCATTGGTGTATTATCATTCTCTTTTCACATGTTCACTTGATACCTTGGTTAGGTCCCTATAGAGTATACTTGTTATGCTCACCCTATGTATATAAACTATTTTTCAGATTTTTCAGAGGGATTTGGGAACTGGGTTTGACATTACTAGATGGGTTGGAGCTTTTTTTGATTTGTTTCCATAGAATTTTCTTTTGGTATATATTGAAGACTTTTATATGTATCAATTTTACCTTATTCATGTATTATGGGATGGTTTTTGGTTTATTTTATATTATCAGTTGGAGTTTTCCAATGTTTTGTTATCCTATATCCAAATCTTATTTCATTATAGAAGTTAATACCTCTCATACTAGGATATTTTATATTGTCAATGCTAATATCCAACCCAGAACCTACAGGGGGCGGGACTCAGGGGGTTATTATCTGTATTCCTTCATTACGGCATCTTTGTAGTGGGAGGTTCATGATAGTTTGGTATTAAGGGTTTTTGTTGAGAGATAGGATGGATATTTGAGTAAGAAAATGTGATGTTTTCATGGGTTGGTAGGGTAATGGTTCTATTTGACCTTCTTGTGTGACATAGTATAGGGATATCAGTGGTGAAATAAGATCTTAGGGCCTTCCATGGTCCGATATACAGACTCTGGTCATATTGGATAACCAATTGAGGTGGAATTGTTTTCATAGTAGAGACATAGGATAGTTACATACATCATGATTTATTGTGTTTGTGTTTTAATTGGGTTAGTATGGAAAAGTAAAATGAATTAAATAAATAAGATTGATAAAATTTCATTCTATAGAGCTTAAGATTATCTCTATACTTTTTAGAAATATATCTTTGTCATTGTCAGTGAGTGGTTCAGGAAGATGAGGACCAGTTGGCTAATCTAGTTGATCATTAGAGGGTTGACCCAAAAAAAGAGGATGAGGATTAGCAGAGAGCCTTGTGTGACTTTAAGTGGAAGAGTTTGTGAAATTTTGAGGGGTAATCTCATATTTGTAGATGGATCCCCGAATAGAGGAGCTTGATATAAGTTTTGATTTTATTTGTTCATGGTTTGATTTATAGGTTATGTTGATAGTTTTTTAGACTTAGTGAGTTATACATCATTGGTGGAATCTGTTTCTTAGTGACCATAAGGAAGAATATGTATTGTAGATGTACTTTCAAAGGTATTTCTAAGCATAGTTACTCTATTTCACTATGAGGGTAACCAAGAGGTAGAATTTTCCCTCCCTTCATCTTGGGATATTGAGTGATAAACAGTTGGGGATCAAATTCAAGGACCTCTTGAACTTTTCTCCAGATGTTTTTCTATATAAGGATTCCAGGTAATGAAATCTGGAAGAATGTTTTGTACCAAGTTATCAGGTATGTGGTCACTTCATTTACATTCCCTACATAACTATATGTGTAAAAAACTGTTGAGGTCATCCAGTAGATTTTTTCCTTAGTATTTGATCCTTGAGTGAGTGTCCATCAAGGCATCTCAAAGAGTAGAGTTTCAGGAATTGGTCCATGAGTGTTCAGGTAGCTAGGGTTCTGGCCAGTGGGGAACTTATCATAGAAAATCCATTTCCATTATTTGAGGGATGATGGAACCCAAGAACCTTCCATAGTCTTTATGTTTTCATGTTATTTATATGGAAGTAAATTAAAATTCAAGGATTTATTCTCAACCTCCTAGGGAGGCTAGTGTCATGTGGGTTTTCAGGGACCTTTTTTAAAGTAGCAGAAACGTCCTTTGAGTCAATTTTAGAAGTAGGGACTGCTGATTTTTATTCAATAATAGAGTGATGGTGGTGTTAGAAGAGGGAATCCTCATGATAGTCCTCAGCCATAGGGACCTATGATAGAGTGTGGTCCTGGAGGTTGATAGCAGAGAGTCATAAGATATGGGTATTGTCAGATTCATTTGATAAAGGCAATAGATGAAGGAGTTTTTCGAGGTATGATCAGTTTATCATCTACCCTTGTGTGTGCACTATTCGATTTGTGAGCCTTTCACTCCTTTTTCTCTCCCTCTTTGGTTTGTACTGTGGGACTATATATAAATAGGATTAAAGTGATCCTTGTTTTATCCATTTTGGTTGGAGTTAATGATTATTTATTTGATGTGTGTTGAGGATGTAGAATGGTGATGGGGTAGCACCAGTCAATGGGAGATTTCCTATTGTGGAAAATGTAGTCATATGATGTTATCTTTAACATGGACTGTTTGTATGTCATATAGTAAGTCATCAATTGTTTCCAAATGAGAGTTTTGTTTTTTGATGTGGAGAGATAGTGAGTCAAATTCATTGGTGAGAAAGGTTATTAGATGGGTGGTAGGTATGCGAAGTCTCTTTTATTATAGTTGTTAGAGATGTCAGTGTAATATTAGGTTGGGGATATTCCCAGGGTTACAGTGGAGTTCTTATATATTTTTTCTCAGAAAGTTATGACACAACCCCCTCGACATAATGTTGAGTTAAAGATAGAGTTTCAATCAAGTGAATATTTTATTTCAATGGATCCCCATCAGATAGAACCAACATAGTTGTGTGATTCTTGGTTATAGGTGGATGATCCGATACATGGGGGTTTTATTTGAACAAGTGTGTCATCGTGGGGTTCTCCAGTGTTGTTCACAAAGAATGAATACTGAAATATGAGGTTTTTTATAGACTACTGGAGGTTAAATAAGGTGGTGTTCAAGATCCATTTCCATATTCCAAGTATAGATGATTTGTTTGACCATTTGAGAGGATCTTAACGGTTTTTGAAGATCAATATATAGTTCGGATATCACCATTTGAGGGTCAAGGATGAGGATATTCCAAATACTACCTTCATATGCAAATATAAGCGCTTTGAGTTTTTAGTCATGTCGTTCGATGTTACAAAAACACCCTTCATGTTAATAAGGATCATGAAATCTAAGTTCCATGAATTATTATACTAGTTCATCATTATATTCATTGATGATATCTTGATCTACTCGAGGTCATAGGAGGAGCATGTCGAGAATCTTAGTGCTATTTTATAGGAAATTCAACACCTACATCTTTGTGTAAAATTTTCTATGTTTGATTTATGGATGTGAGAGGTGTGTTTACTTAGAAATTTCATGTCTCAATAGGGTGTGGTAGTATCCCCATTTAATATCAAGGTAGTTGCTTCTTGGGAAGCACCCAAGAATGAGGAATAGGTTCATGGTTTCCTTGGTCTCATAGGATATTATTGAAGGTTTTTTCCTGATTTACCTTAGGTTGTAGCACTACTAACATCATTGATCAAGAATAACTAGGATTATTTTTTGAGTAATAAATGTTAGGTAGTGTTCGGTTACCTAAATCATAAGTTGGTTAGTGCTCCAATTCTTCTGTTGCCAAATGAGGGTGTGTTGTTTGAGATTTTCTATGACACATCCCATCTAGTTTTGGTATGTGTGTTAATTTAGTAGAGAGATGTGATATCTTATAGGTCTAGGTTGTTATGTACCCACAAGAATAAATATTCCACCCATGATATAGAGTTAAATACAGTTGTTTCTACATTAAATTTTTTGTCGTACTACCTCATTGGTGAGTGATTTTTGGTTTCCACTAACCAAAATATACTGAAATATGTTTTCTCTCAATGGTATTTGAATACATGTTAGTATATTTGGATTTAGTTTATTTATTATTATGATTTTTAGATCTCTTACACCCTAGGAAAAGGTAATTTTGTTATTGATGCATTAATTTGGAAGTCCCAAGGAGAGTTAGCTTGGGAGTCTGTAGATATTTGGAAAGGGATAGAGGATCTTGAAGCAGTTCATCTTAATATCAAAGAGAGTAGTGTTCATGGTTAGATTTATCAGATGATTGTGAAGTCTTAATTGATGTA
This sequence comes from Viscum album, assembly GCA_963277665.1. Classification (NCBI taxonomy): domain Eukaryota; kingdom Viridiplantae; phylum Streptophyta; class Magnoliopsida; order Santalales; family Viscaceae; genus Viscum; species Viscum album. The sequence goes on along the minus strand of OY728156.1, from coordinate 790,965,600 downwards.
GAATGTAGAGGATTCTCATTGGGGAGACTCATAGGTATAGGTGATTTGTGATCATGTTGTCCATGGTGATGCTCTGGATAGATGGTCGGAGGATGGTCAAAATCAGATGTTGTTATAAGAGAGGTTTTTTATTCCATAGGTGATGTGAGAGGGATTTATCCACGATTTTCACAACTTAACTTTATCAGTACATACTAGCATGATAAATATGTATAGTTTCTTTAGGATACATCATTGGTGACCAATAATGAAATAGTGAATGGGAGAGTTTGTGGGGAGGTTTTTGGTTTTTCATCAGGTGAGTATAATCATGTTTCGGGATGTGTTTTTCTATCCCTATATGCTCCCAAGTGGAAATGTGAGGACATATTAATGGATTTATTCACCAAGTTACCCCATACTTATGGAGTTTTTTATGTATATTTGGTTATAGTGGATTGACTAATGAAGTATTCTCATTTTCTAGCGATTCATGGGTCAATTACCATAGATTTTTGTCAAGACGGTATATATAAAATATGGTTAGGATTAATGGGGTATTGAGGACCATTATCTATGATCAAGATCCTCATTTTACCTCATGGATCTAGAGGGTATTGTATCCTGATTTTGTCACCCAGTTTCACCTTAGCACTATTTTCCACCCTCAAACAGATGGGTAGATAGAGAAGACTATCCAAATGTTGGAGGATATATTGTGAGAATTTTTATTAAACTTTGGAAGATCATGGGTAAGACACTTTACATTGGTTGAGTTTTCATAAAATAATAGCTATCACTCATCCATTTTTGTGGATTTATTTGAGGAATTATATCAGCATTTATGTCGTTCTTCATTGTGATAGATGGAGATTTGGGAAATAGTAATTATTAGTCCTCATGGGTGCAGGGCATGACTAAGAAAATTTAGTTGGTTCAAGAGAGGAAGAGAGTAGTGTAGGACCATCATAAGACTTATTCTCATCATAGGTAGAGGCCCTTGGAGTTTGATGTTGGATACCATGTGTTCTTGAGAGTCTCCCCTTAGTGAGGGTATTTGAGGTTTGGCATATGGATTAAGATTTATCCTTGGTTTTTAGTCCCTTTTAGTTGTTTGGATGTGTTAGGGAGGTGTTATATCAGTTATAATTTCCACCATGGATGGACAAGATCCATGAAGGATTTCACATATCCCTTATTCATTAGTAACTTCATGATGACTCTCATGTTATTGAATAAATAGAGATGGATATCGAGGATGATGTGATGTTCATGGAGTGAATAATAAAGATCTTGGAACATTGGGAGAGTGTACTGTGTTGTTAAACCATTCCCTTGGATTGTTTTCTATGGAGGTATGGTGGCTTGGAGGAGAGTACTTGGGATCAAGAGATGCATATGTGTACCCAGTGCTCAGAGTTATATTGATTTTTTCTTTTCTTTGTTTGGTTCTTCCTAGATGATGTGATGTTTAAATCCTAATATTTTATGAGATGTGTTTCCTTTTCTTAATATTGTTATTTATTATACATATTTTGGAATATGAAAAAAATAATAACCAATTATTAATTAGGATACATTATAATTTAACATGATTAAAACCATGTGGGGAATTCATTGCCTCCCAAAGAAGACAATATCTTAACATGGAAGATGGGATTCCCTAATTTTTGTGCTTTGGGAGGTGTTGTTTTCTCGTTATGGTGTTTTTTGGCTTGGGATATGAGGAGGATGAGATGATTTTGTAGGAAAGTGGCAGTTTATGGCTGGATATGGATGATGTGGTTTTATTCCTAGTGAGAGTTGGTGATGTGGTTGTGTGGTTATGTGGTTTTTTTAGGTGTTTCTTGGGCATTTTGGTTTTCCTTGTTTGGATGGTGGTATTATTGAGGTGTAATGAGAACCCTAATAGGTATCTTGTGGTGTGGTTATTCAAACCCCCTTTATGTCATTGGATTTAGCTTTGATTATTAGGGATAGGAATCATTTGAGATGTATCCAATGTAACATTTTGTGCCTTCCTAGCTCGTTATTTTTCTAGTTTTGGTGACGAAGGTGTTCTAGAGGAGGCTTGAGGATATTTTTATGGAGTTGGAGATGTATTTGTACAGAATTAGAAAATTCATGTTTTGAAAGTGGGATTCACATCATGAATTGGTGTTTTATGAATTGTGTAGCCTGTGATTTCATGGATTGTATCTTGTGTTAGAGGATTCCAAGAAACAGATTCATGTCATGAAAATAGAATTCATGACATATATTATTTCAATCCACAAGGGCTTAATTTTCAGTTGGAACCAAATATGTGGGAAATCCATTCCTTTTATGTGGTTCATGGACTGTAATCCACGTGAACTATGGAATTCTTGATGTGAATATATAATTCACATTATAAATGGGGATACTTAGAGCCTATTTATATCTTTTTATTAGATGTTTTCCTCTCATTAAGATTTTTCTTCCTCTCATTTTTTGAGGAACCCAAGGTTCCTTCAGGATATCTTCCATCTCATCTTCTCCCACCATGATCCTCAGGTTCTGGTGGTTGATTTTTGGAGATCTATGGTGTGTTCTTATTTTCCACTATCATTTATTTTTCAATATTCCCTTTTAGATCCACTACAGTGGTGTTTCTTCATTTTGTGTTTGTTTTGGGCTATGTTTTTAACAACCCTTTGGTGTGGTTTCGGTTGATCCGAGGTTTTCTTTTGCAGATATGGTTTTTGGGTTGTTTCTTCTTCACCCTATGGTGCATAGTGAGATCAGAAAGCTTCTTCGGGCTTGTGGATCCTTATTCTCACCTATTTACATGTTAAATGTTAGATTTTCATGATTTTTATTTCCTTTGGATGGATAGTAATGTTTTCATAATTAAGAAAATTAATAGGCATTACAAAATTTATGGGTATGGGGAGATATTTCATGCTTTACTAATTTGATATATTTCGTTGATGATATTTTGCATACTTGATTCTAATACTAAAAATAATAACTATTGCAAGCCTTATTTTCATTGTAGATGATATGTGTTGAGACCCTTATTGTGTTTTTGTGTGATCATACCTTAAATAAAAGTCTAAATAATGTATATCTATATAATAAATTAGTTTCTCATGGAAACCTGGTTTATGTGATAATTCCCATGCTAAATAAAGAGGTAATGTGGTAAAATCCCCTGAATAATTTTGGAATCTAGTGTGAGTTATTTTTGTGTGTTATTGTTCTTGTTGTGTTTCCCTATGTGTTTTGTGTGAGTTATTATGTACTTATTGAGCTGACTGGTTGGGTTTTATGATTATTGGGTTTGTGATGTGATGTGGTAGTTAGTTGGCATGGATTTAGTGTTGTTAATTGTGTGATGTAGTGCATATTGGTTGTGGTGTGAAGAGGTTTTGGTGCGTAGTGGAGATGATGTGTGGTTGTTGTGTATGGAATTTGTTTGTGAGGGGTGGTTGGGATGTATGATGTGTGTTTTTTTAGTGTGGAAGTTATGTTGTGAGAGGTGTTTGTGATGTACGATGTGTGGTTGTTGTGGTGGTTTTGTTTTATTGGCATGGTGTAGAGATGACAGTGGATGTGAGGTGTTATGGAGATGGTTATGTGAGATGGTCCTGTTGTGGGGTGGTGTGGTTATGTTAGTTTCCTTGTTTACTATGGAATAAATTTCTATGATAATACAAAATTAAATAGTTTGGTAAATAAACAATATGGTATGGAAATGGATGTGTGGTAAAATGGATTAAATTAAATGAATGAGAAGTGTAACTGTGATTGAAGTGTCTTAGTAAATGAAAGTGGAATCATGTGTCTTTTTTGGTGGTTTTGTGATATGTTTCATATAGTGGTGGAAGGAATTATGATGGTTGGTGTGTTCTACATTGGTGTTGATGTGGTGTGCACTAGTGCAGATAATATGAACCCACAGGTTGGGTATCATGTCCTATCCAAATATCATGTATGTTTATGTTATTTTAATATATTCCCCACCTAAGTTGGATAACCTTACCAACTCTCAGAGGTTCTAGGTTCCATATATTTTACCCAACATCTATGATTGTGGTGATATAAATGGATTTCTACCGCCTCTTCACCGCTCTTTCTTCATTAGTGATGGCCTAGGTTTTTTTGGGTGAGATGTGAAGTGATGGAACAAGTGTCTTCAAGTGAGATATGGTTGTTTTTTGTTGTGAAGAGACCTGATGTGTGGGAAATGTGTCTATGGGTGAGACATGAAGTGATGGTACCAAATTCTATCACTAGATTCTAGGCCTTGTGAGGGTGGGGTAGGTAGGGATGATTCTCGACCCACATCAGAGATGGATCAGGTCTCTTCAGGTGGGATGTGATGTGATGTGGTTGGCATGTGATTTGATGTGTATATAAGGTATGGGAGCATAGGATGTTCAATGTTGGGGTGTGAGAGTGGAAATTAATGGGGAAGAACAAGTGGGGTGCCTTGCTTTGTTATAATATCAATGATATATTATTATATTGGATTTATGCTTTCGTGAGTGGTCCTTAGTGAAGTTGGGATGGTTAGTTATCATGTTTAGGTGATTATTGGTTCTATTTTTTTCATTGGTTAATTATCATGATATTTTTACATGTGCATGTGAGACCATGGTTATTATGGCATCCCTCTATTTTATTACATAATCTTTTAATTACATAGTACAAAATAGAGGATCTTTTAAAGTTTAGTTTCTTATAGAAAAGGTGTACAATGCATGAAAACATAAAAAATTATTCTAATCCACTTAAAATGATTCATCATAGTTTAATCCTAAGTAAAATTACCATATATCATAACCTAGTGACATAAATATAAGTAAAGGGTGATCATAAGTCCCAAAAAGGAAAAGTAATGGAAATAGTTTACATGTGTCCATGAGAAATATCAATATGAAATAGAAGAATATCATAAAGCCAGGATAAAAAGAATAAAGGGTCATATAATAATAAAAATAACATGAATGAAAACATTTAAATGTGGCTAAAACATTTAAATGACACAATTATAATCATATCACAATGGTTTGTCACTGATGTATTGTAAAAATTGCAATGGTTATTAACCAAGGTATTGTAAAACATGTCTTCTATATAGATTAATTTATTTACCTAATGAATTGGAGAGCTATCAGGGAGAACCCTTCATATGTATTATCTAATTTTATCCACATATATAATAAAAAAACATTCCCTAAATAACCTATGGAGAGTAAAATAAATAGTTTTCGTATCAAAATCATGGTGTTTTTAAAAAAAGTTCTTAAAGACAAGTTTATTATGTCATTTTTGATCCATGGAAATGGAATGAAAGTTTATTGTATGTTAAATACTAAAATAAATTATTTTTACATATTTTTTAATTCATATAGAAAATAAATAGGTTTGGGTATTCAAAAAAATATAATATAATATAATTTCTTGAGGATAAGAGAGAAATTTTGAGAAGTAAATTAGGCTACATAACGAGTATAAAATTTGGTTTTGGAAAAGGGTAAAAAGAGAGAGGGTAGTGGTTATCCCATTGATTAAACATAATTTTTAATTAAGGTAATTAATAAAAGTGAAATAAGAGAGAGTGACCATAAAATTCAGAATACATATACAAAAAGAGGTTCTTGAAAATGATGAGAAAATAAGGATATTTCCTTTACCTTGAAGATTTCTTCCTACAACTTGGGGATTAGGTCCTTGGGGGATTGAGGACACCTTGTAAGGAATAATTGGGAGTTAAAACTATCATATATTTGTGCAAGATATATTTTTAGTGAATGAAAATGGATAAATGGGTGGGTATTTATTTCAAAATTAGAGGATTTTTTTATTAATTTCCAAATATATGCATTGGAAACATAGGTTGTGGAAAATAAAAAACCATGGGATTTCACATGTTGTTTTCCCATGGTTTGTGAAACTTGGGTCATATTTTATTTTATTTTAATCCAAAATAGTCAATCATAATTATATATTACTTATTTTGGCATGGAAAAGTAATTTTTCCACAAAAATAATATTTTTAATGTTAAAGTTCCCATTTTAGACTTTGGGAAGTAAATTATAGTTTTGGAATTTATTAAAATATATTAAAATAATTAATACTAATAAAATAGAATATTTTAAGTTTATTATTTGGTTTAATTATTTATTACATAATTATGAAATAATTATGAAGTCATTAAATATACCGAAAAACTCAAACTGTAAATTTACTATTCATTAAAAAATAAATTATTTTAGAAAATTATCAAAAAATCACCCTAACCAAATTTTGACATGATTATTTCAAAAATGATATTTATTTTATCATAATTATTCTTTTAATATGAAAATTTTAACATTTAAATATAAAAAAACTTATTTATTAAAAATAACAGTGGGTTGAAAATGCATAGTAAAATTTCTGACAGTTAAAAATAAAAAAAATATTTTGTCATTTATATTTTTTAAAAAAAGTTTTTTATCATAAAATTTAATTAAATTAGTTATTATTCATAATATATTGTTTTATTATAAATATTTATATCTTTTTCATAAATTAATTTTTTTGTCCAAAAATCACTTTTTCACATTCCATCTCAATTTTATTAAAAAAATATTCTTAAAATGGAATTGATGGAAAAATATATTTATAAAAATTAATTGAACTTTAATTAATAAGGGTGGGAAATGTAACCCCTTATTACACCCACATGAGAACTAAGGGTAAGGTGTGTGATGAGGATAGATTCATGGGGTGGCTCAGCTAATATCACCCAAGTTGTAATTTCCCCTAACTTGAACTTCTCCCGTATGCGATTTTGTTCAAAATTAACTTATTGAAGCTCAGATTGGGATTGGTTAAGGGAGAACCCTAGGGACTCTACCTCCCTCCTAAGCTCCAAAAAATGGGTTTCATATGGAATGACTCTACTGGTTGATGCCATCGTTTCTCCTTTCTGTATTAATTATCCTTTGTCATTTCTTCTTATAAACAATATTTATAATGTTAAATTTATTATCAAGAGTATTGTTTACAATGATCATATTGACCAACAGTCATATAACGGTCAAATCCCAATGGTCACATTTTAATTTATACTCACTTCATTATTAAAGAGATATGGTTTTGTTGCGTATGGTATAATATAACACACATCTCTCATGAAAAAATTCCATTTAAACGTTTTGGGAATTATAGATATGTCCCTACTAATTATACATGTTATGATTTCCCTACATGTATAAACTGTTTTTTATGTTTTTTGGAGGACTTTGGGGACTGAACTGGAAATTACTAGCTAGGTTAGAGCTATTATTTAGTCTCTACCATAGAATTTCCTTTTGGTATATATTGGATACATTTATATGTATCAGTTTTACCTTATTCATGCATTGTGGGATGGTTATGTGTTTATTTTGTATTATTTTTTGGATTTTTTTGTGTATTTTTATCTTATCTCCCAATACTTTTCCATTTATAAAGGGTAATGTCTCTCATATTGTGATATTTTATACCCTCGGTGCTAGTCACCAACCCGAGGCCTACTAGAGGTGGGACTCAAAGGATATTATCTATCTTCCTTAATTGTGGAATATTTTTAGGGAGGGATTCATGACACATTATTTCATATTATACTACATCATGCTATGTATCATATTTTATGACTTTTATTATTTATTGGAATGTGAGATGATTATTGCTTGGATGGGATTGTTTGATGTTTTTATATTCTTATGGATTAGTCTTGATGTTTGTTATTTGGGTTCCATACATTTATTGGTATTTTGTGTTTCCTTCTATGGTTGTGTTTTCTTTATTTCTCCCCTTTATTCCTTTCTTACCTTTGAATTGGGTGTGTAAAATCATTTAAAGAAAAAAGGGGGAAATTGATTTCAAAATTAAATTCTTTGTTGGAATGATTTTAAAATGTTTTAAACCATGTTTTTTATTCTAAATAGTGTAGTGTTTTAAAGAAAAATTATTAAATTTTATAATGGAATTGTTTTGGTAAAACCTCTTTATGGTATGTTTTATAAAAGTTTCACTTTGATAAGGTGATTTTTACATGTTTAGGTTAATTCTAATATTATGTAAAGGAAATAAAAACTTATTTTTCTATATTATTTACAAACTATCATATCTTTTATAAAAGTAATAAATTATACTCATGGTGGTATCCTACTAGCTTCGGCCCACACCCTACATACTCACATTTGTGGCTAAGTAATCTTCTTTATTGTATATGTTTTTCCAAGTCATAGATTTCGGGATGTTTTTCAGGATCATGGTGGTGAATTGAGAGTCACATGGACATACTGATAGGTTCTCTAGTTTTTTAGAACTGGTTGGCCCGAGTTTTTTATCGATTTATTTGGTTTTCTTTTTATTTTGTTTTAAATATCATTTTTTCCCTATAATCTTTATATTAATTTTTTTAATATGATATTTCCTTGTATTTTATCATTTCTTATTATTATTATGCCTTGTATGGATATTTTAATTTAGTTTATTGAGTCTGAAACCATCACCAATGGTTATGTTCGATACCCTCAACACTTTTCGTCAACTCAGATGGGATCGAGGATTACCCTTGGGTATGTGGTTGGCTAGATCAAGATTCCATTGGATGGCTATACTAAGTTGGTTGATTACATTGTGGGTATATTTTTTGTTTTAGAGATGATTCCTGGTTGGAAATATGATCGTCTGATATAACATGGCATGGGTGAATGACTTTTTTTGAAGATGAGTGTCTATAGTTCTTCTAGTTAGATGATATTGAAATTCCATGAACATAGTCATCTATTTAGAAATGTGATCATAGTTTTTAGGATGTGAATCTCATGGGATCATGAGTTGGGTTCAACAATTGGGTAGTGCAAGAGCATTCAACCATTGGATTTAGATGAATTTGAGATAGATCAGTGAGTGGTTGTGTGCGGGCTAAGGACAGATGGATTTAGAAAATTCCTTGATGGATTGGTTTCTCATTTTTTGGATATAAAGTATATGTGTCCCTCCATAGTAGATTAGACAACATAATTGTATTTTGGTGTCTTGATGTGCTCAACCGGAGAGGGTTCTTGGGCATCTATTTTCATGATGGAATGTGTATATAATTCTTTCGATCATGGTGTCATGGGATGTTAGATGAGATAATTTTTCTTGTATTGGTTATTATGATGACATTGTGGATGGAATGATGTCAATAGTTGGTAGTATGGATGATCATCACTTGAGAGGTGTGACATGTGTACAATGATAGGACCTGTTGAGGTTGCACTTAAAGAGTGGTGTATAATGAAATATATATAGTGAGGAGTGAACCATTTTCCACAAAGGGTGTGACCACCATTATGGATAGAATTTTAGTAAAGTTGAGTATAATGTTCCTATTATAAGGGAATGGGTAATTTTTTATGTTTTTTATTAGAGCTCAAGTATGAGACAGAAGACCATGTCTAGTCATTATGTGTAGTAATGGATGGAGCATGAGTTATGGATGTATGACCCCATGTTGGTATGGTCATATGTGTGATGATACTGATTGTGGGATGGTAGAGGTTGAACTTTTATTTCAATGTGTGGTAAGATCTTATGATATCTAGTTCTGTCGTAAATACTATATTCGATATGTGGATGTGATTTTGGGTAGAGTAGAGCATTAGCATTGGGCTCAGGATTAATTTGGTGTGATTTGAGCATGATTTAGATTATGGATACATTATTTCTCATGAGTGGAGTAAAATTAAATATCTGGTTGGTTGAGGATCCAACTTTGTAATTAAACTGTAAGTTGGTTTCAAACTTTAGTGTGGGAATTCCATGATCCCAGGATACCTTTAGAAGTAAATTCATTGGGATCAGGTTATGTGATTTCACATCAAAGGGAGTGGTCGATCATGTTTGAGAAAGGTCATCCAAAGGACATATGGACACTTTTTATGTGTAATTGGATGTGGTGGTACGTAAAATTAATTGGGTGCATCATGTTGGATATGATGGGTTCGTTTTGGGGATCATCCAAAACTATGAGGAAATTTTATAGTATATGGTCTTGGAAATGGGCGGAGGAGACTCATCTGATTCGATTTAGAATTAATATAAGGAGTTGAATTATGTTTTGACCACTTTTTTTGTTTTTTATTGGATACAGTGATTTGAATACCACACTGACCAGGTCATTGGGCCATTATAAATGTGTTTTGATAGGCATTTTTTATGGTAGAGAACACCACACAACTGGAAAAGGGGGCTATACCCATTGTTCAAAACCGTGGGTATACCCCCAAAACCGTGGGTATAGGCTATACCCACAGTTTTGGGAACCGTGGGCTGGAACGGCGTCGGTATAGGGGTCTTGACCTATACCCATGGTTTGGTAGAACTGTGGGTATAGGTGTGTCACACACCAACACCACACTATACAACGTGGAAGGGCACTTACACCCCGGTTTTCAAACCATGGGGAAATTATTGGATTGAAAAAATCGCATTCAGCATGGATTGAAGCCTGCACGCTACGCTAAACAGCGAGCCCCTGGACCAACTGACCTGTATTTTTTATACGTTATATATATATATATATATCTGTGGATATATATTAATATAATTTATGCCGTTTATTCAAAAAACGCGACCTCTGGGTTTCAAACCTGCGCCTCCGGCTACGCCTCGCGCCCGCGCCCCATGACGAACCAAACGAGCTATTATTTTAATCTGTTATACATTCATATATCTTCATATATATATTAATATAAAATATATTTAAATTCAAAAATCACGGCTACTGGTATTCTAATGGTCATCTCACAATGTGCCTCAACGCCGCATTTCAGTAAAGTACCAACCGAGCTAACTTTGTTATTCGATATATATACATTCATCTGCTTATATGTATTAATATGATCCATGAAAAAATGTCTCCCCGTCAATTTTTTTTTCGTGTCACGCCTAATTTTTTTCCCCACTATAACGCAGGAAATCTATACCCACGGTTCTGGAGAACCATGGGTATAGGTTTTCAAAAAAAACCGCAATACCTATGGTTTTGAAAAACTGTCGGTATAGGTCTTCGGAAAATACCCTATACCCACGGTTTTCTCAAAAACCATGGGTATAGGTCTTAAAAGAAAACAATACCCATGGTTTTTGGCACAACCATGGGTATAGGTGACCTATACCCACGGTTTTGGAAAACAGTGGGCATAGCGGTACCCTATACCCACAGTTTGTTGCAAAATCGTGGGTATAGCCCCTTTTTCCAGTAGTTCCATGGATCGGAATCAGTCTGTATGAGTAGAGTCTTATAGTGGGGAGCACCATAAGCTTCTGGATGAACCGATTGATGAAACTATGGTGTCATGGGATAGAGTGGTGTGAGTGAAAATCATATTTTGGTTTCATATATGGCGTTTATCAGTAACTTGTCCTTTGATAAATAATGCTCCTCATGTTTGGAGTTGTGTATCAGAATTTCATTCATTATTCTAGAGTAAGATGCGGTGGATTGAGTGTGAATTAGCAATCAGGATTAGTCATGTTAATTATTTAGAAACTTTTGAGTATTCTTGAGGGTGATAAGTTTTATGGTGGGGAGTTTTTAAAATATAGGGTTATTTTGGTTGTATAATCTAGGGTAATTATAATTTTTTAATTTTAGAGTGGTTTTAGAGGGGTTTCGAGTATTGTTGGGGGCTAAGAAGATAGTTTGGGAAGCTTAGGGGATCCTAGGGAACTTAAATACCACCATGAAATATGATACATTGTGGTTCCCCTGTTCTAGATATTTTGGATGAACATTGATGGATCCATGCTTTATATCTCCCTATGGTTCCAAAGGGTTAAATTGGTATGAAAAAATTCGACCAAATTCCTAGGGTTGGGAATTTGGTCAATCATTGTAGTAGAATGAGGCACCAAGGAGTGAAATGAAGACTTGTTACACCATATTCCATGCTCAATTTTTGTTTAGGATGATTTAATTAGAGGTGGAAAACAGGGAGTAGGGAGGGTGTATGATATGGCCTTGGGTGTTCCAGGCACTCTAGGGTCTAGCTAGAGTGTATCATAGTGTAGTGTAATTCATGGTTCTCTTGCACATTTTGATACTTTTGTGGTGATCCCATTTTTTTATAGTTTGTGAAGTAGGTCATGGTTAGTTCCATTCTTTGGAGTTATCTTCACTATGCTATCTATATGTCCTTTGAGTCACTCTTTACTTGTTTTCTACTTGGGTTCATTCTTTTTTTGATTCCGGAGCTACACACTCCTTCATATCACCTGTGCTAGTCTGTTCCTTGGAAATTGAGGTTGAGAGGCTTACAATGACATTGGTATTGACTATTCTAGTTATAATTTGATATTATCTATATGAAGTGTGTATAGACTATGAGATAGTGATGTAGAAACACCACCCTTGGAGAGACTTCCTATGTTTATGGATACAACCATACAACATCATCCTCTGTATAGACTAGTTAAATTTGGTATAGGGTATTCTAGATTTATTCAAGGGTTATATTTTTTTCTATGATAATGATGGAGATCTTATAGTGTTCATTGGTGAGTGAGACCCTTGTATGGGTTAGATGCTGATTTTTTTGTCTTCATTAATGTCTAAAATGATATTGAGTTCATCAGAGGTTCAATAGATGGTGTTTCCTAGGGTTGTAGAAAAGTACCCTGGTCTGTTTCCTAGGGTGGTTGTGGCATTACACCCTTGATGGTAGATTGAGTATGGGATAGAGCTATAATATGTTCCTTCTATGATCTTGATGTGTCTTTATAGGATTTCACATTATAAGTTTTGAGATATATGGGTACATATCAAAGATCTTTTTAAGTTGTGTTTTTTATCTAATCATGTCACATTGGGCTGCTATAGTTCTGTTTGTAAAGAATGTAGATGGAGGTATACATATCTATATCAATTATTGTTCATTGAACCTGTTGAAATTGAGTAACTACTATCCACTTCTATGGATTGATGTTTTAATTGATCATTTTAAAGTATCTAATAGGTTATCGGAGATCTATTGTGGTTAGGATATCATCAAATGCAGTAAAAAGATAAGGATATTTTGAAGTCCTATTTATGATGTCATTATGGTCATTATGAGTTTATTATGATGTTGTTTGGTGTGATAAATGATCTATCCATGTTCATGGGTTTGATTAACATAGTGTTCAGATACTTTTTGGATTAGTTCATGTTGTATTTTATCAATGACATCATTTTGTACTCTGTATCTAAGAAGTAGCACATAAAGAATCTGTGTTTTGTGTTGGGAGTTATTAATCATTATTAGTTGTTTGAGAGGATGTTGAAGTGTAATTTATGGGATTATGAGGTTTGTTTCTTGGGAAATTTTGTGTCCATGTATGGTGTAGCTATAGATCCTTCGAATATCAAGGCAGCCATTTCTTAGGCATCCCCTAAGATAGTTGCAGAGATGAGTAGTTTCCATAGTCTTAAAGGATATTATAGGAGTTTGTTAACTAATTTATCTATAGTTAAAACCCCTTTTACAACCATATCCATAAAATATTAGTCATTATTATGTACTTCTCTACATTGGGTAGCTTCTGAGTACCTGAAGGAGAAGTTGTTCAGTGCTCTAGTTCATTGTTTTCTAGAAGAGGTAGTTCAGTTCAAGGTTTTCTATGATGCTTTTTTTCTTGGTTTAGGTTTTTTTCTAATGAAGCATAGATTAGGTGTTTCTTCTAGGTCTCATCAGTTACATCCCCATGAGAGTAGTTATTCCACCTATGATCTTGAGTTGGTAGAATTCATGTTTACCCTGAATTGTTTTAGACATTACCTTATCAGCAATAATTTTATGGTTTTTACCAATCATAAGAGCCTAATGTGTATATTCTCCCAACATTACCTAAACTTATTATAGTGATAGTGGATGGAATTATTTCAAGATTATGAATTTGATATTTCATATACACCAAGAAAGGGTAATATTGTATCTAATGCACTGAGTAAGAAGTCGTGCAGTGATTCTATGTGTAAATATAGATATTTCTAAAGAGTAATGGAATAGATCTCAGTACCACATCATGGTGTGGGAGAGGTTGGTGGTAGAGGTTTCCTTTTTTAGATAATAGTGCAGAATAATATGGCATAGGGGGTGGAGTCCTAGATGGGGGTTTCTAAGGTGGATTTCTGAAGGGACCAATTTATCTTTAGTAATGATCTTGATGGTTTTTCTAAGGATAAATAACACTAGGTGTTGTTATAATGGAGTCTTTTCATATCTTTTTTAATACATGAGGTGGTTCTTCATGAGTTTCATAGCTCACCCTTAGTAGTACATCCTACAATGAAAATTATATACCAAACCTTGAGAGGTCGGTTTTGGTGTCTTGGGTTGAAGCATTCAGTTATAGAGATTTTTTCACGATGTTTAGTCTTCCAGAATGTGAATACTGAGCAAACTTTTCGTGGTGGTTTACTCCGGATGTTGGATGTTTCTAAATGGAAGTTAGAGGACATATCAATGTAATTAATCACTAATTTACCTCAATATCTATGAGGATTGATACTATATGGGTGATAGTGTATTGTTTCATCAAATCATCACACTTTATAGTGATCAAGAAGTCAAGTCCAGTGGATATTTTATTGAGTTAATACTGAGAGGATGTTGTGAGACTCCATAGAGTCCTGATGATTATCATATCTAATTAAGATCTTCATTTTACCTCTAGGGTGTGGAGAGGTTTCCACCATGATTTGGTCTCTTAGTTATGCCTTAGAACTGATTTTCATCCAAAGATGAATAGTCTAATATAGAAAATCATATAGACTCTTAAGTATATGTTGCACGCTTTTATCCTAGGTTTTGGGGTTTCATGTATGAGGCACCTACCATTGGTCATATTTTATTAGAATAATATTTTTTACTCCACTATTAGTATGGAACCATTTAAAGCTTTGTGCACCCAACCTTTTTTCAATCTATTGTGTTGGATTGGGGTTGGGGAGTCATTAATTATTATGCCATAACTTGTGAAAATCAAGATAGATATGGTTTAGTTGAATCAATATAGGATGAAGACAGTGCATTATTATCAAAATTATTATGTTGGTCAAATGATTTGACCTTTAGAGTTTAATTTTGGATATCATGTGTTCCTGAAGGTGAATCCTTGTCATGGGAAATGAATGTTTTCACATATGATTAGGCTTTCTCCCTAGTTTTTTAGACCTCTTAAGGTGTTGGTTTGTGTTGGAGTCATTTTGTATCAGATGGAACTTCCCCCATATATGATATGGATACATTATGTCTTCCATGAGTCTTAGATTCTTTTTTATCTTAATTATGAACCTTTCATCATCAATTGGGGTGATATTTATGTTTATGATGATGTAAAGATTAAGGGGTGGCCTATGGAGATCGAGGACCTCTAGGAGAAAGTGTTGCGTAGGCTTACTATTCCTTTAGTTTGTGTCCTTTGGTGGCATATAGGAATGTAAGAGAGTACTTGGGAACATGACTCATAGATATTTACTTATTATCTTGATTTTTTTTATGTTTGGATCTTGTTTTGTGTGTATTTTTTGTGGATGATAACCTTTATTAGGTTTATGATATGTTTTTCACTTTCATGATGCCTTGTTTGTGTCCTTGATCTTGTTTAATAGGTATCTTCCCATGGAGAGTGTTTGGGTTCTGGTTTCTAGTGTTTCTTGTTTTTTATTTTGTCCCTCTATGTGAGGTGGTTGAGTTATTATGATGGTGAAATTCTTGAGAGGTATCCTGAAGGGTTTCTATTCAGATGACCCCTTTTTCTTTTCCTTCTCTTTGATTTTAGTTTTAAATTCTCAATGGTGAGAATAATTTTATATGCATCTAATATAAGGGATTGGATCCTTATAAATCCTTCCTTTATGTGTTTTCGAGGTCTGTAGTTATTGGGTAAATCTTGTAGTAGGTTCGATAGAGTTTGATATCCAAATATGGTTTTAGGAGAATTTCATGATGTGAATTGTAGTTCACGATGTGAGGGAGTGGTTCATAGCCTGAATAGGAATTCACAACCTAATAAGGTTGGCTTACATGGTGTGATTCAAGATGTGAATCATTTTTTTATTACATAAAACTTTCAAAGATTGTATTTGGTAAACCTATCTCAAAAAACTCATGACATGAACATAAAGTTCACAACATGAATTGATATGAGTTTAATGGATTAAGGAAACCTATTTTTTTAAAAGTTTTAAAACTCAATCAATTCACAACATGAATGACCCATTCACAATATGAATCTATGTCTGACAGTGTGCCTGTAAATATAATGACACCCTTAGTTTTTCTAAAATACCATCAAATTATCCTAAACCCTAGGTGACTAGAGGCTCTCTCCCAAGGTGTTTCAAATCCATTTCAAAAGGGGTTGATCCTCAGATTCCCATATTCAATATATGGTGATTCGATATGGTTTTTACCTCTTTATCTTGTGGTTTATTCTCCAATAAATATTTTTTCCTCCCATTCTATCTTCATATGCTATAGTGGTTGATCTTATTTTTTCTCATGGGGTTTCTTTTTTTCTTTTTGGAATATAATCCTTAGTGGGTTACAGTTTCCTTATGGAAGAGGTTATTAGAGATCCACATTTTTGTTCATTTCTCATTTTAGGAACATTGAGATACTTGAGGTGGGGGATGTGTTGTTTCTCCTTGTTTTCATGTGAAATTGTAAATTTATCATGCTTTATTTCTTTGGTTGATAGTGTAATTAACAATAATAAATATTAAACTTGAATAATGAAAAGAAATGTTTTATGGTTATAGCGATCACAGAAGTATTTCCACCATGATAATGGTTTTCCTCTTCCTTTGCAAGATATTTTTATATCTATGTTTTTGATTTGTTAGTAAGTTTTTTTATACTTGGGTTTAACTTTTTCCTATGATGAAAATATTGAAATCAGATAAAGTCGATAATGATGTTGTATAATGGATTAAAGAGGCATGTTTAAATAAAATGTTCTATTATGTTTTACCAATATATAAGTGATTCTTAATGCATGTTTAATTGGAATTGTCCATCCATATGTTAATGGAATTGGATGAATAACTTGAATTGAGAAATACTTGATGTTAGAATTAGTAAACATGCATGTTTAATTAAAAAAATTTCCTTAGTTTTTAGAAACTGGAAGTTATTCTTGAAATCATGTTTAAATAATTAACAGATTGTAGTATAAAATGTCGTAGGTTACTTTTATTTGTAACCTCTGATAATTGAATTAGTTAATATAATATCGTAATAAAACAGATTGTTTTATTATGATAAATTTTTAGGTCTAAGTGATTCAGTTTTCATGTGAAGGATAAATGCCTTGTTTTAGGGTCTATATGTCATGTTGATGATGTCTTTTTTTCCTTCTATATTTTTTTTGGATTTGATCCTTTTTATGTGATGTGATGTTAACCTAGGATGGATGATGGTTGAAGATATGTGGGTGGGGAGGCCCATATTTGTGGCAGTTATTGATGAGTGTAATGGTGGGATGTATGGTGATATGCATGGTGGTCTTGGGGATGGAACTAGTATTAATATAATGGTTTGAATATAGGTTTTCTCATAGTTGTTATAAATCATGGATGATTGCTTGTTAATAAATATGCCTAAAAACATGATGGTCGGGTTGCCTATTTATTCATTCCTTTCCCCATTGCTTGAGGTAGCTGGTTGTGGTTGATTATTCATCTCTTTTATGGTATATTAGGATGTTTCCTAGAGTACATAAATTTATATAATGATAAATAATAATAAATGTTTTAACCCATGGGATTTATGTCTTGTTGGAATGCAATTAATGATAATCTTAAGAAACCATGAAATTTGTTTGTTTATGTATGGAGGGAATGGGAATTTGTTTGTTATATTTTTAAAGAAATGTTTAATGGTTAACTGGAAGAATTAATGTAATAAAAATATTTAATGGGAATAAATAAATAAATTAATTCTTCATGAATTCTTGTATGCTTATATGTTACCTACTCCTTAGTAGTGGCAGTTGGGTGCCCCAGAGACGATAGCTACAGCCGAGCCTATCACTAGGTTAATTCACATAGTGTGGTTGTAATCTATATTATATCATGTCTGTTATGTGATTTCATACTCTATCACACCCATTTCAGTAGGGAAATAGACACTCAGTGGACTTTGGGAGGGTGTTTTCCCCAACATCTGGTTTGTGAGGAATGAATGGCTGACTACCCCCTTCTTTCCCTGCTCTATTCTCTAGGTAGTATTGTTTGTTGTATACATAGTGGTTACCTTTCCCATATATGTGTGTATATGGATATAATGGATTGTGGTTATTTCACACACATGTATCTCTGGATATAGTATCCTAAGGATTATTATAGGTAGTTCATATATGGTTTGTTATGGATTTGGGTATAATACACTACATACCAGCTATGGTGGCTCATGGAAACTACTCAGTTACTATATTTAGATTTTTAATAGGAATATGTGATGATGTGATTAAAATTTGTAATGGTATGTGTTGATAATATGTGATTCATGGGATGCATAAGATAATATTTAGCCCAATTGTCTTCAGGTTGGCTTACTTTTGGACAGGGATGGCTCAATACATGTGGCATTAGGGAAAAGTGGAAAACTATTGAGGAGGTGGTAGTGGGGTACCTTATTTTTAAATTATATTATATGATCTCTTGTATTAAATAATTAGAGTTAGATATTCATATTGAGTCCAAGATTAGAGTATACCTATTTAGCTACCAAGTTAGCTTCACTTGTTATTTATCGGGATTTACTATGAATTCTTTATCTTTTTGTAAAAGTGGCTTTGTGGAGGATCATATTGAGTATACATGTTATACTCAACCTATATATATATATATATCTATGTGTGTGTGTGTGTGTTTGTGTGTGTGTGTGTGTGTTTTTGTGTGTGTGTGTGTTTGTGTGTGTGTAGACTATTTTTCAGGTCTATGGTATCTCATTAATGATCAGTCTAGAATTTACCAGCTTGTGGAGTTTGTTCATGAGTTACTTGAGATTCATGGTTTCTTTCGAGGATATATTTTTAATATATGCAGTTTTCTTAAAGTTATTCAATTGTTTGAAATTACATATATGTATTTGGGATATTTTACTTTTATCTTGAGAAGGTTTTGTTGAGTGTTTAAATGTTATCACTCATTTCTCATGTCATAGAGGGTAATGCCTCCCACCTGTGTGTATGATATACTCTCTATTCTTGTTTTAAACTCATGGACTATTGGAGGCAAGCTTTGGGAATCATTATACCCATTCTCTCATTGTCAGTACAACCTTGGATGTAGGGGTCGTGACATGTATCATGTGATGTAAAGGCCCCATTGGGATCTGAATGAGATAAATTTATCATGGTGAACCTTAGTAGATTCCCATAGTACTCTCTATGTAATGGAAAGTGATATATTTGGAATGGTTAGCCTAGGGTTAAAACATATTTAACTATTGAGTGCTTGAGATCCTCTTGGATATATTATTGGGTGTGGGTGAGTGTTTCTATACTATCATGATGCCCATTTTCATGTACTTTTATCCCATTTTTTTGATCGTCTCTTATTTTTATCTTTCCTCGAGTTGATTTGGGTTACTTTTGCAGTTTTTTGGAAGTTTTGTTACCATGGTTAGGTAAAACTATGTGCATCATCCCATGAAATAGTGTGTCTTTTATTGGATTTCTAGAGGAGGGTGCATGATTAGTGAAAACTGTGTGGCCTATACCTCAAATCTTATGGCACGGGATAGTGGGGGGTGTATGGTTTTTCAAACCATGCAAATAAACTGTGAAACTCTCTCTAGTATCTTAGTAATAGGTGCCTGGTTTTCACATAGTTTGTGAAATTGTGCATCCAAACCATGTAAAGAAAATTTAATTCTAAAATTTTATTAATTTTAATCTTAATACCCTCATTTTAAATTCTAAACTCCTCTAATTTGAACTTAATATGATTCATTGGATAATAGAGTCTCTCTATATTTGTTATTGTCCCTTCCAACCTCATTTCTTCATAGATAGAAGTTTATGTTGATGCATTGGATTCCTTCTAGTAATTTTAATCTCATATTTATCATGGATTCCTTCTCTTCTCCTCACACTCTTTCTTCAATAATATTGGATCCTCATTTCACTGATAGATCTAGATCTTAACTTAAAGAATTGTGTTTCTATGATTGTCCTTTGATCGTTCCTTGCCCTTTGAATCACGTCGGGTGTTGATCCCATGTTAGGTGATTATTAATCTCGTGAATTTAGTTAGGTGGTTTCATAAGGAAATTCCTATCAATTGAAACCTTTAATGATTGTTGATTTTGAAATTCACTTCTAATTTATTTAACATTCTTGAATTTTTGTTCTTGAAAATTGATTTTGAAATGGAATGTTGTGAGTGTAATTTAATACTTTGAAAATAGATTTTGAAATAAAGTGTTGATTTCCATAAAATTGATCTTGAATTGAAATGAGTAACTTGAAGCATGAATTTGATGATGAATTTTTTAATAAAGAGGCATAAAATGTTTAATTATTTTAAATTAATTTAAATTATTTAAAAGGAATGATTTTTTGAAAAAAACCATTTGATGATTGGGTTTTGAAATGATGTGGGATGTTTTAAAAAATGAACTTGGGACCTAATGAAATGATTTATTGAGACAATTTGAGACTGATTGAATTGAATTATAGTCCAAAGTATGATTTATTAACTTGAATAATATGGGATCTTGGTTAGTTAGGTGAAAGTATATGCACACTAAGTAAAATAATATCTAGCAATGACTTAATTATAAAAACAAAATGAAACTATATTGAGCATAGGGAGATTATTCTTTGGGATTCCCTCATATTCCACCTAAGATTGAGATCTAGGGAATTTATAAACACCTAGACCTATATTTTATCATGATTGTTTAAAACCTTATAACTAAAACTAACTAAGCTCGAGTGTTATTAACATGGTTCTATGATTCAAAAAGATTATACATTCCAATGTTTTATTGAAATGCTTATTCATGCATGTTATAATGAAATGATATATGCATGAAAATTTTGAAAAAGATACTTATAAATTCTTGATTTTATATAAGTACACTTTATAGCTATTTTATTCAATCCATTGAAATATTTTGAAAAGAATTTTTAGATTTGAAATGTGAAAATATTACCATGCCATGTTTTATTTGAAATTGATCACTTTTTATTTATTTTTTATAAAAATGTTTATGGAATGGTTGGTAAAATAATACTAGGATTTCTTTCACATGACCTGCCTTTGCCTTTGGGAATTTATAAAATAGTCTTATTTAGGGTCTTAGGAAAGGAAAGGCACTACTTATAGGTAGTGGATGTTCTTGATTATTGATACTTGAGACTTTTTAGTGACTGGTAGAGCATGTAATCCACTTGTGACATGGAGACTTTGTGATTTTTTCTTCAACGGTTAATGTGATGACTATAGTTAACAGAAAATTGTTTTAGAACTTGTATCTATTGGTCTGAGTAGGACACTTAAAATGGGGTTGAATTTACTTCCTATAATAATTAATGTCTTAAAACACTTATTTAAAAGTTCCCCAATTTAAAATCAAATATGGACCAGTTAACCAAAGTAGTATATTTATAAAAGATTTGACTGTTTGAAAGATTTTTGAAAGAGTGATTAGTTCTCAGTTAAAACAATATGGATTATTATTTTAAATTTTTAAATAAATCTACTAAACTAAATTATTATATAAACATACTCTAATATTAACTATCAAAGGGAAGGAATGTTTTCAATGAATAAATAAAATAGTGAAAATAGAAATTTTAAAAGCATAGTGGATTTTAAAACAAGAGGTTTAGTCTCAAGTTGAGACTTTGTCCTCTCTACTTGGTGATAACCTACCACTAAGTAGTTTATATAAATAAACTTGATTAACACCCTATATCAGGGTACAAAACAGTATACATAGCTATCCTGGTCAACTAGACCTCTTCCACAATTTTTGTGGGAGTTAAAATTACAAGTAGGCCACACAGGGACCTCTTCCGCTATTATCTGTTGGAGTAAAAGGTGTAAAAAGATAGTTTTGTGAAGATATCAATATATATTCTAGTTATTCATAGGAGATAGTATGTGTTTATAAAACAAAGACACACTTTCTGCTCAAAATGTGAAATAGTTTACAAATATAGCATAAATTAAATATAATAGAGTTAGAAACATATGTGTGATGTGCTTTATAGCTTATGGAATCCTTAAATATAGAATAAGTGAAGTTGGGGTCAAATTCAAGAAATAGATTGAAAAATAGAGTATCATGAGTGATTTTATCTTCTGTTTCTAGTGAGATGTATGATTTGGTCTATGAGCTCTTATCCTTCATTCGATTTTTGATTTAAATATGTTCTTTGGTTTTTTGTTCTCTGTAATATCTTTGTGTTTATTCAATTTTATGTTATTGGTTTTTCACAGGTGCATGAGATCTCTACTAGACTAAATGAATCTTCTTTTATTTTTTATCAAGTATGTGCTTTATACAATGCATTAGGTAAAAGCATATACCTTGTACCTCATACTGGTCTCTGAAATCTATTAAATATTGTCTACAAAATATGAACAAACTCATTAATATAATAAGAAGTACTGAGTTGGATAAATATGACTGTTAGAAGTAATTTAAAATTTAAATGATAGATAATAAAAATAAATTAAGCCTTGAATGGTAGCTCAGATCTGTAGGTTATTATATCATTGTCTCAGACTTTTATAGGTAACTCAGGATCAGTAGGTCAGTCATTCGATAGGTGGTGCATCTATAACTCATCTATTGGTAGCTTATAATTAGCGAAAGGTTTGAGTATCGATCATTCTCTCTGTCGGTAGGTCAAGTTGTCGGTAACCCGATGTCCTCGGTAACTTATAATTATGTCAGTAGGTCAAGCTGTCAGTGCCTCATGCCATCGGTAACTCATACTTCATCGTTGACTCATCCTTAGTGATAATTATGATAGGCTATCAATAACATGATGAAACGGTGTCCCTTCTATCAATAGGTCAAGCATCAGTGACTTATACTTATCCATATTTTATTAACCAGTATTATGAGGTAAACACTAACATAATAGATTAAGGTTATATATAAACATGATTAAATAGAATGTAACTTAATAAAACATAATTAATAATGATTTGTGAGAATTAAAACTAGAGGA
The DNA here is from genome assembly GCA_963277665.1 of Viscum album. Taxonomy (NCBI): domain Eukaryota; kingdom Viridiplantae; phylum Streptophyta; class Magnoliopsida; order Santalales; family Viscaceae; genus Viscum; species Viscum album. The sequence continues at coordinate 790,942,385 of OY728156.1, read as the reverse complement.
GACCAACAATATCCCCCTTTTTATGATCACAAATCACGGCATTATATACCACAATATTTGAATTGTGATAATCAAAGTAAGTTCTTCTTAACATATTATACAAATCATAAGAGATGAAATTTTAATATAAACACAAATATAATATATATCACTTAGTAAGATTTATATAAATCTTATGATGAAACTTTATTTTAATCTCATTCTCCCCCAGAGATATATTCCATACACATTCTTCCCCTTTTATTATTATCAAAAAGGAAACAGAAAATTAAGACAAAGAATAGAAAATGATATGAAAAGATAGAATGGATGTCATTAAAAAAAAAATATCAAATATAACAAAATTGTTACAACATATCCCTATCAAGGATATATATGATCACTACTTCTCCAAAGTGTAATCCATCATGCCTTTTCCCTTATCAGGAGAAGTGGTGGTAGGAATGGGAGGTGAAGAAGAGGAAGTGGTTGGAGTTACAGTTGGAAGACTGGTTGAAGGAATAGGATCACTAGTGAACACAGAAGGAGTAAGGCTTAGGAAAGAATTGGTAGGAGGGCATGTAAGTTCTCAAATAATGTAAGGTCTGATTTGAGTAAGAGCATACGTAGGAGGCATGGAAAAAGTTAGTAAGGGTAAAAAAGGAGGATCAAAAGAGTAGAGGATAGGTCTTATGGGAGAATTTGTTGTAGCAACAATTGTAGTACTCTCATGATGTAGGTAGGGCTTCAACATATTGATAAATTCCATTTTGATCTGGCCACCATGGTCTATAGCCTTTGTAAAATCATCCTTATATAAACTTATTAAGAGTAGGAGTGAATTATTTAAGCAACTTTACTTGTTTTTTGAAGGCCTGAGTGACTGGAGGTAATCTCAAATTCTCAACCAAATACAAGAAATGACTATCCATCCGATGCTTTGTATAAATACTATTAAAGTAGAAGTCTACTTTCATGGTTATCTATTCCTGAGTATTAGTGGCCCCTTTCATAAAAAATATTAACATTTCATATATATGATCAATTTTTTGACGAATTTTTTTTAGGATTTGTTGGTTTTTCACACCCATCATAGTCTAAAGTTATTCTCTTATTATAGTTATGATAATATCAACATTAGAATACTAAAAAGAAGGAATAACCAAGGTTGAGGAACCATTAACTACATTTTAAACTACTATTCTCAACTGATTTAAATCAAGGACAAGAGATTTAAGATTATAATCCTTAGAAGACTCATAATGGGTGTCTCCAAGAGCTGTCAAAACCTTGTATAAAGATGCCCAATATTCAATGTTCATACTATTAATGGAAGAAACCATAGAAACCATATCATTATGAATATTTTTATTATCTATTAAAATTTCTTCAAACACTATAATCATATGAGGTTTAATTTGAGAAACAACCCTTTATGTTAACATAGTTGCATCACTTTCATTCATACTAGTCCCGCCAGAGCTGGTTGGTGTGGAAGGATAGATCTAACTACTGAGAACAACTCTTACTTAAACATATTAAGGGCAACTGTAGTCACATAATTTATAGGCTCTAGTATATCCACGGATGAAAAAAAAGAAGCTACTACTTGATCAGTTTCAATAGGAGTTCTTCCTTGTACCACAAATCCATTAGGATGAGTATTCTAATCCTCTAAATTAGGGTACTCCAAACCCAAAGTCACATAACCTAGATCCATTTCTCATTTAGGCATAACTATATACTCATAGGGAGTAAGAATATCAATTATAACCCTTTTTTTGTTGCTCTCCATCAATAGGATTTCTCCTATCAATAGGATATTTATTCCTAACATAAATGAGTGCTTGTACTGGAGCTACTGGAACTTCTTCTTCAACATGAACTTCTTCATGCATATGAACATCCGGAGCTCTCTTCTCAATCACAACTGACTCAAGAGAATCATGGGATTCTAAAAATGGTTCTTGTTCTATTAAATTAGTATTATCATGATTTTCAAAATCAATAGGATCTAGATTAAGATCAATAGGTTCTAAAATAGGACCGTGATCATCATCAGGATGGTTTGATCCACTATCAGATTCACTACTTCTTTCTTCTTCCTCACCGTCTCCATCATCTACATTTTGTTCACCAGATTCTTCATCATCTTCTTCATTCTCTTCATTATCTCCATCATCATCATCCTCTTCATCTTACTCATTGTTATTTTATTCATTTTCACCATTTGACTCCTCATCTTATTCACTACCACTTTGATTGATATATTCAACATTTTCTGATTCTTCAGTCTCCTCATCATCATCTTCATCTAGGAGAGGTTCCTTTGAAGAAAGAGGGCTAGGATGGATAGTAGGTCCATAGGTCATACCTTCTAGAATTCCATCTATATTCAGTTCACTTATATCATTAATAGGTGATTCATTTCCTTGGTTTTACTCATCTCTATTATCTTCAACAAAATATTCAACAGCCTCATCTAGTCCTAGAATAGGATCATCCATGTCTCTTGGCCTTATAGGGTGCTCAACAAGATTGAAATACTCATATATAATATCATTTTCTACAACTAAAAGTTTCCTCCAGGGATTCCAATTTACCATAATCCTCTTAAGAATTACTTTTTTGATGAAAAACACATCATAGTCAGTTACAGATTCTTCACCCTTATTCAAAAAACCTTTAACTTCTAGCATTAAAGAAATAATCTTGGAATAAAACATTGAATTTGTCTTGTAGTATGGTTTTATCATCTCATTCATATGCACCATTAAATACATACACATATTAATCCTATGTCCCTTATGCAACAAAGATTTAAAAACACATCTTGATATTTCAGGGAGGTAAAATCGAATTTTCTTAGACATCACTGATGTTGAATAAACTTGAACAACAGGCTGCATTCACCATCAAGATCTGTTGATATTGTCCTTCTATGAGATATATTACCAGTGAGCATAGACAAAGCTTTCTCATAACTGAAAAAAATCACTAGATATAGTTTCACTTCTTTGATGATATTTAAACACACACTCTTGGGGTACCTTCAAGTATTCTGCCCATTTCATGGATGAAAAAAATTTCTTCTTCCATTTACTATAAACTTAATACAAAATATCTCTGAGCCTTCAAGAATAAATTTCTCAAAAAGATAGAACTCATGCACTAACCTTTGGTAAAGGGGTATTTCATTGTTGGATAACCACTCCAACCATTATTGTGTTTACAACACATTTAACAAGAGATACTTACTTGCTATTAACCGTTTGGAATCCACTTATTTCTCTTGAGTAACAATTTGGATTTTAAGTTTAGTATGGATAGGTTTTGGTTTAGTTTCAATAGATTCACCTTTATACTTCTTACAAGGAAAACAATCATACATAGACTTCTCATAGACATGATTAACTTGATCCATTGGTGATATTCGAGGGTTTAGGGTTCAAATGAGAAGGGTAGCAGGAGTTTGGTAGAGAACGGATTAAAGGTAAAAGTGTGAGAGCATGAGTGTGAGAGTAAGAAAATGAGTTGGATTGACTCTAATTTTATCATTTAGGGATTTAAAATAAAAAAATAATAAATGATGAGTAAAATAAAATGAAACAAATAAAAAAATGATGTTTTAACTTCTAAATATAGGAATGACAAAGTAGATCAGTGAGACACATCGGCGTGTTCTATCGGTTAGTCTAATCAGTGAGTCCTCAATTGTTGATCATTCCTAAATCATGTCTGATATAACTCATTCTTCCAAAATTTAATAGATTAGTAAAAATTTAAGCAAGATTTTGTTCAGTGTCAATGAATTCAAGAGTTATATCACCTTTTTTATAATGTTATCTAAAGACTGATGTCTTACATCAATATGATTTGTTCTTGAATGAGAAGCTGGATTCTAAGAGATTTTAATAAAACTTTTATTGTCACAGTTTATAGGGACATACCTAACTTGATATCCATAATCTAGTAATGTATGTTTTATCCCCAAAATATGAGCACAAAAACTACCAACAACTATGTATTCAACTTCAGCAGTAGAAATTGTAACAAAATTTTTCTTTTTGCTATACCATGAAACTATAGAGTTTCCCAAAAAGTGACATGTTCCAGAGGTACTTTTCTATCTAACTTGTAACTACCAAAGTCAAAATAACTAACTAGGTAAAATTTTTGTCCTCTACGATATAAAAATCCTATGTTTGTAGTATAATTTAGGTATTTAAAAATTATTTAAACAACAAGAAGGTGTGACTATTTAGGGTTTTCTTGAAAATGAGCACACATACATACACTAAACATAATATCATGTCAGTTGGTAGTTAAGTAAAAAAGAATTTTAATCATACCTATGTAATTGTTTTGATCCACTGATTTTTCATCTTCATAAAGATCCAATTTATGTATGATACTCATACAAGTATCACTACTTTTAGTGTTATCCATATTAAAACGTTTTAAAAGATATTTAGTATATTTAATTTGATTTAAAATAATTCCTTGCTTATTTTGAAAAATCTAAAACCCAAGAAATAATTTGAGTTCACCCATTAAAATCATTTGAAATTTATTTTTTATCATTTTTTAATAACAAGAACATATATAATTTTTGGAATATTCAAAAAATAATATCATCAACATATATTTTAACAACTAAAACATATTTATAAATTATTTTATAAAAAGAGTGGGATTAGGAATCCCTTTTGTAAAACCTTTAGAAATAATAAAAGTGATGAGTCTGTCATACCAATATCTTGGGTCTTTATTTAATCCATACAAAGCTTTTGTTAATTTGAAAACATGGTTTGGAAAATGAGTATTTGTAAAACCATGGGTTGTTCAACAAAAACATTGTCAACTATATACCCATTTAGGAATGCACCTTAAGAATCCATTTGATAAAGATTTAATTTAAAATGTGCTACATAATCTACTAATATCCTGATGGATTCAAGTCTATAAATAGGCAAAAAGGTTTCTTCATAGTCAATTCCTTCTTATTGACTATAACCTTGTGCAACTAATCTAGTCTTATTTATTACTATAGTGTCATCCTCATCCACTTAGTGCCTATGGTTAAGGTGTATTTGGGTATATCAACAAGTTTCCAAAATTTATTAATTTCAAAATGATTCAATACTTATTTCATATACATCACCCAAAATTCATCATTGATTGCATCATTGATGTTTTTAGGTTCAAGATGTGACAAAAAGACTTGATTTTCAATCTGTTTTCTCAGAGAAGCTCTAATTTGTGTCCCCTTATCTAAGTCTCCAACTACAACATCTAAAGGATGATTCTTGAGGGTTCTAACAGATCTAGAAAAATATGGGCTAGTTATTTTAGGTTCTTCTATTGGTTTGGGTTCACTGTGATCAAAATCTAGAAATTTTCTAGAACTAAAAGATTTTGGTCCTTTCTTAACAGTAGATTCATAAGTTTTAGAATTCATTTCAGGATTTCAAAAATCATCCTCAATATTTTCTAGGGAGGTCTTAGGTTCATGTGTATTTATTTCATTAAATATGATATGTAAAGTTTCTTCCACACCCTTAGTTCTTTTATTGAAGGCTCTATAGGAATTTTTTTAGGTTGAAAACCTAGTAAAATTCCTTCATCACTCTTGGATGCAATTTTTTCAAGATTGTCTTTTGTATTATGTATATATACTTTTCAACCAAAGTATTTAAAGTAATTAACCTTAGTATTCCTATTGTTCTACAACTCATAGTAAGTTTTCTTAAAGATGGGTCAAATTAAAACTCTATTAATTATATAACAAGTTGTATTCATAGCTTCTTTCCAAAAATAAATAGGCAAATCGTATTCATTAAGAATAGTTTTGGAAATCTCTTGTATGGTTATATTTCTTATTTCTATAAATCCATTCTACTAGGGTGTCCTAGGAGCAGAGAAGTTATGACTATATCCATTTTGTGAGAAAAAATATTCAAATTCTTGATTTTAAAACTCCCGAACATGGTCACTTATTAAGGTTTTGATTCTAAGTCTGCTTAAGTTTTCTATAAATCTAGCATACTTGGTAAAATAAGAACAAGATTCACTTTTTTGAGCTAAAAATAATGTCCAAGTATACGTAGAAAATTCATCTACTAAAATATATACATAGTGCTTCTCATTTAAGCTTAAAACTCTAGAAGGTCCAAATAAATCCATGTGAACCAACTCAAGAGGTTGAGAAGTTGAAACTTCTTTCTTTTGTTTGAAAGATATTTTATGATGTTTTCCTTTTTGATAGGGATTATAGACTTTATTATGTTTAGGTAAATCCTTGACTAGTACTTTTCTAGTAATATTTATAAGTGAGTGATTATTACAGTGGCCTAGTATTCTATGCTAGAGCCAAGAATCTTTATGAAAGGCACTTAGTAGTTAAAATTTTGAGAAACTAAGGAATCTAGATTGATAGCATATACATTTTCATTTCTAAAATTAGTAAACACTAAATCATTTTTGGAATTGAAAACATTACAAGCATCATTTTCAAATTTGACATGAAATCCATCATCACATAATTGTAAAATACTGAGTAATTTTTACTTTAGACCATCAACAAAAGGAACTTTGGAAATTAAAAATGAGTTAGAGTTACTAATTTTGTCGATTCCATTTATTTTTCCTTTTGCATTGTCACAAAAGGTAACATGCCAACCATCAATCTTGATAAGGTTCTTGAAGATTGAATATTCATCTATCATATGTCTTGAACACCCACTGTCCAAGTACCATAATCTATTATAGGAAATATTCAAATAGATTTCCTACAAAAATAGATCAAACAAGAAAAGACTTTGGTACCCAAACTTTCTTGGTTCTAGTAATATTAGCATTTAAAACTTTGAAACCCCATATTTTATTTATGGGTTTCCTATAAATATTAGGTAAAGTCTTAGAAAAATAAAATCTATTTGACCCAGAGAAACTATAAGTAGTAAAATCATTTTCAGTGTTGGAAATTGCAGCATATTTTTCAATTCTGGGTACAAAACCAATTTTTTTAAATTTTGATACATAATTTTTTTTAATAAAATTTCATTTCCCGGGTTGATAGCCTATACTAGTAGTGTATTTTAGAGAAACTTGCATACCAATAATTTGAGGTAGAGTATTTTTTTTCCATTTTTAAATTTCTATAAATCCTTCTTTAATTTCTCATTGGACATTTTGAGTTCATTATTCTCATTTAGAAATAGAGAATTCTTTTCCTTGTAATATTAAGTTCAGACTTAATAGAAACTGAAAGAGCATGTTCCTTTTTAAGAGACTTATATTTATCCTTTAGTTCATTGCATGTATCCTCAATAATTTTTCAATACTCAAACATTTCTTCATTTGGAATATCTTCATAATTGTCAAAATCATTTCCAAAATAATAATAATTATGTACAAGAGACTCTAGAGTTACCTCAAATGATTTTTTTCATAAAGTACATGATGGATTTTTCAACTTTCTTATCATATGATGATTATGAGTCACTGGAGCTATTCTTAAAAGAACTTCAGGTGTCCTTCATTGCCTTATTTTACTTCCTATCCTTATCCTTGTATTTCTTTTTGTACTTCAATTTTGGATAGCTGATTTTTACATATCCTCTTGTTTTTCACTCATAGCAGACTATCACATTAGTATTATCACTTCTCTTCCAGTACTTTTTCCAATTACCCTTATTTTCAATCTTCCCTTTGTAACTAGGATTTCTAAATAACTTCTTATTTCTATAGAACTTTTTAAATATTCTGGCTAGCTGAGCCATTTCCTCATCACTGTCACTTGAAGTAACATCATCACAGGAACTTTCAGCTTTCACTTTCTTATTTTCTTTGTGTTTAGAATCAGTGGTTTTGAAAGCAACTATTTTTCTTTTAGGTTCATCATCTTATTATCTGTTAACCTTCAATTCTTATTCATACCTCATCAAATTACCATATAAGATCCTTTATAAGTATTTAATCAATGTTACAAGATTCTCTAAGGGATATTGATGTCCCTCTCCACCTTTCAAGAAGACACCTCAAAATTTGCATGATCTATTCCTTTGTAGTAATTGTCTTTCCCACTGAGATAACTGTATTAAAAGACTCATTGAACCTAAGATAAATATTATAAATAGGTTCATCAGGCTTCATTTTGAAGTTGTCATATTTAATAGTATATGTGTTAAGCCTCATTTCTTTAACATTAATGGTTACTTCATGTGAAATAGCTAAAGTACCCAAAATCTCATAGGTTGTTTTACATGTAGAAATCTTATTGAATGATTAATCACCTAAAGAATAGTATAACTCATTAATATATTTGAAATTATTATTATAGGTCACCTTAGTGGAATCATACCAAGTGTTTCTAGAAGTAGAAGGTATCATATACTGATCAACTATAGCATTCCAGATTTCAAAACCCATGCTTTCTAAATAAATTTTCATTTTAAGTTTTCACTGGGCATAATTTGTGCCATTGAAATAGGGAGGTATATTGGTAGTAGTAACTTCCTGTCTATTGACCATTTAAAACAAATTTTAAAGATTTTAATAAACTAAACATCTTTAACTGATATAAATTTATAGATTATTAAAACACAACTAGAATCATAGTTTAAGAGATGTAAAAACTTGGAAAACTTAAACACCCCAGATACTAAATTTTGGTTGGAGCAGGAAACTCAATAGTGGGGTGAATTGGGTTCCTATAAAAATTTATATCTTAAAACACTTATTTAAAAGTCTCCAAATTTAAAAGAAAAAGTGTGGCCCAATTAACTAAAGTAGAATATTTATAAAATATTTGACTGTTTGAAATATTTCTCAAAGAGTGATTGGTTCTTAGCTAAAACAATATAGATTATTAAATGTTAGAAGATTACCTTGGGTTTATGCTATATGAATTTTTTGGAGTGAGATAATTCTCGGATGTATGTTACATGAGGTTTCAAGGTTAAAATATTCCTTTGGGTGTATGCTATATGAAGTTTCAAGTTCATATGATTCCTTTGGGAGAATGTTATATGAGGTTTTGAGGTGGGATGATTCCCCTAGGTGTATGTTATATGAGGTTATATGGTGATACGACACCCCCAATTGTATGTTATATTAGGTTTTTGGGAGGTATGATACCTTTGGGGGTATATTGAATGAGGTTTTAGGGTAGGAAATGGTTACCCTTGGGCAATGATACATCAGGTTCCATGGAAAGATATGTTTCTCCTTGGGTGATGATACTTGAGGTCCCAAGGTAGGACATGGTTCCTCATATGTGATAATACATTAGGTTTAGGGTCAATACGTGATTTTCACTTGGTGGTGTACATTATGCTCAAAGTCATCTAGAACTTACTGAAGTAGATAGGTTCAATCTTGGTTGTCAACTTAGAACCCAAGGATTGATAATGGTTATTTTATTATGCTTCTATACATAATTTTATTTTTTTTGGGCATGTCACATTATACATGCACTATATTTACTAGTTATGTTAGGGACAGAGTTGGTGGTGTCCTATTGAGTTTTACTCACACTATTCTTGGATGACCTTGAAATTTTGGAACCCAAGAATAACTCATGATTTCATGTATAGTTAGGTATGTGGTCTATAATTACATGATCTAATTGGATAACAAGGTTAGATTCAGGAGATGGTACTAGGAGGGTACTTGAGACCATGTTATTATAGTTCAATTTTATATACTTTATCCATGGATGTATTTGATCTTCCCATGGGAGATATTCTTCATGTCATCCTAACTCATTTGACATATAGCTAGCTCATTTGATAAAGAATGTGGTGTGTTATTTATTTGGTTGGATTTGGATTTGATGTTCTTTATTTAGTTGACTGTTTTGATGAGTAATTGTATGATATTTATACTCTTTTTATTTACTCTAATATTAGGTTATACTCTCTCCAAGGTAACACATTAGACCCCCACTACTAGTTAACTAACTCTAGAATACAAGGAGGCATGTTTGAGGTCACATAGCTACCCAATCTAGTTATAGTAGATTGAGTTAGGTTGGGGATATTACAAAGCGGTATCAGAGATTTTTTTTATTTGTCTTACTATTTGGGTAAAATAGACATGATATAGGAATGGTTGGAACTTGAGATATATTTTATTCCATGTGTCTAGCCAGATCCTACATCTGATAAAGTCCAATTTACCATTATAGAAACCCAATCCTCTTATATAATTTATTTCATGATTTCTAACATAAATTCCCATAAAATACAACCCAGAAATCTAGATTCATAGTTTATTAGGTAGATTATATAAATAAAATATCAAATTAAACACGAACCACAACATATTTATTTATTTCTCCAAAAATTTCTCCTAAATCTCATTGATATTCTATTACTATATAGAAAACCCAAATTAAACACATAAAGGAAAATATTGAGTTATAAATCCCTATAATGGAACAATAATTTTAGTAAAATAAAACTAATGAGACCAGAGGCATAACATGATATCATAAATAGGATGATTTTATATCATCAAAAGGAAATCATAACATAAAAAGTATAGAATCATATTATCATGTAATAATGGAATCATGGAAATGTGGAAACAAAAAAAAACATAAGTCAAGGATAATTTCTAAGACATGATAATATATTATGTTAGGATAACTACTCAGGAACTATACATTGTATCTCATGATATTAAAACATTAACCAATATGTAAGGCGGCTGTATAATTATGGGATTTCCCATCACATTTATAACATGTACATTCAAATGTATTTCACGTAAATAAATCAAACATAATTCATGGAATAAGAAAAACTCATGAAAATTAAATGGGTTATATAATCTTGTCTTAAATCATAACCAAATGGAATAACATGAGGATTCCCATGAAAGAATGTATTAAAGCATAATTTGTCATTCATAAATGAGTAAAGAAGCATATTTCATGAAAAAATAATTTCATGTGAAGTGAAGACAAAAATTATTGAAGAATTAATTTTGGAAATGGACCCCTTAAGCAGAGATTTAAGAAAAATTGTAAAGAGACTTTTAAGAAGCTAAACTCATAATAATTTCATTAAAACCATAAATTAACCCAAATGTTTTTAAATAAAAAATGATATTTTTTAGAATCCATGTAATATTATAAGAATTTTATGTCGTGGTACAAGAACAAAGATAAAAAATAAATAAGTTCCCTTTAAATGATTTTTCTTTAAAGAATGAATTTATAAAGGAACTTAAAGAACATATATTATCTATAACAAAGAAAGATAAAGAAAAATAGGTATATATTTAGGGAAAATATATTTATAATATGAAATAATTTCATGAGAATAAAATATAGAGGTAAATAGAGAAAAATAAAGAGATTGTGTGACTCAATGTAAAGAGGGTGATTCGGAATATCCCTTACCTCACGTCCTTGAGTAGTTTAGTATATTCGTCTAACTTTATAAATAATAAAATTAAGTTTATTAATAATTTATTAAATTAATTTCATAAATATCTCATTTATCATTACTCTTTTATGTTATTTTATAATCATTTTATTATAATATTATGATTATATTCACCTTCCTATGGATATTTGTTACACAGTTCAAAGGTTGCATTATTTTATAAATAATTATAATAGTTATTTTCTAATGAGACCATAACACCATAGGTGTAATGGAATGATCTTAATGTCATTATATAGGTTTAAAAGGTCCCGAATATCTATATGTGTTCTTATATAGTAATGAATCATTTAGTGTAAATGTTATCATTATAGGATTAGTTCATTTAGCTAGTTTTTCTGGTCATGATGAACTTATTTGGTTTTATTTAACTTTATAACTATTTATCATTTAAAAAATATAATAAAATATATAACATGCTTATTTAGATCATTTTTAACCATAATATGTATATTTCAATCATCCATAAACGAGGTGGTGAAAAATAATATATGTTTTTCATGTAGGTAATGAACCAACCATAATATGAACAACATTTTCATTTTAATTAGAAATAGGGGGGTTAGATAATGGAAATTTCATTAGTATAATATAATTTCATGATATTAATAATACTTATGTTATCATACTATAATAGATAGAGTATGTTTTAGGATTTATAGGAATAAAATAATATAAGAGTTTTAGCTAGAGATTGTTACCTCTTCCCTTGGATGCTCACTCTTAGGTTACACTTTAATGATCCTTAGTTTGGTATTTTGGTGAGACCAATGATTCTATAATATTGGGAGAGATCTAGGGAGATATTAAGGTAGAGTTTAGACGAGATAAGGGTTATATTTATTGAATAAATGAGGTGGTGAAGGGTGGTATTTATAGGGGTGTTTAGGATAAAATATTAGAATAAAATATTATTTCTTCACATAGTGACACAACATGTGAAATAATAGTAAGGGTACTATGATTATAAAGTAAATGGGACATTAAAATAATCAAATAAATTCTATAAACCTAAAAATTTCATTCATATATACATTTAAAAAATAAGATACTTAAACGATATTTATACGGTATTTTACTATTTCACCTCGGTATTTTATATTTTATAAAAAATAGAAAAAACTTCACTGAATAAATTTTTGACATGTTGATCCCAAAAAAATACTTCCACTTTATCAAAAATAATTTTCTAAATATGATAACTTCAATTTTTAAATAAACTTCTTATTTATTTAAAATAATAGTTTTTATGACACATCAAATTTTTCAACCCTTTGAAAATTCACCAGGGACCTAAAAAAATTATATTATAATTTATATACAAATTCTTAGTTTCTTATGAGACTATTTTATAGAAATAAATTTTATTTCAAAATTTTAAATTTATTATAAAAATGTATTTTAATAAAATTAAAACATGTATACTTTATTAAAAAATAAAATTAAGGTTTATTCATGTCAAACATTTATTTTATCATGTTAACTCTTTTATTTAATTATATTATGATATAAATTACTGATATTTTTATTTATTAAGATTCCAGATAATACTAAATTTCACCCTTATAAAACTTCATCAATAAATATTAAGATAATCTGGTATCGGAGTAAACAACATTTCATTTATAAAAGAATCTACACATAAATCATACTTATCCCCTAGATATTTAACCCCTTATTAAACTGGAATAAGCCCTTAAGGTTAGGTATGTTATGGTGGTACTTTCATGAGGTGGTTAGGTCAACATTGATCTAGTGGTGATCTCCACTAACTTAAACTTCTCTCGTAGACCATTCATCCCATGACTCCGGACACATGATTGTCATGGGGTGTGACAAAAACAAATATTACCTAAGTTAAAATGTAGTATAGTGGGTAAACTAGGTTGTCTTAGAAGAGGAGTGCACACCAATTACATTTGTCACTTAAATAAAAGAAATAATAAGAGGTTTTTTTTGAAATTTTTTGAGTTTAAAAATAATGTAAGAAATTAAAAATAAAGCTTGAACACTAATGTATAAAGAGAGTTATGGGGTTAGGTTAGGATCAACTTTTTCAATATCATCATAGTAAAAAATATTATTCCTTCCTCTATTCCTGTTAAATGATAAAAGAAAGACTCCTCGATTGAGTTATCAAACACCCTTGGTTGAAGAAAGAAATAGAACTCACTCCTAGGTGCATGGAAGTTCATAAAAAATAATAAAATACTAAGGAAAGTCCTAGTAGGTAATTTCTGCTCCTTATAACTCTATAAAATTTTACTAGTTCCAAACATGTTCCAACGATCATTGGACACTCACCACCTAACACATTCTTCTTGATCGAGACAAATTCCACTAGGAGAAGGGAGATTAAAAATCTTCAACCCAAGATATTAACGATGACTACACCAAACACAAAATATGATTGCATTAAGATAATTTGGAAACATTTAGAAAAGAAATAATTCAAAAGAAAAAGAGGGCTTTACATTTAATCACAAAACTCCAACATTATAAAAGTGAAACTCCCCCTTCCCCGATCGTTCAACGGTTTTACCCCTCTATGTGAAGGGTAATAGAGTTAAAAGGGAAAGAATATATCATGATTAAACTAAGAAAAAAGAAAAAAGAAAATAAAAGGCACATAAATATTCCAATCCTCTAGCACATCCCCAATTACACCTTCTTTAACCCCTTTCAATGAAAGTTAATACTCTTATATATAGGTTTATAGAGTAAAAAATTTCCCTCCAAAATTAATCCACCGAAAGTTGGTGTCAGTTTAGAATATTAAATGGCCAAATATCAAGAATTTAATTTCATAAATCTTGTTCCTGTATCTCTTTTTTATTCTTCCTCAAAATCTCATTGAATTTGGACAAGTGTACTAAATATTATACTCGTATTACTAATGAAAACATTTTCTGCCCGAGGTGACTCTTCAACTTCCTCTTTTTTTCAAATGCAATGGATGCCTTAATGAACGAATTTATTCATGAAATTTAATTTGAAAATTAGGTGTGGAGTCCACTTTATATTCCATATATAATCACCTCACTTAGAAATACTTAGGCCAAGATATTTCTCATTAATTAAGGTGGGGTCCATTCTATCATCCAGTAAACTTTTTCCACTTAATTAATTTTTCTGGGCCATTGTGTGTCGAATTGGACCTTGGTATATAAACCAAAGTTGAATCCCATGATCAAGTAAATCCTAAAAAAGAATCACTCAATTTGGATAAAAAATTTAATAGTTATGCTTGAAAAACAGAAGCTCCATAAAAGTGATAAATATCCAAAATTAACCAATTTTCACAATTAAGCCTATAATTCACCAAAACACTAAAATGATACAAATAAGTTAAAATTGATAAATTGGAATGGGTTAAATAATTTAAACACATATTAAAAATAATGAAAATATTATCTCTACAAATTCCCCTTCAACTGTCACTTGGACTCCTGGACAAGTCAACATCAAAATCAAATCAAACCAAATTCAAAACACATGCTAATGAGATCCACCAATTCCATACCAAGAAACAAAAATATATCATGACTCATAAAAAATCATTATTCCAATTCTCCATTCATACCATTTAATATTTTTCCTCTTAATTTATCCTCCCATGAACACAAGACACCTACCTCACATGAATTTTCTCTCATCTTACAAATATCAATTTTCAAAAAAGTTTTTACCATCCAAACCAATGAAAGGGTCACCATAGGTTTGAGAAATTCCTACTTCTCTACCTGATGTGAGTCAAGGAAATGTGTTTATCATGAGTAATTTTTAGGGTTGTTATGTGTCTTCCGTTTGGAAGGATTTTTTATGTGAAAAAATTTAAGTCCGAATGAGGAGGGCTTGGCTCTTTTTGAAGAAAAATTGCACAATTCAAATTTTCACTCAAGTATGGTATCCTCCTCACTCCCATTAGTAGAAATTCATCTCCATCATCATGAAAAATCTAGGAATGTTCAAAAATCTTATAATTTCAGTAACAAAAATTTCAATCTTTTCAGACATGATTTTTCTTGAAGGTTCTAAAAAAGGCATAGCTCTCTTCCTCCATTAGAAGCTCCAGAAAAGGCACAGCTTCTCTTATCCTGAAAGCTCGAGAAAAGGCACAGCTTTCAATAGAATGATTTTTTTCAGTAACACACACATCTATTCAACATTTTATTTTCCACGCAATGTTTGCACCAAATGAGGTAGCACAACACAAGACAGCTTCCCCACACTTAAGTTCAACTAGAAAATTAAATTTTGACTTCAATAGTAGGTTGTATAGGGAAAATTTGATTGTAATGTTGATAAACTAATAGTATGTTCATGGATTATATGGTATAAAATGATAAAATGTGAAATTTAGTCCATAATTAAAGGGATTATCTTGAAAATAGGGCTTTAAAACCAAAGAAATGCCTCAATCATTTAAAATAAAAGTACCCCAAACCATCAATCAAATTCTGGTTAAAAAAAGCATGGTATGGTTCTCTCAAGAAGTGAGGTGAATGAAAATAATATGAAAAAAAGGGTTTATAAGCTTTATGGGATGGTGATTTCAAATATAATGACAGTGATATGTGGCATGGAATTCAAAAATCAGAGTACTTTTCATGAAATTACCAAAGAATTGAACTTGACACAAAATCATTTTCAGCATTCATTTAAGCTCGGTTTCATGGAATAAATTGGTTCACTCAATGACATGGGTTTCCAAAATGGAAATGATAATCATTCCAGCTCAAAAGTTTCAAACAAACACTTAAAAACTGAAAAATAAACACACAAAAATTTGAAAACACACAATTTTTTTTATTTTTTTATTTTTGAAAAAAAAAACACAAAAAGAAAATCATAAACTTCAAAGGTTACCTCCCCCAAACATAAATGGTGAAGTTTACTCAATGAATTCAAGTGTATTTAACATGTAATGAGATTTTAAAATGAATCACAAGTGTAAAATATAGGTACGACCTGATGGATCTTATTGATAGACAGGTTAGAGGAGTGGGATCTCCTCTACTAGATCTGATGGAATGGTCCTATGGAATTTCTTTATCCTGTGTCCATTAATAGAGAATGGTTCCTGCTCTCCATCCTTCATAATCTACACAGCACCGAAAGGATATAAATGAGTAACTATAAATATACCCTCCCATCTATAATGAACATTACCTAGAGTCATCTTGAGTCTTGAGTTAAATAGCAGCACTTTATCTCTAGGATGGAAGTCTTTCAGTTGGATCATCTTTTCATGAGACACTCTTGTTCTCTCTTTGTAAATACAAGAATTTCCAAACTATTCTCTTCTAATTTCTTCTAGCTCCTACAACTACAACCTTCAATCTTTCCCAAAACTTTTAAGACCCAAATTCATCTTCCTAGCAACCCAACACGCCTTATGCTCTAGTTCCATATGTAGGTGGAAACTTTTCCAATAAATCATCCTATATGGAATCATTCCAATTAGGGTCTTGTAGGCTATCCTATAAGCCCATAATGTGTCTTCTAACCTCTGGATCTAATCCTTCCTATTTGGTTTAATAGTCTTCTATAATATTACTTTGATTTACCTGTTGGACACTTCATCTTGACCATTTGTTTGTGGGTGATAGGGAGTTAATGTTTTATGATGAACCCCATACTTCTTCAGTAAATCCTCCATTATCCTATAGCAAAAGTGAGTCCCTTGATCACTGATGATTTCTCTAGGCACTACAAACCTGTAAAATATGTTATCCATGACAAAATCACAAAAAACAATAGCATCATCAGTCCTGGTGGATTTTGATTCCACCCATTTAGAAACATAATCAACTAAAAGCAAGATATAAGAATTTACAAATGAAATTGGGAAAGGTCCAAGAAAATATATCCCCCATACTTAAAAAATCTCACAAAAATTAAGTGGTTTTGGGGTTATTTCTTGTTTCTTTTAAATTTTTCTTGAAAACTGACATTTTGGACACCTTTTGAAAAATTTATGATAATCTTTAAAAAGGGTGGTCCAATAAAGTTTAGATTCTAAAAACAATACTAGTTGTCCTTTGAGGTCCAAAGTGTCCTCCACAAGCTAATGTGTGATAAAAATAAAATAAAAAACCAATTTCTCTCTCAATAAAACATCTTCTAATCACTTGGTCATTGTAAATCTTCCAATGAAATGGATCATCCCAAATGTAATATCTATATTCATCTTTCAGTTTGTGAATTTGGTGAGAATTGAAATGAGATAGGACCTGAGATGTTACCAGATAATTGACCATGTCATCATAACAAGGCACATCTCCTTTAACCAAGTACAACTTCTCTTCTATAAGGTGATCATTCAACGGTTATGTTCTATTATTTCAGCTTCAGTGGTGTTGGGAATTCTACTTAAATGATCAGCCACTTGGTTCATAGATACCTTATTGTCCTTGATTTCTATGTTGAACTCCTAGAGTAGTAACACCTATCTCACTAGTATTGATTTAGCTTCATCCTTCTTCATCAAGTGCCTAAGAGCTACATGATCAAAAAACACAGTGACTTTATTTCCAAGCAGATATGATCTAAATATTTCTAAAGAAAAAACATCTACAAAAAACTCTTTTTCTGTGGTTGTGTAATTGAATTGATCTACATCCAAGGTTCTTGAGGTATATGCAATGAATTGTGGATTGCCCTAAATTTTCTAAGAAAGTATTGCTCCAACTACTTGGTTAGAAGTATCACAAAGTATCTCAAATGG
Source organism: Viscum album (assembly GCA_963277665.1). Lineage (NCBI taxonomy): Eukaryota > Viridiplantae > Streptophyta > Magnoliopsida > Santalales > Viscaceae > Viscum > Viscum album. The sequence continues at coordinate 790,924,217 of OY728156.1, read as the reverse complement.
TTCTTCCCAATTTGGTGGCTACATCATAGTTGGTTCAATCAATCTCCTCTTCAGATCATCAAAGGATTCCCTACATGCACCATTAAAATCAAAATCAAAATCTTTCAAAATAAATCTAGATAGAGGGAGATAAATCTTACTAAAATACTTGATAAACCTTATATATAATCCTAGATGTCCTAAAAAAGATCTAACATGCTTCAAACAAGTTGGGTAAGGAAAAGAATTTATCACTTCAATTTTTCATTTATCAACTTCAATTCCCTTTCTCGAAATGACATTCCCAAGAACAATACCTCTCTCAACCATGAAATGACACTTTTCAAAATTTAAAACAATATTCTTTTCAATGCATGTTTTCAAAACATTTTCTAGATTTTTTCAAAAAATGATGAAAAGAATTTCCAAAAATCGAGAAATCATCTAGTAAAACCTCCAATAAATCTTCAATGTGATCAGAAAATATACTTACCATGCTCCTCTGAAATATACCTAGAGCATTGAATAATCCAAATAGCGTCCTTTTATATGAAAAACTTCCAAAGGGACATGTAAAGGTTGTATTATATTGATCCTCAAGATAAATGGGTACCTGGAAATAACCAGAAAATCCATCCAAAGAGCAATAATGATTTCTCCTTGCCAATATCTCCAACATATGATCAATGAAGGGAATGGGGAAATGATATTTTTGAGTGACCTTATTAAACTTCCTAAAATAAATTCACACTCTCCAACTATTTTTAATTCTCATAAGGATTAATTCATTCTTCTTATTTTTCATAGTATTTAGGCCAATTTTTTTTGAACTACATGAATTGGGCTAACCCACTATGAATCGTAGATGGGATAGATGATCCCAACTTCTAATAGTTTCTGAAACTCCTTCTTCACAACCTTCATAAAAGTGGTATTCAACCTCCTTTGGGGTTTCCTGACAGGTTTGGAATCTCCCTCAAGAAAAATTCTATGTAAGCATATTTTTTGGTTTATTCCTAGAATATCACCTAAACTCCACCCTATCTATTGGATATTCTCTCTCAAAATATCAATCGATGATTTATCCTGTATTTCATAAATATTATTAGTAATTATCACTATTATTTTCTCTCCCTCCCTAAGGTAAACATATTTAAAATTAGTTGGGAGTGGTTTTAGTTCTAGGTCAGGGGGATTCTCAAGGGATGAAACTAAATTGATGTTTCCCACTTCCAAATTTTGGACCTCCTTCATACAAGAAACTATATCGTCTTCCTAATATTTTAACAAATCGTCAAAGAAATCATATTTTACCTCTTCCTCCCACATGAAATCGAAATCTTCATCATTTTGGACATCCACATGTTTAATGATATTTTTAATGGAATAAGTCTCTCCAAAGTCTAAGAATTAATATAACATGCCTGATTCTTCAGTGGGTTCTATACCAACTTCATTAGAAAGTGAAAAGAGGGTGTGATCATCCAATGGGTGCCTCATGGATTCAAATATATTGAAGTGTAAAGTGCTCTCTCTAAACTCCATGGTGAGTGTCCCCTCATGGACATTGATGATGGTTTTAGCCGTCTTTAAGAAAGTTCTCCCCAAATGATGGGTGAATGTGATGGGATCCTATATTCTTCCATATTTAGAATGTTGAAGTCAACTGTGAATAAGAGATCTTTGACTTTCACAAGGACATCCTCTAAAACTCCTATAGGGAAAACTATGGATCTGTTTTCAAGATAGACCACCACTATTGTGGGCTTCAAGACTCCCATCTATAAAGAATTGTATAATGAGTGAGTCGGTACATTAATTGAAGCACCTAGGTCACACAAATAATTAGATAAATTTAAAGAACCAATGTTGTATGGAATGGAAAATGTCCCTGGATCTTGATATTTGGTTGGAAATTATGGTGTCATAAGGGCTGAGACACTTCTTCCCAAGTTGATACTTTTATTACCCTGAAGTATTCTCTTCTTGGTGAAAATATCCTTCAAAAATGTAGCATAATTTGGAATTTTTTTGAATTATTCAATTAAAGGCATATTGATTTCCACTTTCTAGAAGGTGTCCATAATTTATTTTGAAGTTCTTCCTCCTGAAATATCATTAATTCAATCATCCTTGATGGAAATGGTGGGGGTAAGTATTTGCTCTCCCTTTGTTTCCTTTGAAATGGTGTTTATTATCTCTTTTTCCTTATCCTATCCTTCTCTTCCTTTTATTTCTTCTCTTCTTCACAATGCATTTTCACAGAATTTTCAGAGTTTACAACTTCATTCTTCCTCAACTTAGGTGGTCTTATTTAAGGTTCATGGGATGCTGGTGGTGAGAGATCTTTTCCACTTATTTTTTCTATCATTCTAGCATTCCCCTTTGGGTTTGGTATTTTTTGGGAAGGAATTTTCCCAAGATTTTTGGTTAGTAAATCTATGAGACTTTCAAACTTATTGGAAAAATATTTTATAGTGTCTTTCAGCCCCACAATATCAGAAATTTGTTGTTGATTCAGAATTATGGGTTGTGCATTGATTGATGGATACTCATAGTATATTGGTAAAATTGGTGGTTAGTGGTGTGAAGGCTGGTTATAAGATTGATTTTGTTGAAATGGTGCTGTATTTTGGAATTGTTGTTGGAATGGGGGTTGGTTTTGGAAATGATTTTGGTTCAAGGATCTAGCTTGATTCTGCTGATTTCCAAAACTATATTGAACATGGTTAGGCTCTCTCCATACTTGATTTTGTTGGAATTTCCTTTGTTGAAAAGTTTCTTCACATGTTTTTATTCCCTGTATTTCAGCACATTGGGCAATGAAATGATCAGGTGATGAGCATAAACCACATACCTTAGTCGGTGCTTGTTGGTCACCCACTTGTTTTAAGGCCATCTGTCTCACCAAACTGGTTAGTTCTTCAATCTTAGTTTCTAGTAAGGGTGATGGATGATAATTTCATACCTCGAGAATACCTCTTGTTCCAGTACCTCTTGTACCAAACTGTTGTGAGTTCTGATAAATCTTCTCAATAAAACCCTTGGCTTCTTCTGGTGACTTGTCAATCAATGCACCTCTAGATGATGCATCGAGAAGGTTTCTATCATTGTCTAGTAATCCTTGATTGAATAAGATAATAAAGTGATGATCTTAAATGGCTTGATGTGGGAATCTGGCACAAATCTATTTAAATGTTTCCCAGTACTCATAAAAGGTTTCTCCAGATGATTGTCTAATGGCATAGATCTCCTTTCTGGTGGTTGCGCTTCTGGAGGTAGGGTAGAATCTTTGAATGAAGCCACTCTCAAAGTCATTACAATCATCAACATATACAGGTTTTAGACCATACAACAATTATTTGGCATCTCCTTCCAATGAAAATGGGAGCGCCTTATACGTTACTTGTTCCTCAGCTACTCCACGTGGTCTGAAGGTTGAGCAGACATGTGTGAACTCTTTAATATATTTGTTGGGATATTCACCTTCCAAGCCATGAAACTTTGGGAGTAATGGTATCATTTTAGGTTTCATCTCAACAAATCATTTTGTAACACAGGAATGACAAGTTTATTATTCTAATTAATGAATTATGGGGTGAAAAGGTCTCTAAGAGTTGGGTTTTGATTTCCATCCATGATGAGAGGCTCGGAGTGAACACTTGATGTTTCACTCGAGTATGTAAGATAAATATACTGAAATTCAGATTGTAAATTGAGGTTTATGATTCTATTAAACAAGTTTCTTTCAATTTCAGGATCAAGGTATCAAGTTTCATTGTTTTAGGTTCTAGTCATGTAACTTTGAAATGAAAATAAGAAGAGATAAAATAAAATTGTTGGCACTACCTCCCCAGTAAAGGTGCCAAGTTTTGAAACGTGCCTATCACAGGGTGTGACGAAAAAAATATTACCTAAGTTAAAATGTATAAGAATGGGTAAACTAGGTTGTCTCTAGATATGATTTGACAACAATTACGTTTTTCACTTAAATCAAAGAAAGAAGAAGAGGTTGTTTTTGAAATTGTTTGAGTTTAAAAAAAAGCAAGGAATTAAAAATAAATATTGAACACTAATGAATGAAGAGAGTTATGGGGTCAAGGTAGGATCACATTTTCAAATTTCGTCATATTCATAAATATTATTACCCCATCTCTTCTTATTGAATGATAAATTAATGACTCCTTAATCAATTTATCAATCACCCTTGGTTGAAGAAAGAAATGGAACTCACTCCTAGTTTCATGGAAGTTAATAAACAAATAATAAACAACTCAGGAAATTCCCGATCAGGAATTTTTTATCCTTAGAACTCTAGAAAAGTTTACTAGTTCCAAACATGTGCCAACAATTTCTGGACACTCACCACTTAATACAATCTTCTTGATTGAGACAAATTTCACTAGGCGGAGGGAGATTAAAAGACTTCAACTAAAGCTATTAACAATGAATAAACCAAACTCAAAACACAATTTCATTATTATAATTGGTAAAAATTGATAATATAAATCATTAAAAAGAAAAATATGGTTTTACATTGAATAAAAATAACTCTGACATTACAAAAGTGAAGCTCCCCCTTCCCCGATCACTCAAAGGTTTTACCCCTCCATGTGAAGGGTAATAGAGTTGAAAGGGGAAGAAGATAGCATGATAAAACTAATAAAAAATAAAGGAGAAAATAAAAAATAACATAAATATTCCAATCCTCTATCACATCCCCTATTTCACCTTCTTCATCCCCTTTTAATGGAAGTGAACACTCTTATTTATAGGCTTGTGGAGTAGAAAATTTCCCTCCAAAATTACTCCACCAAAAGTTGGATTCCAGTTAGCATATTAAATGGAAGAATCTCATGAAGTTTCCTACATAAATTTTGTTCCTCTATCTATTTTTCATGCTTCCTCAAAATATCAACTAATTTGGACAAGTTTACCAAATATTATACTCGAATTACTAATGATAACTTTTTCTGCCCGAGGTGACTCTTCAAATTCCTTTTTTGGTCACATGGAATGGATGCCTTAATGGCCGAATTTCGTTATAAATTTTATTTTAAAAATGATTCACATAGTAATATTTATATTCCATCTTAAATAACCTTTCAGGAAACGAACGCTATTTTTGAGGCTCTTTCTAACAAGGGCGTTCACCAGGATATGCTTTGGTTGGACGACCTTCCTCCTGATCTTTTTCCAATTTTTGATAAAGATTGTAAAAAACTCCCTACTTTTAGTCTTCTATAAACCTTTTTTTTATTTTTAATAAATTTTTATTTGGTCTTTGACCAAGGCATCACCTTATTTAAAAAAATGTGGGGTTCGTTCTGTCGGCCAACAAACTTTTTCCACTTGATGAATTTTTTTGGGCCATTGTGTGTCGAATTGGACTTTGGTCCATAAAAAAAGTTGAAGAATGAGAGAAAGGAAAGCCTAAAAAAATTAATCTCTCAATTTGGATAAAAAATTTAATAGTTGTAACCGAAAATATAAGCTCTATAAAACTGATAAATATCCAGAATTAACAAATTTTCACAATTATGCCCATAATTCACCAAAACACAAAAATGATACAAATAAGCTCAAATTGATTAATTGTAAGGGGTTAAATAATTAAAACTCACAAGAAAAATAATGAAAATATTATCTCTATCACCTCACTTGATTAATCTCTATTTCGGATTGGTTAAGGGAGAACCCTAGTGATTTTACCTCCCTCTTGATTTTAGATAAATGAATATGAAAGATCTTGATTCTACTCTTTGAGATCATAATTTATACCTTATATATCAATTATCTCTCATAATTAACCTTAATATACATTAATTATAATATTAAAGTTATAATGTCTACTTTGTTGATGTCTATAATTCTCAACATTCATATTATGGTCATGTAATGTTCTGAATTAATAATAAAGTTTTGTTGATTTTTTACTAAATATGACACACATTATTTATTGAGAAGAAAATTTCCATATATAAAAGTCTATGTAATTAAATTATACCCCCTTAAGAAATTTCATCCTCATAATTTCATTAAATGCACTAAGATGGAAATAGATAAGGGAATTTATGTTTCATTTCTTCCCCAGGTTATTATGTTTCCTCTTCGAATTTATGGTTCCTCTAAAGTAATTTGACCGAGTGAGTTTTCTTGTTTCATAAAACATTTCCTATATGGTCCAAATATTCATTAGATGCTCATCATAATATAGATCATGCTTTGGTTGTACCACCTATGGATTGATTAAATGTTTGGGATCTGGTATGTACTTTCTCAAGAGAGATATATGGAACACATCATGAACTTGAGAAAGGTTTGGTGGAAATTTTAATTGATAGGCTATTACTGTAATGCGATCAAGAATCTCAAAGGGGTAAATGTATCAAGGTCTTAGAGTTCCCTTCTTCCCAAACCTCATGACTCTTTTCCAAGGAGATTTACAAAGTAAAACTTTATCTCCAACCTCAAAATTCATATCTCTTTATCGATTGTCATTGTAACTCTTCTATAGACCCAATGTTTCTCTGATGTATTGTTGAATGTCCTTATCCTTCTTTGTCATTTAATTAACCAATTAAATTCTATATATCTTGAATTCACCAACTTCATCTAGGCACATTAGTTTTTTAATCCTCTTCCCATATAGGTCTTCATAAAGATCTATTTAAATGCTCAAGTGGAATATATTGTTATATGATAAATTTAATTGAGGAAAATGATGATTCTAGACTCCTTTAAACTCTATATAGAAGGATCTCAATATGTCCTCAATTGTCTGGATAGTCTGTTCAAACATTCCATTAGTCAGGGGGTGATATGTCATATTAAAGTTCAACTCTGTGTTCAAGGAATTTTGATGAATTTTCTGAAAATCAGAGGTGAACCTTGGATCTTGATTATATATAATTGATAGTGGTGTTATATAAAGACTAAAAACTTCTATGATGTATATATTTTCAATATGATCAAGAAAGAAGTCCTCTAAAATAGAAATTAAGTTAATAGTTTATGTGAGATAGTCAACTGTAATCCATGTGGAATTATTTACTTTGGATGTATTTGGAAGACCCGTGAAAATATCCATGGTGTTGTTCTCCCATTTCTTTTATGGTATGGGTAATGGTTACATCATCCCCATGGATTTTTTTTCTATAATCATTTACTTACTAACAACCCAGGCACTTTGATGTATATTTTGAAATCGCATTCTTCATATTGTTCCACCATAAGTTCTCTTAAAGTTCTCTATACATCATTGTGCTCCCTGGATGGATAGATGATGTGGAGTTATGAGCATCATTCAATGGCTCATTTATCTCAAGATATTATGGTACACATATTTATGACCCAAATATGACAACTCTTACTTCATCAATATTGAGATATGAGGATTTATCTTTTCCTATAACATCTACCTTCTTCTCTATCTCCGCATAATTCCCTAGAGCTTACTTATTCTTCTCTGGAATAGATATTTGAGTAGTCATTTGAGTTGGGTAGGATGATGTTCCTTTATTTATAATTCTCTTTTCCATCATTTCTATGTCAATGAAGATTAGATCCTTCTCAATCCTCATCATGGATAAGGTTACAGAATATTTTATACTTAGATCATTTTACACTTTATTCACCTTCTAGGGTTGATAATGGATTGATCATTCATAATATATGATCAACTCTTCCCATATTTTTTTATTATTTTTTAGCACCTTCTGTGTGAATATATACTTGAGGCTCTTATGGTCTGTATATATGTCACACATCTCTATATAGAGATAATTTTTATAAAACTTAATTGCAAAGATTATTTCATCAAACCTAAGATCATACATTGGATAGTTTTACTCATGGACATTTAATTATTTATAGTCATAGGCTATCACTAACTAATCAATTTTATGAAGCATTATTGAATATCAAAAACCATTCACTATGGGTGGGTAGTGTGAGTATATGTGTAGTGATTTGTTGCTTCCTAAACTCTTTAAATATTTCTTCACATCCATCAGTCCAAAAAAACTTTACTTCCTTCTAAGTAATCTTGGTTAGCAGGTTTCATACTCATGATAATTTTATCGCAAATTATCGATAGTATCTATATGATCTAAGGAAAATATATATCTCGGTTATATATTTTGTTCTAGTTCATTCCTCAACCACCCTTTTCTTTAAAGGATAAATAAATATTCACATACTTGTGATGAAATTACCCAATAATTATACATTATTCAACTAAATATTGTATTTAATGTAATTTTTATATAACTTATACTTTATCAAATTATTCAGCATAATAATCAAATTCTCCTCATATTCCTCCTTAGTTTTATATTATAAAAGAATATCATCTATGAAGACTATCAAAAATTTATCCAGGTAATCTCTAAAGACTCTATTCATCAAGTCCATTAATATTGTTGGATCATTAGTGATTCCAAAGTGCATTGTTATGAACTCATAGTGTTCCTACCTTCTATAAAAACCAGTCTTGGTAATGTACTTATTATTTACATTTAATTAATGACATCTCGACTAAAGATCCATTTTAGATAAGTATCGGGCCCCATGTAGCTGATCAAACAAGGCATAAATACATGGGAAGGGATACTTTTTCTTATCATAATTCAGTTGAGTTCATGATAATAAATACATAGGTGAATTTAATTATCTTTATTATTGATATATAGGACCAGCACATCTCATGGTGAAGCACTTAGGCATATGAAACCCTTGTTTATATTCTCTTATATTACCTTATTTTGTTCTTCCAATTCAATGGGAACCATTCTATAAAGAGTCTTAAATATGTTCAGACCTTCATGCATAAATTTAATTGAGAACTCAACATATCATATAGGAGGAATTCTAGGAAACTCTTCAAGGATTACATCACCACATTCGATCACAATGGGAATGACTTAGAGAATTATTATATTACTTTTCTCAATTGTTTGAGCTATATATTCTTTCTCATAATTAAATAATACCCATGCTTGGGAAGAAATTTTTAGAAGATATTTATCATCCACCTTCAACTTTTATAATCAAAGGATGATTTTGGAAATGGAAACTCATATTCTTCTTTTGGCTGTTGATGTTGGCTCTATATAAGGACATCCAATCCATACCTAGTGTGGAATTGAATTACACTAAAGGGAGTATGACATGGTTTTTGGTGACATTCAACCAACAAAAATAGACTGGGTAGGAGTCATATTCTTAATATGTAATGATTAATCAATTTTTTCCATCAATAATTTAACCTCTATGTTTTTAGGCGGTGTTTGAATAGTTTTGGTAAACATGAATGATATGAAAGAATGCATTGAACTATAATTATATAAGATATTTTAAGTTCATGAATGGATAATAATCACACATTATTCAATTTGATTTTGAATCTAATAATTTACTAAATTCATAATAATTTTATTGATGAGAATACTCAAAAAAATAATATAAAATAGAAACAATGAACTTAAAAGGAATAACTGATAAATGACATGTATAATCTAACTTATGAATTATTAGGTTTTAATATAGGTTATCCAAGGTTATTTTCCTATTATTTTCCCAGAATTAAATAGTTATATATTACATCACCAAATTTCAAAACAATATATTTAATCATTTATAATGGTCTGTAAAGAGTATGTGACTTTACCAGAGCATGTCCTCTAGGAGTTTCAAACCAAGTGTGTAGTTAGATCCACTTTTTATGCATTGAGTGATGATCAAGTTAATACTCATCCAACATTTTTTAGGTTTATTACTCCTATTTACATTTATTCTAAATTCTTCATCCACTTTTTTATATCCATTCATAGGTTTAATTGATAAGAAAACACTTGATTGATACCTTACCAGAATTTTGGTATGTTTTCATTAAACATGTCCCCATGATTTTTACTAATTTATTACTATCATAATAAATATAAAATAAATAATCCTTTTTATGGTACCAAATATTGAAACTTGAGTTACTTATACATTTTATTTCATGATTTATAACATAAAGTTCCATAAAGTACAACCTAAAAATTTAGAGGCTGGAGTATCTCGGATATTAGATACATAAAACATCAACATCAACATAAACCAAAACATATTTATTTAATTCTCCATTAATTTATCATAAATCCCATTCATCTCACATTACTATCTATGATTCCTTGCGGAAATACATAAAGTAAAATTGTGATCTATAAATCCCAGTAAGGGAAAAAATGTTAGTGAAATATAATTATTGAGATATGAGGTATAGCATGATATCATTAATAGGGAGATCATATATAATCAAAAGGAATAATATAATAAAAAAATATGATATCATAAAAATCATAGTTTCATATGAATATATAAAAAAATAAAACATGATAGCATAAACATAAGTCGAGGCTCACTACAAAGACATCATAACATTGTGTGATAGGCTAACTGCTCATACACCATGCATGATATCTCAAGAGATGAAAACATTACCCAATGTGTTGGGGGAAGTATAATTTTGATATCACTCATAAAATTTATAACATTTACATTCATATGTTCTCCACATAATTAAATTAAACATAATTCATAATCATAAGAAAACCCCATAAAAAAATGGGTTATATAATCATGTCTTAGAGCATAGCCAAATATCATAACATAAAGATTACCATGAATGAAGAGATTAAATAATTATTGGTAATTAATAAATTAATAAATAATATTTTTTGTGAAAATTAATTTCATGTGAATTTAATATATAAAAATAGTATAGAAGTAAGTTTGGAAATGAACCTCTTAATATGTGTTTTATGAAAAGGGGTAAATAGTCTTTTAAGAGTGTAAGTGAATAATAATTTACTTAAAACCATAAATGAACCCAAATGGTTTTCCATAAAAATTATATTTGTAAAAATAAATATAATGTTAAAATAATTATATGGAGTGATATATTAAAAGAGATAATAATTAAACAAGTTCTATCTATATTGGTTTTCATAAAAGAAGGAATTGAGAAGAGAACATAATGAACATGCATTATCCCTAAAAAAGAAAGGTAAATTAATCTAGGTATATATGTAGGTAATATATATCTATAATATTGAATAATGACATGAGAATAAGATATATGGAAATTGATAAAAAGAAAAATAATGTGTAACCCAAAGTAAAGAGGGTTGTTAGAAAAATCCCTTACAGCTTGGGTCCTTAACTTGTTTGGTATGTTCGACTGATTTCATGAATAATAAAATTAAATTTAATAAATAATTTATTAATATAATTTTGGTAATATTTCATTTATTATTACTCTTTTATGTTATTTTATACTCATTTTCTTATAATATTATGATTATATTCATCTTCTTGAGGATATTTGTTACATGGTTTAAATGTCACATTATTTTATCAATAAATATAAGAGTTCTTTTATAATGAGACCATAACACCATAGGTGTTTTAACATCCCCACATTGGTTAACTATGAATTGTAACTAGATCGGGTCATCACATAACCTCAAGTGTTCTTCCCTGTACACAAAAGGAAACCGACTAGCAGCAGGTTCTAGGGTGTAACTATGGCGATATAATGCCTCCATATCAAAGTTCACAATAATATAAAATAACCAAATTTCATACAAAAATATAAACATACATAAAGGTGTGAATAATAAATAAACAAAAATAATCAATAATAATAATGAATGTGGAATCATACAGTCATACAGACTCATGGTCATGCCAGCATGCAATGACTAGTCACCCATTATGCTGATCAAATATACAAATAAATAAAAGATTAAAATGACATGGTGGTTCCACTTATATATCATATATTCACCTCATCACAAAATCTAATCTCATTTGATCTATCCTTCTCAATAAATATACTCTGAGCCTCTTCCCAACCCAAACCTATGATCAGTGAAGTCTGCATGGGTACCCAAGTGTCATAGATAGCTGAGAAAGGAGTGAGTAAAAATATGCAGGGAACCACAAACACAGCCATTTATATAACCAATAAATATAGTGTAAGTGAATTTTACATGATTATAATAATAAATAAGCACAATTTTGAAGCATTATTAATTAACCACTCTTGATAATCAGGTTTTAACATGGAATTTGAGATCAACTCAAACCTACTTTGGTTAGTTCCAGAGTCTCTCTTACCACATCATAGATACATTTCAACCAATATCAAGCCCATGGAATATTCCTAGGATCAATTACTAGTTAAAATTGTAGTATCATGAATAAATTTGATCCATAATAGGAAACACTAGTTGAACAATTATCACCAAGTGTTATCGTTGATCCCTATAAGGCAATCCTAGGAAATCAATAGTCATCATGTGTAATCATTAATCCCTAATAGGTGTCCTAGAACTAAACTAAATTCACAATTTAGTGGTGGTTTATTTTCGGTGGTTTAATAAACCACCACTAAAAAATGGAGAGAATTTAGGGTTGTTTTTTAAATAAACGTTGCTAAATTTTATTAATTTTCTAAAAAAACTCATCGAGCCCCCCTTTCTCCCTGATCACCCCCACCCTCTTCTCCCCTGAGAAACTCCCCACCCCTCTCCCCCAAGTACCCCTACCTCTATACCTAGCCATCGCATATCCCCCATCATCGGTGCCTCGGTTTCCCCCGAGCCCCCCTCCCCCCCCCCCCCCCCCGAGCCCTCCTCGGTGCTCTAGTTTCCCCTGATCCCAATCCCTTATCAATGCTACAGTTTCCCCTTATCCCCTTGAACCCTCTCCCTATCCATCACTGGTGCTCTGGTTCCCCTCACCCTTGGCCTCTCCATCTTTCTGGTTTCCCTTGAGCCCCTTAAGCCCTCACCCTTTCCAATTTTATCCTCTTCTCCCACGATCACTCCTGATAATGATGTTATTAGGGGATATAATAGTTTAATCAGTTGTATTACTTCCAAGATAGAAGCTGCATGGGCTTTACTTATGTGAATCTAAGGTAGTCGGTAGGTTTTTCTTCTTGTATTTATTCTCCTCAAGTTCCAATAGTGTTTACCTAATTCCAATCCCTTTATAGGTGGTTGGGATTAGCTTTTAGATGAAATGTTTCTTTTTCCAGTGGCCTCAAATATATAGTCTATAATTAAATTGATAATTTTCCCCATTCTTCCTCTTATATATAGAGAGACATAACCTAGAAATGGTATAGGGTGGGGTGAACAATATTGATACTAAGATTTTAAAACTAGTAAATGTGTTCCATGAACCCTTCATAGTTAAATGATTTGTTTTTTTTGACTCTCTCATGTGTTTTATAATTTTATCATGCTACGTAAATTAAATTAAAATTCATTATTTCTATCATATACTTTCTCGACATGCTTACTACTTTTTTATTCATAGTGAATTATAAAATAATAAATATTCATCATGTTTTCTATTGTTCATCATTTACTAAAGTCATATCATGGGTTTTTTTCATGCCATAATTGTTACTGTTATCATAAAACGTGTCATTTGACTTATTTTCCATGTTGCGAAAGTTGAATACATATATTTTATTGTTTATGAAACCATAACCTCTTGTATTATTATTCTTTATACCATGTCTTATACAATTTTTTTCATGTTGTTAGTATATATTTTTAATGTCCTCTACCATATCTCATACTTTTTTTGGTTTCCTATAAGTATGAATTGGTTGTTTACTAATCAATATCTTATGAATCATTTGGAATTCTACTAGTATGGATTAGAAATTTTCCAATTATATCTCTTATCCTTTGTTTAGTTTTCTACTTGTATGTTAATTTGTCTCATTTTCCATATATTATATCTTTTTTTCATACTACTTGTTTGAATTATTTTCTTCATATTCCATATATTATACTTGTTTAGTTTATTATTAATGTGAATTAGTTGTTCCCTATTTCACCTCTCATACTTTTCTTGTCTTGCTATCAATACAGGCTAGATTTTGGTTATTCAAAACCATAAGCGTTGTTTATATTGAAATTATTATACCTTAGGGGTTATTTATATCATTCCTTGGTAATTGTTTATATTTCTCAAAGTATTCCAATATTTTTAGTTACTCCATAACTTGTACTTATCATGAACCTAAGAACATGCATCAATTCCCATTTTGGTCTTTAAATGGTTTTAAATGGATTAATGACATGGCGTAGAACAAGGTCACATTACAAGTGGTTTTTAAAATTCTAGGTGGATTTTCTAATGTTAATTAACTATTTAAAGGGGTTCTCATCAGAAGTTTTTTCTTTAAATTGTGTGTGTTTTTTTTAGAGGCAAGTTTTTGGAATTGAAGGTATTTAAACTTTAATATTTTTTAAAATGGTTTTGAGAACATAAGTCTCATAATGGATTTAAATATTTTTAAAATGTGGAAGTTTGGTCCTGAGAAATGGGTGCTTGGAACCATTTGACTTCCTTTAAAGAGGGTTTTATTTCTTTTAAAAGTAATTTTAAAGAAATAGTTATATTTCTAAATTGGTTTTGAATTTGAGGTTTGATAAATTATTTTCAAAGAACATTTGAAACGTTTTTTTATTATTGATTTTATGATTTTTCTCTTGCTTTAATTTTACATAATACCATCCATTTTTAATTTTCGTAATTTACATTGAATTTTTTAGTACATATATGAATCTTCATATAACAACTTGGATTGTGTTTTTTTCACTTCTATTTTTCTCTTTTTCTACTTAGTAATACTTATGTTTTTAATTTTTTTTAATAAAGTTTAGGCACATTGTGATATATATTATTAAAATATGGATCACATTATTGAGGAATACACCTCAATATGCTAAGGGTTTGGATGATTTTTTGATTCTTCAATGTCCAATCAATACATTTATGGGATAACAAGATGTCCATATCCTGAATGTAAATTTAGAATATGGTTGAAGAGACATGAAGATTATAAACAATTTATATTGAAGTAATTACCTATGAAATATTTGTGTTAGATTTGGCATGGATAATTGAACGTTACTGAAAGTTTTAGCACTAATGTTAATCAATAGGATAGTCTCCCAAACTCATCAAAAATGGAAAATAAAATAAAAAAACTTCATAAACGATTATTTTGGCATTGCAGGATAACAACAACAACATCAAAACATATCAAAACAACCAGTTGAGGGTTTTACAAATAGTAACTTGACAAGTGATGTTTTTGGGACTATAGGAAAACTAGATCAATATTGTAACATATCATTGGATCCTCCTCTTAATTATATGGATACTAATGTAAGAGAGAACTTATTTGAGCATAAAAATGTGTTTCATGATTTAGTTGATGATATAAATCATGATCTTTATGGTGGATGTTTGAAATATTCAATACTTTCTTTTTTCCTGAAGTTGTATCATATCAAATTCCTATGTGGAATTATAAATAAGGTGATGTCCCAGATATTGAAATTTTTCCATGATTCATTTTCGGAATCTAAGATCCCTAAGTCTTCTTATGATATGAAAAAATTGGTTAACAGTCTTTTTCTAAATTATATAAAAATATATGCTTGTTCTAATGATTGTATGATTTATTAGGAAGATGATTCAATCATATTGGACAACAAAAAATTTTATTCTTTTATATGATAGTAAATGGGTGATGTTGGAAGTCTGAATAAATATACTACTATGAAGAAGTAGAAGAAAAACACACTTGTAAAGGTTTTTCATTACTTCCCTTTAAATCCTTGATTGTAAAGATTATTCATGTCATATAAAATCACTAATCACATTAAGTGTAATTATATAGATTATAATAATGATGGGTTAATGTCATGTCTAATAGATTCACAATTAGGGAAGAAATTTGATTTATTACATCCTGATTTTTCATCTGATCCTAGGAATGTGTGATTGGGATAGGTTGTTTATGAATTCAACCCATTTGGGACTTTGAGAACTAGTTATAAAATTGGGTCGATTGTTTTTATATCTTACAATCTACCTCTATGAATGTGTATAAAACAAAATTTATTTTATAATTTTCATTATTATTCCTAGAAAAAAATTATAGAAATTATATTATTGTGTAATTATAGCCTCTAACTAAATAATTACAGGAGTTATGGAGAAACGGTGTTGATATATATGATGTATATTCTAGAACAATGTTCACAATGAATGATACTCTAATATGGGCCATTAGTGACTCCCCTGGACTTGGGAACATATCTAGTTAGAACACTTACAAGGGTTTCGATTGTCCTATTTGAAAATTTAATTTTGATCCTAAATGATTAACTTATAGTAAAAAATTGTGCTTCTTATTTCATCGAATATTTCTTGATTCATCTCATATATTTTGGTTGAAAAAGTAAAAATTCAATGGATCTGTTCATTGTAGAAAACCACCAAATTTTTTGAAAGGTTCTGAAATATTGGCACAACTTGGAAATTTTGAAATAGAATTTTGAAAGGTGCATCATTATAATGATAGTGGGAAACAATTTTTAAGTTTATAGTCAAGTGAAATTGGAATAAAAAAAATGGAAGAAAAAAGTTATATTCTTCAAACTTCTGTATTGGAAATTTAATTTTTTACGGCATATTCTTGATGATGTATATTTAGAAGAATTTTTGTTATAATTTGATATTCACGTTACTTAATGATCATGGAAAATGGAATAAACATCTCAATTCTCAAAATGAATTAAAAACAATGAAAATAAATTGTGTTCTCTGGCCATATCAGAATAGAAAGTATGCTCTAGAAATTTTTGAAATAAAAAATAGGGATAAAGGTACATTCATTCGGATTTTAAAACATGTGAAGGTATCTCTTGGGTGTGCAAGAAACGTATCAAGGTGTTTTGAATTAAATCACAGTAGGTAAAAAGAATTGAAAAGTCATGATTCAAATATTTATTTATAATAGTTACTATGATTGGCATTGTGTACATTATTACTTGAAAAGATTACAATAGTCGTACTCCAATTTTTCACATTCTTCAAAAAAAATATGTGAGAAAACTCTGCAACCATCTGAGCTTGAAACCCTTTAGTGGAGACAGTTTGTGCAATGTAAGTGGTCTTTCCTATATATTTTTTTACTACCATGATGCATTTAACTATAAATTTGGCTGAGGAAACTAAATTATGAGGCCCCATACATTATCTATGGATGTGTTCCACTGAGAGTTACTTTATTTAAATACTTTTCATCTTAAGTAAAAAATTCTTGTAATTTCATTACATACATAATTATGTTTTATTTATTTTATTTAACATATATATTGTTCATTTTAAATAATATATGAAAATAAAATCTCATCCTAGAAGGTTCTATTTCTAATGGATATTTATTAGTGGAGTGTCTTAACATTTTTTCTAGATACTTGGATGACATTGAGACAATATTCATTGAGTTGGACATGTTTTGAATCATCGAATCAATCCCAATTACATAGTAAATAAAAAATCTTTTTTACTATTGACTGATTTTTTTGGAGGATCTCAAATTTTACACTGATAGAAATGAAATCATTATAGGCACATAGATATGTAATGATTAATAGTGAAATTATAGATCCATTTATTGAAGAGATCATGATATAAAAAATAGAAGTATGAGAAGTCGGACACAAAATGAGAAATATATAACAAAATCTATTAATAAAGATATTATAGAATGGTTTTCACATCATGTAAGTTCATAAATATTGCAATCAATACAGATATTAGGTTGAAACATGTTTTATAAATATAATAATCTATATTACATTTTTTAGATCACGAATACTGATACTTGGTCTTAGTTTTCAGAATATTTCTTGTTTTTGGATGGAGGTCCACTAAAATAGGCTAGAAAATTTTATGTTTATAATGTTAATGGATTTAAATTTTGTACATTTGATTGGGAAGAGGGTTTGAAAACACATAATAGTGGTATTTTATAGTTTTCAAAATAGGATACTATATAAAATTGACTGATATTATCAAATTAAACTACCATGGTAATTTTTTAGTTGTTTTATTCAAATGAAAGTGGATAGATATTACCAAGGGTGTTAAAATAGATTCCTTTTAATTTAATTCTGTGAACTTATCTCGCTCGATGGATATGAGTGACTATGAATTACATGATATGTATATCTTATCATTACAATCGAAAATGGTATGTTGTGTAGAAGATGTTGTGTATGAAGGGTGGAGTGTAGTTGTTTAAATAAAATAAGAATACTTGTATGATGTGGGTGATGAAGTGGAATATTTAATATCTAACATTGAATCCCATAAACAGCAAGAAACAAACTTATTTTTCCATCATAGTATTGAAAATATTAGTATTCCAAGGTTGGATAAAGCAGAGGAATTAATAATTGAGTGGGAAAATGACATGATTGAAGGAAAAAATTATTGTATGTACAATAATCCATTAATTTATCAATCACTTATGTTATATGTGCATTCATTAATTATCATATCTATGTATATTTTGTTTATCAGTTCTATGCATCTAATATCATTTTTAATTTTTTTTTTCATGAATTTTTTGAAATATATGTTCTGAAGTAATTTTTATTTGATTAAATGAAATGGATGCTAAGGAAAAATCATTTCACTAATCACATTTTAATCCTAGTTGAAATTACCTTGACCAAATCGATAGATGATGATCCATCATTCTACCTCCCTATAGCATCTAAGACACCCTTCATCTTCCCCACTTCAGTGTCTCTCACACCCTCTATTCTATCAGCATCTAACACACCCTCCTTCTCTATCCCATTAGCATCTAAGATAGTGCCTCCACATTTAGCAGGTTTGGAAGTGAGGGAATAGGTTTTAAATCCTATTTCTTCATGATTATATTAGAGGGGTATAGTCATTGGAACAAATTTTAACGTGAATAAAGTTATTCAACTGTTTTTATACTACTAACTGTTATTTCATAAAATATGAAAAAAAAAATTAATATGGAGAGAAATATGAATTGTTTATATGTATAGAGTATAAATTAATTAAATATAGTTTTCTTATATGACTGTTATGGGGTACCCATTGATGATTCTTCTATATTATTTGGCCATATTCTAGGCCAGCTGGTGATGGAGTTAGTTACCCTACTGATTGCCTATGCTAATTGGAGGGATATGCCTAAATCTTGGAAAAATGAGTTTCGATTCACTGGTAAAGGTAATTTTAATAGATTATGATGTAATTTAATGTAATTAAGTTATTAAATTATGATATTTTAAAATTGAATCTATTTTTACCGATGTTATTCCACTTTATCCTTGTTGATCTTATCCCACAAAAGTAGACAGTGAAAAAATTGGGTAAGAAATAGAAGGATTTTAAATTGATATTATGGAATTAATTGAATAAAAATTCATTGAACACTTATAAATATTATGATAAGGTACCCTAAGGGGTGCCTAGAGAGTAATGGAAGGTGTTTGTTGATATCCATTATCATGAGAAGCACCTGGTATTGAAATATATATTATTATATTAATCTCATTTAGTATATATACATGAATATGAAAAGGAGATGACATTGAATAAATTAATATTAAATGAAAAGTTATTTATTTATATATGTATCAATAAAAAATACATCAAGTTGAGCTAAACAAATCATCCCCCACATTGCTGAGTCAAACAATTTTTCTAGAAATAGATCGACTCTGGTAATATTTTCATTAGTTTAAATATTTATAAGATAACATTATTTGATTCATATATTAAATTATTGATTTATATTTGTTTAATGAAGTCAAATAATTTTTGGCACCATGTATCTTGAAGAGAAATTTGGTTGTATGTTCATAAAAAATATTATGGGAGTTATGTTAATGAGCCCACAAAAGAAGTTATGGTATGAATTCCATTTTCATTGTAATAAATTATCATCAATATTCACTATGTTAATATGTATTGCTTCAAATATGACTAATATTTGATTTATAGGTAAAAATAAAAGAACTATTGGATGTCCATCCCACACAGTGCTTCTCGATCTCCTAGGATGATCCAGTTAGTCAAGTCCTTGGGAAGGATCATCTCAGTTGCATGCGTGAGATGGATTTGGGACCATTACCATCAGAGGTCTTTGATAGGCCACCATGTATTATAGTAGTATCTACCCCTAGTTGTAGTTACTCCCTACCTCAATATTCTCACAGTGAATTTGTTGTAATGTAAATCATAATTCAATAACAAGGGTCACATATAAAGATGAAAGATGGAAAGTTAATTGCTCTATAGAAATCATAAATTTAATTATATCAGAAGATGACTGGATCTATCCCTAGTGATATTTCCTCGATGGGTGTTATTGAGTAGGTAAATCACAAAAATTTAAAATAATTTAGTACACAAAATTTTATTATTTTTAAGTTTAAATTTAAATATACAATACTATTTAATTTTCAACATAATTTACATACATGTGTTAATAGTATGGAGTAGAGATGGAGATAGAGAGTGGGTAGATCAAAGTTCATTGGTTAGTTATTAGGGTTCACATTGGATTCTGAGATGATTTGTAACTAAACTTATGATAGAGTAAAACTAATGTGATGATTCAAAAATTGTGTTTTGGTTTCCGGTAGTGATATTAGTATTTCCCTTAAATTGCATGAAAGTCTATATACTTGGTTCATTTTATTTGTTTTATTCTGAAGTTTACCATATACTAATAATTCCAAGTCCCTTCAGGTTTTGTTTTGTTTTAGTACTCCTTGAAATTCTAGCTCTTATTGTTCTTTTCAAAATCTATAGTCTCTTTCAACCATTTATGAACTTTATTCAGTTCTGACTTCCATTTCGTAATTCACCAAGTACTACCTAGATAACTACACATTCCAGTAAGCTTTTATCTGGACATCCAACTAGTATTTTTCTTATTTGTGAAACATATTTATTGTTAGCTTCACTCTCCTCTCATATTTTAGACCATAAACTAGTTTATTCATAGATATAGAATTTCCATCAATCCATACACTCCAAAAAAACTCTTCTCTAGTTGTAATGTTACCTTAAAATACAATTAATGCAATAATATATCACAATAATTCTGCATAATGAGTATTTTAAATATTTTCATGCTATAATATAAAACATCTAAATTATCTTTAACCTTTTTTCCAAATGATTATTATTCATGTAGTATTATTAATGGCGGAAACTTCTTCCATCATATTAATTGTTATTTGGTATGGATAAACCATGATAGAATATACAACTCTATTATCATCAATGTGATTGGGAACATCAAAATACTTTATAGATGTACTCCAAAATACATATATATTGAGTTTATTTATATCACATTCATCTTTATGGATGAAAAATACAAGAAAAACCATGCGGGTTAAATATTTATACTAGATGAATCACCACCCTTGACTCCAAATTTTTTTATCCAATCCTTAGAGCTTATGTGAAGGTATTTTTGGGGTTTTGATCTACACTTTAAGATGTTTTCAATATGTAATTTTTAGTGTGATAAATTTTATTTAAAATATATTGGAACCTTTTCACATAAGTGTTTGGGTGAAGAAATTTATGGTCTTTCTTTATCCTTTGTCTCTTTTTATGTCACTTTCCTTATAAAATTATAATCCTTATAGATTAATAAATGGGTATTTTTGGAAATTATCATCATTCTAATCTATAAAGGGGGATTTATTCTACCTATAGAAAGACACACCTTCTGTTTGGTTGTTTAGAATTGAATTTTACATATTCCATCCCTAAAAATGAAATAACCTGTTTGGAATCACCTTGTTTTAAGATGAAACTATAAGTAATCCAAATGAGGAAGGTTTGGAAGTGGGAACACAAAGTTATTATTTATAAGTAATAAATCATTTTCCTTTTTTTTATTTTATATTCACATCCTCTTTCATCTTGGATCCAATTTATATATCCTATAACATATAATTAAAATAATTATACTTATATAAAAATGTTTTTATAATAAAATAACATCATATGCATTCATAACCACTATAAATGTGCATGTTGATATAACATGATATATAACTCATATCAATTGTTGTAATGTTTTCCCTACTCTCTTCATATAACCCAGTCCATTAAAATATTCATATCTATGGTTGGAATGAATTCCAGAACCAAAACACATAATATGTTTGATAACATCTCACATGTTCATGTTTGACTTGAACACCCAACCCACATTTCCATCAAAGCTCCCAACATTGTTGGAATCATCTTCCAACCCAATCCACATAACCATTATATAAAGTCACATTCCTATAGTTGTCATGATTACCCAACTCATGTCACACTGCACCCATATAAAATCCAATCATAGATAATCTTAAGATTCAATTAATAACTCACAATTCAAATTGATAATATTAAACATACCAAGAACAAACATAAAAGGCCAAGGGTTCTCATAGGTTATCAAAACGCCCAACACTAAATTATACACAAGATAGGGTAGCTACAATCATAGACCCAACCTCTTTAAAATCAAAACTAATTTATAAGGATACCACCAATTTTTCCTTACCTTAACAATCTATAATTTATCATAGAGGGATCAAGGGCTTATAACTTTGTTGATTAGTATATGAAATTATTTTAAATACTCTAATTGGATTTCTTTATGTCATTTATATAACATGAGGGTAAAATGAATGGTAATCTATGACCTATCCATGAAAATAAAATCAAGAGGAACAAAAAAAATATTAATCCTATTGATTAATTTTTAGTTATTATCCTTTTTATATTAAAGATTTTTTATTGTTGTTTTTTATAAATTGAACTTTACATGTTCTGATTATGTTATTATTATTGCAATAGTGTGTTTAATTGTTGTATATTTCCATATCTATTTTTTGTTTAGTTGTTCTGGGGCTTCAGATTCTACAGTTGTATTTTTTTTTTGAAAAGTGATATATAGTGGCAGTTTCAACTACTTATATATATGCAAATTATTTTTTAGCGATGGTTTATACTATTTCTATATAAGTTAAAAACAATTACTGGTATTTTTCTGGTTTTAGGTTGTTTTCCATCCCAAAAAAAGTCCTAGGGGATATCGTCATTTTAAACTGCTTCCAAATTAAAAATCCACCGCTATTAGTCAATTTTTTTGTAGTGTAGGAACATGTATTCATAAAGTGTGATCGTCGATCCCTAAGATGTAATCCTAGGTGATTCATAATCATCATGCATTATCATCAATCCCTAAGAGGAAATCCTAGGTGATCCAGTGGTCATTAGGCATCATCTTTGAACCCTATGAGGTAAAACTAGGAGATCGTGGAATATCATGAATAAATTTGATCTCTATGAGGTAATATTGGATAAAAAATAGTAATCATGAATCATTTTTTATTCATATGAGATATCCTTATGTGATATAGTAGTTATCATGACTCATCAATGATCCCAATGTGATAATCCTAGGAGATCCAGTAGTATCAACTATAAAGTCGATCCCTATGAGGTAATCCTAGGAAATCAATAGACATTAGGCATAAAAACCAAGACCTATGAGGAAAACCAAAGAATTTCATAGTAATATTAATGAAGTATGGATCCAAATAGAATTTCCAAGGAATACCATGTATATAAATAAATCATTAAGGGTAGTAAGTTCCTCCTATAACATCACATATACCACTCTTAATGTGGTCAACCATCTGCCCTAACCCATCCCACAATCTGAGGTCAACCTATTAGGTACATGAACTATCATCACCATATCCATAATAGGGTCACATCATCGATTTAGGTTCTAATTTTACACCTGAAATCATAACTACCCATTTCCCATACTCACTCTCTCAAGGGTCAATAACTTACTAGGGAACCCACCAAGGTCCCATATGTAGAGACCCAAATCTTGACGTACATAGAAATTACAATAATTTTGCGGAATACTTAATACATTACAAAAACATACGCCCAAAGACTGTATTAGTTTAGTGTCTTTGGAAACTCAAAACATAATCTTCTAATCATGGTGAAAGATCTTCAACATCTCCCATAAAGATCTTCCCCTTTGGTTTTCTTACCTAAAACCTTTCTTTATATTC
The DNA here is from genome assembly GCA_963277665.1 of Viscum album. NCBI lineage: Eukaryota > Viridiplantae > Streptophyta > Magnoliopsida > Santalales > Viscaceae > Viscum > Viscum album. The sequence continues at coordinate 790,900,194 of OY728156.1, read as the reverse complement.
TGGGGAAAAGAAAACACAAAAATGGTGAGATCAAATGATCATTAAGGGTAAATATGGAGAGCATAAAACAATCCCTAAACATTTGAACGTAAGAACATGAACATCAAACATCAAAATCATGATTAATGACATAAATCTTGGCAGTTCATAAGTCATAGATCAAAAAGGAACATTAAACATGATAAAATAACATGGAAATAAAACATTTAATTGTGTAAACCATTAAGCACTTGTTATGATTTCCATAGTATCCAAGGCACTGCTGCCAAGACCATCATAGTGGACAAAGTCCCTTACTGAATCAAGTTCACTCCTCGTTCAAGTCCTGTATCACTGAACCAGATTAACTTTCTGTTCCATCCATGTCTATCTCATGAGATATAAATCTTTACCCAATTCATTGGAGGTAGATATAGGTCCCACCCATCTCATAATGAAATCATTCTTTCGTGTGCCACAAAATAATCATAAATCATTCATTATAACCCAAAGAATAATATGGGTTTCATAAACATTATCCCATCATAACATAATCCATATAGAACAAATGGGTATCATTTCATTCTAAGAAAAATAAAACCATGTAAATAATGGGGACATTATACTTGAAACATAAATATACTAAACAATGTCATCTAATATGGAAAATAGTTTTGATAAAACACTTGAAATGAATTATTGAGGAAAATATCTTTTCTTCTTCAAAATCATTTTCTTTTTAAAAAATTCCATGGAGTTTTAAAAGAAAATAATTTTTTTTGAAAATAATCATGAAATCCTGTAGAGGAATATTCATGAAAATAAGGCATTATTAAATCGTAAAAATCCATTCATGTTGAATAAGTTAAAAAACATTTTTCTCGTACTTTTGCTGGAAAAGTCAAAAAGTACCTTATATGGTAAAAAAAGGAAGATTCCTTACATAACACAAAGTAAAAGTCAAAGAGGGGTAAACATGACTTTAAAAATACAATTAATAATATTAAAAACTTTATGAAAAAACATTTTTATGGACATGGATGAAAAATATAACCCCAGTAAATACTTACGTATAAGCAATCTCGGATAAAAATGAGATTGCAAAAATATCCCTTACCTTATGTCCAATTTCTTCTATATGTGCCTGATAATCCTGTATAGTGGGTTTAAACATATTATTAAATTTTAACATAACCATAATAATATTTATTATATCATATATGATTCACTTATGACTTTATATTACCCGTTCTTTTGTCAATTCCATGTTAAAGCTGTGTTTTGTGTAAAATCGTTTCATTTATCGTACGTGTTTGGACTTGTTGTTCTTGATATTATTATTAATTATATCATGATTTACTTACTTCCATAATTTAAAACATGATTTATATATCATATATATTCAATATATATATATATGTATAGTAGATATATAAATGAAATGAAACACACCGTTCATGGAGACGGTAGGCCGTACGTACGCATGAACGTTATTTTCCTTTCCTTATTGACTTAAATGGAAGAAAGTAGATGACATATATATATATATATACATAAATACAGTAGCACTATTATGTCATATATATCATTATTCTTCATTATATATATTTTATAATCATTCTTGAATGGTTAACATGGAGAATGAATCTCATCGCTTCGTGGAGACGGTAATCCATACGTACGCACGAGCGATGATATCATTCCCATTATTATTGAATTCAATTGGAGTGGATGATATAATATCTCAGAATTAGTATCATGTTATAATAACAATATATATTTATTTTTTACACCATTATACCCATCATGTAAGGTGGTGGTGGAAAAACAGATTACACCACGGCGTGGAGACGGTATTCTGTACGTACGCACGCGCGGTGATTTCGTTTTCCGGAGGATGTATAGAAGGTGAAATCTGGTTATTTAATATTTATAATAACATATCATTATATTATTTATACTTATGTTATTACTTTATAATTAAACAACTAAAGAAGAGGAAGTATAAGAATAATGAAACTTGGAAGAATCAGTAGAAGAGATTACCTCTTCTTTGACGCGCCTCCTCTTAACCTCCTCTTAGGGCACTAAAGTTGGTATTTGAAGAAGACCAGAACCTCTACTAGGTTTCTATGGAAGTGGAGAAGTAAAATGTTCAGGGTTTGGCCGAGCTTGAAGGCTCAAATTTGTGTGAAGGGGAGAGGGAGGAGGTGCCTTTTTATAAGGGGGTGAGAGGCACCTTAGAAAAAACTTAGAATATTATTTTATAATAAATTCATATTCGGTTTATAATAGCTCAAAAGTGACTTATTTTGATTCTAGAGTGGGGATGGGTCGAAATCCTCTCAACCAAGAGGTTTTAGACAAGTTTAGGTTACCATTTTAACCTTATCATTTAGATTTAACTCTAAGTTAAATAATTTAGCTTTTACCATGTCTTCTTGTACTCTTACACTATATGGTTAATAAACTAACTATAAACTTACAATAAAACCCCAATTGGTTAATTAATGTCATATATATATTATTATATAAGTATTTTGTCTGAGCCTCAGATTTTTAGGACCATTATATCAATTAATAATATAATATTTGTTTTAAAAACTCTTTTATGTCAATTTTGACACTATTTGGTATTTTGTTTTTTCTAAATTCATAAAAACATTATTACATAGAAAAAAATTCATCTAAACTACCCTAATATGTTATATTAACCTAGAAAATTATTTTAATTCATAAAAAATCTTAAATTATATTTATTTGGGTATTTATAACATCAATTATGTTAATATTTCATTAATAATGTAATTATTGCATCATCATTGTGTCATAAATAAATTAAATTATTTAATGTCTAAAAATTATAAATAAAATATAATTATGTAGGAAATCATTTTATATTTCTAATTAATATTTATAGTCTAATTTATCTTATGCATAACCCTATATTAAAAATGATTTAGTTATTAAACTTTGATTTTAACTCTTTTAACTCTTCTTTGAATTAAATAATAATAAATATCCTAATCTAATACAAGTGGACCTAAAGGGTCATATTTTATTCCTAAGGTTGTTTTTGGTCGAATTACACTTATCCAATATAACTATGACATGTGTTAGGGTAATAATAATATCATTTCTACCCTTAATTTCCCTATTTACTTTTAACCGTGGTAAATAAAAGTTAAAAGTTACTATTCACAAAAAATTATTTTTATCTTATTGAACCATATTTTACTCCTTGATATTAACCGTGTATATTGGATTTTTAAAATTCAACTCACAGAAGCGGTAAAATTGGGTTTTATGTAAATTTGCACATGCTCCTAGGAGGTGGGTAAAAGACGGTAAAAAGTTCAGTAAAATTTTTATATATCTAAGATTATTATAAAATGACTCCAATGAATTACATTGAACTTATGTAGGTATTATTTATCTATTTAGACCTAAAATAAATTTAAATAAAATAAATTATTTTTTAAATAAAAAGTCGGTTTTATCCAATAACTCTGTGTTTTCACTATTCATCAAAAATTGAAAGTTTTCAGAAAAATACCAAAAATTCACCCTAAGCTAATTTCGATATTCGAAATCCAAAAATGAAGTCCATTTTGAAAGATAAAATTTATAAAATTTCATAATGTGGGTATTACTATTCATAATGGTTAGTTTATATAATATTTTAATAACATGTCATTGTTTAGTGAAACTCAGTATTGTGCACAATGCAATCTATCGAGGAAGGTTGCTCTTGCATGGAACGCAATCCAAGAATAGTGTTGCGTATACTAAAAGATAATACGGTGTTTTATATAGCGCAAGAGAATCTTGGTGTATCATATAACACAAGACATCAAATAAATTAAAAATAATATTTCTCATAAAATCTCGGGGTGTTACACCATAGGTCACACCATAGTCATGACACCCTTCCTAGTTTTCCTTATCACAATATCAACCCTCAAGACAATAATTTCACCTAGAGGGAATAAAATCCCTTAGAATCATTTCAATCATATCATGGCCTCAATAGCCACATAAAATAATCCTCATCAGCATCAGTCCCATGAGATGGAACGACACTCATCTCCTTTCTCAACGTCATCCTTGGTCAGTCTCACACACCCGATCTATCCAAAAATCTACCCAAGGCATACCCTCCTATGTACTCATTTATCAAAGGTGATGTATCACTCACCTCGTTCTCATATCAACTAACCTAAAGGCTTAAATCCATCCCAAGGTTCTCACTTGGACAATCCCTATACCATCCATCTCAAATCATTGCTCACCTCTACCTAGAGTTCACTAAGAGCACCTATCACTGGGACTACTATATTTAATTCATCCATTTCATTTACACCAATTTCATACCTAAGTATCATGGTACATGCATTTATAATTAAGGCACAGGGAATCGGTGGTCAAGGCAATAAAGCCAATACATAAGGGTTCATTGTGGCCCTTAGCACTTTATTTCATTAATTCATGGGAAATTTATTTAAATTAAAAAATAATAATTGATCATAAATTTCAATCCTAAAAGTAGATAGACCACACATGTTGCATAGAATTTATGTATATATAATTCATAAACCTTGGGGAAATGTATAAGAACCACTTCCCTCAACCATAGAGTTAATTCCTTTGAATCACCACCTGAATGCTCTTGATCAAGATCGTCAACTCTCAACCAGCCACTACAAACCAATATGTCATTCTAGATCATAACATAACATTAGTTTTAATTAATTATAATCATTTATAATAAATTAAAAAATATATTATTAATTAATCAATCCAATTTAATTATCTATAACCACCTAATTACTCATCAGGCCACCCATCACACCAAAATCTAGGTATGCCTCTATAAAAATAATGGATAAAAGTATACGTACATCATCCTGGGACATCTTATACATATGTTGAGAAAAACATTCAACATCATTATCCAATTACACCATTATTTGGCTGAATTTATTCCAAAACCAAAACCAAAAATGCAATGAAATCGGTGATGATAGTGGAAACAATAATAGAGAAAAAACAGAATATCTTACCTCTGATCATCCTCAAAATGACCAAATATTAATTCCATCTCAAGAGATATTGAAGAGGGGTCAAGAGAGGTGGAGTATCTAGTCAAATGGTCTCTCCCCAATTCCCCAATCCCCCTATCCTAAGTAGTCTGTATTTGGAGAAGATAGTTTTTTCACATCTAAAAACATAACCAAACATCATTCACAGTGTCAACTATGTGTCTCGTGGCATGAATGCCTCCTAGAAAAGGATAAATACCGCTTCCTTGAGAATTTCATGGAGTAAACCCCAGGTTCATGGTGAAAATAGCTCGATGCAGGGCCTCCTCCCTCATCTGACCCATTTCATGGCTAGAAAGTCTAGTGTGAAGGTCATTCATAGTATGAATGCCACTTATCATGTCTTGAATGGTCTACTGATGAAATTTTTCAACAGACCATCCATTACTCTAAAACTCACCCAAAAACTTGTTTTTCACACCTATCCTCAAAACATATCCAAAAAAATCTATTTAATATGTCATAACAATCATAATTCCAATCCAAAACTTAATTCTCAAAACAAACCTATCACTAGTCTATGAAGATAAAATTCCTTCTAAATTTCATAACCCATCCAGATGAGGGGTATTATAGGTGTAATGAAATTATTTTTACATCATTACAGAGGTTTATATGGTCTAAAATATTCATTTTTGGTCAGACATAGGTATGATTCATTTAGTGTAAATGTAATCACTATACGGTTAGTTTATTTCCGCAGTTTTTTGACCATGATGAACTTATTTGGTTTTATATAACTTTAGGGATATATATTCATTAAAAATTATGAAATAATATAAAATATACTCATTTTTATCCTTTTTAACCATAATGTGTAAATTTCGATCATCTGTGAAGGTGGTGGTGAAAAATGGAATATGTTGTTCATGAAAGCGGTGAACCAACCATAATATGAATAACATTTTCGTTTGAATTAGAAAGAGAGGGGTTTAGATAACAGATATTTGATTATTATAATAAATTTTCATCATATTAATAATATTTATGTCATAATACTATCATAGATAGATTATATTTGATGAGGTATAAAGAGAAAATAATATAAGAGTCTTCTGTGGAGAATGTTACATCTTCCCTTTGATACTCACTCTTAGGCTATACAATAATTCTCCTTAATTGGGTATTATGGTGTGAACAAGGATTTTAGGATATGGGAGAGAGTTGGGGAGATATTATAGAATAGTTTAGGTGAGCTAAGGATTATAGTGAGTGAAGAAATGAGGTGATGAAGGTGGTATTTCTAGGGAGAGGAGGATGGTATTTTAAGATAAAATATTTGCATAAAATATTATTTATTCATAGAGTGACACAACATGTGAAAAAATAGTAAGGGAGCTATTATTACAAAAAAAATAGGGCACTAAAATAATCAAAAAACTTCTAGAAACCTCAAATTATTTTCATATATATTATTATAAAATACGGTACTTATAAGGTATTTTACCAATTTCACCTCCTCATTTTATTTTTTATAAAAATTATAATAACTTCAATTAAACCATTTTTAAACATGATAATTCAGAAAATGAAATACATTTTATAAAAATAATTTTCTAAATATTAGAAATTTAATTTTTAAATAAAATTCTTATTTATTGAAAAATATTATTTTTTATTACACAGCAAATTTTATAAACCATTGAAAAAATTGGGTGGGGATTCATATAATTATATTATAATTTATATGTAAATAATTAGTGTTTTATAAGAATTTTTTATAGAAATAAATTTTATTTCAAAATTTGAAATTTATTATAAGAATGTATTTCATTAAAAATAAAATGTATATATTTTACTAAAAAATAAAATTCTACGTTCTTTATGTCAAACATTTATTATATCATGTCAAGACTTTTACTTAATTTTATTGTGATAAAAATTCATTATATTTTTATTTATTTAGATACCGAAAAAATTCTAAATTTTACCCTTGGAAAATATCATCTGTGAATATTAAAATAATATCGTATCGGAGTAAATGTCATTTAATTTCTAAAATAATTTAAAATTAAACCCAACTTATCCCCTTTATACACATATCTTTATTACACTATCATAAATCCTCAATTTTATGTGTCTTATGGTGGTACTTTCATGATTTGGTTGACCAAAATTGATCTTGTGGTGACCTCTACTAACTTGAACTTCTCTCATAGAAAATTCTACTCAAGCCTCATTTATTGAATCTCTTATTGGGATTGGTTAAGGGAGAACTCCAACAATGATAGTTGAATGTTTTGGGTGTAGTGGAAGTGTCGGTAGGGGTAGATCTGACATGAATTTTTATTTATAATTGATAATTAATCTGACATGTACATGACATAGAACCCCGTGACCAATAGAATTTAATGAAATATAAATTGACATGAGAATGCCAGAACCAAAAACAAGATCATCGCATAATGATTTATAATTAATTTAAGCAGTTAAATAATTTAATTGTAATTAATTATTTCTTCATCGATGAATCTAAAAACATATCTAGGTCATACCATCGTTTTATTGTAAAAATTAAGTGTAGATTCCCTCTAGTATTGATCTACACATGAACCAAGAACCTCTGAGATATATCATAGGAATCTCTGCATTCTAGCATGGAAGATTCTAATGCTTGTTTTTTTATCTATGATCACCATGATAATCACTTCAAAGAATGACTTTATTTGATCTCTCTATAATATAGAGTGATGGTGGAGGAGGATCACTCTCTATTCTTGAGAATGTTCTTAGAGAGGATCTGTCTAATACATAATAGGATTCTCTAGAGTCATTGTACATAACCAAAAAATGGCTACAGTTATGGTTGAAAATAATATAATTGGGTTAAAATAGTGTTAGGGTTAGAAAATAATAATTTCACGTGAATCCTTATTATTTTCTTAATCCTTTTTTAACCTTATATCTACAATAATATTATTATTATTTCGTAACATACGCAAAACTAGTGAGTAAATTAAATATTATTTATTGAATAAATTATTTAAAATTTATATAGTATTTAATATATATTATGTCTCACCAGACCTTTAAACTTAATTCACTATTCCACCACAATATTTATCAACCCTTGAATAATAATTATTTATTTAATAAATAAATATCACTACATTATTCAGAAATAAATAAATAAATAAATATTAAATATTCTACTGAAAAATATTCTCTCAAATAACTAGTGGCTAAATATATGTGATCAAGAAAAATCATGAATAATTATTAAACCAAATACATAAATAATATTTATTCAACATTTTAAATAATAAATAATATTTAATATTTAATTAAGGTTTTGGATACACTTAGTGTGTGACCCTCTAGGCCACTTTCTTAGTGGAATTAGGTGGATCTTCCTAAATTCCAAGGTTGGTACCTAGAAACACGCTAAGACGCCCATAGACAAATAATTTAATGTCACAATGACATAAAACCCCATATGAATTCTTATTGGATAACATAATCTCTTTATCATGATATCTCTAATCAAGAAGGTTGTATGTCGGTATCATTAACTTATGTGATTGATGTATCTTTATTTGAATTTCTATACAGTAAACTTCCCACAAAACACCATGACCATGGATTTATTTATATTTTTTCATTCCCATCAATGTTATTGATATATAAAATTTCATTAATTAACAAAAGGGAAAAATCCTTTCACACATTACTCATTAATGAAATATTACTCGAGACACACCCATTGTATCCTACATCACTAAAAACATATATATTCATAGGTTTCACAAATATATCAAATTATGTGAATAATTATATACATTAATAATATTATTAAAGTCTAATTATCAATAAAAATGTCCACAGATAGAAAAATCCAACGATACATATAAATATGGATTTTCTACTGGTGGGTTGTGTTCTCATAATCACATGCACTGGAAATTACCAATGGAATAAACCATGAGAAATTTTATCAAATTACAATGAGTATCCACCCCTAATAGACTATATAATTTGTGTCCCATAAAATTATATCATCCTAAATATAACCTATATTTAACAATATTGTGGTGGCACTTCTAAGTTCTCATTATAGCAGGGAACTGCTATGACCTTTCAGGGTGACAATTACTCTTAGGAAATTTTTACATACTATGTAATGTGTAAGACCAATAATGATGTGATAATGAGTTTATTAATATTAAAAATAATTAATATATATAATCCTAAATTAAAAAATCATTTTCTTCTAGGGCACCAACTCCAACAGACTCCCACTTTCACTAGAGACAACAGCTAACAACATTCAGTCTATTATTTTTCACATGATACTCATACTTCTCCTAAGATAAGGTTTTATTAAAGTGTCCCACCATATTTTATTTCATTTAAACTCTAATAATAACAAATTTACCCATCTGATAAAAATACATCAAATTTTTGTACTTCCATATGATGTTATTTTATTATTATTTTGACCTTGGATCCTTTGTAAGATCCAACACTAAAGTATTATCACAATATAATGTGATAGGGTTTTTACTATTAGGTACCAAATCAATATATTGGACAATGTTACACATCCAAAGAGGTTATTTGGTTGTATCAAAACCTATTATATACTCAGAAACCATTGTATAATTAGTGGAAAATAGTTGTTTTGAATTATTCCAGCTCATAACTCCTCCACTGAGACTAAAAACATATCTTGAATATGAATTGATATCATTCTAATATGCTTGAAAGATAGAATTAGTATTACCCCTGATGACTATCCCATATTCTTTTCCATATAACTGGAACATGGAATTAGTTCTTCTTATATACTTAATCATATCCCTGACAGCAGACCAATTTTTCTCACATAGATTAGCTTGATATCTACCTACCTTGATCAATGTGTTGGAAACATTAATCTTGATAGATAACATGGCAAGCATGATTGATCTAATAATATAAGTATATGGGATCTTAAGAATTATATATTTCTCATCTTATGTCTGAGGATGTATTTTCTTAAATAGATGTATACCATGTGATATCAAAACTAATCATCTCTTAGATTGTTCCATACTAAATCACTTTAGTATTTGGTCAATGTATGTATCTTCAATTATTTCAAGAAGCCACTAGGATTTATCATGAATAATATTAATCCCTAAAATGTAGTCCTCTTCACCTAAGTCCTTCATAGATAAGAATTTGTTTAACCAATCCTTAACTGACTATAAGTTGGTATAGAAAGTATAATTATAATGGATTTAAACATGGAAATTAAAGAAAATGTTTCACCATATTTAATACCTTGATATTTTTTAAACCCTTTATCCACAAGTCATTCTTTTTAGGTATTTACATTACCTTCCATTCCCATATTTCTCTTTAATACCAATTTACACCTAACAAAATTTACATTAATAGGGGGATCGACTATAATCTAAAATTAGTTAAAATGTATGTAATTCATCTCATAATTCATGGATTATTTCAATCTTGTAGATTTATATCTATCTACTACCTCTTTGTTAGATAGTAGTTCATTATTGTCAATCAATAATGACTAACCATATTTAGTGACAAGAAAAATGTATCTTTCTATTTCTCTTACCTCTCTAGTAGTCCTATGTAGTACTTGTGTTTCAAGAAAAAATTATTCCATGAGGACCTGGGAATCTATACTTGTACCAACTCTTATTTATCTTGAGAAAAAATTTAATCAAATTCATTCTTTCTCCAACTATCCTTTTTGAGGATGTTCTCCTTTTCAAGAAAGATGGATTTTCTTTCAATTATAATTTTCCTATATGAGGGGTTATGTAGATAATATTTCTTGGTTTCCTTAGGATATCTTATAAATATTCACTTCATGCCTCAAGGTTCTATTTTATTTCCAATGGTGTCCTTAAAAAGTTTCTCACATCCCCATACACATGTATGTGACAAAATGGTTTTCTTTCAACTCCCTAACTCTTAATGAATTTTTTTTCCACTTTAGTTAGTACTCAGTTTAGTGTTTATATCGTAATTTTTAATACATATCTCCAAAAGTATAATATATTATATAAATGACTCATCATTGACCTCACCATGTATTGTAAGGTATATTTTCTCCTTTCACTAACACAATTCCATTGTAGTGTATATGGTGGAGTGAGTTGAGATATAATCCCAAACTCCCATATAAATTTGATAAAATATTGGTTAATATATTCACTAACTCAATCAAATCAAAGCTTCTTTATCTTCTTACCATTCTCATTCTCTACTTTATTATTTAACTCTTTGAATTTTTCAAAGGTCTCAGACTTATACCTTATCAAGTAGACATAATCATATCTATATAGGTCATAAATAAAAGTTATGAAGTAATAATATCCACCTATATCTTGTACTATAAAATTTACACATACATCAGTGTATACTAATACTAGAAGAATTGTGGCCCTTTAATCTTATCCACCAAATGGTGGTTTTTTCATTTTTCCTTACAAACAATCATGAAATATTTTAAGTGGTATTAACTATAAATAATCTAAATAACTATCTTGATATAACTTTCTAATATTCTTCTCATTTATATGACTAATATGTTTATTCCACAAATGAGAGTTATATTATTTTTATAAACATGATTTTTTATTTATTTCCAATACTTGTTTTTCATAATTTGATACATAAATACCATTATTTAATTTTTTCATACTATAGAATATATTTTCTTCATAAAGTGGCATTCTTTATTTTAAATTTTGAAAATAAATCCATCCATTTAAATTAAATAATTATAGATGATTTTCTTAGTAATACTTGGAATAAAATAAAAGTTCTATCAAACCAAAATAATTCTAGTTGGAAATGGAAGGTGTTAGTGTCCCATGGACAAAGAAGTGAGTCATGATTATTTGACTACTCAAAGGTACACATATTCTCTATAAATAATATGAAAACTACTTGGTTACTTCATTTGGATATATATGTGAGCACCAGAAGCAATATCTAATACCAAATGTGTATATATTACACTTGATAATGAATGCACATTTAGATATAGCTTTTGGTGTGTGCATTTATTCTTCCAGTGTATTAGCTTTCCATATGAAAAATATAATTCATATTTTTCCTTTATATACCTTTAGATATTCTTATTCTTATAATAATTTTTATTAAGAGCTTTAAACATATGATGATTCTTAGGCCCCTTTTCATTCTTCTTTATTTTCTTACTCACCATAAAGATTGTGGGTTTTTTATACACCATGTATTTTTCAACTTGGTGAATGTGAGTAATAATTTCTTTAAGATTATTCTCTATATTACTCATGTTGTAAATAATAATAAAAATATAAAAATTATTTATTCATTTAAGAAATGATGAAATATGTTCACATCTCACCAGGGAATATAATTCCCAAGATATCTATGGGTACTATGTATCTAATCATCTAGACTATATTCCTAGAAGGCACCATCTCTCCAAGATTCCACATGAATGATTCATTAGAGATCTCATATCACTATTGTCTATCCTTCTCTTGATAGAGATCCTGAATGTAAGACATTACTCTATACACATCCATATCCTCATGTTACTTTATAATCTCCTTTGACATGGATGATAGAATAAAACATTGGAAATTTATGACATCATCTAAATGTTTTTTATAGAGATAATTCTTCCTCACTAGATTCTTAGATAGATGCTTCAGGAATGAGATTTTCCAACACATATAATTTCATTTAATGGAATATGACAATTCAAAAGTACCTTTTTCATTCTTATAAATTAGTTCAAATTATAAGGTTAACCATATCAAGTATGGATTTTAGTGATATGGTTGAAGTTATGTGTATTTTCATTTCGATAATTAAGAAGAGTAAAGTTTTAGTACATTATCATATTTATACAATTAGATAATAAATATTAAATTTATTAATATCTCACTATTTTATTGAAATCAAATAGATATCATAATTGGTTACAAAATATATAATTGCATGGATATTCTAATAGAAAGGATGCATATTTCCCATATCATAACCCAAAATTTGGGCTCATGGGTTATTTAAAGGGTTTTAGGTAGGCATAATTTTTTCAACTACATTAACTCGCAATTTCTTGATCTGTTTAGTGGAATCCCCAATCCAAAAATCCTTGATACGGATTTCCTCAACCCTTACCTCTCAGTTATAACAAGTCATGTTTTGGTAGTCAACCCATGATATGAACTAGGTTAATTCAAACCAAAACTAAAGTTAGAATTCCTTGATAATTGAAAGAATGCTAACTTGGGATGTTTAACCACTTTGAACTATGGTTTGATTTTAACTTAAGTAGTATAAAGCTATACTGACTTAATATATATAATTGAGGGATTTCAATCTTTATGAATAAATTATTCATTTTATATTTATTACATGCTTATAAATATTAAGTGGATTTATTTAAGTGATTTACTTTTTCCTTGATAATGATTTCACATAATTCAATTTATTTTAGTTTTATCTTTAATGCTTGTTAATTCAGTAATTCATGCGATTGTGACAAAACATTCATAATGAAATTAACCATGAAACATGGAATAAATAAAATACAAATATTAGTATGATAGTGATATTTTAATTGTAATTAGTTTATCTAGTGGATGATAAACTAACCATCAACCTTGGGTAAAACACCTTGAACCATGACTTGGTTAATGTTTTAGATTTCCACTTATCCTACCATATATCTCTTGGATTGGATTCACCTCATCTTCATACTTGAACCACCTCCACTCACCTAGGAACTTCATCCATTACATAATATTTTACTCAAACATAGGTGTGAGTTACCAAAGGATTGGTTTTTAGGGTTTACATAAAAGTAAATTTTGTGCACGCAGGCCCCTACATAATCATAGGAGGGATGATGTGCAAGCTGTCAATTTAATTTAATAATAAATCAAAAGGAAACCAATCGCATAAAAAGGTTTGGTCTATACTCACGATGATCCATGTAAAAACCTAGGTAATGTAAATATTAAATCAATATCATTCCTTATTAACATTAATGAAGTGGATTTTATATATTTATATTTATTATATGAATATTAACTGATTTTTCAATCAAAAATGAAATAGTTTTATTCTTACTAAAATTTTTTACATGTATTATATGGTTTTATTTAAAACCATAATTTATAAATTTTACAATGTTAATTTTGAAAAAATGATATAATTTTTGATATCTTCAAGTTAAAATTATATTTTAGTTAATTTTTAGGAATTTTATGAAAAAAATGATTTTTGGGTGAATAGTAGAAAATACTTATTTTTAAGTGTCATTTCTTTCATGTATTTAAAAAGTCACATCATATTTTGGATTGGTTTTAAAATTTAATTACTTATTTTTTTATTAAACATGATCCAATAAATTTAATTTAAACCAACATTACACTTTATTTCTGTATAAAAACATTTTTATACTTAAAAATGCATTTTTCTAAAAAACTGTTTTTCGTTACATTTTGCGGGTCTATTTTAAAATTAATTTTTTCCACTTCTAGGAATTTAATTTTAAAAATGGATTATATATTTTAAAATTGGATTTTAAAATTTATAATTATATCCCTTTCATTTTTGGTGATTATAAATATTAACTTTAGTAAAAAAAATAGTTACCACGGTAAGAGTTAAAACATGTTAAAAGGATTAAAAAAATGATAAGGGTCAAAATGACCTAAATTTTTTTATAAATCCTATTTTATGGTAATATTTCAAGAATATAATATATATTATTCTAAAATGGTTCATTTTGGATCCATTTTAATTGAGTAATACATTAATATATTTTAATATTTTGAAAAATTACAAGTGTGTCATCTCCCTCACTTTTAAAAGGACACCTCATACCCTCTATTATCCACACTTAAAGAGACAGTTACCTTAGAAAAACTTGACCAAATATTTTCTTATAATATCTACCAATGTCTTTTATTTATTTATTTTACCATTATTCCATCCTAAAAAGGTTTTAGTTATATACCTAAAGAGGTTTTCTAAAGAAGATGTATAGTTCTTAACCCATTGTTTTCTTTTTATTTCATTTTTTACCTCCTTCAAAACTCTTCTAACCAATGTTATATTATAAAATAATTATGTACCATATAATAAAATTGTATTATTTTTTTTGTTATAACCCTTTATACATCTACTTCTCTATCAAATGGTAAATGAAAACATCGTTCGTGTGTACGTACATACTACTACCTCGTGAACTGATATAATTCATTTTCCGTCATCACCTCTTAAATATACTCCTAATTATAGATAATAATGAAATTATATTATATATTATATAAATTTCATTTTATTATTAAATAAATATTCTAATTATTTATTTACCATTCAATAAATAAAGAAAAAAATTCCTCTGTGTATGTGCGGACTACCACCTCACGAACCGATGTATTTTATTTTTTAGGACCATATCACATGGTTTCTATATATAAGTGGATTTAAAAAAATAATATGATATTTATAATTTAATAATAATTCTAGAAATATAAAATGATATTTATCTTCTTTCCCTTATGTTATTTTAAAATAGAAATGTTACTCATGCATATGTGCGTACTACCGTCTCCATGTTGTAATGTAATTAATTCTTCATAACCACCTTTAAAAGTTGATTATAAAAGTATTATTAATTTATAAAAATTATAATTATATAATTATTAAGATTATTTAATTGATATATTTAGGATACATTTTACCATAATCAACCTACTAAAGTTATTTTGGACATATGAGCAAAATATCCTCAAAACGTCTAACGTGAACATAATTGATTATGTAATCAAATATGAAATGGGTAAAAGTGAAATAAAAGGAATAATAAAATATATAAATTTAATTAAGATTTAAAATAATTAATATGAGTTTATTATTCAGAAATATAAATATCATACATGATGAGTCTAACATAAGGTAAGGGACAATTTACCTTAAACCCTCATTTTAAATGTTTTAAAGATTTATTTTCTAAATCTTTCTCCTCCATGTTAATATTATTAAAATTATTTTAAGTATGTATTTATATTGACATAAATTAATTATAAATTATATTTTTGGAATATTTTTGATTTATTACAATGGTTTTCAAAAGGAATATTTTTACGAATTTTATACAAAATAATTTTACTTTCTTTACAAACGGAAAAAAGGAATGTTCTATTTTATCTTATATGGCTTGACTAAATTTTCATACCATCATAACTATTATTTGATTTGAACCCAATTTTATAATTTCCTATTATTATTTTAAAATAAAATATTTTTCTTAGTTTTTTATGAATTTGTATTTTTTATTCAAAAAAATTAGTTTTAAAAGGAAAGGATATTTCGATGTCCAAAAGTGTTTTTTATGGGTTCAAAAGATTTTTCAAAGGATTTAATGATGAAAAGGTGAAAGATTATAAATTTTTTATTCATGATATGGTACATGAGGATTATAGATAATGACAGGTGATCCCAATACATCTTATACAATGGGTGTTCCTGAAATAGCTTCTATGATGGGTGAGCCCGATAGAGCTCTTCAATGCATTGAATAATGTTCCTTGTCTTCAAAGGAAAGAATGAGGGAGTTAACTAGGGAGGTTTATCCTATGTATTTAACTGAGATTCAATTATTTTGAACATGAAATTCCTATGAGGGTTTTGATTTACTTAATATCGGTGTTTAAATGTTTTCATAAATAAAAAAATCTTCATGTGGATATTATTTATTTTATACGCTCAAATAATAATGTGAAAAAGTTAAACATTATATGGGTTTTCATTTTTTCACTAGAGTAATGGATTTATATATTTTATATCCCTTACTGAGCCTTTTTTTAAGATCTCATATTTTCAAATGATTTTTGTAGTGTTTAAGGATGAGTAAGAATAAATAATAAATCAAGTTTAAAGTCATGAATATTTTTCTTGAAAAGAAAACATATTTTATTTTAAAAGTTTTATATTGTGGAAAAAACATATACTGAGGGTAAGTTCCCACTTTGTAACCTATATATTTATGATTTAATTTTTATGATCTAATAATCTAAAACTCTAAACCTAAAATATCTTTAGGAATTAAAGAAAGTGCATTCTTATCTAAAGACTCAAGAATATATAATGTTTTAAGGTTGTGTCCTTATAGTTGGTATAAGAGTAAATGTTTATATAACACTAGAGATTAGAATAATGTTAATAGAATACCCTTAAGAGATTCTACTTTATGTTTATGTTGGTATTATATATAATTTTAATATTATCATGTTGTTTCATATAATATATGTCTGTTAGGAATGGTTTTTAACAGAGAAAACAGGGAATCTAAAATAGGAAGGTATCAAGAATACAATATCCTTCCAAATAAATAGACTAGAATGGTTGGAATTGAAACTGAGTATTTTTTTACAATGATGGATCAGTTTACAGGTGATATAAATAGTGGTGTCATCTATATTAGAAAACAACTAGATTTACCATAGAGGAACATGTTGATAGTTGAGAATTTCATAAAAAACCACCCTATAGTTTTTTGTGGAACCTTAGATCAAGTGATTTCTTAAAGATGGATCAATTCTATAGAAAATATATTCAAAGTCGTGGTATGTTTATAATTTCAAAAGCTAACCCTTTCTATTTACATTTTTGAAGGTGAATTTGATTGATGGTGGTCAATTTTCATGAATACTAGAGAGAGGGATGATCTTGATACCATGGAATAGGATACATTTAAGAAAATTTTCCTAGAGAAATATTCCCCTCAAGTATTTTAACTCATAATGGAAAAATAATTATTATAATTGAGGGAAAATAATGAGGATTTAATAGTTGTGTATGAAGAAAATTTTACAAGATTTTCTAGGTACATGCTGAATATTATTTGGGGCCTTTATAGTAAAATTAATAAATTTTACTGAGGATTAAAACCAAGTTCTCAATGAGAATTGGCCTCAAAGGAATTTAAAATTTATGAGAAATTTTTTTTCACTGAGAAAGTTGATATTGTCACAACCCCTTCCCTCCAAAAATGTAGCAAAGAAGAAAGAGAGATAATGACCTCTGAGTCCCACCTCAAATTATAAGGCCCCAGCCTTAAACCTTACTTAATATTTAATTAAATGAGTAATTCACATTGAGGATCTTTTCAGGTTTAGAGTTTTAGAGAATTAGGACATAACTATTACATCTCAAAAGATTACAAAGTAGTCTCTTCTACTAAATTTCCATAAAATAAAAACTCTTAAAAAGAAACATGTATAGTTCCATGTTTTAGGTAGCATGACTTTCCCTTGATCCCATCCTTGACCCTATTCCACGCTAAGTCCTGTGAAAAACATTTCAAAAACTTGGGATGAGCATAAAAAGCTCAGTAAGGGATACACAAAGAATGAAAACTGTTAGTTTTTCAAAACAATAAGTAAACCATGAATAATTTATCAATGTAATACTTTTCAACTTCATGAAGTATTAAAAACTCTTCACTGAAAAAAAGTATCATTACTTACCTTCTTGTAACCAAAGGATTACCATAAAACCCATATAAAGAACACATAACATATATAAAGGTAACTTGGGACATAAACATACTTAAGTGGAATAACCATACGGTCGACTTCCACACATATCACTTAATGGAATAGCCATACGGCCAATTTCCATACATACTTAATGGAATAGCCATACGGCCGACTTCCATACCCAATGCATTGGAGGTTATAACGTAACCACTCGTCCTGGTATTCACGGCACCACCCGTCATATGGTTTATAACGTAACCACCCATTAAAATGTCCAAGTACCAATATAAAATCATAAAACAGAAAACCAATATAAAAGAATGATAACATTTCCACATTTCAATCACAATATATCATAAATATATTGACATAATAGAATCCTTTATCAAAACCATTTTCAATACCAAAATACATAAAAGAGTATATGGTATTTATTTTATTTTAAAAACATTACGGCTTGTTGAGGAAGCCAAAGACCAAATAATACTCGCGGCGGTGGAAAAGGTCTTTGTCACCGCGTACGTTAAAAGAAACATTCCTTTTTGTCATTTTGTAAAACGATTCGTAGAAAAAGATTCCTTTTGAATAAAAGTAAAAGTCAAAGGGGTTTATACACCGTTACAAAAGAAAGTTGTGTATAAAACGAAATATGCCTCAATGAAAGGAGATTAAGACGAAGTCCCTTACAAAGAAGGTATCCTTGGTTTAAGGATAATTCAATTCCATAATTATGTGTGACAAATGAATACACCAAATATAAGTGGATATTAAGTGTCAAATAATCAAAGTTCATTCACACATATTCAAAGGATTACATATTCAATAACTACATGTTGAACCCAGAAAATCGAAATTGGGTTAAGAAGTTCTCTTGACAGCCTAATGGCGTCACATCAAAATGAGTTGATGACAGATAAAAAGTGTATCTCATAACTTGGACATAAAAGTTACATCAATAAGGATATATGATAACATATCCCAACATAACAATATGTAATTTAAAAGACCCAACAAAAGAAGTCTTTTAAAAAGAGGAGGGTGAAAGGTCCCCTTACCGAGTTGGGTAACTTTCGAAACGCACACCCCATGGAAGAAGGGTCATACAATGAAGATGTGAATACCCATAAATGAAATTATACTACACAATGTTTATAATAATGGGCAGTACATACACCCCTCAAAGGAAATTGTGGCAAATGTAGCATAAATATCACAGGAATAAAAGTGAGATGAAAAATCCCTTACGAAAACTCGGCAACCTAACGGCGCCACTTAAAACTTCCAAAATGGATTGATGAAAGGAAATAGGGTCTCTCATCATATGAACATAAATTTTACAGAAATAGGAATACAAAATTACATCCTCCAACATAACAAATAAAATCTTAAAAGAAGTGACATAAAGGAGAGTACTTAAAAATAAAGAGAGAGGTTGGATCTCTTATGAAAATTTGGCTGCCTAACGGCGCCACTTAAAACTTCCAAAAATGGATTGATGAGAGAGAATAGGGTCTATAATCATATGAACATAAAAATTACAGTATTAGTAATATAAAAGAACATCCAAATAACAAGAAATATGAGCTTTAAAAGGAATGACATAAAAGAGCGTACTTAAAAAGAAAGAGAGGAGTAGGATCCCTTACCTCGGGTCCGACTTGACTCGATCGTTCTTTAACGTCCTGAATAATAAACTTGAGTTAATTTCTAATTTCTTAAGAACCTTTTACAAGTTCATTATTCATTTTATATCAATTATTGACATGTTATAAACATTATGTAATCATTTAAGTTAATAATGTTTGTTTTGTCGATATTTGGTTCTTAAGTCGAAAGTGGACCTCTTACAATTACTTGTTGTTCGTGTGGTCAAAGGTTCATTATATCCAGAATGATATTCATGATTTGGATAGCATATATATCATATATATCCAGAATATACATGTATTTATAATATTACATAATCATTTAGATGTAAGGATTGAAATGCACTGTTCATGGAGACGGTAATCCGTATGTACGCATGAATGCTACTTTCATTTCTTTCTCATATTAATGGAATTAAAATTAAATGAGAGGTATGTATATTTTAATTCCATTATTATATTCATAATTTATATGTATCATTCATTATATATATCCATTATATACATATACTTTTAATAGTACATTACATTTGAGGATAAGAAATGAAATGCACCGTTCATGGAGACGGTAAGCCGTACGTACGCATGAACGCTACTTTCATTTATATCTCATACTTTAATGGAAATAAATAATAATGATATAGAGTTATATTATAATTAAATTATAACATCATATATAATAACATTAAATCCATCCTTTATACGTCCCACGTATGGCATTAACGAATCACATCACTTTGAGGGGGCGGTATTCCGCACTTCCTTAAATGAAGATATCGCGTATACCCATAATGGAAGCCATAAAGGTAAGCCACAAATGAAAAATACAGAAGCTTAAGTAAAACATAAACATATTATATATCATATATAAATATAGTGACATCTTAATGTCCACCTTTGAAGGTGTTAAAAGAATGTTGAACAATCATCATTTCGGGAGGTATAAAATCGCCATCCACGGAAACAGTATGTTCGTTAACCATTAGATGTAGGTGTGTGTACTTGTAGATCTAATCCTTATAATAACAACATCCTAGTATATTGAGGATAATGTAGTTGTTACAAAAGAAAAGAATAAAAAGAGTTTAGGGGGTTGGAGAAGCAAAATAAAACAAAAGGACTCAAAAGAAGACATTACATTAAAATCGGGTAACTCCCTTTTGTTTGAGCTCAAAGGCTTCCTTGGGAAGACTTCTGCCCAAAGTGAGGATTCAAGGAGTAATATAGGGAAGTGGAGAGACAAAATGGGCAGGGGTTGGCCGAGCCAAAGGCTTTGGGAGTGTGGGTAAGGAGGTAGAGGTGGGGGCCTTTTATAAGAGGAGAGGAGGGGCACTTTTGGAAAGTAAAGAAATATTACTTTATTTGAAAATGAGTTTCGGATTTAAAGGGTACCACATTGAAATAATTCTAGTATAAGGTGATAAGGTTTCTAAATCCACCCATCCAATTGGTTTTGGACATGTGTAGGTCTTAGATTTTACATTATCTTTCCATTTTATTTGAATTGTTAAATAATGAGGTCATCGCTGCATCATCATGATGTCATAAATAATTTAATTTATTTAATGTCTAAAAATTATAAAAAAAATACTATGATGTAGTAAATCTTTATATCTTTCCAATGACTTTTTATAGTCAAATATATGATATGTATAACCCCATGTAAGAATTGTTTTAGTAAAACATCTCATGTGTGTGTCATTTTTACTTTAACATTAAATAAAAAGTTATTTATGTCATTTCCCAACCAAAGTGGCTCCATGGGGTCCCCAAGTTGACCCATGGATTTTCTTGGTCGTACATGACACATAAAATGAGGTTAGGACATGTTTCAAGTTCATTTCATATTATTAAAACATTATTATTACCTTAAACTACACTAATTACCTCTAATTGCGATTAAAAACATAATAAGTTACTATTCAAAAAAAATATTTTAATCCCATTGAACCACATTTTACTTCTTAATGACAACCATGTATGTCTGATTTTTGAAATTCAAAACACAAAGGTGGAAAAATTTCATTTAAAAGGAAAATCAGTTTTTATAAGTACCACTTAGTGGTTTCACTATTGATCAAAAAATTGAAGTTTTTCAGAAAATTACCAAAAATTCACCCTAAGCTATATTTGATATTCTGAATTCAAAAATGAAGTATATTTTACAAAATTCAAAGAATATAAGTAACATTAATTAATTTAATAATTAATTCCCGATGTCAGAGCAAATAGCGTGTTTTTATGAAACAATAATTATCAAAAGATTGACACTAGTTTAGGTCCGATTTCAAAGTGAAATTAATTCCAATGACCACTATTGGATTTAATGGTAAAAATATTTTCTAATTCCACTTTAAAACCAATTCAAATGATAATCTAATCATATAAATAAATTAGATTAAAAAGAGGTTTTGAATTAAAATACAACATTTTACACTATTCATTAAAAAAATGAACTTTATCGGAAAAGTACCAAAAATTTACACAAAGTAAAATTTGATGTCCCGATTACAAAGAAGAGTTTTATTTGGTCCAAAAGAATTTATAAGATTGATCAAAACTATATTTAATGACAGTTCTCCGTCAAAAGGCGATAAGTTAACCTTTAGTGAAAATTAGGGTATAAATGCCTAAAATTGAATTCTTTCCGTATTTTAAGCCTTTATCTTTTATTGGGTAAATGTAAAAACATTTAAAAACATATATAATCATATTTTAGTTATTTATATCCATTCCTGCCAGTACAACGGCTACTTGTTAACTAACATTTAAAGTAATATTATTTTATTATTAGAGTGCAACGTAAGATTCCCAAGAAACTCGTTGTTGCGTGATGGGTACGCCATCGAGCATAGCGTCCCCTTTAAAGTCATATTAATATTTTATTCAAAAATATGGATAAATATGAAAATGTCATATTCTTTATTTACCTGGGGTGTTACATCCTTCCCCCCTTTTGGGAATTGCGTCCTCGCAATTTTAAAATTGAGCTTGGAAACATCCTTGAAAGTCTCACATCAGAACAAGAGTCGGTAAAACAATCACTTTAAAAGAAAGGAAGATAAGTACAAAGGTCACCCGAGATAACCCATACTAGGATTCCAAGTATGAAAATATGGACATGGAGGAAAAAAACAAAGGGTCATGTTCTGATGGAGAGTGATAGAAAACATGTTTAGGAGAAATTTAACCACGAGAAAATCACAAACTTGTGATGGGTTAAACGGTATTCGATTCCCTAGTAGGAAAAGTTAATAGACAACATTTTTGTTTTAAGTTAATTTTTATTGAGGAATTTATTCATAAGGAGACATAATCACTTATCATGTTGACTTTCAACTTTTATTAGATTCCTTACACAAACTCATATTTTCTCCAAAAGGTGAGTATTTAGGGAGACTCGTTCACATTAGGAGTACTATAATCAACTTTTAGAGAATCACCTAATTCACAAAAGAGAACTATATACTTCCCATGTCTTTAGAATTTAACCAAAACCAAAACCAAAAAGGCTAGTACAAGATCAGATAATCCAGAAAAGGATAACCCTTTATAAAAAGAAAAACTATGCTTAATCTCCAATATTTGTCCAATAAAACCCAAAGTTCAACAAGGACCATTAGATAAACCATTTTTCCATAAAATTATTCAAAGTAAACCAAACTAAGGTTGAAATCCAAATATTTGAAGGATTTAGTCACATAGTCTTCCAAGTTAAATTGTAACATTTATCTCCAAACAAAATCAGTTTCTCTTAATGTCTCGTATTGAAAAGTAATTAACCTAATCACATATCCTCGATGATAGGTTAATAATTTCCATATAAAACCCAAAATAAACTTACTCCTGATTCCTAAAATCATCCAACTAAAAGGAATCAGTCAAACTAACCAGGGACTTCACGTAGTCCAGTGGTAGGTGATAAATACCAGTTGCACTTTGGTTGTGGGTTCGATTCCCGCAGCTTTGTCTGACACGACGGGTTGTCACACGGTCTGCGTGTTGTCCTTTTTCCAAAACTATATAATTCTTAAAACATTCCCCAAAATGAGATAAAATCTTCAAAAATAATCATAACATATTTTAACCTCAAGTTTATCTCATGCCTTTTATTTTCCATCATATCATATAATAACGCATAATTACCTCAAAAGTAAAGATCATATAAACTCTAATGGTTACCTTTATAATTATTACCTGAACTTCCACATCGATTGGTCATCTCGTACATGATGCATTAAAAGATCATACCAAGGTTAAAGTGGTTGATCA
Organism: Viscum album; assembly: GCA_963277665.1. Lineage (NCBI taxonomy): Eukaryota > Viridiplantae > Streptophyta > Magnoliopsida > Santalales > Viscaceae > Viscum > Viscum album. Next base: position 790,875,681 of record OY728156.1, on the reverse strand, counting down.
TGACTCCTTGATAGTTGGTTTAGAACAACCACGAGTTTCCTCATTGAATCCCCCATTTTATCTAGTTTCTTAATCAGAGAACCACCACAGTTTCCTTCAAACCTGTTGTCTCTTTGGTGCCTGCTAGATCCATCCATTCACTAAAAACAGAAATGTTAGTGTGAGTATATCAACAAAACCATCATGTACTAATGAGGAAGTTAAACACTAAGACATACTTACTCAATCACTTTATCTAAAACTAGGACTCTTTTTGAAATCCTAACCATTATGGTAATGTCACTTATGATTAGAGAATACCCTAACCTCTAAAGTTATCTAAACCTACCTTTGATACCAACTATAAGGCCCCAGCCTTAAACCTTACTTAATATTGAATTAAATGAGTAATTCACATTGAAGATCTTTTCAGGTTTAGAGTTTTAGAGAATTAGGACATAACTATTACATCTCAAAAGATTACAAAGTAGTCGCTTCTACTAAATTTCCATAAAATAAAAATTCTTAAAAAGAAACATGTATAGTTCCATGTTTTAGGTAGCATGACTTTCCCTTGATCCCATCCTTGACCCTATTCCACGCTAAGTCCTGTGAAAAACATTTAAAAAACTTGGGATGAGCATAAAAAGCTCAGTAAGGGATACCCAAAGAATGAAAAGTGTTAGTTTTTCAAAACAACAAGTAAACCATGAATACTTTATCAATGTAATACTTTTCACCTTCATGAAGTATTAAAAACTCTTCACTGAAAAAAAGTATAATTACTTACCTTTTTGTAACCAAAGGATTACCATAAAACCCATATAAAGAACACATAACATATATAAAGGTAACTTGGGACATAAACATACTTAAGTGGAATAACCATACGGTCGACTTCCACACATATCACTTAATGGAATAGCCATACGGCCAATTTCCATACATACTTAATGGAATTTCCATACGGCCGACTTCAATACCCAATGCATTGGAGGTTATAACGTAACCACCCGTCCTGGTATTCACGGCACCACCCGTCATATGGTTTATAACGTAACCACCAGTTAAAATGTCCAAGTACCAATATAAAATCATAAAACAGAAAACCAATATAAAGGAATGATAACATTTACACATTTCAATCACAATATATCATAAATATATTGACATAATAGAATCCTTTATCAAAACCATTTTCAATACCAAAATACATAAAAGAGTATATGGTATTTATTTTATTTTAAAAACATTACGGCTTGTTGAGGATGCCAAAGACCAAATAATACTCGCGGTGGTGGAAAAGGTCGTTGTCACCGCGTACGTTAAAAGAAAAATTCCTTTTTGTCGTTTTGTAAAACGCTTCGTAGAAAAATATTCCTTTTGTATAAAAGTAAAAGTCAAAGGGGTTTATACACCGTTATAAAAGAAAGTTGTGTATAAAACGAAATATGCCTCAATGAAAGGAGATTGAGACGAAGTCCCTTACAAAGAAGGTATCCTTGGTTTAAGGATAATTAAATTCCATAATTATGTGTGACAAATTAATACACCAAATATAAGTGGATATTAAGTGTAAAATAATCAAAGGTCATCCACACATATTCAAAGGATTACATATTCAATAACTACATGTTGAACCCAAAAAATCGAAATTGGGTTAACAAGTTCTCTTGACAGTCTAACGGTGTCACATCAAAATGAGTTGATGAGAGATAAAAAGTGTATCTCATAACTTGGACATAAAAGTTACATCAATAGGGATATATGAGAACATATCCCAACATAACAATATGTAATTTAAAAGGCCCAACAAAAGAAGTCTTTTAAAAAGAGGAGGGTGAAAGGTCCCCTTACCGAGTTGGGTAACTTTCGAAACGTACACCCCATGGAAGAAGGGTCATACAATGAAGATGTGAATACCCATAAATGAAATTATACTACACAATGTGTATAATAATGGTCAGTACATACACCCCTCAAAGGAAATTGTGGCAAATGTAGCATAAATCTCACAGGAATAAAAGTGAGATGAAAAATCCCTTACGAAAACTCGGCAGCCTAACGGCGCCAATTAAATCTTCCAAAATGGATTGATGAAAGGAAATAGGGTCTCTCATCATATAAACATAAAGTTTACAGAAATAGGAATACAAAATAACATCCCCAAACATAACAAATAGGAGCTTAAAAGAAGTGACACAAAGGAGAGTACTTAAAAAGAAAGAGAGAGGTTGGATCTCTTATGAAAATTTGGCAGCCTAACGGCACCACTTAAAACTTCCAAAAATGGATTCATGAGAGAGAATAGGGTCTCTCATCATATGAACATAAAAATTACAGTATTAGTAATATAAAATAACATCCAAATAACAAGAAATATGAGCTTTAAAATGAATGACATAAAAGAGCGTACTTAAAAAGAAAGAGAGGAGTAGGATCCCTTACCTCGGGTCCGACTTGACTCGATCATTCTTTAACGTCCTGAATAATAAACTTGAGTTAATTTATACTTGATTAATAACCTTTTCCAAGTTTATTATTCCTTTTATATCAATTATTTACATGTTATAAACATTATGTAATCATTTAAGTTAATAATGTTTGTTTTGTCGATATTTGGTTCTTAAGTCAAATGTGGACCTCTTACAATTACTTGTTGTTCGTGTGGTCAAAGGTTCATTATATCCAGAATGATATTCATGATTTTTATAGCATATATATCATATATATACAGAATATTCATGTATTTATAATATTACATAATCATTTAGAGGTAAGAAATGAAATGCACTGTTAATGGAGACGGTAATCCGTACATACGCATGAACGCTACTTTCATTTCTTTCTCATATTAATGGAATTAAAATTAAATGAGGGGTATGTATATTTAAATTCCAGAATTATATTCATCATTTAGATGTATCATTCATTATATATATCCATTATATACATATACTTTTAATAGTACATTACATTTGGGGATAAGAAATGAAATGCACCGTTCATGGAGACGGTAAGCCGTACGTACGCATGAACGCTACTTTCATTTCTATCTCATACTTTAATGGAAAGAAATAATAATGATATAGAGGTATATTATAATTAAAGTATAACATCATATATAATAACATTAAATCCATCCTTTATACGTCCCACGTATGGCATTAACGAATCACATCACTTTGAGGGGGCGGTAGTCCGCACTTCCTTAAATGAAGATATCGCGTATACCCATAATGGAATCCATAAAGATAAGCCACGAATGAAAAATACAGAAGATTAAGTAAAACATAAACATATTATATATCATATATAAATATAGTGACTTCTTAATGGCCACCTTTGAAGGTGTTAAAAGAATGTTGAACAATCATCGTTTCAGGAGGCATAAATTCGCCATCCACGGAAACAGTATGTTCGTTAACCATTAGATGTAGTTGTGTGTAAGTGTAGCTCGAATCCTTATAAAAACAACATCCTAGTATATTTAGGATACTGTATTTGTTACAAAAGAAAAGAATAAAAAGAGTTTATGGGGTTGGAGAAGAAAAATAATACAAAAGGACTCAAAAGAAGACATTACCTTAAAATCGGGTAACTCCCTTTGGTTTGAGATCAAAGGCTTCCTTGGGAAGACTTATGCCCAAAGTGAGGCTTCAAGGAGTAATATAGGGAAGTGGAGAGACAAAATGGGCAGGGGTTGGCCGAGACAAAGGCTTTGGGAGTGTGGGTAAGGAGGTAGAGGTGGGGGCCTTTTATAAGAGGAGAGGAGGGGCACTTTTGGAAAGTAAAGAAATATTACTTTATTTGAAAATGAGTTTCGGATTTAAAGTGTCCCACATTGATATAATTTGAGGATAAGGTAATAAGGTTTCTAAATCCACCCATACAATTGGTTTTGGATATGTGTAGGTCTTAGATTTTACATTATCTTTCCATTTTATTTGAATTGTTAAATAATGAGGTCATCGCTGCATCATCATGATGTCATAAATAATTTAATTTATTTAATGTCTAAAAAATATAAAAAAATACTATGATGTAGGAAATCTTTTTATCTTTCCAATTAATTTTTATAGTCAAAAATATGACCTGTATAACCCCATGTAAAAATTGTTTTAGAAAAACATCTCATGTGTGTTTCATTTTTACTTTAACATTAAATAAAAAGTTATTTATGTCATTTCCCAACCAAAGTGGCTCTATGGGGTCCCCAAGTTGACCCATGGATTGTCTGGGTCGGCCATGACACATACAATGATGTTAGGACATGTGTCATGTTCATTTCATATTATTAAAACATTATTTTTACCTTAAACTACACTAATTACCTCTAATCGCGATTAAAAACTTAATAAGTTACTATTCACAAAAAAATATTTTATTCCCATTGAACCACATTTTACTTCTTAATGACAACCATGTATGTTGGATTTTTTAAATTCAAAACACAAAGGTGGAAAATTTTCATTTAAACGGAAAATCAGTTTTTATAAGTACCACTTAGTGGTTTCACTATTCATCAAAAATTGAAGTTTTTCAGAAAATTACCAAAAATTCACCCTAAGCTATATTTGATATTCCGAATTCAAAAATGAAGTCTATTTTACAAAATTCAAAGCATATAAGTCACATTAATTAATTTAATAATTAATTCCCGTTGTCAGAGCAAATAGCGTGTTTTTATGAAACAATAATTATCAAAAGATTGACACTAGTTTAAGTCCGATTTCAAAGTGAAATTAATTCCAACGACCACTATTGGATTTAATGGTAAAAATATTTTCTAATTTCACTTTAAAAACAATTCAAATGATAATCTAATCATATAAATAAATTAGGTTAAAAAGAGGTTTTGAATTAAAATAAAACATTTTACACTATTCATTAAAAAAATGAACTTTATCGGAAAAGTACCAAAAATTTACACAAAGTAAAATTTGATGTCCCGATTCTAAAGAAGAGTTTTATTTGGTCCAAAATAATGTATAAGATTGATCAGAACAATATTTAATGACATTTTGCCATCAAAAGGCGATAAGTTAACCCTTAGTGAAAATTAGGGTATAAATGCCTAAAATTTAATTATTTCCGTATTTTAAGCCTTTATCTTTTATTGGGTAAATGTAAAAACATTTAAAAACATATATAATCATATTTTACTTATTTCTATCCATTCCCTCCAGTACAACGGCTACTTGTTAACTAACATTTAAAATAATATTATTTTATTATTAGAGTGCAACGTAAGATTCCCAAGAAACTCGTTGTTGTGTGATGGGTACGCCATCGAGCATAGCGTACCCTTTAAAGTCATATTAATATTTTATTCACAAATATGGATAAATATGAAAATGTCATATTCTTTATTTACCTGGGGTGTTACATCCTTCCCCTCTTTTGGGAATTGCGTCCTCACAATTTTAAAATTGAGCTTGGAAACATCCTTGAAAGTCTCACATCGGAACAAGAGTCGGTAAAACAATCACTTTAAAATAAAGGAAGATAAGTAAAAAGGTCACCCTAGATAACCCATACTAGGATTCCAAGTATGAAAATATGGACATGGAGGAAAAAAACAAAGGGTTATCTTCTGATGGAGAGTGATAGAAAACATGTTTAGGAGAAAGTTAACCACAAGAAAATCACAAACTTGTGATGGGTTAAACGGTATTCGATTCCCTAGTAGGAAAAGTTCATAGACAAAATTTTTGTTTTAAGATACTTTTTATTGAGAAATTTATTCATAAGGAGACATAATCACTTATCATGTTGACTTTCAACTTTTATTAGATTCCTTACACAAACTCATATTTTCTCCAAAAGGCGAGTATTTAGGAAGACTCGTTCACATTAAGAGTACTATAATCAACTTTTAGAGAATCACCTAATTTACAAAAGAGAACTATATACTTCCCATGTCTTTAGACTTTAACCAAAACCAAAACCAAAAAGGCTAGTACAAGATCAGATAATCCAGAAAAGGATAACCCTTTATAAAAAGAAAATCTATGCTTAATCTCCAATATTTGTCCAATAAAACCCAAAGTTCAACAAGGACCATTAGATAAACCATTTTTCCATAAAATTATTCAAAGTAAACCAAACTAAGTTTGAAACCCAAATATTTGAAGGATTTAGTCACATAGTCTTCCAAGTTAAATTGTAACATTTATCTCCAAACAAAATCAGTTGCTCTTAATGTCTCGTATTGAAAAGTAATTAACCTAATCACATATCCTCGATGATAGGTTAATAATTTCCATAGAAAACCCAAAAATAAACTTACTCTTGATTCCTAAAATCATCCAACTAAAAGGAATCAGTCAAACTAACCAGGGACTTCACGTAGTCCAGTGGTAGGTGATAAATACCAGTTGCACTTTGGTTGTGGGTTCGATTCCCGCAGCTTTGTCCAACCCGACGGGTTGTCACACGGTCTACGTGTTGTCCTTTTTCCAAAACTATATAATTCTTAAAACATTCCCCAAAATGAGATAAAATATTCAAAAATAATCATAACATATTTTAACCTCAATTTTATCTCATGCCTTTCATTTTCCATCATATCATATAATAACCCATAATTACCTCAAAAGTAAAGATCATATAAACTCTAATGGTTACCTTTATAATTATTACCTGAACTTCCACATCGATTGGTCATATTGTACATGATGCATTAAAAGATCATACCAAGGTTCAAGTGGTTGATCATGACTCCTTGATAGTTGGTTTAGAACAACCACAAGTTTCCTCATTGAATCCCCCATTTTATCTAGTATCTTAATCAGAGAACCACCACAGTTTCCTTCAAACCTGTTGTCTCTTTGGTGCCTTCTAGATCCATCCATTCACTAAAAATAGAAATGTCAGTGTGAGTATATCAACAAAACCATCATGTACTAATGAGAAAGGTAAACACTAAGATATACTTACTCAATCACTTTATCTAAAATTAGGACTCTTTCTGAAATCCTAACCATTATGGTAATGTCACTTATGCTTAGAGAATACCCTAACCTCTAAAGTTATCTAAACCGACCTTTGTTACCAAATATAATGCCCTAGCCTTAAACCTTACTTAATATTGAATTAAATGAGTAATTCACATTGAGGATCTTTTCAGGTTTAGAGTTTTAGAGAATTAGGACATAACTATTACATCTCAAAAGATTACAATGTAGTCGCTACTACTAAATTTCCATAAAATAAAAACTTTTAAAAAGAAACATGTATAGTTCCATGTTTTAGGTAGCATGACTTTCCCTTGATCCCATCCTTGACCCTATTCCACGCTAAGTCCTGTGAAAAACATTTAAAAAACTTGGGATGAGCATAAAAAGCTCACTAAGGGATACACAAACAATGAAAACTGTTAGTTTTTCAAAACAACAAGTAAACCATGAATACTTTATCAATGTAATACTTTTCACCTTCATGAAGTATTAAAAACTCTTCACTGAAAAAAAGTATCATTACTTACCTTTTTGTAACCAAAGGATTACCATAAAACCCATATAAAGAACACATAACATATATAAAGGTAACTTGGGACATAAACATACTTAAGTGGAATTACCATACGGTCGACTTACACACATATCACTTAATGGAATATCCATATGGCCAATTTCCATACATACTTAATGGAATAGCCATACGGCCGACTTCCATACCCAATGCATTGGAGGTTATAACGTAACCACCCGTCCAGGTATTCACGGCACCACCCGTCATATGGTTTATAACATAACCACCTGTTAAAATGTCCAAGTACCAATATAAAATCATAAAACAGAAAAACAATATAAAGGAATGATAACATTTCCACATTTCAATCACAATATATCATAAATATATTGACATAATAGAATCCTTTATCAAAACCATTTTCAATACCAAAATACATAAAAGAGTATATGGTATTTATTTTATTTTAAAAACATTACGGCTTGTTGAGTAAGCCAAAGACCAAATAATACTCGCGGCGGCGGAAAAGGTCGTTGTCACCGTGTACGTTAAAAGAAACATTCCTTTTTGTCGTTTTGTAAAACGCTTCGTAGAAAAAGATTCCTTTTGTATAAAAGTAAAATTCAAAGGGGTTTATACACCGTTACAAAAGAAAGTTGTGTATAAACGAAATATGCCTCAATGAAAGGAGATTGAGACGAAGTCCCTTACAAAGAAGGTATCCTTGGTTTAAGGATAATTCAATTCCGTAATTATGTGTGACAAATTAATACACCAAATATAAGTGGATATTAAGTGTAAAATATTCAATGGTCATTCACACATATTCAAAGGATTACATATTCAATAACTACATGTTGAACCCAAAAAATTGAAATTGGGTTAAGAAGTTCTCTTGACAGCCTAACGGTGTCACATCAAAATGAGTTGATGAGAGATAAAAAGTGTATCTCATAACTTGGACATAAAAGTTACATCAATAAGGATATATGAGAACATATCCCTGCATAACAATATGTAATTTAAAATACCCAACAAAAGAAGTCTTTTAAAAAGATGAGGGTGAAAGGTCCCCTTACCAAGTTGGGTAACTTTCGAAACGTACACCCCATGGAAGAAGGGTCATACAATGAAGATGTGAATACCCATAAATGAAATTATACTACACAATGTGTATAATAATGGGCAGTACATACTCCCCTTAAAGGAAATTGTGGAAAATGTAGCGTAAATCTCACAGGAATAAAAGTGAGATGAAAAATCCCTTACGAAAACTCGGCTGCCTAACAGCGCCACTTAAAACTTCCAAAATGGATTGATGAAAGGAAATAGGGTCTCTCATCATATAAACATAAAGTTTACAAAAATAGGAATACAAAATAACATCCCCCAACATAAAAAAGAGGATCTTAAAAGAAGTGACATAAAGGAGAGTACTTAAAAAGAAAGAGAGAGGTTGGATCCCTTACAAAAATTTGGCAGCCTAACGGCGCCACTTAAAACTTCCAAAAATGGATTTATGAGAGAAAATAGGGTCTCTCGTCATATGAACATAAAAATTATAGTATGACTAATATAAAAGAACATCCAAATAACAAGAAATATGAGCTTTAAAAGGAATGACATAAAAGAGCGTACTTAAAAAGAAAGAGAGGAGTAGGATCCCTTACCTCGGGTCCGACTTGACTCAATCGTTCTTTAACGTCCTGAATAATAAACTTGAGTTAATTTATACTTTCTTAAGAACCTTTTACAAGTTAATTATTCCTTTTATATCAATTATTGACATGTTATAAACATTATGTAATCATTTAAGTTAATAATGTTTGTTTTGTCGATATTTGGTTCTTAAGTCGAAAGTGGACCTCTTACAATTACTTGTTGTTCATGTGGTCAAAAGTTCATTATATCCAGAATGATATTCATGACTTCGATAGAATATATATCATATATATCCAGAATATACATGTATTTATAATATTACATAATCATTTAGAGGTAAGAAATGAAATGCACCGTTTATAGAGACGGTAATCCGTACGTACGCATGAACGCTACTTTCATTTCTTTCTCATATTAATGGAATTAAAATTAAATGAGAGGTATGTATATTTTAATTCCAGAATTATATTCATCATTTAGATTATCCTTCATTATATATATCCATTATATACATATACTTTTAATAGTACATTACATTTGGGGATAAGAAATGAAATGCACCGTTCATGGAGACAGTAAGCCGTACGTACGCATGAACGCTACTTTCATTTCTATCTCATACTTTAATGGAAAGAAATAATAATGATATAGAGGTATATTATAATTAAAGTATAACATCATATATAATAACATTAAATCCATCCTTTATACGTCCCACGTATGGCATTAACGAATCACATCACTTTGAGGGGGCGGTAGTCCGCACTTCCTTAAATGAAGATATCGCGTATGTAAAGACCCGTAAATTTCAAGGAAATTTTTTTCTTAATTTTCTTTGAATTTTTCAAGAGCGCAGTCTCTGACGGCACCTGATTCCGAGGCCCGGTGTGCCCGGAATCATTTTCCGAAGTTTTGGCTTGGGTACGTTCAATGAACGGACAAGCGGGTTTTCTAATTTTTGAACCGGTGCCCGGAATCGAATTCTGAGGGCTCCGATGAAATCGCAGCGCTGGTATTCACTTAGAAACGCCTCTTCCAGAGTTGCGTTTGCTCAGGTGTGGTTTTTAATTTTTTGGGCTTAAGTTAAGAAATAAAATAATTTTGCGACAACTTTATTTTATTTCACTTAAGCCACATGGAAGCCACTTGAAGCCACTTATTTACGGCTTGAACTGAGTTGAATCGGATAGGATGCTATCCAGAAATATCCTACCCCCTTGGTAGGATATTTGTGAGGTGGGGACCGCACGAGCCCCGCCGTTTCTTTCCGCTAAGAAACGCACCCGCGAAAACCCGTCTTTATGAAAGTCAATTGACGCGTTTCTTAAAATCTTAACAGACCATTTAATTGGGCGGTTTATTTCGTGAATTAAATGGGTTGTTTCTTTCATTGAATTAATTCAACGAATTAATTAAATCGTTTCTTAACCAGTTTTCAAATTCGTTGGCGTAATAATAAAATAAGGCCAATGCTCGACCCATGGTTATTTGCGCGTTCAGAAGATTTGAGGGGACCCTTGTATCTTCTTCTCCCTTGCGAAGAACGCGAAGAACGCCGAACCTGGAAATCGACGACGCTTTCGTCCGAGACGTTCTTCCCCGCTCCGATCTCCAATCACCAACCGTTTGAGGTGAGTGATTTTGGGTTTCCTCTAAAGGTTCTTTTTGGTTTTAAACGAAACATAGATTTAATTATTTATAATTTAAATCTGTTGTTCTTGGTCCGTTGAGCTAACCGACTCAACGTCGGATCCCACGACGACGCGACGCCTTCCCGCGATGACGCGACGATCCCCCTCTTCCGCGACGAGCTTTTCCGCGAAGAACGCCCGCGCGACGACGACCAACGAGGTAGGGATTTATTTTGGGAATTACCCCTTTTTATTATTCCAGTAAGTGTTTCTTTGAAAAGTTAAAGAACCGGTTTCAAACGAACAATTTTATTTTATTAAAATTGTCGGTTCATGTGTTGAACAAATTTCTCCCGGTTGTTTATCTCTAACGCGGAGGGTGCAGGCCAAACGAACACGGCCCGACGACCCTCCGACGTTCTTCATTTTGTGCGGATTTGGCGGGCGATGACAGAACGTGCCGCAACGTATGTTTGACGATCCCGCAGTGAAGAACGAGTCCTGGGAGGAGCAATGGCACAGACGGGAAGAGAATCGGACCACCGGGGCGATCCTGGTGGCCCGCGGAACTCGCCGGCGGCAGGCCGCCGCAGCTGAAGCTGCGGCGGCAACGGCACCCGCGGACCCACGGCCGCGCGGGTCCGGTTCCCTCGGACGCGGCTGAAGCCGCGTCCATGATACAGCGCGGCCCCATGCGGGGGGCCGCGACACCCCAGTCCGCGGGGGCGGCGCCCCGCGCGCCTCGGTTGTTCGGCCGCTCGGCCGAACCAGGCGAGGCCGGTCCGACCGGTCGGGCCGCGCTCTGGCTGGACCGGACCGGGTCGGGTCGACCCAGTTCGGTCGACTCCCGGGGGGGTCGGGCTGGGTCGGCCCGGGCCCGTACCCCCCGTCTTCGGATGTTTTCGTTCAAATGGCTGTATATTGAGCTACGAGTCTCAAAACGACTCGCTGTTAGCAGCAACGCGATCCTTGGATCGAGACGGTCGTTTCGGTATATCGCACTCAAGGTTTCGGAATACTTTGGGTTCGGCCGGGTTGGTTCGTACACGAAACCAACCGGGCCCTCGGAGCGGAAACGCTCATATCTTGAGCCACGAACGTCCGATTTACGTACCGTCAGCTTCGTTGTTTTCCACTAAGTGAGACGGATCTTTTGGCATACTCCACCCGAGGTTTGGACGCAGGTGGAGTGCGGTCGGGTTGGTTTTGCCTTAAAAACCAACCGGGCCCCTGGGACGAAAATGCCAATAACTCTCAGACCGGGCGTCCGATTGACGCGCCGTCTGCGACGTTGAGTTCCTGTTGATGATACGGAACTTTTGGATACATAAACTTCAGACTTTGTGTTAGTTGATGTATCGGCCTCTCGGCTCGTGGAGCGGACCCCCCCCCCCCCCCCCCCCGAACGAGCTTGCTGTGTGCGGGAACCCTAGAGCTGGCTGCGACTGCTTCTTCGACAGTGACTACTGTGCAGAGATCCTCAGTGGACTGCGGCGACGACTGTGCAGAGATCCTCCATGGACTCTGACGACGACCGTGCAGAGATCCTCATTGGACTGCGGCGACGACTGTGCAGAGATCCTCAGTGGACTGCGACGACTACTGCACTCAGCGATCCTGTGTGGATCAGTGCTTCAGGTCCTGTGTGGGCCCGGTCCTGTGTGGGCCCGATCCTGTGTGGATCTGATCCTGTGTGGGTCTGCGCTCAGCGGTTCTGTGTGAGCCAGCGCCTACAGGTCCTGTGTGGGTCATTGCGGGGGTTAGTTACCTATCGATCCTTCGTGGGTCCGACGACTTAGATGGATCAGTGATCATCTTTATCGTCATCCGAAGAAGTATACCTGTGTGAGCTAAATCTCGAGTTACTCTCCTTTGTGGATTGTGTTGAGCTATCCTGTGTCGATTTACTGTTTACTTTCCTTTGTGGATTGGGTTGTTCTATCCTGTGTGGGTATACGTTTGCTTTCATGTGTGGACTGGGTTGTGCTTGGGCTCAGACGTTGGAGCCGATCGGGAATTGAAGACTTAGGTATATGTATGGGCATATACCTAATCCGTGTCAGATGTTACTTCGTGATTGTATCTTTCCTTTGTGGATTATCCTTTGTGGATTTGGGGAGACCTTCGGGGGTCTCGGGGTCCCTACTGAGTAGCTTATACTCACCCTTGCACGGGCTTTGCCCGCACTACGTTGTGTTGGTTGCAGACGACGGACAGCGCTGATCGTGGTGGAGGCGTGCGAAGCAGGACGATACCTGGAGGTGGACCACTGGGCGGGACGTACTCGGAGTGGTCAGGTGGACCCGAGGAGCAGTGGAGGCTATCTGTACCCACCCTTCAGTTGGGACTTCCAGAGGACGGATCGACGCTGCGGCTTTTGCTTTTCAGTTGCTATTTTTCTTTTCAATTGTACTTTACAGTTGGGCTTTTATTTCCGGCCCCTTTTACTTTCAGCACGGCTTGTACAGTTTTTCCTTAGTGTTTACTTTTCCGCTTGCTTACTCTGTGGTGCTTGTTTACTTTTCAAAGGCAATGCCTTCCCTTTTTGTTGGGATTTACACCTTGGTGCTAGTCGCCAGCCCATGGCCTATGGAAGGCGGGCTTGGGGTAGTCACGGAACGGGCCCCGAGGACGGGTCGTGAAAAATTGGTATCAGAGGCGGTCGGTTCTACCGCAGACTCTGATATTTCTTCTATGTGAAGCAATAGTGTTTAGCGTATTGAGTGTGGTTATCAGTCCGGGGAGTCCAGTGTTGGTGCGGCGGCCGACGTATCCATACACCAGGACCCTGACTTCTGATTTCCGACTTAATGCACGAAAACATTGATTGCATGTGTGTTTCAAGTTTTCTCTATGATTACTTGTGTCAGCTCACCAGGTATACTGTTCTGACCGTGCCGCACTTGTTTCCTTTTCAGGATGGCACGACGACAGCAGCCAGCTAGGGTTCCTAGAGTATGGCGCGACGACAGCCCTCCGAGCGACGAGGCCTCGGTACAGGGCCCGTTGACAGCAGAGGCACCGGCGGTACCTTTACCCGCCGAGCCCCCGATGCTTCCAGCACTGGCAGCTGATGACGCATGACGCCTCGGAGCTCTGCACGAGTTCCAGCGCCAGCGACCACCCAGGTTCCGTGGGGAGTCGGACCCCCAGGCAGCCGAGGACTGGCTGGAGGCGGTCGTCCGAGTTTTTAGGCTAGTGAGGACACCAGCAGACCTCATGGTGATCCTCACTGCGAGCCTACTGCACGCAGCAGCAGGGCGATGGTGGATCCTGATGCTCCAGGTACACGATTAGGCCTCCCTCATCTGGATGGAATTCGAGAGCCTCTTCCGCTCAGAGTTTGTCCCGGCCACCCTCCGTGCGGTGCGCATTCAGGAGCTTCTTCAGCTACGGCAGGGCAGCTTGACGGTCGCTCAGTACGCGGCGATGTTCACCGATCTTTCTCGCTACTCGACAGACATGGTACGGGACCCCTTCTTCCAGGCCCAGACCTTCGAGCAGGGTTTGAGACACGATATCAGGGCATCGCTGATCTCCCTCAGTATCCCGACCCAGGCAGGAGTGCTGGAGAGAACCCTTCTGATCGAGAGCTTCCTGGCTGAGTCCACGGTGAGACCTACCGCAGGGCGGCAGGTGGCGGAGTCTTCGGCAGCAGGTAGCCGACGGATGACTCAGGGTTCCGGGTGGACCATACCATCCGGCAGACGACCTCAGGACACTGGCTCAACAGTGTAGGGCACTCAGCGTGGAGCCAGTCTTCCGAGAGGCAGGCAGTGCTACGAGTGCGGCGGGCAGGGCCACATGGCTCGTGACTGCCCGACCCGCCATACTGAGGGGAAGCAGACGGTGGAGGGGCCACCCAGGCAGAGGCAGAGGGTCGACTGTGGCAGTCCGCAGGGAGGAGGCAGACGAGTCAGAGGAGCTGGCCGAGCAGCAGGTGGTGGACGACGCTTTGAGGCTCTGCCACCACCACCACCAGGAGGCCCGCCCCGACCACAGGGAGCTGGCGGGCAGAGACAGGCGCAGCTCCAGGCAGCAGAGGCCTATGACCACGGCGTGCCAGAGATGATTCGAGGTACAATCTGTGTCTATTCCACCCTTGCTGCAGTTCTGATAGACACAGGAGAGAGTCACTCTTTCATAGCCGATGCCCTTGTTCGGAGCTCGGAGATTCCGACAGAGTCGTTGGCTCGATCCTTATGGCTAGAAACTCCTACGGGAGCAGACTCGACGATTAAGCACTGGTGCCGGCAGTGTGAGCTTACTCTAGGAGGCGAGAGCTTAGGCTGGGATCTTCTTGTAGTGGCATCGAGGCCTTACGACGTCATCTTGGGCATGGATTGGTTATCTACGGTCCATGCTCAGATTGACTGCATTAGGCGCAAGGTGCGATGTGTGCGCACCGACGGGAGCAGGTTCACCTTCACCGGCGAGAAGGGAGCCTTAGCAGAACAGGATGGACTCATGCAGAGGAGAGGTCAGCCCATCACTCATCAGTTGGCTAGCATCATCCTGGGAGAAGTTGACGTGCGGAGTCCCAGTTTTCCTGCAGTGGTGGATCAGTACGCGGACGTCTTTCCCGACGACGTTCCAGGACTACCTCCTCGCAGAGAGGTAGACTTTTATATTGACCTGTACCCCGGGACAGCCCCGATATCCACTCCAGCATATCGGATGGCCCCCGCTGAGCTTCGAGAGCTGCGGGTACAGTTGGAGGACTTGCAGGGCAAGGGGTTCATCCGACCCAGTGTTTCACCCTGGGCTTCCCCGATATTGTTCGCCAAGAAGGTGGACGGGAGCTTGCGACTGTGTGTCAATTATCATCTCCTGAACCAGGTGACAGTGAGGAACAAGTATCTGCTACCCAGGATTGATGACCTCTTCGATCAGCTCAAGGGAGCACGGTGGTTCTCGAAGATAGACCTCAGGTCAGGCTATCATCAGCTCAGAGTTCGAGACGAGGATGTGCAGAAGACGGCCTTCAGGTGTCGGTATGGCCACTACGAGTTCTTGGTTATGCCTTTCGGCGTGACCAATGCTCCAGCAGTGTTCATGAGCCTCATGAACAGGATCTTCCAGCCATACCTCGATCTATTTGTCGTAGTCTTCATCGATGACATCTTGGTGTACTCGACCACGGAGGAGGAGCACGCCTACCACTTACGTGTTGTACTAGACACACTCCGAGAGCACCAGCTTTATGGAAAGCTCTCGAAGTGCCAGTTCGGGTTACGTGAGGTCCACTTCTTGGGGCACGTCATTTCTGAGGCGGGAGTTGCAGTGGATCCCGCGAAGATCGAGGCAGTGCTAGCTTGGGAGCCACCGAGGAGCGTGACGGAGGTGCGGAGTTTCTTGGGCCTAGCCGGATACTATTGGAGATTTGTGCCGGAATTCTCCAGAGTTGCGGACCCACTCTCAGCGTTGACGAAGAAGGGGAAACCCTTCGTGTGGTCAGACAGATGTCATCAGAGCTTCCAGGAGCTGAGGCAGAGGTTGACCAGCGCACCTATCTTGAGGTTGCCTGAGGAGGGAGTTGGATACGTAGTCTACTGCGATGCATCAGGTACTGGACTCGGGTGTGTCCTGATGCAGGAGCGGGCCGTGATTGCCTACGGATCACGTCAGTTGAGGCCGCATGAGCAGAACTACGCTACCCATGACTTGGAGTTGGCAGCAGTGGTCTTCGCCCTGAAGACATGGCGGCACTATCTGATGGGCGAGCGCTTCACAGTCTTTTATGACCACCAGAGTCTCAGGTACATCTTCTCTCAGAAGGACCTGAACCTGAGACAGCGGCGATGGCTCGAGTTCCTCCAGGACTATGACTTTGAGATAGTCTATACTCCTGGGAAGGTGAACGTGGTAGCCGATTCCCTCAGCAGGAGGACGGGCATCCAGCTACTTGAGGAGGCGACAGAGCAGCTAGCCGCCTTGCAGATATCCTTCGTGGATAGAGACGGAGTAACCTTCCTTCAGTCTCTCACAGTCTCTCCTCCACTTCTACAGCGGGTCAGAGAGGCACAGCGTGGGGACGCTGACTGTGAGACACGGCGTGCACAAATATCCTCAGGACAGGCACCTGATGGTTTCTCCCTTGGAGCAGATCACGATGTCCTTTTTAGAGGACGTACCTTGGTACCAGTCGCTTTATGAGAGGAGGTGCTGAGAGAGTTCGACACTTCTCCTTTGGCGGTACATCCTGGAGTGGCGAAGATGTACCTGGATCTCAGACGTCAGCACTGGTGGTCGGGCATGAAGAAGGCTGTGGCAGAGTTCGTTTCGCGGTGCCTCACCTACCAGTAGGTGAAGGCAGAGCACCAGGTACCAGCAGGCTTGGTACAGCCCTTGGAGGTCCCGGAGTGGAAGTGGGATGGCATATCTATGGACTTCGTGACTGGACTTCCACGCACTTCCAGAGGTCACAACTCCATTTGGGTGATTGTTGACCGACTCACCAAGTCGGCACACTTCTTACCCATCCGAGAGCAGGGCTCAGTGGAGAGCTTGGTACGTCTCTACGTTCAGGAGATTGTACGGATTCACGGTGTGTCATCGACTATCGTCTCCGATCGGGACGCTCACTTTACTTCCCGGCTTTAGAAGGGATTGCAGGAGGCGTTAGGGACGCGACTACGTCTGAGCACCGCCTTTCACCCTCAGACGGATGGTCAGACGGAGAGGACCATTCAGACTCTCGAGGACATGCTCCATGCATGTGTCCTTGACTTTGGTCGCAACTGGGAGGACCACCTACCCTTGGTGGAGTTCGCGTACACCAACAGCTACCACTCCACCATTGGGATGGCACCCTACGAGGCGTTGTACGGCAGGCCTTACAGATCTCCTTTGTGCTGGACAGACCCTGGGGAGTCAGCACTTGTGAGACCAGAGATGGTTCAGGCCACGACAGAGAAGGTCCAGGTCATCCAGGAGTGGATGAGGACAGCACAGAGCCGGCAGAAGTCATATGCTGACAGGAGGCGGAGGCCACTAGAGTTCGAGGATGGTGACCACGTCTTCTTGCGTGTCTCACCTCGACGTGGTTTGCGGAGATTTGGCCGAGGTGGCAAGCTGTCTCCACGCTTCATCGGGCCTTTCCAGGTCCTCAGCAGGATTGGAGAGGTGGCTTATTGCCTAGCTCTACCACCTCAGTTGCACTGGGTGCACGACGTCTTCCACGTATCCCAGCTGAGGAGATACGTGCACGACCCGATGCACATCATTGACTATGGGGAGCTAGACGTGGATGATGGGGAAACTTTTGCGGAGGTCCCGGTGGAGATAGAGGATCGAAAGGAGCGGGTCCTACGTGGGTGATCGATTCCTCTTGTGCGCATCAGATGGCAGCACGGGAACTTCTAGGAGAGCACTTGGGAGCGGGAGGCTCAGATGCGTGCCCAGTACCCACATTTGTTTCCCTAGTTTTTGATGTATCTTTACGGGGACGTAAAGTCCTAAGGTGGGACTAATGTAAAGACTCCTAAATTTTAAGGAAATTTTTTTCTTAATTTTCTTTGGAATTTTTCAAGAGCGCAGTCTCTGACGGCACCTGATTCCGAGGCCCGGTGTGCCCGGAATCATTTTCCGAAGTTTTGGCTCGGGTACGTTCAGTGAACGGATAAGCGGGTTTTCTAATTTTTGAACCGGTGCCCGGAATCGAATTCTGAGGGCTCCGATGAAATCGCAGCGCCGGTATTCTCTTAGAAACACCTCTTCCGGAGTTGCATTTGCTCGGGTGTGGTTTTTAATTTTTCAGGCTTAAGTTAAGAAATAAAATAATTTTGAGACAACTTTATTTTATTTCACTTAAGCCACTTGGAAGCCACTTGAAGCCACTTATTGACGGCTTGAACTGAGTTGAATCGGATAGGATGCTATCCAGAAATATCCTACCCCCTTGGTAGGATATTTGTGAGGTGGGGCCCGTATGAGCCCTGCCGTTTCTTTCCACTAAGAAACGCACCCGCGAAAACCCGTCTTTATGAAAGTCAACTGACGCGTTTCTTAAAATCTTAACAGACCATTTAATTGGGCGGTTTATTTCATGAATTAAATGGGCTGTTTCTTTCATTGAATTAATTCAACGAATTAATTAAGTCGTTTCTTAACCAGTTTTCAAATTCGTTGGCGTAATAATAAAATAAGGCCAACGCTCGACCCCTAGTTATTTGCACGTTAAGAAGATTTGAGGGGACCCTTGTATCTTCTTCTCCCTTGCGAAGAACGTGAAAAACGCGAAGAACGCGAAGAACGCGAAGAACGCGAAGAACGCCGAACCCGGAAATCGACGACGCTTCCTTCCGAGACGTTCTTCCCCGCTCCGATCTCCGATCACCAACCGTTTGAGGTGAGTGATTTCAGGTTTCCTCTAAAGGTTCTTTTTGGTTTTAAACGAAACACAAATTTAATTATTTATAATTTAAATCTGTTGTTCTTGGTCCGTTGAGCTCGCCGACTCAACGCCGGATCCCTCGACGACGTGACGCCTTCCCGCGACGACGCGACGATCCCCCTCTTCCGCGACGAGCTTCTCCGCGAAGAACGCCCTCGCGCGACGACCAACGAGGTAGGGATTTATTTTGGGAATTACCCCTTTTTATTATTCTCATAAGTGTTTCTTTAAAAAGTTAAAGAACCGGTTTCAAACGAACAATTTTATTTTATTAAAATTTTCGGTTCATGTGTTGAACAAATTTCTCCTGGTTGTTTATCTCTAACGCGGAGGGTGCGGGCCAAACAAACACGGCCCGACGACCCTCCGTCGTTCTTCATTTTGTGCGGATTTTACGGGTGACTAAGGAACGTTCCGCAACGGATGTTTGACGATCTCGCAGTGAAGAACGAGTCCCGGGAGGAGCAATGGCGCAGACGGGAAGAGAATCGGACCACCGGGGCGATCCCGGTGGCCCGCGGAACTCGCCGGCGGCACGGGTCGCCGGCGCGGCGGCGGCACCCGCGGCCGCGAGGGTCCGGTACCGTCGGACGCGGCTGAAGCCGCGTCCATGACAAAGCGCAGCCCCACGCGAGGGGCTGCGGCACCCCAGGCCGCGGGGGCGGCGCCCCGCGCGCCTCGGCCGTTCGGCCACTCGGACGAACCGGGCCAGGCCGGTCCGACCGGCAGGGCCGCACCCTGGCCGGACCGGACCGGGTCGGACCGGGTTGGGTCGACCCGGTTCGGCCGACTCCCGAGGGGGGTCGGGCCGGGTCGGCCCGGGCCCATACCCCCCCCCCCCCCCCCCGTCTTCGGACGTTTTCGTTCAAATGGTCGTATCTTGAGCTACGGGCCTCCAAACGACTCGCCGTCAGCGGCAATGCAATCCTTGGATCGAGACGGTCGTTTTGGTATATTGCACTCAAGATTTCGGAATACTTTGGATTTGGCCAGGTTGGTTCGTACACGAAACCAACCGGGCCCTCGGATCGGAAACACTCATATCTTGAGCCACGGACGTCCGATTTATGTGTCGTCAGCTTCGTTGTTTTCCTCTAAGTGAGACGGATCTTTTGGAATACTCCACCCAAGGTTTGGACGCAGGTGGAGTGCGGTCGGTTTGGTTTTACCTTAAAAACCAACCGGGCCCCTGGGACGAAAATGCCAATAACTCTCAGACCGGGCGTTCGATTGACGCGCCGTCTGTGACGTTGAGTTCCTGTTGACGATACAGAACTTTTGGATACATCAACTTCGGACTTTGTGTCAGTTGATGTATCGGCCTCTCGGCTCGTGGAGCAGACCCCCCCCCCCCCCCCGAATGAGCTTGCTGTGTGCGGGAACCCTAGAGCTGGCTGCGACTGCTTCTTCGACAGCGACTACTGTGCAGAGATCCTCAGTGGACTGCGGCGATGATGGTGCAGAGATCCTACGTGGACTCCGACGACGACCGTGCAGAGATCCTCAGTAGACTGCGGTGAAGACTGTGCAGAGATCCTCAGTGGACTGCGACGACTACTGCACTCAGCGATCCTGCGTGGATCAGTACTTCAGGTCCTGTGTGGGCCTGGTCCTGTGTGGCCTCGATCCTGTGTGGGTCCGATCCTGTGTGGGTCCGCGCTCAGCGGTTCTGTGTGAGCCAGCGCCTACAGGTCCTGTGTGGGCCCGATCCTGTGTGGGTCATTGTGGGGGTTAGTTACCTATCGATCCTTCGTGGGTCCGACGACTTAGATGGATCAATGGTCATCTTTATCGTCATCCGAAGAAGTATACCTGTGTGAGATGAATCTTGAGTTACTCTCCTTTGTGGATTGTGTTGAGCTATCCTGTGTGGATTTACTGTTTACTCTCCTTTGTGGATTGGGTTGTTCTATCCTGTGTGGGTATACGTTTTTTTTCCTGTGTGGACTGGGTTGTGCTTGGGCTCAGACGTTGGAGCCGATCGGGAATTGAAGACTTAGGTATATGTATGGGCATATACCTAAGCCGTGTCAGATGTTACTTCATGATTGTATCTTTCCTTTGTGGATTATCCTTTGTGGATTTCGGGAGACCTTTGGGGGTCTCGGGGTCCCTACTGAGTAGCTTATACTCACCCCTGCACGGGCTTTGCCCGCACTACATTGTGTTGGTTGCAGACGACGGACAGCGCTGATCGTGGTGGAGGCGTGCGGAGCAGGACGGTACCTGGAGGTGGACCACAGGGCGGGACGTACTCGGAGCGGTCAGGTGGACCCGAGGAGTAGTGGAGGCTATCTGTACCCACCCTTCAGGTGGGACTTCCAGAGGATGGCTCGATGCTGCGGCTTTTACTTTTCAGTTGTTGTTTTTCTTTTCAGTTGTACTTTACAGTTGGGCTTGTATTTCCGGCCCCTTTTACTTTCAGCACAGCTTGTACAGTTTTTAATTAGTGTTTACTTTTCCGCTTGCTTACTCTGTGGTGCTTGTTTACTTTTCAAAGGCAATGCCTTCCCTTTTTGTTGGGATTTACGCCTTGGTGCTAGTCGCCAGCCCCTGGCCTATGGAAGGCGGGCTTGGGGTAGTCACGGCACGGGCCCCGAGGACGGGTCGTGGCAGCGTATACCCATAATGGAAGCCATAAAGGTAAGACAAAAATTAAAAAAAAAGAAGCTTATGTAAAACATAAACATATTATATATCGTATATAAATATAGTGACATCTTAATGGCCACCTTTGAAGGTGTTAAAATAATGTTGAACAATCATCGTTTCGGGAGGCATAAATTCTCCATCCACGGAAACAGTATGTTCGTTAACCATTAGATGTAGGTGTGTGTAAGTGTAGCTCTAATACTTATAATAACAACATCCTAGTATATTGAGGATACTGGATTTGTTACAAAAGAAAAGAATAAAAAGAGTTTAGGGGGTTGGAGAAGCAAAATAAAACAAAAGGACTCAAAAGAAGACATTACCTTAAAATCGGGTAACTCCCTTTGGTTTGAGCTCAAAGGCTTACTTGGGAAGACTTATGCCCAAAGTGAGGCTTTAAGGAGTAAGAGAGGGAAGTGGAGAGACAAAATGGGCAGGGGTTGGCTGAGCCAAAGGCTTTGGGAGTGTGGGTAAGGAGGTAGAGGTGGGGGCCTTTTATAAGAGGAGAGAAGGGGCACTTTTGGAAAGTAAAGAAATATTACTTTATTTGAAAATGATTTTCGGATTTAAAGGGTCCCAAATTGATATAATTAGAGGATAAGGTGATAAGGTTTCTAAATCCACCCATACAATTGGTTTTGGACATGTGTAGGTCTTATATTTTACATTATCTTTCCATTTTATTTGAATTGTTAAATAATGAGGTCATCGCTGCATCATCATGATGTCATAAATAATTTAATTTATTTAATGTCTAAAAAATATATAAAAAAATACTATGATGTAGTAAATCTTTTTATATTACCAATGAATTTTTATATTCAAAAATATGACTTGTATAACCCCATGTAAAAATTGTTTTAGTAAAAAATCTCATGTGTGTGTCATTTTTACTTTAACATTAAATAAAAAGTTATTTATGTCATTTCCCAACCAAAGTGGCTCCATGGGGTCCCCAAGTTGACCCATGGCTTTTCTTGGTCGGCCATGACACATCCAATGAGGTTAGGACATGTTTCAATTTCATTTCATATTATTAAAACATTATTTTTACCTTAAACTACACTAATTACCTCTAATCGCGATTAAAAACTTAATAAGTTACTATTCACCAAAAAATATTTTAATCCCATGAACCACATTTTACTTCTTAATGACAACCATGTATGTCGGATTTTTGAAATTCAAAACACAAAGGTGGCAAAATTTCATTTAAACGGAAAATCAGTTTTTATAAGTACCACTTAGTGGTTTCACTATTCATCAAAAATTGAAGTTTTTCAGAAAATTACCAAAAATTCACCCTAAGATATATTTGATATTCCGAATTCAAAAATGAAGTCTATTTTACAAAATTCAATGCATATAAGTCAAATTAATTAATTTAATAATTAATTCCCGCTGTCAGAGCAAATAGCGTGTTTTTATGAAACAGTAATTATCAAAAGATTGACACTAGTTTAAGTCCGATTTCAAAGTGAAATTAATTCCAACGACCACTATTGGATTTAATGGTAAAAATATTTTCTAATTTCACTTTAAAACCAATTAAAAAGATAATCTAATCATATAAATTAATTAGATTAAAAAGAGGTTTTGAATTAAAATACAACATTTTACACTATTCATTAAAAAATGAACTTTATCGGAAAAGTACCAAAAATTTACACAAAGTAAAATTTGATGTCCCGATTCTAAAGAAGAGTTTTATTTGGTCCAAAAGAATTTATAAGAGTGATCAAAACTATTTTTAATGACAGTTCGCCATCAAAAGGAGATAAGTTAACCCTTAGTGAAAATTAGGGTATAAATGCCTAAAATTGAATTCTTTCCGTATTTTAAGCCTTTATCTTTTATTGGGTAAATGTAAAAACATTTAAAAACATATATAATCATATTTTAGTTATTTCTATCCATTCCCTCCAGTAAAACGGCTACTTGTTAACTAACATTTAAAATAATATTATTTTATTATTAGAGTGCAACGTAAGATTCCCAAGAAACTCGTTGTTGCGTGATGGGTACGCCATCGAGAATAGCGTCCTCTTTAAAGTCATATTAATATTTTATTCACAAATATGGATAAATATGAAAATGTCATATTCTTTATTTACCTGGGGTGTTACCCCAATAGGCCCTGGGTTAGAGACAAGAACCAAGAGTATAAAAAAGATCACAAATGGGATGCATTTACCTTTATAAATAGAATAAGATTATGATATAGGATAAAAACCACTAAACAACTCCAAAAGATAATAAAAGTAATCCCAATACTATCCTACAATTCATGTATAAAGTAAACCAATATAAATAAATTCTCTAAAGTAAATACCTAAAATAAAATTCCTACAGAAGCGAATCAACAGCACCTCCAACCCAAGCAAGAAATATCCATCTCAATCCCCAAAGTCCTCCTAGGAATATGAAAAATAGTTTATATACATAAGGTTAGAATAAAAGTATACTCGGTAGGTACATAACCAAGAACTCAAGTGTACATGTGAAAAGAGCAAGCTAATGCACCAGTGAACTAACATCAAATCCAACAATCACCTATACAGGTCAACTAACCAATCCCAACCTCACCATGTCTCACTAACCAAATCATGCATCCAATATGTTAATATAGCATCATGATCATAACAAAGAAAGGTTCCCCACTACCACTTCCCCACTAATTTTCTACTCTCACACCCCAATGTCGAATGCTCTATTCTCTCATCCCTTCCATACATATCACATCACATTCCATATCACATCACATTTCGCCCAAAGATACCTGATCCATCTACGATGTGGGTCAGGATGCATCCCTACCCTATCCACTCTCAAAAGGTCTATCATCCGGTTCTAACATTTGGTGTCATCACATCACATATTTTCGTAACCATAACAACCACATCTCACCCAAATACACATGAGCCATCACTGTTCTAGAAAAAGTGCAGAAGAGGGGGTATTCATCCATTCATATCACCTCTATCCTAGATATTGTAGAAAACACCTATAACCCAGAACCTTTAAGCATGGTATGGTTATCCAACTCAGGTGGGGAACATATAGAAATAATATAAACAAACATGATATATTTATAACACATAGTGCCCAGCCTATGGGTTCACACCAACTACAATAGAGTATTCAACATCACCTCTACCATACCACACATCAACCATATCTACCACTTCAAAAACTATATGCATCACACCACACCACCATCACACACAACCACACATACTACCACTTTCAAATATAGGTTTCATAGCCTTCCAGATATAAAAAATTCCACTATCTTTCATTTACTAATCCACTTCATTCACATTTACACAACTCAATTATTTATTCAATTCTGTTAACTGATTACCACATATCAATTCCAACCCATTCATATTCAATTATCACATTATAATTATTTCATGGCTAATTTGGAAACTAACACAACCATGCCACATAAAACTATCCCAACACACATCAACCATCACCAAAATACCTCACATCCACCATCGTGGTTACACCACATTGACTATGTAATATCATCACAACAACTACACATCAAAACTACCGCACAACCATAACCACTATGCACCACACCTATTTCATGTCATAACCACTTCACATCACAACCACTACGCACCACAACCACTGCATACCACACCGCGCCACTACCCATGTCCTGTCCATTCCAACCAACCACCACATCATATCCCCACTTATCACATAGTCCAACTAGTCATGTCCATCACTACAAAGCCTCCCCAACCACACAAGGAAGTACAATAAAGCAACCGCACACAATAGTAACATATTTCGTCTTCCAAAAATTATTCAATGTATTTTATAAAATTACTTCTTTATTTAGCATGGGTATTATCAAACAAACCAAATTCCATGGAATGCTAATTTATTATTCAAATATATGTTCATTATACTTTTATTTAGGGTGTGATCACACAACAACACAATAAAGGTCCCAAGGCATATCCCCTATAGTGAAAACAAGACTCCCAACAACCATTATTTTTAGTAATGGAATAAATCAATAACAATATCATCAAATACAAATATAAAATCCTTAAATCGTGTGATATTTCTCCATATGCATCAGTTTTAGACATGTCGGTTAATTATATTAATTATTACAACCCTTACTATCCACCCAAAGGGAATAAAAATCATGAAATCCACACACATAGTATATAAAAATAAGAGAGCAAGGATACCCTACCTCAAGAAAGATTTATGATCTCGTTGTGCACCATAGGGTGAAGAAGAAATAGCCCTGAACTCAGAACTGCACAAGGAAACCACGAATCAACGTGCACTATATTAAGGGATCATCAAAACACATCCCAACTCAACCAAAACCTGAAACCACAATGCCGAAGGGGGTATATGAGGGTAGAATGAGATAAAATACTGAGAATAGATATGGTCTTAGCACCGATTCTCAAAACACAACCACTGGAACCCATGGATCAAATCAAGGGAAGATGGGATGGATTATCCCAAAATTGCTTAGAGTTATCAATAATCGAGGGGAAATAATGTCAAAATGAGGATAAAATTGGATGAACAAGTGTTATAAATAACATATAAGTAGCCTTATTTGTGACATAAAATCCATATTTAGGGCGTAAAACCCATGGGTATGCAAAGCGTACACCGTAAAACCAACCTTTAGGCCACAAACCCATGTTTTCATCGAAATAAATGTATCTTCAATTTTTAATTAACTTATACCATAAGTTACACTTTTATGGCATAAAAACTTTTATACACTGCCCCTCATCCACACACAATCCATAAAACACCATCTATACAAGCCATAAAACACTTATTTATAGTGTAAATCCACCTTTTATGGCATAAAACTCCCTACTACTACACACTTGGTTCTCTAAATCCATAGAAACTCCTTTGGAACACCTCCAACACTGAAACTAGAAAGGTAATGGGCTGGAAAGGTAAATAACACCGCATTAGACACCTATCAAATAATTCTCACCCTTGATGATAAAAATAAAACCTGAAGGAATAAAGGGATCCAAACAACAACCCTGAGAGATACCTATCAATGATATCGTCGCACCTCCAATGATACCACCATCTAAACAAGCCAAATTGAAACACCCAAAAAATGCTTCACATAACCACATCACCACAAAACCACATCACTACCTCTCACCAGGCTTGATGTCATCCAGTAATGGCCATAAGAAAGCATATTTTCATACAACTGCATGAACCTTCACATAGCATAAACCAACCATTCACATAACCAACCCATAGAACTACCCTGAGTACACAAGTCCTGGAATCCCATCTTCCATGTCAAGATATTTTCTACTTTGGGAAACACTGACTTTATTGCATGATTTTAATCATGTCAAAGTTTAATGTATCTTGATTAGGAATTAGGACTACCCCTTTTTATATATTGATATATTTATCATACATAACATACAAAAATAAACAACCCATTTCATAAAACAGAAAGATCTGAACATCGCATTATCAAAACAAAACAAGGCAAGGAAAACTCAGAATAGCTCTACATACTGGACATGCGTCTATGTATCTCACTCACAATTACTCTCTTCTAGACCACCATGCCTCCACAACAGATGAACTAAGGAAATGGTTCATCTACACATCACCCTCTCTTGATGATACTGGATATCTACTAGTTGTTCCATGAATTTGACATTATCCTCAATATCCAACTCCCCCAATTTAATGGTTTTGGATTCATTATGAAGATAGAAACAAAGATAGGGTACATAGAAGATGTCATGAATCCTCTCCAATCACGGTGTTAATTCCAACTGATAATCCACCTCTCCAACATTCCCAAACACCACAAAGTTCCCAACAAAATTTATAGAAATATTACTTCCCCTACCAAAACTCTTCTTCCCATCTCTAGGGGAGACTATCAAGAACACATGGTCTCCTACCTCAAACTCTAAGGGTCTCTGCCTATGATTATAATAGGCCTTCAGATGATCTTATTCCAGCATCATCCTCTCTCGAGAAAAATGGATCTTCTCAGTTATTCTATACACCACATCAAGGAAAATAACTACTAATTCCCCAACCTTTATATAAAATAATAGAGAATGACACTACCATCTATATAACACCTCAAATAGAGACATTAAAATGGATGATTGGTAGATGTTTTTGTATGAAAACTCAACTAAGGTAAAGTGCCTCACCCAAGGACCAAAAAGTCTAGAATGAAATACCATAGCACATCCTCAAGCATATGAATGGTCCACTCTATCTGTCCATCCATTTGAGGGTGGAAAGTAGTTATACGGTGCAACTAGGTGCCAAAATAATGTGAAAATCCCCTCCATATCCATGAGGAAAAATGATAATCCTGATCAAATATGATGTTCTTTGGTACCCCATAAAGGATAAACACATCATCCACATACCCCCTCACTAAATAATATACAAAAATCAACTCATGTTTCTCAAATAAAAGAGCTAACTTCATCAGTCATTCCACTATCACCCAAACCGCATCACATCCTCCTTGAGTCCTGGGTAACCCGGTGACGAATTCCATTGATATTTTATCTCATTTATACTCAATAACATCTAAGTAATACCAAAAAACCTCCAAGAACAAGATTCTCTTCAACCGACTGACAAACTAGACGCCTCACATAAACCAATCCATTGATCTTTTCATCCCAGACCACCAAAGTTGTCACATTAAACCATGATACATATATGTTTAACTAGGATGTACCATTAAAGGTGATCTATTAAACAAATAAAGAACCTCATTATGCTCTAATAATGGGATAGTAAACCTCCATTAAAACACAACCTTATTCTTACTATCCTCCAACCATCCCTCAGGGCATCATCATGGCCAACATAGTCATGAATCACCTTTACCTCTGAGTATCCCAACTAAGACTCCTCTACCTGAAAAAAAAAATGATGACTCCATGGTCATATGAAAAAGACAACATTGGTAACTGCTCTCTCCAACATCATGATGCATCACTATAAGCTCTTTAATCCCTTTCTAAACATCTGTAGACTCCCAAACCATATCTCCTTAGGACTTCTGACTCAAATCATTGGTAACCACATTTCCCTTTCTCAGGGTGTAAGAGATATAAAAACCGTAATCCTATATAAACTACACCCACCTATTGTGGTGTAGATTTAAATATTGATAGAGAAAACATATTTAAGGCTCTTTTGTTCTATGAAAGCCACAAATCACTCACTAATGAGGTAATGATACCAAAACTTTAGTGCAAACATGACTGCTGTCAAATCTAGATCATGGGTGGAATAGTTACAATCATGGGAAAATAAATTCATAGACCCATAAGAGATCATGACTCTCTGGTAGATCAGTAGGAATCCAAATCATAGATGGTACATGTCATATAAAACATTAAACAACACACCCTCCTCGGTAAAATAATGCACTAGAGCAGTAAACAAATTCTCTTTTAGGTAATCAAATGCTACCTAGCACTAATCACTCCATGAAAAATCTTGTTCCTTCATGTTCAATGCTATTAGTGTCTCTAAAACTTGAGATAAATCAAGAAAAAACCACTAATAATATCCTGTGAGATCAAGTAAACTGCAAACATTTTTTATGTTTTTGGGTTTTTACAAGAAACTACTACCTCATTTGTGGATGGGTCTACTGCCACACCCTATTGTGACACCACTTGTCCAAGTAAATTAACCTCTCACATCTATAACTTTCACTTATAAACCTTTCCATAGATCTGGTGGAGTCAAATGACATGAAAAACAACACTGAGATTCTCGAAATGCTCCTCCTTTGACTTTTATTAGATCAATATATCATTAATGAAAATGACAAAAAACATGTCCAGGAATTTAGGGAACACAGATTTCATGATTCCTATGAACATGGATGGTTTTTTTGTAACACCGAATGGAATTACCACAAACATTACATGATTGTGCATGCACCTAAAGGAAGTATTTAGAATATCTCCATCCTTCACCCTCAACTAGTGATATCCTAACTGTAGATCGATCTTAGATAAATAGTTAGCTCCTATAAACTGGTCAAATAGATCATTGATCCTTGGAAGAGGGTAACAGATCTTGACTATTGCATGATTCAAACTTAGGTAGTATATATAAAACCTCAAACTATCATCTGCATTCTTGTATAATAATACTAGATCTCCCCATGTAGACACACTGGGTCAAATTAACCCCTCTACATCATATCATCTACTTTAAACCTCAATATGTGAAACTCTACAGGTTCCATCTGATAGGTAGTCATCAAAATCTGAGACGTTCTTTCCTAAACTCTATCCTAAACTCGATGTCATATCAAGGGGTAAGACCATAACCACATCAATTAAATCAACTAGTAACTCCACCAAAACTCTAGGAACATACCTTACCTTAGTCTATACTGAAAACTCTTCCAATTGAGATAAAAGAGGCTCTTCTTTCTGACCACCCATATGATAAACTTTCTTGCCAATGAATTCCACTCTCTGGCCCTCCACGTCAGAAAATAAAAGTCTACTCTAAAATCATTCAATGACTACACACACACAACATAGCCAATCCATTTCAAGGATAACATAGTATGGTTATATCTATAATAAGAATAAGTCTCCCAAAAATTGGTGTTGTCCTTATCACTAGCCTACATCCCCCAAAAAAATTAAACAAAACACTTTGACCTCAAACCAATGTAGATAACACTATAGGCATTGGAAGTATCTCCAAATATATCCCCAAAGAATGAACCAAATTAAGATAAAAAGGATTAAGAGGATCCTGAATCAAACAAAGTACAAACAAGGGTATGCAATAAACTGATTTTACCACTAACAATTCCTAACTTTACTGGGGTTTACACCTCTAACATGTGCATCTGGCTATGACCAGCTCCTTTCCCTCTCTATTATCAGCCTCCAAAGTTGCACACTATCCTAGGTCCCTATGGATGAGGAATATCATGAGGATTCACTCTAAAACCACCATCTTCTCTTAGGATATAAACAAGCATCGGTGGTCCCTACCACTGAAACTATCTCAGAGACAACTGTGGTTGCTACTAAAAAGGGGCATTAATACCCACCTAATACTAGCCTCCCATAGTATCCTAACACTAAGCTCTATGGTCCCCATGTCCCTTGAATACATTACGTGAAAATAGGAATCCTCCAGTAGGTTCTCAAGAGCCACCTACCCCTGAATAATGGAAATGGATCTTTTGTGGTTAGTTCCCCATAGACTAGAGCCCCAACTACCTGAACATCCACGGTCCAATGCCAGAAACCCTTATCCATCAAATGAAATTATATCCACTCTCTTGGGAATCAACTCTCAATTAAATCATCTTCTTAATAACCACTACCTTTTTCTATACCTTTAGATGTGTATAGAGTGTAAACTGAGTGTCTACATAACTAATCACTAATTGAGAAAACTTCTACAAGCATCATCCTCTGGACTCCTCATATAGAAAAACATATAGGGAAAATTGAAAGAGGTCCTTGAACCAGATCCTAAGATCCCACACACTCAGGCTCCCCTTATGAATATAGAGTAAATCCCACTACTTCACTTCCTTCTACGTCGATGAAAGGAACTCTGTATAGAACTCCCTCTGAAATTCTATCCATAATACATCTACCTCCTTTCGATCATCAAGGTATAGTGCCTACCACTGACACATAGATTCCCATAACTAACTTCCAATGGCACCCAAAACGTAGATTGTGCTCAAATTGGATTTAAAGTGATCTTGAGTTCCTCTATCCAATGCACTATCTCCATATTAGAGTTTCTTCTCTATTACATTCCCAAACTCTTCCGTTGAAAGGCACGAAAGGCCCTACTCCATGCCTCATCCTCCTATGTCGGGTTGATCCTATGATGATCAACTAGATTATCATACTGAATCTCAACTACCTAATTCAGTTGAGGATCATTAATAATATCTATTCCTGAAAAGTATATAAAATTACTAAGCCAAGTATCATTGAATTTTATCAAATTTTATTTATTTAATTTATTCTATTTTCCCATAACAACTCAATTCAAATGAAAACACAAACGATCATGATTCATGTAACTCTCTTATTTCTCTACGCTATTAATAGGTCCACCTCACTTGGTTATTCAATAATCTTATAATATATACACCATATCATGGGAGGCCCTAAAATATCATGTCGTGGCCAGCTTCCCAGACCTATGTCATGCACCAAGACCAACTAGAATTGTTGTACTAACAACCTATAAAAACCCCACAGAGCCTAAATCAAAACTACATCCTATCTATCAAAAAAAATATTATACCACTCTATCAGGACCCCCTCCCTCTAAAGATTCCACTAATAAGAAGAAGAGATCATTACCCTTGAGTCTTGCCTCTAGTAGGCCCTGAGTTGGAGACTATCACTGAGGGTATAAAAATATCAAAAATGGGAGACATTACCCTCTATAAATATAATAGTATTATGATATAGAATAAGGAACCACCAAACAACTTTGTAAGATAATAAACGTAAACCTAAGACCATCCCACAATGCATATATAAAGTAAACCAAGACAAATAAAGTCACTAAAAATAAATGTAATGTTCTATCCCAAAAGCCACTAAAATGGTTCTTCGAGTTGGTACACAAAAAGGCCTTAATCACTCTTATCCATATTCCAGAGGTTTTTTACTATAATTAAAGGCCTAAGGTATGTCCATGGATAGAATATTTCTTATATCAGAGTAAAAATAGTGTAAATAACGAGATATAATTCATAAGATTAAATAATTAGAGTACATAAGCAGTAAATAAACTAGAAGTGAATCATTCTATAATAATAAATGATATTATATTAAATTCAAAACATCCATGTCATACATACAAAATTTTTCACCCACTAAATTGGTCATATAAACAGGAGTAGATAAAGTAAACTAAAATAAAATTAAATAGATCTACTTATAACTCCAAGCTAAACCACATACCCAATATCTAAGAAATATTGAGATTATCTAACCTAATCATAAGAAACTATATGAGTAGATTCACTTAATCATGAAACCATGATCCTCATCCCTATCCTTCATGTATCTATTCTTAACCTAAAAAAGTATACATAATTTCTACACGCACATTTTGGTTCACATATAGGGGGTGAGAAATAAATCTTAGTAGGCCACCCCCAACGGTGAACCAATAATTTGTTTTCATAAGTGAATGCTCATGAAATATTCCCAACCTAGCTGAGACATACTTGAATAATAAAAATAACATATAAATAAAATAATCCATAGTTGATCCTTGGGTTCATGATCCCGATCGACCATAACTACTTTGACCCAATCTAGAGATGTCTTTGAACAATGTTCCCTCATACATATATATATGTGTGTGTGTGTTTCTGTGTGTTACCATATATATATATGAGTAAGTTTCCAAGTTACATGAAAGAACTTCAGTCAATACTTGGTTCTGTGACGCTAATCATATGTGCATCTTGTGAATAAGACATTGATCTGAATGTTATACCACTCAATTCATGTAGAATTAAGTTGATCCTTGGGACCATAATCCTGATCAACAATACCTTATTCTTCTAGTGCTATAAATGCCTATGATAAAGCTATCTCACCATAAGATGATATATGTTCTCACCATAGGTTCACCCGTACTTGCCTCCAATTACTATAATTAAGTATTATAGGTAATAATTGATAATCCTATAAATATGGCATTGATATGGACATCATGTCACCCAACTCATGT
Source organism: Viscum album (assembly GCA_963277665.1). NCBI lineage: Eukaryota > Viridiplantae > Streptophyta > Magnoliopsida > Santalales > Viscaceae > Viscum > Viscum album. The sequence goes on along the minus strand of OY728156.1, from coordinate 790,842,087 downwards.
AAATCCAGTTAAATGTATGAATCCTAGGTCCCAGTCTGTAGGCAATCACAACATTGTGCCTCAAATAATCCCTAAGGGGGTGACCCTTAAGTGATCTAAAAAATGAATTCTCCCCATATCCAATTACATTCACAACATCGATTAAAATAAATGGCTCAACAACCCACACCCAAACAAGTATGGAAAGTTCTGTAATGGTGTGTCCACCAGAACCTAGGGAGTATACTAGGCATTTCTAAAGGAGATCATAATCTATTCCTTAAGAGTATCTCAAATAAATAATGAGGGGCACTATTTTTGGTACCACAACAAATTAAGTCTCATAAGATGAATCATAGGAAGTTCATTTGAGAATCCCAATAAACTAGTATGCTCAATATCCAAATCCCATGAAGTATGTCCAAGTATCCCAACAAGTTAATTAATCAAATAAAAGGATTAGAAGATAGATCTTAGGAAGAACCTTTGGGAATATCAAATAAAAATATAAATATATAGAAGACTCATAATCTAGATCTCATGAAGTAAATCTAATAATCCATGGTCATATATCACATAATTCCTAGCTCATCATCCAAATATCAGGAAGCACCTCTGTTAATCATTGTTGCATTGGCATTAAATAAGTAAAATCATGAATAGAGAGTGAGGGTGGTATATTTTCTAACCCACCACTACTAACATATCCTCTCATGCTCACAAGTTTGGTATAGGTTATAAGGTGACACCCTTTACCATATCTACCCAAACCCGATGTACTATATTAGGGTCAGTCAAACACTGGGGAACCCACTGGGTCCCTCAAGTCAAAACACTAGAGAAGCTTCATACTCAGGATCCTATAAGTTATCATGTAAGGAAAAGAAACCATCTTGGGACCCTCGAATGTAATGAGAGATTAGAGGAATCCTACACAAGATCCTAAGAAAGAATTAGGTAAGAGAAGGATTATTATATGGGATCCTCTAGGTTGAAACTTAAGTAGAGGAATCCAATAAGGTATCCTTAAAAAACTAATCACATGGCCTCCTGGGCCATAAGGGAACATCTCATAAGAGAGATATTATCAAGGTAAAATCTATGTAAGCATTGGTTATGGGATATGGAATGTGAAATATCTAATATCAAGGTGTCAAACTATGTTGGTTCGAACACCCAAACAATCTATCTTACTCTCAGAAGATAACTAAATCTAATTACTAGAGGAAGAACCTCTCTATTAATTATATCACCCCAAACACCACTTAAAATTACATGAAACACCCTATGGTTTTTACCATTTCAATATATGTTTAAAAATGCATAGAAAGTAAAACTTATACATACAATTATGAATCTAGGGTGTAGAATCAAGAAAACCCATCAAAAGGGTAGGAAGGAGAAGTAAACATCATGTATACCCTAGTACATGGAATGTGCTCTCAAATCCCCACTTGGGAGTATACTCTAGACGAACATGGTGTGAAATCCCATGTACATGGAATGTAATACATGTACATGATGTGTTCCCTACATGAGATGCATTCCCATGTACCAAAAATGGTCTGGAAATGTGTATTTTTTTAGTTTTCTACTTATACATAGTGTGCATCCCATATGGGGGCCTGACACTATACTATACATGACCATGTTCACAAACACGAGCTATCTAATTAGGTTTTTGGATACATGGATGAGAAACAGTAAACAGAATGTATTCCCAGTACATAGTGTGTGCTTCTAAAAAGTCATTTTCCCTAAATGATAATAATACATGACACGTATTTCAAAACTATACACCATGTGATTGGGATTTATGAATGGGAAATCCTTGCGAATGGCTTGAATCCCAATTTTTTCCAAATATATATATATATATATTAAAGATCAAGGGGTTCTAAGTAGTCATAATGAGGAATTACTAATAGAAAGTGGTAAATCTATGGTTATTTTGTTAAAAAAATAAAAACAGCCTACCTTTGGGTGGATCTGCTGAAGGTTCACCTATATTCATGTTCCAATGGTGTTGCATGACAATCTTGCTCCTCCTAATCTCCATGGAGGCACCTCCCATCCCATATACATATTTATCTCTCTCTCCCTCTACCTCTACTATATTAGTTAAAATGATGTAATCCCACAAGGGGAATGATTAAGAAGCTAGGATACAAAAGATAAAAGAAAAAGGTAAAATAAAAAAGGAAAGGAAACAGAAAAAGGGGCATGGCCCCAGCCCCACGGCCAAACATAACTTTATGTCTCTCCTAGGAAAAACACATAAATATAAATTCAATAGAGAATATGGGATCTCAATCCAATTATCCATTCAAAAAATATCAGTGAACAAATGAGTACGAATAAATTAATATTTAATTAATTAATTATTAATTATTAATTATTTTGTGAAAATTAAAACATCTTGTATTTTCACCAAACTCATGTCCTAGGATAAAATCTCTATCCCGGAACCAATATAGTGGTTGGAAAAATAATATGAGATCATATTCTAGGGAAAATATCATTTACCCATTAAAGTAATTTGAAAGTAAAAAATTAAAATTTATTATCAAATTCCCAGTCTGGAAAAACATGGGTCATTACAACCTCCAACTATAAATCTTCTTGTCCCCAAGAAACCTTGGGGATAAAATATAAATAATACACTCATCTCAGGTATGTGTACCACTAATCTATATTTACCATCCTTTGACTGATATCGTAGTGTTAACAACCCTTCTATCAAGAGAGATGATTAACTATAACCAATCTAATACTCCCCTCCATAAGAATACCCTTATCATCACCTCAAAACCAAGATCCAATATCAAATTCCTGCCCTATGTCTATCATAAAATGTAATTAATGGAGTGTATAGAACCTATAATTCCATGCTCCAATGTGGACTCATAAAAATATCTCTTATTCTCACTTCATGTTATCCCACAAAAAATGGTCCTTCAAATCCTTATACATCTTTATACTACCAGGTTGTATAGAGAAATGTGAGCTATGGGTGTCATTAAATAATTCCCTTTTCAACTTAGGTATATATGGAACACATATCCTCCTTCCAAATTTTATAACACTATCTTCACAAATGAAGTGTAGTAATTTTCCATCGTTCACAGCTTTTATTTTCATATGAAAGTCCTCATCATCGGATTGATAATTCTTTATCCTATCTAATAAATATGGGTTTTCAATAATTTAAGAAATAATTGATGTATCCCATTACTTATAAATTCCCATGTCTATGTTTTTTATTTTCATGAACATAGTATCCTTCTCAATCCTCGTCTGGGTTAGAGCACCATGATCATTTCCACTCAATACATCTGCTACCTTATTTTCTTTCCCTGGGGGGTAGTGTATTGATAAATCATAATAGTTGAGTATCTTGAACCATCTCCTTTGTCTCATATTGATCTCTTTTTGTGAGAAAATTTATTTCAGGATCTTATGATCCATGTATATCTCATATCTTTCACCATAGAGATAATGTCTCTATATTTTCAAAGAAAAGATTATAGCCACGAACTCAAGATTATGGGTTTGATAGTTCTGTTCATGGGTCTTCAATTACTTTGATTCATATTCAATAACTTTATCATTTTGAATTAGAACACAACCAATTATCTTATTATATGCATCACTATATATTACAAACCCATCACTCTTAGATGGTAGAGTCAAAATCAGATCATTGACTAATCTTCACTTTAGTTCATAAAAGAATTTTTCACATTCCTTTATCCAAACAAGCATAACCCCTTTACATGTATACTTGGTTAATGGGTTATCCAATTGGGAAAAATTCTGAATGAATCACTAATAGTAACTTTAAAACCAAGGAAACTAAGTACCTTGGTTATGTTTTTTGGTATAGGTCATTCCTTGACTACTTTTTTCTTTATAGGATCAACTGATATTCCATCCTTGGAGAAAATATGGCCAACAAAAGAAACTTATTGAATCTATAAATCACACTTACTAAATTTCCCATATAACTCATTCCTTTTAAGAGTCTTGATAATGTTACATAAGTGATTATTGTGCTCCTCATAGATTTTAGAATACACCAAAATATCATCAATGAATGCTACAACAAAATTTTCAAGATATTCCTTGAATACTTTATTCATTAAGTCCATAAAAACATAGGGTTCATTGGTCAATAAAAATGGAATTACTATAAACTCATAATGTCATACCTCATCCAAAAATATATATTCATAATTTATTCCTTATTCACTCACAATTGGTGATACCCAGAACAAAGATCGATATTTAAAAAATATTGGGATCTATGAATTTAATCAAACAAGTCATCAATTCTAGGTATAGGATATTTTTTTCTTTATTGTAATAGTATTTATTTTATTATTATTAATGCACAACATAATGGATCCATATTTCTTCTTAACAAATAGAACATGGGAAACCCATGGTGAAAAATTAGGGAGAATAAATCCTTTATTACCCAAATCATCTAGTTGTTTCCTTTACTCCACTAATTCTATTGTATTCATTATATATGGATTATTTGATATTGGTCTTGCATATGGGATTAAATCAATGGAAATTTTAACTTCACACTCTAGGGTATGTCTAGGTAATTCTTTAGGAAATACATCAATGTATTCTTGTACAATAGGTACATCCATAATTTGAATATTACCTTATTATTAACTAAGTGTTATTTTCTCTTCTTCCCCAATAATTTCATTCAGTAGATCTATAGTATGTGGATCAATATAATAATCGGGTGAGGAAACTTCTTCTATAATGATAAGGGATTCTATATCTTCCTCACAAATTTTAATTTACTTCTTCTTGTAATAAATTTTTGCATCATTTTTCGAGATCCAGCCTATACCATGGATAATATCAAAGTCAACCATATGTATGATAACAAGTTTAGAAATTAAAGCACATTTATGTGTCATAATAGGAACTTCATGAAACATTTTTTTGCAATGATACTTTCTTTAGAAGTTCTGACTGATAAATACCTTATTAAATCAAAAGGGAAATGTATAATTTTCTTTAAAAACTAAGTAGATATAAAGGAGTGTGATGATCCAGAATCAAATAAGGCATTTGATATAGTTGAATAAAGGATTAATGTACCTTCCACCACATCATTTTTTACTTCTACCTCTACCTATGGTGGATTCCCTTGATGCCTAGAGCATTAATTTTCATAGTTACCCATATCCCTATAGTTAAAAAATTAGAAATAAGTGTTTTCCTTCTTACCTTTTCAAACATGATCCTGGTGACCCCTATCCCTACACTTGTAACAAACTCCCAATCCCTTAAAAAATTTCACAAGGTGGTTTTTCCATAGTTTTCAAAAGATGGAAAATGTTGATATTTCTTATTCTTCTTGGATGTTTTCCATTTTTCATGATTATCATATATACTCTCCTTCTCTTGGTCTAACTTTAATATATTGGTTCTATAAAATTCCTTCTTTGTTTTATGGCACATAAAACTATTTCTTTTGATGATGAAAAATTATGAGAAACCAGTTCCCTTCAGAGATTTAGATTAAGACCTTCCAAGAAGTGGTTGATATTGCACTCCGCTTTTCATATATAATCTATGGAATACCTATATATCCTTGTAAAGGTAGATTTATAATCTGAAACAATCTCTTATTACTTTTTCTTTAATCAAAGTAACTTCCTCTTCATCCCATTTTGTTGATCATGAGGGAAGTATTTATCGACTAATGTCTTCTTAATGGTTCTCCATTCCATGAGTTCTATTTATTATTTCTCCCTAGTATTTTGGATCAAGGTCCACCATTGATCAGTATCGCCTTTGAGATAATAGACCACAAGTGTAACCTTTTCCATTTCACTGCATCCTAAGGTTTTAAATATCTTCTCTAGAGACTTAATCCATTTGTGACACCTAGTGATTTTATGAGATAGATTCTTTTTAATTTCTTTGATATCTTGTGTTGTAAGTTACACCAATATCAGCTTTCACTATACACAACACCATATTATCTTGAAGTATACGCAACATTATTCTTGTCTTTTTTTACACGAAGAGTGACCTTCCTCGATAGCTTGTGTTGTATGCAATACCGAGTTTCACTAAACAACGATATATTATTAAAATATTATTATTTAATGGGATATAAACTAGCAATTATGAATAGTATTAACCACGTTTTGAATTTTATATAACATTAACATTCATCTTATGTATTTTCTAGACATGATATAAGAACAAATTCTATTTTTTGGATAAATTAAGTATTTTTCAAAAAATACAGTTTTCCACCTTTTGATGGCGCACCCATTTCAAATTTAGTTTTAAACACTTTTATAAATTATATTTGTCAAAATAAACTTATTATTTGGAATAGGAACATAAAAAATATACTTTTTTGAATTTTTGGTATTTTTCTGATAAAATTCATATTTTCATGAATAGTAAAAAATGCTGCATTTTAATTCAAAATTTCCTTTTCATCTAATTTATTTATATAGTTAGATTATATTTTTAATTGGTTTTAAAGTGTAATAGGATTATTTTTTATAATTTAAACCAATTTTGGTCATTGTAAGTAATTTCACATTTAAATTGGACATGAACACATGATAATCTTTTGATATGTTTTTACTTCTTAAAACCTCACTTTTTGGTTTTAAGAACGGGAATTAATTTTAAATTTATATTTACCAATTCTATGTTTTTAATTATGAAAAATAGATTCCATGTCTTGAATAAGTGGGTCCAAATTATGTTAATAGTTTACTTTTTTTGGACATTATGAATAGTAACTTTAGTGATTATTTTATAAGCATAGTTAAAGGTAAATCGGGTGATTAAAGGTAAAAATAATATTATAAAATTACTTTAACACCATTAAAAATCCTATTGGATGAATAAATTCGACCTTTATAATATATGGTTCGAAATAGAATCACTTAATGGACACTTTCCCATGAATATTACATGTATATGAAAAACTTAATGAATGTGACAAAATGTCACCCTCTCATTTTATATAAGAATATTAATTTTAATTTAGGGATTAGTAGGGAATAAAATAAACAATATATAGTATTTGGAAATATAATAAAATTACCTACATAATAGAAATTTATTTATAATTTTTAGAGATTAAATAATTTTCATTAATGACGACTCAATAGTGATGAAAAAAATATTTTATTAATAGAAATATAAAATAAATGATATTAAAAATATTAAAATAAATATAATTTGAGTGAATTAATGTCATACACTAATTATATAGATGACTTGACATGTAATTTATGGTTTAGAAGATTTTTTTAGAACATATCACTATGTTATGGTATTTCTAAAAAGTCAACTAATGAATAGCGTCAAAATTGACACTATTGATATTTTAATTAAATAATATTTTATTAAATTAAATAAAATTCATAAAAATATAAACGTCAGCCTAATAATTGGGATGAAGTTAAATATGTCACAAATGTTTCATTATGTATTTTTTTCATTTTAGAGTGACTATATTGACGATTAGTAAATAAAAAGACATGTTGCCATGGTAAGAGTTAAAGGAATTAATTAAGGGTAAATCAAAATTATAAGGTTTAAAATAAAACCAAAACATGTCCAAAAAATTATTGGATGAATAAGATTAAATAATTATCATAATATGATCTATTTTGAGTTGTTTAATGGATAATTTTATATGAAAATAAATTATATATTATTTAAATCAAAGATAGTTACAAAATATCACTATCTTGTATTTTAATAACTTTTATGTGTCCACATAGGGACAAAATTAATTTATGAACGAATATAAATGTCCATTTTGATAAAAATGATACCATTTTCATTATATAATTTTATTTTTAATTTTTATAAGTTATATAATTACCTTAAAAGTCTCTTCAATTCTAAAACAATATTTATTCAATTAACAAAAAAATAGAATAAATGATTTTAATAATATTAATTTTGTTATATTTTAGATTATTTAATGTGTCTAACAAATTTAAAAGATCTATAAGATATATTATATATGTTTTAAATCATTATATTCTAATTCCCACTTTTTATTATTTTATTGTAAGTCAAATTAAATGAATAGTATTAAATTTGGAAATAATAATATCTTATTGAATTAATTTATTGTTAAATTATTTAAAAATCACAAAAATGTTAAATAATAACAAGGGGATAAGATATGGTCTAAAATGTATTATAAATTTCATTTATGGTCCATTTTTAATTATTTAGATCTAGAATAGTCTTATTATATTTTAATATTTTAAGAGTTTCCTAAAGTGCCCCTCTCCTCTCTTATAAAAAGGCATCTCCTCCCACATTTACTCACACCTACTTGAGCCTTATATAACTAAAAACCCGAAAAAATTATCCTATAAACATTATTAGTTAACTTATGGAGGTCCTGGTTTTCCAAAAAGTACATCCCTAGTGTCCCTAAGAAGAGATCTGAAGGAAGTCCAACGAAGAAGAGGTAATTTCTTTGCCAATTCAATTCAATTTATTTTCTTCTTCTACTTCCTCTTTCTATTTTGATTACATGATAAAGTAATAACTCAATTATATTATAAATTCTGATATGTTATTATAATTATGTTATAACCTTATACATCCTTTTGTCTATCCTACGAATAACAATATCACTATGTGTGCATACGTACGGCTTACCGTCTCCATGTCGTGGTGTAATTTTTTATTCAAAAATACTTTATTAATATGGGCATAATAATGAGTATAATGGATTTAAATTCTTAATATAACATGATAATGACTATTTATAATTAATATACCATTAAATTACATACCATTTAACCATCAATAGAATGATATCGTCGCTTGTACGTACGTACGGCCTACCGTCTCCACAATGCGATGAGATTTGTTCTCCACGTTAACAATTCAAGAATGATTATAAAATTTATATGATGATTGGAAATAATAATTATGAACTTAATGTTAGGAATAAAATACATCCTATTCATAACAAACATTACTTACATGGAAAAATATGAACGGGAAAACGAAGCAGATAACAGCCGAAATAATGGTAATATTGAAATACTATTAACAAAATGATATATGTAAGAACCCGTGTTATTAGACCGGATAAAATACGAGATTTTTTTTAAAAATTTTCGTTTATCGGTGGGTCAGTTTTAAAACCGCGCTTCGGAACGAGGTTTCGAGTGCGCGAACCGGTTCAAGCGGTGACATTGGGCTGCGCATGGGTGGTTAGACCATGCGGGTCAAGTCACGCAATCGACCGATTGTCAAAATGTGTTATCTAATTAAGTTAAATTAATGGATGTTTTAATAATAATAATAGTGAGATATTATTATTATTAAATGTTTTAAAAACATGTTTAATAAAATGATGGTCAAACGAGATTAAATGTGGATGTTTTAATAATAATAATTTTGGAAGATTATTATTATACGCAGACGCGCTCATTTAAGTGGTGGTCAAACGCCATTAAATGTGACATCGTAGTTGGAAAAGAACGTCAGTTTAAAATAAATTTTTAGTGGATTTTAATTAACATTGAATTTTTATTTAAAGAAGCGTTACTTTTAATAACGCGTTATTGCGTCAAGTTCGCAATAATGGATTTAATTAAATAAAGATCGTATGATTATATGAGGAATGTAAATATAAGTATTGGTGGTGATTCTGATTAATTTGGATAATAATAATGATGGATTAATTGGGTTAGATTTAAAGTAAGAATTTCAATTTATTAAAGTTGCGTTATTTTAATAACGCGTTATATTAATTACGACGGCTTCACAATGAAGAGTTTAATTAAACGAGAGCGTCTAATTAAATGTTTGGTTAAATTTTTAGTTTTGAGCATTATTATTACTCTAGATAATAATAATATTTGGGTAATTAAATAAGGGTTATGGTTGACTTAATTAATTAAATAAATGTCCGAAGAGTCCATTTAAGGATTTATGTGTAATTAATCCTAATAATAAATATTGTTGACTATTATTATTATTGTTATATTCTTGTGAATGTTATTATAAATATAACATTAATGATGGCCAATATATATATATACATAGAGTGTAATATATATATATATATATGTTTATAGATTAGTTGTAATATATATATATATATATGAGAGAGAGAGAGAAAAAAAGAATATTTTTTTAAAAGAGGCGTTGGGAAAGGGGGCGTGACTCCCCCCTGCCCCTCTTTTTTCCTCAATCACGCAGGGCCCCCACCTTTATGATGTATTTTTTATTATTATTATTTTATCTATCCTTCCTCCTTCTCCCCAAACCGCACAAGACTCCTTCAAACCCTATGCGGAACCTACAACGGTGGCTCTTCCTCCTCCTTACAAGGCAGTGCACGGCCCCTCCTCCGCAAGGTCTCCTCTCCTCCTGTGGGTTCCCCTGCTACAGCGCACCGGTGGCTCTCTCCTTGGCGGCGGCCTGCTCTCTCACGCAGCTCTTTCCTGTTGTCCCTCTCCGCACAGTGCGCACCAGCTACAGGCTGGACCTCCATGGCGTAACGCGGTCTCCTGTAACCCTAGGCATGCAGTGGCCGGACCTCCCTTTGGATTTCCCCTACAACGCCTTCTTCCACTGCCCTCTCCGCACGAGGCGTGGCCTCCCCCGACGAACCTCCTATGCACCGCGCGAGATCAGGCGCACCCTCCCTGCAATGTGCGGCCTCCCCCTTTAGGTGGAATATTCCTCCCGGTTTCTCCTTGGTTTAGCTCCAATTCATTGAGGTATGGCTCTTGGATACATCATCCTACATCGCTCTCGTGATTTGTTTCGTTTTCGGCGTCCGATTGGGATTCGAACGAAACCCATGGTTTGGGTTTAACCCGGTTGTTGCGCTCTCCTTGTTTTAGGGTATACGGTGTTTTATTGGGACCCGTTGGTCCGTGTTCTGGCAACCGCCGCCGAAGGAGAGGCGGTCCGAGTTGATTTTTCCATGTCGTCGTTGTTTTGGGTGAGTTTCTAAAACCTGCATTTTTTGTTTTCACTACTTAATTTAAAGGCTGATTAATTTATCTGAGTTCTTGATGATTGTTTTGAAGTGAGATGGTTTTTACCGCACTAATATTTTGGTGTGACTACTATTTTTAGGTTGCACGTCAGACTTTGAGTGCGTGCGTACTTGTGTCGAAGCACGTGTGCGTGAACTACTTCTTTGAGTTAGAAAGCTTGGCTCGGCCAATTTATTGAGGTTGTGTGAGAAGCGTTTCGGGACCGTTGGGCCACGCTCCGACAACCGTGGGTGAGCGCGACTACATTTATCACCAAAGTTTGGTTAGGAATATATATATATACATAATTTTTGTATATCATGCACCAATTTAAATATGAATTTGCGTCTGCGAACCCTTGCGGCCTTTATTTGGTCCAGAGTCAGTTTACCTGAGTTGTTAATTTTAGCAATATATTGTTGTTTATGTTGCAGGTTATATATACGCATCACTTTTATGTGTATAGGTATATATATATACAGATATATATATATATATATATATATATACATATGTATATATAGGCACATCAAAGCCACGCACGTGCGACTGCGTGACCGATAAAGTAAGGTGTGTTAACCTGGGTCTACTTCGAGGGAAAATCAAAATCCAAAATCTGAGTATATCGTGCTTATCACCTCTAGGTAGGTGTTTTGTGCTATTCTGTAGAAAGTCGATGAGTGTTTTGTGAAAATTCCACCAATACCCTTGAACTGGTTATTGCATGTTCATGTTTTTCCTTTGTTGTATTACCTGCTTTGCTTGATTTTTAGAGTATATATTTTGCCTGTGATTATGGTAGCTTTACTTTACTTTGGATGTTTATTATGCTTGTTCTTCCTGTATGGCATTTTCCAGTTTCCATGCCTAGTGTAGGATAGTGGACATGTTGCTTTGTTATGTTGTTGAGCCTTAGATTGATATCCAAGTAGTTCCTGAAGTTTACTTGGGCGATGCACGCGCGTTGAGCATGTTTTATTTCCACACAGGATAGTGAGAACCTAGTGTAGTAGACCATTGGGAGAATGGATGTAAGGGCTTCTCCAGAGTGTCTTTTAATACGATGTGAGACCACAGGGGGAATTGACGATGAGTTCTTCCTCAGAGAGTCTTTAGTTCCTCGACGCGGGCCATAGGGGGGATGAGATGTTGAGTGCTTCCCCAGAGAGCCTTTAGTATGATACGAGACTATATGGGGAATTGATGGTGAGTGCTTCCTCAGAGAGTCTATTTCTTAGCTGAACCAGAGGGGTGAGACTGTGTGTGCCTCCTAGAGGGTTGCTAGTACTTATAGGTTGAACCATAGGGGTTAGGCTGTGAGAGATACCCATAGGGTTACCTGTTTTCTTCTTGTTTCTGGTTGTTTACTTGTGTACTTTATATGTTAGAACTGTGTATTTTATTTGTTGTGTGATTTTCTGTTTACTGCTTCCTGCAATTTTACTTGCCTTGTATTCATTGACTGTTAGGCACAAATCTTTTGGTGATTTCCTACTGAAATTGTATCTCACACCCTGTTTGGGCCATGCTTTGGGCCCAAGCATACTATGTTTCTATATGTATAGATAAGGGAAAGCACCCTTCTACTTCAGGTTCTTGATTGCACTGGAGCTAGAGAGCATGTGACCGAGCTATGGCTAGCGATGTTGAGGAGACTTTTGACTTCATTGTTTTCCCTTTTCATTGTTATTGTATTACTTCCAGCCTGTTGTTTGGTTTGGGTGTTTTATTAGACTTATAACATTCCATGCATCATATCTTCAACTCCAGTTATTTATTATTTTATAAAGTCTTCCGCTGTTAAATTCTGATGAGAGTTTTGTTACTGCTTCCGCTGTTATATATTGTTTCCTTTTTTTATAACTTATGAGGGCATAGTTCCCCCAACTACCTTACCCAAGGCCCACGTTGCTAGTCGGCAGCCTCTGGTGTTCAGGGAAATGCGCTTGAGGTCATGTGGCGAACTGGGTACGGGGCACCAGTTGAGTGGCTCTGGATTCGGGTCATCACAAAGTGGTATCAGAGGAAGTTGTTCTTTCTTTTTCTTTTGTCTTACTTTTTCGGGGTTGGTAGACAGGAGACTAGGAATGTGTCGGCGCTTGGGTTAATAGTCATTCTTGGGATTGATCACCCCATGTACGAGAAATGACCAAGTAACTAGGGTTAGTATTGATATTTATACTGGTTGTTGTTACAGTTGATATGATTTCACCTTGGGTGAATGTTGTACTTTCCGCTGCTTATTGATTATGAAATTTTTTAAAAAAAAATCCTTAGCCTATTATGGTAAGAAAAAAATTGTATTACATGCATCATATTAGGCACTTAGAGATTCATATGCATGCATATGTACCATACCATGTAGTTTCATTAGTAAATTTCCTGCTAATATTGATTGTGTGCCTTGAATATGTGACATGTCTTGAATTTATTTAGTATGTCTTGATTAGATAGCATGTTTCAGTGATACAATTAACATGCTTGTGTGATAAAATTCCATGCTTCCTATCTTCTTATATGCCATGCTTTTATGTTATAACATTTTTAGTGATTTAAACATGTTTTGTTGTGATAGTTATTTGTAGTGACATTGTATCTCGCTGATAAATGATAGGTTGTTATGGATAAATGTTGTTGGTTGCAAATACGACAGAACCAGTTTTTTTAGTGTTAAGGTGTATGGACACCTTATAACTTGGGAAAAGGGTAACCCGTGTATTCGAACTTATGAAAAAGGTTGCTAAAGTAAATCATAAAATTAATTGATCTTGAATGGGACCCTCGGGGCCACCTTTTTCAATAAAAGGAATTTAGATGCTAAATTTCCTGATAATGTTTGAATAACATTGAATTATTAAATGTTAAGAGGAAGTTGTTCTAACTTTCTTGTTTTGCCATGGGTGTTGTTTGAAAACCAAGTGAACTTTTTGTGAACAATACTTGTGTGTTTTTAGAATTATTTCAAATGTTTAAGGGTTTAAATGAATTAAATTTAAATGGTTAAAATGAAAATGGCTCTTGATCCTATTATTTAAATTGCTTTGCGTGACCAAGAGATAGAGTCAACGCGTGGGCTTCATAAGGGGCTAGCCCATGATAGATAGCACCCTTAGAGCCTAATATGCCTTGTTTCAGTTGTTAACTTTTAAGGTTGGTGTCGTTCGTGACGTTGTTCCTAGTAGGACTTTTTCATTTTAGAAATACATCCTCGTTCGGATGGGTGTTCATTGACCCCTTTGCTTCTTATTAAAGGGATGACTTGTTATGACGTCATCTGGGACAATCGTCATGTGACATGACCCGAATCTGTTATAAACCTTCTTCTGCTGTTAAGTATGGTTTCGGGTCACCTCCATGGTGGAGTGACTTGAGCGTTAATGAATCGGTTTCATCCCACTGCTCGGGAGAACTTTTGACTTGGGTATTTTGACACGCTGATCGGTTTATTTATCATCTTCCGTGTAAGATGTTCATGTGGTGATCGAGGTTCTTGGAACATCACACATGGGTTAAGATATTATCATATAGTGCACTGGTTAGCGGTTGATCTATTTTTGCGACGACATGGAAGATCTTAAGATGGGTAGTATCGCTTTTGTTTCCATAAACATGTCGATTCTTACTTGGTAGAACGACTGATCTTCTTGATGATCTTAGTTTCCTCTTAGTGCGCTCTCTCGAATGTGACGAGCATGTCCCCCATCTTGAACTCATTCTAGAGGCACTAGGATAGCATCGGTTATATGCTACGCTAATGTTTTAAAGCTGTAGGCTTGTCTTGCGATCTCCTTCGCAGTTGTTCATGGGGTTGGTGATTTCATTAATCTTTGACCTTATTCATGCTAAGGCACAGTTTTTTTCAATAACCTTGTGAAGGTTTGACTTTGGAATATCAACGAAGATTGGGTCAGGACATCGGTGTATGCACAGTTGGTAATCTAATGGTTTTCAAGACACATCGTCAGTTAAAGGACGAGTGTGGGTTTTAGATCAGTGATGTCTTCTGAGGAAGCATGAGTAACCTCTTTATTTTGGTTGAGTGAGATTGACCGTTTTCATTGTAGAGGTCCCTGTAATGGCCTCGGATGTAAGGATTCGTTTTGGTGTTTGAGTTTTAAAGTGAGTGTTAGCTTGGGTTTTAAAATATCAAGTGTGGTTTTCTTAGGAAAGGCTTAAAGATTCATTGGGCGTTGGGAACGCAATGTGATCTTGTTGAATGGAACTTCACAACCCTTGTAGTTTGGGTAATGTTTTTGTTGGTTCCCAAAGGCTTCTCAGGGATGAGAAGTTTTTAAGGTGGGTAGTTTGTAAGAACCCACGTTCTTAGACCATATAAATACGAGATTTTTTTTAAAAAAAATCATTTATAGGTGGGTCAGTTTTAAAACCGTGCTTCGGAACAAGGTTTCGAGTGCGCGAACCGGTTCAAGCGGTGACATCGGGCTGCGCATGGGCGGTTAGACCATGCAGGTCAAGTTGCGTAGTCGACCGATTTTCAAAACATGTTATCTAATTAAGTTGAATTAATGGATGTTTTAATAATAATAATAGTGAGAGATTATTATTATTAAATGTTGTGAAAACACATTTAATAAAATGATGGTCAAACGAGAT
This sequence comes from Viscum album, assembly GCA_963277665.1. NCBI lineage: Eukaryota > Viridiplantae > Streptophyta > Magnoliopsida > Santalales > Viscaceae > Viscum > Viscum album. The sequence goes on along the minus strand of OY728156.1, from coordinate 790,826,452 downwards.
TAAATGTGGATGTTTTAATAATAATAATAATTTTGGAAGATTGTTATTATACGCAGACGCGTTCATTTAAGTGGCGGTCAAACTCCATTAAATGTGAAATTACAATTTGACAAAGAACGTCAATTTAAAATCAATTGTTAGCGGATTTTAATTAACGTTGAATTTTTATTTAAATAAGCGTTACTTTTAATAACGCGTTATTGCTTCAAGTTCACAATAATGGATTTAATTAAATAAAGAGTGTATGATTATATAAGGAATCTAAATATAATTTTTGTGGTGATTATTATTAATTTGGATAATAATAATGATGGATTAATTGGGTTAGATTTAAAGGAAAAATTGTAATTTATTAAAGGCGCGTTAATTAATATAACGCGTTATATTAATTACGGTGGCTTCGCAATGAAGCATTTAATTAAATGAGAGCGTTTAAGTAAATGTTTGGTTAAAATTATTAGTTTTGATCATTATTATTACTCTAGATAATAATAATATTTGGGTAATTAAATAAGGGTTATGGTTGACTTAATTAATTAAATAAATGGTTGAAGAGTCCATTTAAGTATTTATGTGTAATTAATCCTAATAATAAATATTGTTGACTATTATTATTATTATTTTTATATTCTTGTGAATTTTATTATAAATATAACATTAATGATGGACTATATATATATACATAGAGTATAATATATATATATATATGTGTGTGTGTGTGTGTGTGTGTGTGTTTATAGATTAGTTGTAATATATATATATATATATATATGAGAGAGAGAGAGAAAAAAAGAATATTTTTTTAAAAAAAAAGGTGTTGGGCAAGGGGGGCATGACTCCCCCCTGACCCTTTTTTTCCCTCAATCACACAGGGTCCCCACCCACATGATGTCTTTTATTATTATTATTATTATTATTATTATTATCTATCTTTCCTCCTTCTCCCCAAACCGCACAAGACTCCTTCAAACCCTACGTGGAACCTATAGTGGCGGCTCTTCCTTCTCCTTACAAGGCAGCGCACGGCCCCTCCTCCGCAAGGTCTCCTATCCTCCTGCGGGTTCCCCTGCTGCAGCGCGCTGGTGGCTCTCTCCTTCCATGGTGGCAGCCTGCTATCCCACGCGGCTCTTTCCTATTGTCCCTCTCCGCACAGTGCGCACCTGCTAAAAGCTAGACCTCCATGGCATGATGTGGTCTCCTGTAACCCTAGGCATGTAGTGGCCGGACTTCCCTTTGTATTTCTCCTACAGCGCCTTCTTCCTCCGCCTTCTCCGCACGAGGCGTGGCCTCCCCCGGCGAACCTTATGTGCACCGCGTGAGACCAGGTGCACCCTCCCTGCAATGCGCGACCTCCTCCCTTCGGAGAAGGATTCCTCCCTGTTTCTCCTTGGTTTAGCTTTGATTCTTCAAGGTATGGCTCTTGGATACGTCATCCTACATCGCTCTGGAAATTTGTTTCATTTTCGGCGTCCGATTGGGATTCGACCGAAACCTGCGGTTTGGGTTTAACCGGGTTGTTGTGCTCTCCTTGTTTTAGGGTGTGCGGTGTTTTTTCGGGACCCGTTGGTCCGTGTTCCGGTGACCGCTGCCGAAGGAGATGTGGTACGAGTTGATTTTTCCCTACCACCATTGTTTTGGGTGAGTTTCTAAAACCCGCATTTTTTGTTTGCACTGCTTAATTTAAAGGCTGATTAATTTATCTGAGTTCTTGATGATTGTTTTGAAGTGTGGTTGTTTTTTCCACATTAATATTTTGGTGTGACTACTGTTTTTAGGTTGCGCATCAGACTTTGAGTGTGTGCGCTCTTGTTCTGAAGCATGTGTGCATGAACTACTTCTTTGAGTTAGAAATCATGGCTTGGCCTATTTGTTGAGGTTGTGTGGGCAGTGTGTCGGGACCGTTGGGCCACGCTCTGACAACCGCGGTTGAGCGCGACTACGTTTATCACTGACATTTGGGTAAGAATATATATATACATAATTTTTGTATATCTTGCATCAATTTAAATATGAATTTGAGTCTGTTAACCCTTGTAGCCTTTATCTGATCCAAAGTCAGTTTACCTGAGTTGTTAATTTTAGCAATATATTGTTGTTTACGTTGCAGGTTATATATGTGCATCTCTTTTATGTGTATAGGTGTATATATATATATATACACACATAAAATCCACGCATGTGTGACTGTGTGACCGATAAAGCAAGGTGTGTTAACCTGGGTCCACTCCGAGGGAAAACTGAAATCCAACATCCGAGTATATTGTCCTTCTCACCTTGAGGTAGGTGGTTTGTGCCTTTCTGTAGAAAGTCAATGAGTATTTTGTACAAATTCCACCAATACCCTTGAATGGGGTATTGTGTATTCCTGTTTTCCTTTATTGTATTGCCTGCTTTGCTTGATTTCTAGATTAGATATTTTTCCTGTGATTATGGTAGCTTTAATGTACTTTGGATGTTTGATGTGCTTGTTCTACCTGTTTGGCATTTTCCAGTTTCCATGCCAAGTGTAGGATATTGTAACTGTTGCTTTGTTATACTGTTGAGCCTTATATTGATATCCAAGTAGTTCTTGAGGTTTACTTGGACGATGCACGTGCGCTGAGCATTTTTATTTCCACACAGGACTGTGAGAACCTAGTGTAGTAGACCATAGAGAGAATGGATGTAAGGGCTTCTCCAAAGTGTCTTTTAATACAATGCGAGACCACAGAAGGAATTGACGATGAGTGCTTCCTCATAGATTTTGTAGTTCCTCGACGCGGGCCACAGGGGGAATGAGATGCTGAGTGCTTCCCCAGAGAGCCTTTAGTACGATATGAGACTATAGAGGGAATTGACGGTGAGTGCTTCCTCAGAGAGTCTATTTCTTAGCTGAACCAAAGGGGTGAGACTGTGTGTGCCTCCTAGAGGGTTTCTAGTACTTATAGGTTGAACCATAGGGGTTAGGCTGTGAGAGCTACCTAGAGGGTTACCTATTTTCTTCTTATTGTGGTTGTTTACTTGTGTACTTTATATGTTAGAACTGTGGATTGTTTTTGTTGTCTGCTTTTCTATTTACTGCTTCCTGCACTTTTACTTGCCTTGTATTCATTGATTGTTAGGCACAAATCTTTGGGTGATTGCCTACTAGTATTGTATCTCACACCCTGTTTGGGCCATGCTTTGGGCCTAAAAAGACTATGTTGCTGCAATTATAGATAATGGAAAGCGCCCTTCTACTTTAGGTTCTTGATTGCACTGGAGCTGGAGAGCATGAGACCGAGCTATGGCTTGCGATGCTGAGGAGACTTTTGACTTCTTTGTTTTCCCTTTTCATTTTTACTGTATTTCTTCCAGCTTTTTGTTTGGTTTGGCTATTTTATTAGACTTATAGCATGCCATGCATCATATCTTTATCTCCAGTTATTTATTATTTTATAAAGTCTTCCGCTGTTAAATTCTGATGAGATTATTGTTACTGCTTCCGCTATTATATATTGTTTCCTTCTTTTTTTATAACCTATGAGGGAATAGTTCCCCCAACTACCTTACCCAAGGCCCTCGCTGCTAGTCGGTATCCTCTGGCATTCGGGGGAATGCGCTTGAGGTCATGTGGAGAACTGGGTACGGGGCACCAGTTGACTGGCTCCGGATTCAGGTCGTCACAATATAATAGGATCATATATGATATTATAAATATAGATATTGTCCTGGTATAATTTAATAACATGATTTAACCATTATAAATGAGGTGACCACACCCTCAAATAATGAAAACTACTAGGTAAGGAATAATTTTGCAATCTCATTTTTATCCGAGATTGTTTATACATAAGTATTTACTAGGGATATATTTTTCATTCATGTCCATGTTTTCTAAAAATATTTTTATAAAATGTTTATTGTTATTCAAATATATGTTTAAAGTAATTTTTACCCATTTTTTACTTTTACTACATGGTATGGAAGGAATATTTCTTTTGTTTACCATATGAGGTAATTTTGAATTTTCTGATAAAAGTATGAGGAGAATGTTTTATTTTAACTTATATGGCATGAAAGGATTTTTACATATTCATAATGCCTTGTTTACATAAATATTCCTATACACAATTTCAAGTTTGTTTTTAACTAAATTCTTTTCTTTTAAAATTTCAGGGCATTTTGAGAATAGAAAACATTTTTGAAGAAGAAAGGATATTTCCCTCAGGAATTAAGATGAAGTGTTTTATCAAAATTATTTTCCATATAAGATGACATAGGGTTATGTTTCTATCCCTATTATTACATTGATTTGATTGTGTTTATGATGGAATTATGAAATCCATTTATCTTGTATGGATTATGTTATGATGGAATAATGTTTAACAAACCTATAATATTTCATTGGTTATGTTATGATGAATGATTTATGTTTTTGTGGCACATGTAAGAATGATTTCATTATGATATGTGTGGGACCTATATCTCCCTCCAATTTATTCGGTAAAGATTTATATTTCATGAAATAGACATGACTGGAATAGAAAGTAAATCTAGTTCAGTAATATATGGTTGGAACAGCATGTAAACCCAGTTCAGTAATGCACTTTTTCCACTATGATAGTTTTGGAAACAATGCCTTAGATACTATAGAAATTATATTTTGTGCTTAATTGTTTTCCACAATTCCATGTTTTATGAAACTGCTATTGTATCATGGTTAATGTTTCTTTATGATTTATTCCTTATGAAATGCCAAGATTTATTTCATGACTCGTGATTTTGATATTTAAACTTTATGTTCATGTTTTTACATTCTTATGTTTATGGTTTGTTTTATGTTTTCAATGTTTACCCTTATTGAGAATTTGAGTTCACCCTTTTTATTTTTTCTTTTCCCCAAGATATAAATAAAGGTTTTAGGTAGGAAAACTAAAGGGGGATATCTTTATGGGAGATATTGAGGATATTTCACCAAGTTAGAAGATTATGATCCAAGTTTCCAAACACACTAAACTAATACGGTCTTTGGGAATATATTTTTATCATGTATTAATTATTCCTCAAAATTAATGTAATTTCTATGTATGCCAATCTTGGGTCGTTATACCATTGCTCAGATATAATTTGATCAGTAGTTCCACTAAATGATGAGGAATTATATCACATAAATTTATCCAACATAGTATATTCTCTCTATGGAATAGGTTTCTCCATTCAAGAAAGGTTATTTTTCATATCCTAATTAAGTTTCCCTATTATAGCCATAATTTTCTCCATTCCAATACCAGTTGTATTGTCTTCCTCAACAAGCCAATATCTATATTTTCCACAAGTATTGATATAATTCTTCTTTCCAAGAACTATAAAACAATAATATATAATTCAAAATATGTTATAACATATAAAATTTATGAATCATAAATATTAGAATCATAATCTCTAGTTTCGTTGGGGACATATTTATTTTTAAATCCTTAATAATGGTTTGTAAAGAAAATGTGAATTATCTAAAGTGTATCCCGAGGGAGTATCAAACTAGGTGCATAGTAAATCCTATTTTCATGTACCAAGTTATGTTGTGTCATGCTCGACGCACTTTTTTCAAGTTGTTACCCCTAGGTACATCTGTTCCATAACCACATCCACTTGCAGTATCCAGATAGGGATTTATTTCTAGGAATACCCACATATTCTATACCTTACCAAAATTCTAGGATGTTCTTATATAATTATCCTCAAAGTCTATATTAGGGTTATGTTCTATAATCTAAGTTTTATAAATCTATTTTCTAAGGTTTCTGCTAAAATTCCTCTGATACCAACTATAACGCCCCAACCCCAGAATATCTGAATCGATGCATTATTTTATTACATTAGCATGATTATAAAGAATCAAATCCCAAAGTACTGATCATTTTAACAGTTTTAAAAAACTAGATTACATAAATAACACCCATAATACATTGGTAAATATAAAATACAAACATGATACAAGATAAAATTAAATAAATAGAATCCGTGAAACTCATTCAAAGGATTCCTCTTCATAACCTAGGGAAAAGAAACATAATAAGGGTGAAATCAAATCCTCAATAAGGGTAAGTAAAATGAAATAAATAATGAATAAATGTGAATAAATCAACATTTTAAGGTAAATATTTGATAACACGTGCCATTCAAATAAATATATAAGTCCTAATCAATATGGCAAGGTAAGAGACTGAAAACACATTCCATTTTATCAATAAACTAGTAATGAAATTAATCTATAGATTTTTATCCTATGAAAACCTCATGTATAATAATAATTAAAAATGAAATATCTATGAAGAAAATGATTAATTATTGGACATCAAGTCTGAGGTACATGAAAACCTATATTATCAAGATTTATCCTCTAGAAAATTTAAAACTACGTGTAGAAACCTGTTTAATTTGGACAACTTATGTGTCTCATAAGAACATGTTGATGTATCAAGGGGATATATAAAGTCCAATACCTAACCATAATTTCATGCCCAAAACATTATTTATATTAAATAATTGATTTTATCAAAATAAAATTTTCCATATCAAATATCTGTATTGAATAAATGAATCAGATTTATCAAAAAATCCCTGGTTAATCAAATAACTATCAAAGTGAACATTGTATATAAAAAATGGTATACTATTTAGGAAATAATAATATACATCACCCAATAATGTGGATGTTTAAATGGTTAAAATAATGTGTTTGTTTCAAGATAAATTTAAAAATCACAAATAAATTGATATTGCAAAGATAATTATTAAAAATGTTCTTGAGGAAAATAATTTTTAAACATTCTAAAGTGTCCTAAACCACTTCGAAACATTTAAATAATAATATACATGAGGGACTAAAATTAAATTAAAATAATAACATCATGAGAATAAGGATATTAATTAAATATCATGTTAAATTGTAGTATATTAACCATATAAAAATAAAGTGGTGTATAACAATAAATAAGTCCCAAGGGAATTTAAATTGAGAAGAAATATCTTACCTTGTGTTTAATTTTATGTGAATGGACTTTAACCACTTTTATAATGGTTTTTAGAGTGTTAATAACTTATTAAAGAACTATATTAATATTTATAATATCATATATTATCTTCTTATAATATCTTATTACCCATTTGATAACAATCTTCCGTTATTTTCACTATTTCAAGTGTTAATTTCCTTGTTTATCGAGTATGTTTTAACTTGTTACTTATTGTTATTATTAATTAGATCATGGATTAATAATATATAGAATTTAAATCGTGATTTAAATATAATATATATTCATTATATGTGTATTTATAATAATTTATAATATTTGGAGATAGGTAATTAAATGCATCGTTCATGGAGATGGTAGGTTGTACGTACGCATAAACGCTACTTTCATTTTTTCATATTAAAAAAATAAAAAGTAAATGATATATATATATATATTTATTTATATTATAATTAAATTATAATTTTTATTTCATATATATCACATATTTTTAATAAAATAATCCTTTATACATTCCATTTATAGTGTGAACGAACCACATCACTTTGAGGGGCGGTAATCCACACTTCCACAAATGATGTTGTCGTATTTAAACAAAATAGAAAGAATAAGGGTATATGTTGTATAAAAATTATAGAAACATTAAGAAATTATAAATATAATATATATAATATATAAACATTTTTTCATCATAATTCCCATCATAATAGGTGGTAAAGGAAAAATGAGGAATCATCGTTTCATGAGGTGGTAGTTTGTTGTACATATAAACGGTAGATTTGTTACCCATTAGATGGATGTGTGTGTAATTTAAAATAAAAAAATTAACATAAAAACATACCAATATATTTATTATACTTATATTATTATATAATATTGGAATAATAATATTTTAGGGGCCTTATAAAGAAAAATAAAACTAAAGAGCTTGAGGAATGATGTTACCTCTTCTTTGGGTAACTTCTTTTGGTTTCTACCAAATGGATTACTTGGATAGATTTATTCCTAAGTTTAGGATTATTGTTTGAAGGTATGAATTTTTAGGAGATATTTGGGTAGATATTGGTAGATCCAAATGGCATGAGAGGTGTGAGAGAGTGGGAGGGGTGAGTGCCTTTTTATAGTGGAGGAGGAGTGGCATTCTGGTAAATATTTGGAAAGGGAATTACACCCATGTTTTTTCTATTTAAAGTGGATCCAGTAGTGGTCAAAAGTAGATCCAATGGATTAGAGGTTCTAAATATGGACATAAAATGGATTTTGGACAAGTTTATAGGTTATTTTGGGCCTTAAGTTTTAGGCTTAGTCCTTTATTAAGCTAATTTTTCTCTTAATCATCATAATTAATTTTAATTACTTTCACTAATATTTTTTGTCCAAAACTAATATAACCTTATTAGACATTATAAATTATGATTATTCAAAATATTTAATCAATTTTTCTAAATTTAATCACATAAGTGGCATAAACTAATTTAAAATTAATCACATAGAAGGGGCAACAATGCATGTTTATAAAGTAAAAACGTCCAAGAGATTGCTAAGTTTTTATATCCAATTTCAAAATAAAATTGATTAAAATAAACTAAATTGTATTAATTAATAAAAAATTTATATTATTAAACTTTAAAACCAATTTAAAATTTTATTTAACCTTACAAATAAATTGTGAGAAAAAACAGTTTTGAATTAAAATTCATTATTTTTCACTATTCATCAAAAAATAAAACTTCGTAGAAAAATATAAAAAAATCACCCTAACCTAATTTTTTTAATTCAATTTATAAAATTAAGTTTATTTTTAAATATATAATTTAAAAAAATTCCAAAATTTATACTGAAAATTGGTTCTCCATTAAAAGGTGATAAAACTATCTTTATAAAAAAAATTGATTTTTATACGAAATATTGTGTTTGTTCTTCTATTATGACTATTTAATCTATTTCATAAATTTAAAAAATATTTTATTGAATATATAATATATAAATTTAATATATAAACTATATAAAAGTGTTATAATTTGATTAACTATGAAAAATGTGACTAAATAGTATTTTGTTTAAATCGGGTGTTGTGTGTATTGAAAATCTATAAACTAAATTAAATTAATTATAAAAGGAAAATATGGTAAAGCGTTGAAGTGATATAAGGGTGTCTATGGCTGAAGGATCTAGCTAGGAGGTAGACCATCATGGCGGTGGATTGTGATGTTGAGGAGGATAGTGGTGACACTGCTAGTGGACCAGTCGGTCGACTTCTATACCTGATGCATTGAAGCACTATCTAGGCACACCCATCTTATCTGCTATAGCGGGATCACTCGACACTATATAGGAACACACCTTGTATAAGAAATTTCCAAGAACCATAACAAGAATAATGTATATATATCTTTAATTACATAATAAAAATCGTAAAAACAATAATTATTCCTTTCATAACTTGATTAACCTATGGAAAAGAAATGGGTTCCATAATGATATATTTGAAACATGATTAACCTGTGGAAAAGAAATGGATTCTAGAACAATGTCTTTGAATCTTGATTATCCAATATAGAATAAAAAAGTTCAATAACAATATCTTTGAAACATTATTAACCTAGGGAAAAGAAACAAGTTCAATAAAAATATATTTGAAACATGATTAACTCATAGAAAATAAATGGGTTCCATAACAATCTCTTTGAAACATGATTAACCCGTGAAAAAGAAAAGGGTTCCAAAAAAATCTCTTGAAACAATAATAATCTATCCAGAGAAATAATTTTGATTGTATCATTAAAAAATATCCCTATTTGAGAATAAGTAACAAAAAGGTTTATTGATGTTGATGACTAGAAATACGATTAAAAGATCATTAAAAAATTCAGGAAAATAACATTTCCATTTTGAAAATCAATTTTAAAAAAACTAAAAATTCATAAAATACATTGAAAATAATTTTCTTTGAAAACAGTCATGGAAACATATAAATGAAAATTCAAGGAAAATAATGTACATGAAGATAGGAAAATCCATTCTTGTTATAAATTATAAAAATAAACATTCTTTTCAAAACATTTTGAAAAATGGAGTCAAAAGTGACCCATTTGCAAAATGTTAGGAAATTTCCATTTTAAATATTTTAAAAGAAGGGAAAATATAATGAAAAATTGTTTTAAGAAATCATTTATTTTTAGAAAATAAAATTCTTGAAAACATTTTTGAATTTTTTTAAACATGGATATGAAAGAGAAAGATATCTAATCTAAAAGAAAATACAAGATCAGTATCACTTAGAAACAAATTTCTTGATATTTCTTTAATAAACAAGAGAGTAAATGTAAATCAAACATGTTAACCACATTCATAAATAGTGTAGAATAAAGTGATGTTGTTCAATAAAATAAGAGCATATGATTTTTTTAAAATAAACCTTGAACATAAACAATCTCAAAAGGAAGAAGATAATAACATAAAACCTTTTCTACTTTGGAAACTCTCCAATCATAAGCTCCATGAAATAATAACATAAAATGATACATTAAATATCATTAAAATAAAGAGATTAATGATATAACATGTCAAATGGTAGTATATACACCTAATAAATGAATATAAGTGTATATCATAAATTTATTTATCAAAGAAAGATAATTTGAGATGAATAACCCTTCAAAAAATAATACCATTGAATTTGAGAATTAATCAATGAATAGATTATGTGTACCAAATGTAAATACACATAACAAAAGTGGAACTAAAATATAATATAATCAAAATTCAATACACACATACTCTTAGAATATGAAATTACTTGAAAGAGTAATATATCTCAATGAAAAGAAATTGAGTTATGAAATTCTTTACCACTTGGTAACTTTCAATTAAAATCCCCTTAGATGAAATATTTCAAATTGAAACTAAAAATTACATGATATATTAAGAATTAATGATATTACACATAAAATGGTTAGTATATACACCACATAATAAAAACAAGTGGTGAATATGGCATATATCTCATAGAAATAAAAAGTGAGACAAGAAAACCCTTACCTCGAGTCCGGAATTTCATTATATGTCTATTATCTCCTGTATAATAAGCTTAAATAAATTATTTAATTTATTAGGAACATTATCTAGGTTTAACATATTATTATTTAATAATTTATTTTATTTATTTTTAAGTAAATATTTAAATATTTAATCAGTTAAGTCTGCATCGAGTGTTTTGAGGATGTTTGGTTCATTGTTTCAAAACAAATTTGGTGTGTAGACCATGGTCAAAGAGGTCATAATTTAAACATATTCATAATAATAATCATGATATAATTATCGTATTTATTCTTAAATTATACTTTTTAAACTAATCATGAAAAATGGTTATGGAAAATGAACTATGTTATGATCATGGAGATGGTAGATCGTACGTATGCATGAATAACATTTCCATTTTTCAATTATCACTATAGAAAGAATGTATATATTATTTTATCTTTACAAAATGATCATAATATCATAAATACCATATTTTTTCTATAAATAAACTTATATATTTCATTCTTTGGATGTGGTGATGAAAAAATAATCACATCGCTTTATGGAGACGGTAGTCCACAAGTACATGAAAACACTATCATTCTTTAGTATAAGAAATAAAATGATATATTATATTTTTATAATGATATATATGTTATTAATATAATTATTATTTAACTTTTATCACATATATTCATTCACATTATACTTATTACCTTTTATGTCAAGCGTTAGTGAAAAACAAATCACATCGCTTCGTGAGGTGGTAGTTCGTCGTACACATGAGCGATGTTATCGTATCCCCCATAGAATGGAGATTAAAATCATATATGAGATATCATAACTCTATAAGTATAAATATGTTATAAATATCATATATATACTTTAAATCCATCATTATAATTTTAATATCCTGTTACTATTTTTCAGGTATTTCTAAACCCCTACTTTTTACCAATATTTGGTTGGGTTTCAATTGGGGTTGCTTCTGGTGATTTTTTGAAAACATTTAAATTTTTTGGGATAGTTAACAATTGGTGAAAAGTTTTCCCAAACATAATTCCCTATCATAGAAACCATGCAAGCCAAGGTAGTGGGATTTTTCATGGTTGGCGCATGGTTACTCAAGTCATCTTACCTCTTAGCAAAAATTGTGTAGCCTATTTATAACTAGCACACGACTTGCACACGGTTTGTCTAAATTGTGCGCCTTTTCCCAGAAATCATGTGGATGGGATTTTAAGTAATCTAAAATTTTAATAAAATTTTCTAAACCCCTCATTTAGGTCCCTGATGGACTAGTATGACCCCAAACTAGTTTCTCCCAACCTTAGAGCTCCCCAGAAGGATTCCTGGCCCCTTAGATCCCTCCCAGAAGTGATTCGAAGCTAGACGAACACCCTTCTCTCTTCATTTGGTTTGTTTCCTCATCCTTGTCTCTTTATCCCATGGTATATCTTCTTCTATATAAGGTTTCATGGATCCATATATTGATTTATGGATCTAATACCCTCTGTTTTGGGATTTTAAACCTAGGTTTGATTCCCATTTTTATTGTTGTCATTCTTCCTCGGCAAATACTGATTTAGGGTTTGACGCTTCGAGATCTAGAGACTCTAAGGTAGGTGGTTCCATTATGATGTAAAATTTACCTTAACCCTAAATTTATATGCTTAATTTCATTTATTGGAATTAAATGAAATTTCTTGGTTTTGATTAAATGGATTTCAATTGTTTTGTTTTAAAACCACAATTACATTGAATTGGGGTTTTTAAGAAAAATGGGTTCTTGGAATGAAATTAAAAAACCCCCAATTCCAATGAATTGGGGTGTGTTTATGGAAATTTTTGAAATTTAAATTTTTTAATTTAAATTTTGGATTTGGTGGAAATTTATTTAATCAAATTTTTTAATTTAATTATGGAAATTTTTTTGATGGAAAATTGTGAAAAACCCCAATTCCATTGAATTGGGGGTTTTTGATGAAATTTATGGAATTGTATAAAAAATTAAATTGATGAATTTAATTATTAAATTGATTTTGAAATTTAATTAATTGGTTTTAAATCATTATTTGTGAAAAATGGATTACAAATGGTTCAATGAAAACCTTAGGGTTTCATCTTTGGGAAAAGGTATGTCTTTTATTAAAATATTGTTATGGATTTTAAAGAGAAAATTGAAATATTTTAATGGATAATAGGATTAATTGTATTTTAAGCAGTCTTAAAATAAATTACCCATAATTTTTTATACTAGAACACATACAAGATTTAGATAGTTAGTGAGTTATTTTGGGCGGCACATTATGACTTATAATGTTCAAAAACTTAATATCAGCAAATAACATCTCTTAGGTGATGGTTATGAGTCCTCTTTGGCCTTAGACCCAAAGGGGTGTATGTACAAATTTATTGTTTCATGGTGTAGGGTCACTATATCCTAGAACTATCGTACCTATCTTACATATAACCATGTTTCTCACTTTTTTTATTTCAAATGTATATATTCCATTGTTGTAAACTTTTTTAAATGCCTTGTGGATTTATATAAACTATTTTATATAAAAGTTTTTATCTAATATATTTTATGAAAAGTTCTATTTTTTTAAATCACCCTTTTATTAAAGTAAAATTACATTGTTTGAAATGTATTTCCATCATTTGAAATTTTAAGCATGAATTTCTAAATTATTTCCATCTTTTTAATTATAAATCATGATTTGTTTAAATATTATTCTGGTATGCCAAACCTATTTATTTGAAAATTGAAAATGCGTTATTGGTTAATTTGATATTTGCATCTTGTTATGGAACCTTTGGGTGAAATCCAATTGGTATTTTTCTCACACCCTACTTTTTCCTTCAAGTGTTTTTAGATTATCTTCTTCTAGGATTGAGTAAGGGAAAATGATCACTTGGAGGTGGTTCTAGCTATTGATTTGTGGATTTAGTGAGTTGTGTCCTTAAGTACTTTGGAAGTTTTTCCTATTTTTATGGTACTTGATTTTATTAATTGGGTTTTTATACCTATTTTACTTCTATTAAATTACTCCCAACTGAGTTTCTTTTAATATTCATATTGTCTTGTTTCTTTAACTTTTGCAATGTTTGTAGCAAAACTGTTCCCACTTACATTTTGTGTGATGCCAAGTGCTAGTCGCCAATCTGTGGGGATTATAAATTCCCTTAAATCAATGTTAGTGATGGTTTGTGTGTAGTTTACCAGGGTACACGAGCTATTTTATGGCAACAAAAATTTATGATAGTCGATGATGCAAGACGAATGACATCAATTCATGATGTAGGAGTCTATCGTACACACAAATAATGATTTCGTATCATATTTGATGGAAGAGGAGATTGATTTATGTTATTAAATTAGAATAATAGAATATCAAGATATAAGAGATACTATTTTTATCATATTATCAAAGATAAAAATATTTTAAGGATGTGAAAGAAGAAATAAAACATAAATGCATAGTTGGAAATTTCACCTCTTCCCAGGCCACCTCTTTAGAATTATACATAAAGTATTCCAATAATAGATTTCTAACCAAACCAAGGATTATAAGATTATGGGATATAAGTTATTAAGTTATTTGGGTAGTTATTTTTCAATCCAAAATGGTTTTATGGTGTGAATAAGAGGGGATAGGGGTGCTCGCTTATAACTGAGGTGAGTGTCACACTTGTAATTTTTTAAAAGAAAAAGGTGTACCCACATTTTTTATAAAATAAAAGGGTCCAAAATAGAGTATTATAGAGACCTATAAATGATAAGTTCTAAATATGGTCATAAAATAGATTGTATATAAGTTTTTAGATCATTTTGACCCTTATATTTTTAGTTTATTCCCCCAATAAACCAATTTTTACCTTAACTATGGTAATTAATTTTTACTTTTTCACTATTCATTATGGTTAAAAATTAATTTGTACTTATTAAAAAATATAAATTATTATTATTCCAAATATTAAATTCTTTTTACCAAATTAAATTCACATAAGTGGAAAATTTTATTTTAAAATTAAACCTGTAGATGCAATTAAAATGTGGGTTTTAAAGAAGAGTATTTTTCAAAAAAATGGTTTTATATTAACTATTTTATTAATAATAATTATTGTATTAACCTAAATTAATATTTATTGATATATAATATATAAATTTAATTTAAATCGTTCCTCATTAAGGGTTTTCTAATTAATAAAAAAGGAGAAACATTATTCACTTTAAAATAGTTTTCAGAAAAATATCGTTTTTAAAGCCAAAGACAAACTTATACTAAAATCCAATATGAAGGTGATTAAAAATAAAATAAGTACATTTAATATAAATAAATAATAGTTTTTTTTAATTTAAATAATATTAAAATAGTAATATAACTTTTAAATTTCTTAATTTATTGAAAAGAAATGACATATTTACAAAAATCAATATTTTTCACTATTCACTGAAAAATCAATATTTTATAAAATGTCCCAAATTTTCACCCAAAGTAAATTTTGATATGTTGATTTCAAAAATTAATTTAATTTTATCAAATAAATTTTATAAAATTTCAAAAAATCAATTATATTTTTTTTATGAAAAGCAACAGAAATAATTTTTTAAGAAAACATATTTTTGAAGAATAAAATTACTTTACAAAAAATTGATTAATTATTTACTAAAAATTTTACAACAATTTATATTGAGTAGTAAATTTATATATATGTGTGTGTATGTTTTTGTCATTAATTATTTAATTCTATTCATACCTTCAAATTTAACAGCCAGTTTAAATAGTTATATATATCACTAGTCGTTTATGATCAATATTGTAAGTCAAATAGGCTATCAAATATAGTTTTATTTTCTAAAATCTTGGGGTGTTATATCCTCCACCCCTACCCCCACCCCCCATACACACACCTCCCTTAATAAATCTCATTATCATAATTTGAACTTTAACTCAGTAATAAAAGGTTGAAAATTTGAAAATACCTTTTTTTTAACTCACATAAAAAAAGGGTTAATAAAACTTCCTCTTGATAAGAGAGAAAATGACATAAAATGGTCATCTGGAATAAAAAAATACTAGGTATCCAAATATGATCACATAGGTGGGAATTAAATATTTTTATGTTGATAAAAATAATAATTCCTAGATAATTATATGGAGTGATATAGTTCAATGATCATAATAAATTGAATGATCAATAGAAAGCTAACAACCAGAAAAGCATGAACCCAACATGTGTAAAAAAGGTCATTGATGTTATCAAAAATTGTAGTAATATGATAAAATTTTGTTTCAAGATACTTTTCCTAGAGTTGAGTAATTTTTTTACCATATAAACTAATAGAATAATGAAATTTACTTACTTGATATGTTTAATTTCATCCTTTAATCAATTTCCACCACAATCAATATTTTTCTCCAAATGATTATTATTCATGATAAACTTTTTTTCATTCATGAAGCACTAAAATAAACTTTTAAAAGACCAAATATACCTAAAATGGATAATCAAGTTATTACACCTTCCTTTAGACATTAAACAAAACCAAAAAAATATCACATGGTAAGATATTTACCAAAATGAGTAAACCATCATATGATGAAATAATACATTAATCTCCAAAATTAAATAGTAATACACAAAGTTAAAACTAAATCACTCTTAAATAGTCTCAACATTAAATAGTGTTTTAACCTCAAATTTTATCTCGTACCTTTCAAATTTTAATCTCAAAATATGGTTATGTCCTTTTGAAATAACATTAATCACTTAGTCATAAGTTCACTTTTCAATCTCATGTTTATTTATATGATAAAACATGTGTTCCCATAATTACCTTAATATCCAAGATCATGTAAAAACTAATTTTTATAAATACCTTAAATATTATTTCTAAAAAATAAATTCATACTACACATTAAACAAAATCTTTATATATACTTCAACCTAATAAAACATCTCCTCAAATTTCATTAATCATTTTAAGATATCATTGCTTAAAAGCTCAAAAAGGTGTCTAAGACTTTAAAATTATTATTATACTTAATCTTATAGTCCTATTATGTTATCAATAATTCTTAAGATAACCTCACATAAAAACATCCTAATCTCAAAATTTATCTCAACCTTTCCTCTAATACCAACTATAATAGCGTGGGACCCTCACTCTGAGATTCGATGCTAAAAACATTGTCTTTGAATTTTTGGATTTGATACCAATGAAGGTGGCCTAATTTTCTAAATTAAAAACTTACAATATCAAAAGAAAATATTGGATCACTTACATTATAAAGTACCTTTTAGGTTTAGAGTTTTAGAAAATTAGGATAAACTCTTATATAAGTAATACCCAAGAATTAAAGAGAGTGCCTTTCCCATTATACCTAGCTTTTCATATTCCATATTAGGTCATCAACTTCATTCATAAAAAACCATTATAGACGTAATTCATTCAACATCGTACTTTATAATATAGGGGTAGTGAAACATAATAAGTGTGATATCAAATGCTCAGTAAGGGTAAACATATGCATTAACAATTGAATGTCATCAATGAGAATAATAAGAGAATAATGGAATAATGACATAATCAGAGTGCATGAGCATAGAATGAGAATATTCATACCCATCAATACCTGGATAATGAAACATGTAAACATGGAATAAGGATTTGAAAAATGAAAGTCTTCAGAATCAATAATCATGAGCCATGTGATATCAATCTTGATCATAAGAAACATTATAAACCCATTGCAAGAAACAATAAAACATATTGGTATTTTAGAACATAATATTCATAGAACACTTGTAGAACCCTTACATAACCCTTAAAAATTTAATAATCATACAGTCAAATTCCATACTCAATATATTAGAGAACTATCTAGGTGCACCCAAAAAATAAGCTATAATGGTCTCACCAGATGCTATTTGGGTTCACCCATTGTATAAGAAATTTCTTTGAACTAAAACATGAAAAAATTACTTAGATATTTTATTTAATCATAAAACTCATAAAAACAATCATTATTCTAGTAATAACTTGATTAACCTGTGGAAAAGATATATGTTTCATAACAATCTCTTTGAAACAAGATTAACCCATGGAAAAGAAACGGGTTTTATGATAATATCTTTCAAACATGATTAACCTATGGAAAATAAATTTTTTTTCATAAAAATCTATTTGAAACGTGAT
Organism: Viscum album; assembly: GCA_963277665.1. Lineage (NCBI taxonomy): Eukaryota > Viridiplantae > Streptophyta > Magnoliopsida > Santalales > Viscaceae > Viscum > Viscum album. The sequence goes on along the minus strand of OY728156.1, from coordinate 790,808,227 downwards.
TAACACATAGAAAATAAACAGGTTCCATAAAAATTTCTTTGATACATGATTAACCCATGGAAGAGAAATGGGGTTTGTAATGATCTCTTTGAAATAATAATAATCCATCCAAATAAATAATGAGGATTGTATCATTAAAAAATATCTCCATTGGAGCATAAGTATCCAAAAGTTTTATTGATTTTGATGAATGGAAGTACTATTAAAAGATCATTGGAAATATTTTTGAGGAAAATAACATTTTCATTTTGAAAATCACTTTCAAAAAACTAAAAATTAACAAAATATTTAGAAAATAATTTACTTTGAAAAAAAACCTTGTAAATATATATAGTAAACTTCATGGAAAATAATGAACATAATTATGGGAAAATCCTTTCATATTATAAATGTTAAAAATAAACATTATTTTAAAAACATTTTGAAAAGGGGAGTCAAAAGTGACCCATTTTGAAAAATTTAAGAAATTTCTTTTTAAAAAAATTTAAAATAAGGTAAAATATCATGTAAAATGGTTTTAGAAAATAATTTATTTTTTCAAAAGAATTTGTGAAAACATGGATATGGGAGATAAAGATAACGAAACTAAAAGAAAATACAATATCAATATCACTTATAAACAAAGTTATTGATATTTATTCAATAAATAAGAGAGGAAATGGAAATAAAAAATGGTAAAAACATTCATAACCATTGGAGAATAAAGATATATGGTTCAATAAAATAATATCATATGATTTCCTATAAAGAAACCTTGATCATAAATGACCTCAAACGGATGGAGATTGTAACATAAAGTATTTTCCACTTTAGTAACTCTTAAATCATAATACCTATAAATAAATAACATTGTGTTATATAATAAATATTATAAACTTAAGTAGTTTCATGATATAACATTTCAAAGGTTAGTATATACACTGCACAAATGAGTACAGGTGCATATCATAAATGTATGTCTCAAAGAAAGATAATTTGAGATGAATAACCCTTACAAAAATCATACCATTGAATTTGAGAATTAATGAATGATTATATTATGTGTATAAAATGTAGATACATATAAAAAATAGTAAATAAAATATTATATAATCAGAATTCAATACACACATAATCTTAAAATATAAAATACCATAAATACGTAATATATCTCAATGAGAATAAATTGAGTTACGAAATTATTTACCACTTAGTAACTTTCATTTCAAATTACCTTGGATAAAATATATCAAATTGAAACCTAAAATGACATGATTTATAAAGTATTCAAGATATTACATGTAAAACTTTCATCATATACACCACATAATAAAAACAAGTGGTGAATATGACATATGTCTCATAGAAATAAAAAGTCATATGAGAAAACCCTTACCTCGAGTCTAGAATTTATTTATATGTCTTTTATCTCCTATATAATAAGATTAAATAAATTATTTTATTTATTATAAACCTTTTACAGGTTTATAACCTTATACTTAAATCATTTATTTAATTTATTTTTAATTACATATTTAAAATTTAATCATTTAAGTTTTCATCGGGTGGTTTGAGGACGTTTGGTTCATTATTTCAAAATGGATTTGGTTCTTGACCATAGTTAAAGAGTTAATTAATTAAATATCTATATAATAATAATAATGAAATAATTATCATATTTATTCATAAATTATACTTTTAAAACTAATCATGGAAAATCGTTACGAAAAATGAACTATGTTACGATCATGGAGACGATAGGTCGTAAGTACGCATGAGTAATATTTTCATTTTTCAATGATCATTATGGAAATAAGTTATGTTTTATTTTATATTTATATAATTATAATAATATCATAAATACCATATTTTTATCTAAATATACTTATATATATCATTCTTGTGATGTGGTGATGAAAAAATAATGGCATCGCTTCGTAGAGGAAGTAGTCCACAAGTACACAAACGACGTTATCATTTTTTAGTGTAAGAAAAAAAAGATATATTATAATTAATGATGATAAATATTTAATTAATATAATTATTATTCTATTTATATCACATATATTCATTAAAATTATCCTTATTACCTTTCATTTAAAGCATTAGTGGAAAAAATTGCATTGCTTCGTGAGGTGATAGTCAATCGTACACATGAGCAGAATTATCATATCCCCCACATAATGGAAAGTAAAAAGAGGTATATTTGATATAATAACTAAATAATTATAAATAATATATAAATATCATATATATACTGTAAATACATCATTAAAACAATCCATAAGAGGCGATTATGGAAAACTAACGGCATTGATTCGCGAAGCGGTAGTCCACCGTACATACGAATGATGATTTCATATCTCATTTGATGGAAGAGGAGATATATTTTGGTTATTAAATTAGTATAATAACATATAAGGATATATTATATATTGTTTTTATCATATGATCATATTTTAAAAATATTTTAAAGAGGTGTAAGAATAAATAAAATTAAAACGCATAGTTAGGAATTTTATCTCTTCTCAAACCACCATTTTAATATTATACCTAAAGTATTCCTAGAATGGATTTATGACCACAAAAAGATTCTAGGATGATGGTATGGAATTTTTAAAGTTAAATGGTAAGGTATTTACTGAAACAAAAGGGTTTTATGGTGTGAAGAAGAGGGGATATGGGGTGTCCGTTTATAAGTGAGGTGAGTGGCATGCTTGTAATTTTTGAAAAGAAAAAGGTGTACCCACATTTTTCATATTCCAAAAGGATAAAAAATGAATTATTGTAGATCCTTAGACATCATAATTTTGAAATATTTCTATAAAATAGTTTTTATAGAAATTTTTAGTTTATTTTGACCCTTATTTTATAGTTTAAGCCCTGGTAAACACATTTTTACCTTAACTGTGATATTAATTTTTACTGTTTTCACTATTCATTATTGTCAAAAATTAAGTTTTACTTATTTAAAATATAAATTACGATGATTAAAAATATTTAATATATTTTATGATATTTATTTCACATAAGTGGAAATTTTTAATTTAAAATTAAACCCGTATATGTGATGAAAAAACGGGTTTTCAAGAAGTGTATTTTCAAGGAAAATATGATTTTATATTAAATATATGAGTAATAATTATTATTATTTGAATATAAATTAATATTTATTGATATATTATATATAAATTTCATTTAAATCATTCCTCATTATGGGTTTCTTTAATTAATTAAAAATGAGAGACATTATTCACTTCAAAATAGTTTTTAGAAAAATCTCATTTTTATACCCAAAGATAAAATTATAATAAAATATAATATGAAGTTGATTAAAAATAAATTAATTAGATTAAATATAACTAAATAATACTTATATTACTTTAAATAATATTCAAAACATAATGTAACTTTTAAATTTTTTAATTTATTGAAAATAAATGACATTTTTACAAAAATAAGTATTTTTCTCTATTAACTGAAAAATCGATATTTTTTGAAAAGTCCATAAATTTCACCCAAAGTAAATTTTGATATGAAAATTCAAAAAAATTAATTTCATTTTATCAAATAAATTTTCAGAAACTTACAAAAATTAGTTATAATATTTTTTCCATGAAAATCAATAAAAACATTTTTGAAATAAACATATTTTTGATGAATAAAATAACTTAACTAAAAAACGATTGATTATTTACTAAAAATTTATCAATAATTTATGTTTATTAGTAACTTTATATATATATATATAGATTTCATAAAGTATTTAATATTATTCATACCCTCAAATTTAACAACTAGGTTAAAATAGATATATATATTATGGGTCGTTTAAGCATGATGTTGTGCATAAAATATAATATTGAACATAGTTTTATTTTCTAAAATATTAGGATGTTATATAGAAAATGGTTATGGAAACTATGATGGATTATATCTGACTGAACAGGGTGAAAGTCAGGAGTGATGCGACACTGGGGTGACGACTTGAAGGAGATGACGATGACTAGGAGGGGCGGCCAACAGAAAAGGGTGTCCCCTTTTTTATTATTTTTTTATCTTAAATTGCTTTTATGTGAAGTTTAAAAAGGTTTTAATTTTATTTTTTTACTAGAAAAATGAAGCATGGACTACCATACCCCTTAAAATAATTTAAAAAATATTCTATTGTGACCCGCCAACCACCCTTATTTTTTAACATTTTTTTCAAATAAAAAAATTGTTCTCAATGTAGTTCGTTGCCCCAAGACCTACTATCTTTTGTAACTATTTTCTCAAAACCTAGAAATTATTCCTTTTGTTTTGTTTTGAATTTTCCACAAACTTATGGAATCGTTGCCAATATCTGGTACTTTTTCGATTACTGAAATCTGATCGGATCCTGACCGGAAAATGGGAGGTCACCAGAATCATCACTGGACACTAAAAATGGGTAAAATTAATATATATATATATATATGTGTGTGTGTGTGTGTGTGTTTTTAAATTTTATATACCACTAAAAATTACATTTGATCTAAATTAATTTTTTCAGATGGTCATAACTTATCCATCCGAGATCGAATCGATGGGTGGTCGGATCTATCAAGAAAAAAATTAATCCATCTACTTAATTTAAAGAAAATTTAATTTTCCTTGGCTCAGAAAATTTACATGATCAATCTGATACCAATTTATGGTATCGGGCCATGCAACGCAAGTTTGTGGAGTGGGGATTTAAAAAATTTCATCACCAGAGGGATGTAACTTCATCATCTTCAATGATCTGGGCCCCGATAAAGGTTTGATAATCACATGTGAATTTAATTAAAAAAAATATAAACAAACATTTACCTCATTTGAATCAAGGGTGTGTTATTCTAAAACTCATTTCTGGTGACCATTACTCAAAGGATATGAGGTTGAATCCCTCTATATCATCCACACATGCTTCAAGATTTTAAGAGTGCACTGATCATCAGAATCTGGGTGCTATCACGGAGGTGCAATGATGACTTTGATGTCCCGATTATCACTATGAATCCCTTACTTTGATCTGCAAAGGTTTTCATGGATCAATCACTATGAAAGATTCTTTATATCCCTAGGATACAAGAAGTAAGATAGAGGAACTCTTAAATTCTAGGGAATGAATGTTGCCACATAAATGTGCTCTACTTTTCTTATATAGAGGGGATTAAACACCCAAAAAGGGTTCCTAGACCACCGTATAAATAATTCCCACTAAATAAGAAATAAATGACATGTTATGATGAACTAAATGTATTATAAACATCATTTATATTTTTTAAACTACTTTTAATATATAATAAATATATTACACGATAAAAGCAAGACATTAGCTCGACTCTTAAATCCTAGAAATATTAAAAAAAACCTTGAATATTAAAATAAAATATGTTTGTATAATATTCTTCCATGTATTCACTTAATACCTTTTGAATAATTTTAATAAATAAATTCAACTTCAATTATTATATACTAAAATAATAAGGAATTTATTTATTCATTGTTGATCGATTATTATTGGACAAATATCAAACCTCATGGTGGGCCCACCATGTCATGTACTCTTATTCATTATAATAGGGAAGACTTTTGAATATGCTAAGTGTGTGGCCCTCTAGGACCTTATCTCGATAGTAGTTAACACTATTCATAGATCAGGAATGGAGTCTAACAACCCATCATGGTCTCTAAGGAGATGAGGAAAAGTCATAGAAATGAAAACATTTCCTATAAACACATGCCATGTAATATAATCTCTTTGTCATACGATATCTCATTTATCAAGATAAACTCATTATGTCATCATCCATACTTGTTTTATTATTTCTCAACCTAACTAGATGGTCATACATTCTTCTACCATGGTCATAGATTTAGTGAAGTCACTACCATCCTGTTCAATTGGGCCCGAGATATAAATTCCTTTCAGAAGAAGCAAATTCTATCTTGATTATTCAATCAATGTTATACCACTAACTACACACCCAATGCAAGAAACCTCTCTATGGAATCATTGTCATGGTTTTCATCTTCCATCATAGTATGTAATCAAATAGTATGCAACAATAAAAATCTCATGTTGGGAGACCATAACATGTGTTCTCAGATAGGAACTACCAATGACACCTGAAATATATGATGTTCATATTAGCATTTCATTCCTTATGATCTCATTTACTCAAGATCACTAAGTGTAAAATTCATGATAATAAGTTTCATTGCTTATGATCCCTCAGTACTTGATAGTCAAACATCATTTCTGTCCAATCAGTATAATTTATCTAGACCAAGGACGTATGTTCAAGATTACATTCATGGTATCTCTGAGTTATCATTTTAGCCTGGAAACTGTTATAACCCTTTGATATGACATGTAATCTAAGAACATTAACATAAATATTGTGGATGTAGAAGTATCATCACTATCATGGTAAGATAAACACACACACACACACACACACACACATATATATATATATATCAAACTATATACATGTAATGGTAATCAAAATACATACATGATTTGTGTCTAGGGCACCCACTTATGACAGTTTTAAGGTTGTGTCCTTATAATCCACACACATGCAACAAATTACACATTTAATAAAAAATAAATCATTATAAATCATTCTTATTTAAGATAAATCATGATCAAATCAATAAATTATCTTATTTAATTAATCATTTCATTTATATAATTCCATATCCAATAGTTCTTGAGATTCTGACCCATCATTATTTTAAATAAATAAATTTATTTATTTAAAATTGACTAAATAAAAAACATGTACCTTGGAGGCAACATGGAAAGTACCCATATGAACTACCTAGCATGTATGATATTCATATACCATTTTCTCATGTATCATATATCATACACATTTTATCATGTAATTTCATGAAGTGTACAATCAAATAAATAACACATTGACATATGTTATTTACATAGTGTGTTATGTTTTAATGCACAAAGAGTGATCATTGTATTATGACTTATACATAAAATTTAGTTCAGAATACTACCCAAAAATCAATTATATGTTGAATATATATATATATATAACTAATAACATGGAGTGTATGAGTCAAATGAATGACACAAGAAACAAATGTTAATAAGGTTTAAGTGGTATAATAAATTAATTTTAAATTCTATCTAATCAGGTAATATATATAACACTTTCTGGGTCATTGGTATGTTTTATTTTGAGATTTATTTATCCTTGGGTGTGTTCTTGGAGTTCATGAGTGACATGGGTCAAAACTGAGAGTTTTGGGGGAGATAGAACAGGGTTCATGGTTAGTGCATGATTTTTATTAACTGTGTGTAAAACATTTAAGGGGTGTTGTAGTTTTGATAGTGTAGTTTCACATGGTTTGAGGATATTTTTTCAAATTTTTCAACACCCCAGAGAAAATTGTGCATCCTGTTTTAGGAGTAAAGTGGCACTGGCATAGTTGGCGCACTATTTTTCTAACTATGCGGCTAAACCATGTGGCCTGTTTTGGATGTAAAGTGGCACCCGCATAGTTGGCACACAGTTTTCCTAACCATGAGGCCAATTCATGTGACATTGTCCATATCATTAAAAATAGTGAATTTACCATTTTTAACCTATCGTGTTTTTATGTTTTGGGGGTTCTCTTTCCTCCTCTAGTGTGCGCAACCCTCCTCTCATGTTCATAGAGCTCTTCCCCTTCTTAATGGTAAATTATCCTTGATTTATTAGTGTTTTGGCTTGAGGTAAGTTGATTTCTCTTTGATTTATTCTTCTTTTCCCCTCCTCAAGCCTTATTCTTCCATTTTATAGAGTTCTGGAACCCTAGGGGTGGTGTTGGTCGAATATAGGGTTTTTTATGGGGATTTTTGGCTTGATTTATTGTGTTTTAGGAATGTAAGGCTTGGTTCTAGATCTTCCATGTGGTATTTTTCAAGGGAAATGATATTTGAACCGAATCTGATGTACTCTTTTCAATTTGAGGGTTTTTTCCATGGAAAAACATTAAATTTCTAATCGTCTTTGGTTTGTATTGTTTAAATTTTCATTAAAATGATTTATTCTTGGTGAATATTACATTTTTGATGTGTTTCATGTTTGGGTTTGTAAATTTTTTATTTAAAGAGGTGTTTTCCAAATGGGTGTGGCTTGTATGCCCACCAAGTGTTTAACAAAAAGGATCAAAGTGGTTTTATGGTTTTAAATGGATTTATAAAATGGATTTTGAAATGGTTTTAAATTAGGATGTTTTTTTTGATAAAATTGGAATGTTTCATTTATGAATTTAATTATGTAATAACTTAATTAATATGGGAACTTCTTTTACTATAGAAACATCAGAATTTAGAGTGAAAAATAGGTTTTTAGATGAAGAAAATATAGTCATAAAAGAATAAGAAGTAGAACACTAAAAATGATTTTTGTTGTTTGAGAAGAATTCTTATGTCCATGGAGAGGTATAATCACTTCACTATGAAATCCTAGAGAAGAATTATAAAGAGATCTCATAGTTTCTCAAACACAGAAAACACTATCTTGAAATGATCTAATAAAGAGGATGAAGCATTATTCCACCAACCACATAGAAATTATGTTGTGATATAGTGAAAGGGGGTGGAAGTATTCACTACTACAGTGTCATGGCCACCCAAGTTCAAGATTCTATAGTGGTTGGTGGAAAAATTATGTGAAGTAACAGTTCCACTATCTCCAAAGGTTGGAGCTACTACAATGGTCATGCTAGAATTCCACACTACTACAATTCCCTGTCAATGTCATTCGGTCAACTTTTATATAGTTGGATCAGGCTACACTAATACAACATCATCTATAAATGGATTGGGATACATCAATACAATAATCTCTCACTTGGATCTTGATCCTCTATGTTGATTTTCTTCAATTCCACCAAATTAGAAAACTTACTTAATATGAGCTCCTCCTCTTCTTCACTCATCGATGTGTGATTTCCATTGAAAACTTCAATTTCAAGCTATAATTTCATGAAATACCACTTGTTTTACTTTTTTTTCTCCCATGGTATCCTCCTATATTCTGAATCTTATCCTCCGTTCATTAGTGGAGATTAACAGAGGCACAATAGTGTCTCAACTTCAGTATTACCATTGGCTTTTTCAAAAGGTCTTCAGGATTGGTTCCAAAAATATTTTGAAATTTCATCAACCATCTTATATCAAGCCTATGATAAAATGGTAATTCAGTTGAATGTTATTTTTATGGTCATGAAACCTTGGGTTATTTGAAAGATGTATCGTACTCTAATTTTCATAGTGTAATACATTTTACTCTCATTTTCTACTCAAATCACCCAAGAAGTTCATTAGACAAACCATCTCCTTTAAATCTTCTATTATAGAAATTTATTCTTCCTCTATGTGGATAAATCCACCACATTATACAATTGTGATATTCGGTATACTAATGTTCCTCTACATGTAAATATATAACCTATGGTACTCCTCCTGTTGTTGACTTCACCTCCAAGGTCATCACCCACATGCCCCTATAAGGAATTTCCTTCCCCAAAGCATAGAGATATTTCCTTGATGCCCTTAAAATACCTTAGTATTCACTTTATAGCTTCCCAATGTTTCTTTTTGTGTTTTTCCATGTACCTTCTTACAAATCCCATTGCATGAGCAATGTTAGGTCAAGTACTGACCATGGAATACATCAGGCTTGCAATAGCTAAATCATATGGAACCTTTTCCATGTACTCAATCTCTTCTTCCATCATCGGTGATTTCTCCTTTAATAATTGAAAATTTTATTCCATGGGAATAAAAATCAGATTTTCTTCTATCATACTGAATCATCTCAAAACCATTCTAACATAGTCATCATGTGATTACATCAAGGTTCCTGCTATGCGGTCTCTATTAAACTTCATCCCCAAAATCTTGCCAGCTTCTCTAAGATATTTCATCTCAAACTCCTCATCCAGCTACCCTTTTAGCTCATAAATCCTCTGCATACATGATACTAAAATGATCATGTCTTCCACATATATAAGCAGTATAATTTATTCATCACCAAAGGACCTGATATAGAAACATTGATCCATGCCACGTCGTATGTATGAATTTTTAGTCATGAATGCACCAAACTTTTTTACACTACCTGGGTGCCTACTTCAACCCATATAAGCTCTTATGGAGTTTTCACACCAGGTACTCCTTCCCAGATTTAGCATATCCCTATGGATACTACATATATATTTCCTCCTCATGATCTTCATAAAGGAAAGTAATATAGAAATCAAGATGCTCAATATTAAAGTCGTATGATTCCATAATGCTGAGAACCACCCAAATGATGTTAAGCTTCATTATGGGTGATAAACTTTCTGTGAAATATACTTCTTCCTTCTATTGAAATACTATCACCACCATCCTTTCTTTATACCTCCTCTTTAAATCATTTTCTTCCTTTAATTGGTATACTCACTTTTTCTATAATGATTTTATTCCTTTTGGAATTGGTGTTAACTCCCAAGTGTTTTTATCATGCAATGAGGAAATATCCTCCTTCATAGCCAACTCCCACTTTCTTGACTCCTTCAACTGCATTATTTTTTCAAAACATTCTGGTTCTCCACTATTAGTCAATAATAAATAATATAAGGATGTTAAATACCTTTTCATAAGCATTATTACCCTTGTTTATCTCCTCAACTCCACTTGAGGAGTAAGATCCACTGGTTTTTCCATAACATGATCAGGAACACCTTCAAGCCCCACTTGCTCATGGAACTCTGATTCTTTATTCCCATTATCAACTTTATCTAGATGATAGTCATTGTACATTAAAAATTCATTAAATAGCACATTCTAGCTCCTGATGGCCATCTTGTTGAGATCGTCCCAAAAGTGAAAACCAAACACCTCAGAAATATAGCCAATAAAGTATCATGGTTTGTGTAATGACTTGGATTCTATTGGTTTTATTTTTAGAAAATTTCTAGGAAAATTCTGAGACGAGGAGCTAAGATGGTGTGTGGCCCTGAGGCCTGGTGTGCCCAGAATGGTCTGCCAAAAAATGTTAAATTTTAAATAGCACGCATGGGCAGTTTTTCTGAAAAAGTAAAATAACTATTAAATGTGTTCCCAAATCATAAATCTAAGGGCACTGTTGCATTTAGAATAGTGGTTTTAACCTAGACGTGACTTAATTTTAGTCATCACGGTCCTTCGGTGAGAAAACATGAAAATAGAATAACCATAAATAAAATATTTAAATAAAATTATTTTATGTTTCAAATCCATATAACTCACTAATGGTGACTTGGATTGGAAATATGAGACCACCTTTATCTCATAAGGGTGTTCTTTCCTTAAGTAGAGCCTAACATTGGCCGGTACAGGCCAACTGTGGAAATTAGTTTTTGGGACATGACCGTAAAAAAAATAATTAAACAAAGATTATTTTATTTTTGATAACTCATAAAAGGTAACTTGGATTGGAAATCTGAGAGTACCATTGATATTTTGAGGGTGTTATTTCCTTAGGCAGGGCCTAACATTGACTAGCACGATTCAAGGGTAAATGTTAATTTTCAGGAGTTTTAATGAAAAAATAAACTTAAAAAGTTTATTTTATTCAAAAATGTTTCGCCGCAATGCACCGATGAGGAAATTGTGTCATTTCATAAATGAAACAGCGTAATGATGCAAAAAAATAGCATAATAGAAATGTTGAAACGTGTTTCCTCCATTAATTTGATTAAAAAAGATACAGGATCAGGGATCCTAGAGTTTTCTATTAAGCCTTGAGGGAAGTTTGTTGGCAAATGATGAGCAGCGATGAATGATGAATGATAACTGATTAATGAACGAATTCAGATCAGTCATCGGTGGATTGAAAAATGACTAATTAAATATTCACCCTTCATCATCAATCAATCCAATCATATGTAGGGGTTTATTTCTAAGTTTTTACCTTCCCCCCGTTCTTCCTTACTAATCAAAGAATGCGGGTCAATTCACTAACAAATTGACCCGCAGTTCGATCGTCTATGAATGAATGGGATTTTTCATGTAGGGAGTTATGGGAAGTTGGATCCACAATTTTTTTATACTTAATTAAACTTATAACAAGTATTAATCATGCTGAAATGAACAAAGGTCATGGTCCATCCTTTGTGTGTTCCGTGTGCGTCCTTCTACTCCTCCCTTTTCTTCTGTTCTTTATGAAGTGATGGAAATTGCGGTTCAAGAAGGACAACAGTGGTGAATCAACCAGGTCATGAGGCTAAGGGAGACGGTGACACCGGGTGAATGACCACTGGCATGGTAGCCAGTGGAAGCGATAGAAGGTCATGGCCAGGAGGTTCGTGGTGGTGGCAAGGGCCATCGACCCGAAGGGCGGTGGAGGTGGAACCCACGGTAGTCGCCGTGGTTGGTGGACCAAATCCGCCGGTAGGCATAATGTGCTAGCGGCCGCGTGCAGGAAGGCGTCACACACCAGAGGCCATGTGTGGGAGGTGGCACGCACTGAAAAGGCGCCGTGGCAGAAGTAGGCCACGGCCAAGTTGGGTTGTGGTGGGGAGAAAACATGCGGTCAGTGAACCGTGTGCAGGGAGGAGGTCGGTCGAGCCAACTGTGTGATGTTGAGAAGATGAGGCACATTCCGCATCCATGATAGACCGAACTATCCCTATAGTGTGGTCCAGGACAGAGGGGGAATTGGTTTTCTAGGAGGCCCGGCTGGATAGAAACCGGCCAACCAGCATGGGCCCGGCTGGACAGAAACCAACCCGCCAGCGCGGGCCTGGCCAGAGGAAGGGGACTAGACTTCTAGGCGTCCTGGAGGGCTGGACCCTCATCCCAATGGTCTTGGACCTTATTCTAGGCTAGACCGGTTGGGTCGGCCAAACCTGGTCGGATCGGGTTAGCCGGGCCGGGTCGGACCGGGCCCAGACTCGATTGTCGCCTTTTCACTAAAAGACTCGTAAAATCCAAACTGTGCATTCGACTGATGAGTTGTTTGAGGAATTGGGACCCCTGTGATGAGATAGTCCTTTTGAAATAATTTAAGTTATTTTTCATGGAAGTTTAAATATGACCAGTGGATTGAAGAATATATTCTCTCGGAATCAAGCGTGCTGTGAGCAGAAATCCTGTGACTAGTTGTGATGAGAAGGAAGTGATGTGTGAACCTTAGTGGACCAGCAGACCTTAGTGAAGTGGGTACCTTAGTGGCCTAGTAGACCTCGGTGACATATAGACCTCAGTGGCCTAGTAGACCTCAGTTACGTGTAGACCTGAGTGGACCAGTAGACATCAGTGATGTGTGGACCTCACTGGCCTAGTATACCTCAGTGACGTATGGACCTTAGTATCCCATGATACCTCAATGACGTTCATACCTCAGTGGATCAGAAGGCCTCAGTGATGTGAGGACCTCAGTGTCCCAATAGACCTCAGTGATGAGCGAACCTCAGTAGCCCAGCAGACCTTAGTGACGAGCAGACCTCAATGGCCTAGAAGACCTTAGTGACTCATCGAGGATGAGTCCCTCAGTAGTACAAGATATTCAGCCTTACGATTGATAGTATTTCTTTCAATGATTTATATTATACCTATGTGAGCTTTCAACTACTTCATGTTTACTTTTCTTCGTGGTCTTTTCTTTGTGGTTTGGGGTCCCTACTGAGTATTGTGTTACTCACCGCCTGGTCCCGAACCACCAAGGTCTCTGTCCCTACTGAGTAACAAAATATTCATCCTTACGATTGATAGTCTTGCTTTCAATAATTTATATTATACCTGTGTGATCTTTCAACTAATTCTTGTGTACTTTTCTTTTTGGTCTTTTCTTTGTGGTTTGGGTTCCCTGTTGAGTTCGGGACCAGGCGGTGAGTAACACAATACTCGATGACCAACGTTTTGATAGAGACCTTGGTGGTTCAGGACCAGGCAGTGCCCAGTGATATTGGATAGGAAAGGCGTACTCCTATGGCTTCAGGTAGCTACTATTCACCTACCCTTCAGGTAGGGTTTTCTGTGGATGGGTTTACAGAGACCTTTGTACCATCTTGTTTACATCTTGTCTTTTATTGGGCTTGTATTCTAGACCCTTTACTTTAATCTTGTACTGTTTACTCTCATTAGTTGTCTTATTAGTTTTCATGTATTCCCTTTCAGCTTTGTAGGCTAGGGTTGTGAGTGTGTGTAAGTATAGGTACTTTTAAAATAACTCCCACTTGCAGGATAATGCCTTCATCACTAGTCGTCAGGCCCTGGATTTTGGGAGGAGGGATTTGGGTAGTCACAAAACAGGCCCCGAGGGACGGGTCATGATAGAGTGGTATCAAAGGTAGGTCGGTTATACCTTAAGAACCCAGAGTCTATGAGTTGGGTTTGGGAAAATAGTTTTAAGTGTTCTGAGTTCGGCTTTTAGGATGGGGAATCCAGTGTTGGTGTGGCGGCCGACGTATCCATACACTAGGACCCTGAATTCTATTTTTCGACTTTGTACATCAAAACACTAGTTACAAGAAGAGAAAAAATGATGGTAAATGCATCGTATAGGAATGGGTTGAGTTTTCAATGTCCTTCTTGAGTCATCGTATTAGGTATACTCTATTGATCGTGGTACATTTTGTTTTGTTTCAAGATGATTCCTTGTAGACAGCCAACCGGGGTTCCCCTGCATGATCATGAGGATGATTTGCAGGATGATGAGATGGGTACAGGGGTTCATACCAGATACAGCACCACTGGGTGGTGTAATAGCTATACCACCACCTATGGAGTAGAACATGGTACTCGTAGTACCGGTGGATGAGATGTGTGGGCTGATCGCACTTCACAAGTTTCAGTGATAGAGACCTCTCAACTTCTGAGGCAAGCCTGACTCACAGGTGGCTAAGGACTGGCCTGGGGTGGTGACCGAGTTTTCTACCTAGTCAGGACACCATTAGATCATATGGAGGTCCTGGCATTGATCCTTCTACATGGATCATATGGGCGATGGAGAGGTTTAGATTACCCAATCTTACGATGAGGTGACTCTTATGTGGTCAGTGCTTGAGAACCTTTCTTAGGGAAGGGGCTCTCACCATAAAAGTTAAGGTCTATGTGTGCTCAAGAGATTTTACAACTTCAGAAGGATGACACGACGGTAGTTGAGTATTCATCGAGGCATACCGACCTTTCTAGGTACTCAATGAAAACAATACAACTTGTGCTTCAGGGCTCGGACCACCGAAAAAGGTGTGTTTAGGGACATCTGAACCAACACTATTCCTATTTGAATTCCTACTTATGTTAGGGTGCTAGAGAGAACCTTTGTGGATTAAAGTATTTTGGGTGAGTAGATAAAACCAGTGGATATTAGCAGTGGGAAAGAAGGAAGATGACATTAGTCTTAGAGACTTGGACATGTGAGACATTTCGAGAAGAGGTCCCAAGATAGGGGATCAATAGCTCAGGGCTCATAGGGTGAGTCCAGTCGGCCTATGAAAAGGTAATTATTTTTAGAATATGGAAGGGGAAATCTCACTAGATATTTTTCATCCCGTCGTGCTAACAATAAAATGGTGGATGGGCCACCAAGGTAGAGATAGTGACAGGAGAAGATGAATCTTCAGGGTGGAAGAGGTGGCAGAGGAGCTGGGAGAGTAGCAGGAGGTGGTATACATTTCTACATGTTACAACCACCACCCAAATGTGGTCCACACTAGGCTCAGGGAGCTAGAGGATAGGTGAAGGGAGTAACTACATGCGGTCAAGGAATATGACCCAAGGGCTCCAGGGATGATTCTAGGTATGGTCTGTGCCTACTCTTAGATGTCATATTAATAAACACAGGAGTTAATCATTCCTTCTTGTCAGTAATCTTGTTCAAGACCTAGAATATCTAGTTAAACCATTAACTTGACCCTTACATCTAGAGATACCTATGGGAGGAGACTCGATAATCACACTCATGTTGATGCTTTGATCTGACCCTTGAGATGAGAGTTTCAGTTGGAACCTCTTGGTGGAAGCATCGAGGACTTATGACATTAGTTTGGGTATAGACTAGTCATCCACAGTTCATACTCAGATTAACTATTTTATGAATAAGGATGGGGTATTTCTGTATCATTGGAATGGGGTTTTCCTTGGTCGCTGAAAAAGGAATTCCATACAGCACATGATAGACTCATACATAGAAGGGTGTAGTTGATCACTCTTGAATTTTCTACGATTACCCTCAGGGTAGTGGATGTTATGATTTTTTAGTACCCAAAAGTAGTTTTGGTGTACGAGGATGTATTTTAAGGATATGTTTCTAGGTTTACCTCCCCGTAGAAAGATAGTCTTCTACTTTGTTATACACACTAATATGGCACCGATATCAGCATCAACATATCGGATGGATCTCGTAGAACTTCATGAATTGAGGGTACAGTTCGAGGACTTGTAGAGGAAGGGCTTCATGAGACCTAGTGTTTCACCATGGGTAGCCCCAGTATTTTTTTCCAAGAAGGCAAAAGGGAACTTGAGGTTATGTGTGGACTTCCAGATCCTGAATCAGGTGATCATGAAGAATAAGTATCCACTACCGAGGATCAATAATCTCTTCGATCAAATTAAGGGAGCGATATGGTTCTCTCGGCATTTGAGACCACATGAGAAGAACTATGTGACCCAAAACCTTGAGTTAGCAGAATTAGTTTTCACAATGAAGATGTGGTAACACTGCCTTATGGGAAAATAGTTTATCATCTTCTCTAACCACAAGAGTATCAAGTATATCTTCTCTTAGAATGATTTGAACTTGACACAGAGATGACGGTTAGAGTTCCTCTAGTAGTATGACTTAAAAGTATTTTATACTCCTGGTAAGGGAAATGTGGTAGCATATTCTCACAATATAAGATCTAATTTGTAGTTTTTGGATGTGGAAATGAAGCAATTGGCCTCGTTACAATTATCCTTCATGGATAGAGATGATGTAGCTTACCTCAAATCAGTGGTTGTTACCCCTCCACTCTTAAGTGAGTTAGGAAGTCACAACTCAATGATACTGATAGTGAGACTTTACGTGCTCAAATGTCCATGGATAATGCCCCTAATGGATATTATAAAGGTAGGGAAGATGTCATTCCTTTCAAAGGACACATAGTAGTGGTAGTGGATGCCTATAGTGGAGAGATGCATCAGGATATGAATGTGGGTTTCAAGGAAGACACTGAGGATGATGGAATAGGTTGAAGCTGAGCTTACCTATTGATATAAGAGTTGAGCACTTGTTTAATCAGTTTTATGGTTTTTCAACACACTGTTTCGAGCCCCTTTTCTTGGAAGGGGTTGATCTTTTAATCCTTAGGGTTCCAATACGAGAGTGAGAAATGATATCAATGGACTTTGTGATGAGTTTATCACGTACATCCCGAAGACATGGTACCATCTAGGTGATTGTTGACCAACTCACCATGTCGGTCACTTCTTATATTTTTTCGAACAAAGTATCATAGATTCTTGGGACGCCTCTATGTATAGTAGATAGTTAGACTCCATAGATTCCCATCAATGATTGTCTTAGATCTAGATGCATGATTTACATCTCGGTTTTGGAAGGGATTTCAGGAGGTATTTCAGTCTTAGATGTGCTTGAGCATGGCTTTCCACTCGCAGAAATACAGCCAGACAGAGCGGACCATTCAGGTCCTAGAGGACATGCTACATGCTTGCATCCTCATTTTTGTTTTCAGTTGGGAGGATCACCTACCTCTGGTGGAGTTTGTGTACAGCAACATCTACCACTCCACCATCGGTATGGAACCATTCGAGACCTTTCATGAGAAACCCTACAGGTTACCACTTTTTTGGACTAACCTCAGAGAGTCAACACTCATGGGCTCAAAGTTGGTGCAGGCTTCTAAAGAGAAGGTGCATGTTATCCAGGAGCATATGAATACTTCACAAAGCTGTCATAAGTCCTATAAAGATAGGAAATGAAAACCCTTCAAGTTTGAGGAGGGATACCATCTGTTTCTTCGGGTCTCTCCTCAACATGAGATATAGATATTTGGTTGTGGTGGAAAGTTATCTCTGAGGTTCATCGGACTTTTTCTAATACTGTGTAGAGTAGGAAATGTGGCATACCTATTGTATCTACCTCCAAAATTATAGTGGGTGCACAATTCCTTCCATGTCTCCCAGCTAAGGAGATACGTACATGACCCATCACACATCATTGACTAGGGAAAGATGGATGTTGACGAAGGGGTGACTTTTGTGGAGTTTTCAATGAAGATTGAGGATCAACATGAGAGGACCCTCCATGGGCAATTGATTTCTCTAGTGCTTGTTTGGTGGTAGTACATGGAATCTTTAAGAGAGCACATGGGAGTGGGAGGATTAGGTTCGTGCTCATACCCTCATCTATTTAGGAATCCCTTGGTTTGGATTTTGGGGAAATAAATCCTTAAGGTGGGGAAAATGTAATGACTCGTATTTTCCCAATTTTATTTTTGTAAAATTTATAAGAAAATTCTGAGACTAGGAAGTAAGACAGTGTGTAATTTCGAGCCCCGGTGTGCTTGAAATGGTCCGCCGAAAAATGTTAAGTTTTAAATAGCGTGAGTGAGAATTTTTCCTAAAAAGGTATAATAACTCTTAAACGAGTACCTAGATCAGAAATATGAGGGAACCATTGCATTTAGAATGGAGGGTTAACCCTAATAATGACTTAATTTTAGCTGGTGCGATCCTCCATTGAGAAAACCCAAAAATGGAATAATCATAAATAAAATTATTAAAAAAATTATTTTATTTTTCAAATCATTATAACTCGCGAACGGTGACTCAGATTGGAAATATGATACCAACGTTGATCTTGTAAGGGTGTGCTTTCCTTAGGTAGATCCTAACATTAGTTGGCATGGGCCAACTGTGGAAAGTATTTTTTGGGATGTGACCATAAATAAAATAACTAAATAAAGATTATCTTATTTTTGATAACTCATAAATTGTAACTTGGATTGGAAATATGAGAGTATCATTAAGCTTATGAGGGTGTTATTTCTTTAGTTGGGGCCTAACCTCGACCGGTGCGGGTCGAGGGTAAAAGTTAATTTATGGGTATTTTAATTAAAAATAAAATAAACTTGAAAAGTTTATTTTATTATAAACTTTTTTGTTGTAACGCAGCAATGAGGCAACTCTTTCATTTCATAAATGAAACAACATAATGATGTGATGACTTAGCGTAACAGAAACATTGAAACACGCTTCCTCAATTAAGTTGATTAACAGAGATACGAGATCAGGGGGATCCTAGAGTTTTTTTCTAAATCCTTGGAGGAAATTCGTTGGCAAACGAAAAGTGGTTATGAACGATGAATGATGACCGATCAATAAAAGGATTTGAATTAGATGTCAGTGAATTGATGAACGAAGAATGCAAGATTCACTCTTCGTCAATGATCAATCCAAACCTAGGTAGAGTCTTATTTCTAAGTGTTTACCTCTCCCCCTTTCTTCCTTTCTAAATGAAGATGTGGTTCAATTAACTAAAAAATTCACTCACGGTTCAATCGTCTATGCGGGGATGGGATTTTGCATGCATGGACTTATGGGAATTTGGATTCATGTTTTTTATCCTTCGTTAAACTCCTAACAAGGACGAATCACGCCGACATGAACAAAGTTCATGGTCTGTCCTTCATGTGTTCCTTATGTGTCCTTCTACTCCGACATTTTCTTATATTCTTCATGATGTGATGGAAACCGTGATTCAAGAAAGACCAAAATAGTGGATTAACTAGGGCATGAGCCTGAGGGAGACGGTGGCATCGAGTGAACGACTGCCGACATGGGAGCTGACGGTGGTGGAAGGAGAGTCACGACCATGAGGGCTACGGTGGCGATGGAAGGTCAGGACCAAGAGGGTTGTGGCAGTGGGAAGTTCCACCAGTCTGAAGGCTGATGGCATTGGAACCCATGGAATCCACTGAGGGTGGGGGACCAGAGCTGTCGGAAGGCGGTCGGCAACAATGGTTGTGTGTGGGAGGAGGCACACATCGTGGTAGTAGAGGAGGCCCACGGCAGAGCCGTGGGTGGTGGCGGGGTGATGACACGCGGTCAGCAGACTAGGTGCAGGGTGGTGGCCAGCTGTTCTGGCTGCGTGATGCAGAGTAGATGTGGCCCCTACCACATCTGGGCTGGACCAAACTGGCCCGCCAGCACAGGCTGGGCCAGAGGGGGAATCAAGCCGTTGGGTAGTCCTGATGGACAAAAACCAGCCCGTCGGTGTGGGCCAGGTAAAGCAGGCCCAATGTTCTGGGTTCAGAAGGCCCAATGGGCCTTGACCAGACCCGACTGGGTCAGGTCGGGTCATCCAAACTGAGTCGGGTCAGGTCAGGCTGGGCCCAGACCCGATCGTCCCCTTTTCACCCAAAGACTCATAACTTCCAAACCGTGCATCCGATTGACAATACGTTTGTGATGTTAGGACCCCAATTATGAGAAAATACTTTTTAAATACTCCAAGTGAGTTTTTTTTGGAAGTTGAAATATAACCAATGGATTGAGGAGTAGATTATCTCAGAATCAAGCGCGCTATGAGCAGGATTCCTGTAGCTGGTTGCAATGAGAAGGAAGTAACATGTGGACCTCAGTGGCCCTATAGACCTCATTGAAGTTTGTATCTTAGTAAAACTACCTACCTTAGTAAAATGTGTACCTTAGTGGCCTGGGAGACCTCAATGATGTGAGGATCTCAATGGCCCAGCAGACCTTAGTGACGTGTGGACCTCAGTGGTCCAAAAGACCTCAGTGGTGTGTGGACCTCAGTAGACCATCATACATTAGTGAGATGCAGACCTCAGTGGCCCAGTAAACCTTAGTGATGTGTAGACCTCAGTGGTCCAGCAGACCTCAGTGATGTGCGGACTTCATTGGACCTGCAAACCTCGATGACATGCGGACCTCAGTGGACTAGCAGACCTTAGTGACGAGCAGACCTCAGTATCCCAGCATAATAAAGTGATGAGAAAACCTCAGTGGCCTAGTTGTCCTCAGTGTCTCGTTAGGGATGAGTCCCTTAGTGGTACAAGATGTTCATCATTATGACTGATAGTCTTACTTTATATACTTTAGATTATACCTGTGTGATTTGTCCACTATTTTGTGTGTACTTTTCTTTGTGGTATTTTCTTTTTGTTTTGGCGTCTCTAATGAGCATTGTGTTACTCACCCATGCATGGGATTCACCCACACATATCGTGTCTTGTACAGATGACTGATGTTTTGATATAGAACCTGGTGGTCAAAGACTAGGCGGTGCCCAGTGAGATCGGATAGGCGAGGCATAC
This sequence comes from Viscum album, assembly GCA_963277665.1. Lineage (NCBI taxonomy): Eukaryota > Viridiplantae > Streptophyta > Magnoliopsida > Santalales > Viscaceae > Viscum > Viscum album. Next base: position 790,786,909 of record OY728156.1, on the reverse strand, counting down.
TCCTACGACTTTAGGTAGCTACTCTTTACCTACCCTTTAGATAGGGTTTTCTTCATATGGGTTAACAGAGACTTTTTTACCCTCTTTTTTACAAATTTTATTTTTTTGGTATTTTATTCTAGCCCTTTTACTTTTATCTTATACTATTTACTATCATTGGTTGTCTTAGTAGCATGCATGCCTTCCTTTTCAGCTTTGTGGGATGGGGTTATGAGTGTACGTGTGTACAGGTACTCAGAAAATGCCTCCCACTTGAAGGATGATGCCTTCGATGCTAGTCTCTAGCCCCTGGACTTTGGGAGGTGGGATTGGGGTAGTCACAGCATGGGCCCTAGGGGATGGGTCGTGATAGTTTGGAATTAGAATCAATCTTGTTCCTTACATCAACATCAATATGTACATATGCTAAACTGCCCATGACTCATAAATGTGAGAGTCTTACCTCCTTACATACCATAGCTCCTTGGGTAGACATTCTATTATTGGTATAGATGGTCTCCTATCGATGAGATATGTCACCATGTTCACTACATTAGCCCATAAAATCTGGGTAACCCCGAATATAGCCTCATGCTCTTGGAACATTAATTCAATGTCCTATTCATACTTTCTACCACACCATTAAGTTGTGGTGTTCCTGGAATAATCTTCTCCAACTGAATTATATTATTTTTAAATAATTATCTGAACTCATTACTTTCATACTCTCTACCATTATGATACCTCAAACATTTTAGTTATTTTCTTGAATCATTATCCTCTATGGTCTTCCACTCCTGAAACACCATAAACACATCAGATTTCTTTTTTAGAAAGTAAACACATACCTTCCTTGTTTATTCATTGATAAATGTCACATAATATTGTAACCCTCTGAGGGAATGTACCAGTTTAGGCCCCTAAACATCAGTGTGTAATAGGTCCAGATTCCCTACCTTTTGTGTTCTGCCTCCTTTTGAAAATGATACCTTCTTTGCTTTCCAAGGATACACTCCTCACATCATCCAACTTTCACCACCTTCAGCTCTGGTAGAATTAATTTTGTTTCCAGTACCTTCATCCCCTTATCACTCATGTATCCTAACCTATAGTGTCGTGGTTTTAAATCCCTGAAAAAAATTTATTAATCCAAGAATTTCCATTCAAGTCTTTGTCATGTTGTACAGGGTACCATTATTTCCTCCCTGAGCTATGGCCATGGCTACCTTGGTGATCTTCATTGAACCACTAGTAAACATGGTGCTAAAACCTCATCATCAAGCTTTCCAACAAAAATAATATTTCTTATCAATCTAGGTAAATACCTCACATTTTTAGAACTATCAAACTCCCATTGTCGGTCTTGATTCTTCCATCTCATTTCCCTATGATCTGTAAGGGTTATCATCAGAAATATGCACCTTGTATAAATTTCAAGAAATATAATTTTTTAGTAAACCCTTCCCTAACACGGAATGGAAAGATTCCCCTAGGTCTAAAATCAAATATTCAATAGGGATATCCATGCTCAACAACATCACATCATCAGTTCATTCAGTTGTCGAGTTTTTTACATTGGTTTCAAGTATCTTTCATTTATCTCTACACTCCTTGACATGTCCTCTCTTTACACAAATCCAGCTGGTAGGTCCAGCCCCTTTTTCCTTGTCTCGACTCTTTCCTATTGAATTTTACCATCCTCTGTGATTATATCACTATACATATCTTCCAATTCCTTCAATGTTCAGATCAGAACTAAATAATCTTTTTGATTCTCTCCATAAAATATCCTCACTAAGGATCAAGTCTTTCACATCCTTCCGAACCGGATTTTTATTCCCTGAATAACTACTCACAACTATTACAGTTGCTTCCCAACTGTCAAGTTATGAATACAGTAAAACCAATGCATATACCTCATTTTCAAGCATAATTTTCACTGATATCAACTAGCTTATTATGGTGTTGAATTCATTGATGTGATATGCAACAATTTTCCTTTCAACCATTTTTAGATTGAACAATAATCGCATCAAGTTCACTTTGTTTGATGTTGAAGGGTTCTCATACATATTCATGAGATCTTTTATCAGCCCAATCATCATTTTATCCTCTCTGATATTGAATGCCATTTTTCTAATGTAAGGTACACAACTCCCAGAACCTATCAATCCAGTTTCTCCCACACTGACTACTCTATGTCCATGGATTTAAACCCAGAAGCATAAAATTAATTTTCTACTAGTAAAGATATTATTTGATCTACATCCTCTAATAGATGAATTCAATTCCATCAAAGTGGTAAATATTCACCTTTATATATTCTATAACCATCATTCAATTTGAGAATTATTAACTCAACCTATAATACTATCTGTTTTATAAACTTCAAGTATAATTTCACAACCTTAATCATTATATAATCTAGTAAATTCTTTTAGAATTAATTTTCTTAAATTCCAAAATATATTTTTAGTTTCAATTTTTATAGAATTGGGACATGATTCATACATATCAACCCATAAGAATACAAAGTGGGTACTACTAAAATTATATCCATTTCTTACTTAATACAAAATTTTTAAATAAAACATGAAATCTTTTCATGAAAATCTTCACAGAATTCAGTTTGGATTCTTCTTTTCTCTTAACCATCCTTAAAACCTATTAAAAAATTTTTAAAACTTGGGGTGATCACAAAAATATTAGTAAGGTACATAAAAATAATGAAATAAACCATTAGCTGATGAATACTTATAAACATATTAAATCATTTTCACAAAGATATACTTCTCACCAATAAAATATCATATACTTACTTTTTGAAAACAAGATATTTCTATAAAACATAGAAACATAAATAAAACCATAAATGTAACTTAGTTAATTACTTAATTAAGATTTTAACCCTCATGGATACCATATGATATGTAACCCTCATGGCTACATTACAATATAACCCTCACGGCTACCTTATGATGTAACTCTCATAGTTAACTTATGGTGTAATCATAGTATTTAAACATGGAATAACCATTACGGTCAACCTTAGACATAAACATACCCAATGAATTATAGGGAGATATATGTAGCACAATTCATCATAAGAAATTCACAAGAACCATAAAATAATCAAAAAAATATGAATACTTGCATCATAAAAACATTTCCTAAGAAAAATCACTTATATTAAAAGAATAATGAACAAATACAAAGGAAATACTTTTCTCTATAAATAAAAATATAATGTTGTTAATAAAACATCAAAACATTAAGGAATAATAAATATGGTATAATCCAATCATGTCGTATAAGTTAACAAGAAACATTCTTTTTTTTAATTTTGTAAAAAGAGACATTAAAGAGTATTTTTAAAAGGAAAGTCTTTTACCTTGGGTTTGACTTCCTCCAAACATGTTCAAACCTCCTATATGATGGTTTAAATAGTTTTATTAATTTATTATAGAACTATATTCATATTTATAATACCTTATATGATATTTTTATAATATATTTCCACCCATTTATTGATAAAATTTTGTTATTTTATTGTTTTAGGTGCATTTATTTCATGGTTTCCATGGTTGGTTCATTATGGGTTATCTTATAGAAAGAAATAAAAACACAAAAGTAGAAACAAATGGTTTTAATATGTTTAAAAAATTTTAAATGATATGAAATATCATTTTTTATATGAGTATGATTCATTAGATAAAACATTAATGAAAATGATTTAATTTATTTTTGTGATTTTTATGACCATCACAAACTTATATCAACGTATTTAATATCATGTTTATATATCAGTTCCAAAACATTATATAAATTACAATAAGTATAATAAAATATTATTTAACCATAATAATGGTTTTATGGCCATAATTGAAGGTGGTAAAAGAAAATGCAAACACATCTTCCACGATGATGGTAAATCGACACATCATAGACAATGTTTTCATTTTTTAGAATAAGAGGAGAAGAGGAGAGGTTTGATAATGGATATTCCATTAACATAATAAAACTAAAGTATATTTAAGATAATAAATTTATCATTTCACTTGGATTATGTTAGGTGAGTAGATAATAATAAAATAAAATAAATTTAAAAGAAATTTAAAAGAAAACAAAAGAGGATTTTACCGCTTGAACTTCTTCTCCTTAAGAACCTCCTTAAGGAACTTGGTTTTTCCCTTTTGGTGAGAAAATTAGGTTTTGGATGTGGGTAAGAGGCTTGGAAAGGTAATTGGGTAGAAATTAAACAATCTACAAGGCCTTAGAGATGTGAGGAGAAGAGGTGGTGAGGGGGGTATTTATAGTGTAGGAGAGGGGTGTTTTTTGATTTTTTTTTTATTCATTGGTTTATTATTTTGGCTCAAGACTATTAATAGTTTGAACTTTCACACTAAATATATTAAAATAATTTAGTATAATTTGATATTTTGTGCTTAAATAATCCATACATCATCTATGACTCAATAATTCATGAATTTATTAAATACCGTAAATTATCGTATTTCACTATTCACCAAAAAATCAACTATTTTAGAAAAATTACAACAAATAACAATAAAAATTTTATTATGTGTAGAATTAAAAAATGAACTCAATTTTATGAATATAATTTTCTAAATATGATAAATTTAATTTTTATTTAAATTCATTATTTATTCGAAGAATACCGATTTTAAAATTATAACTGATTTTATGACACTTTGAAAAATTAACTAACCTCTCATAAAATTATCTTATAATAATAAGTCAATAAAATATTAAATGTAAATATGTTTTATGAAGATAAATTATCTTTTATATATTTATATTAATTATAAAATTTTAAATAAAAATTTATGTGTTACAAAAATACCAACACTTAATTTATCATTTTCAAAACATTTATTTACTTATTACATGATATAAATATATCATATTTTCATTCATAATATACCTAGATTTTATATATACTTTCATATGTGAGGTTACTATTCTATTTGTATATATTCCTTATTTTCTGTAAATACCACTAATTTCATTATACATTTATAATGAATTTAACTATTAAATTCCAGAATGAAAACAAATTACTTTATAAGTAACTGAGTTGTTACATTATCCCCCATTTTAGAAATTGAATCCTCTTAAATTTTATTCTCTTATTAGACAAGTGAGGATACCTTTACCTCATAAAATTTTCATACTCTCATGTTTCTTCTTCAAGCATGTGGTTTCTCTAGAAAACCTTAACCTAGTAGATTAATTTATTCTATAATAATTTCTCTCTACTATCAAGAATCTTAATAAGATTTTCCTCATAAGAAAGTTTCTCTTCTAGATGAACTAATTCTAGGCTCAAAACAAGAGATGAATCTGGAACATCCTTTCTTAACATATAATCATGAAAAACATTGTGTACCTGAGATAAACTTGAAGACAAAGCTACTCAATATGAAAGTGGTCCAATTTTCTCCAATATTTCAAAAGGTCAAATGAACCATGGAGTTATATTTCCAATCTTACCAAAAAATGTAACAATTTTCCAAGGAGTGATTTTAATGAAAACATGATCACCTACCACCAAAGAAAATTAATTTCTCTTGTTATATTTATAACTTTTCCACCTTTTCTGAATTTTCCTCATGTGTTACTAGATCATCTTAAATTTCTCAGCCACTTCCTCTACTAATTTGGGTCCCATCAACTTATGTTTCCCAACTTCCTCCAAAATTTATGGAGTTCGACATCGTTTTCCATATAATTCCACAAAATGTTTCATCTATATATTGGAATGAAAACAATTATTATAATAAAACTCAAATAAATAAATATGCTGATCCCAAATTCCCTAGTAATCCATTAAACAAGCACGTAACATATCTAATAATGTCTTAATTATTCACTTGTTAGGTCCATAGGATTGATAATGAAAGGTTGTGCTGAAATTTAATTCATTTTCTAATGACTTCTAAAGGCCTTTCCAAAAGTTAGAAGTGAACATACGATCCTAGTCAGATACAATGGAGAGAGGAAATCCATGTATCTTAAAAATTTCGTTGAGGTGCAGTCGAGAAAGATGATCTAGAGAAAGAGTGTCTTGAATAGAAAGAAAATGTGCATATTTATTCATTCGATCAATAATAACCCAAATCGCATTGTTACCTCAAAAATTATTTGGTAGTCAAACTACAAAATCCATGGATGTATTTTCCCATTTCCAATCTTGAACTAGAAATGACTAAAGAATCCTTTTTTTAGTTTTAATTTTGATTTAACCTATTGAAAATTAAAACATTTCATTGTAAAATCATCAATATATATTTTCATTCCATCCCACCAGTAATACTCTCAAAGTTCTCTATACATATTAGTGATTTCAGGATGAACCTAAAATAGATAACTATGATCTTCACTTAATAATCTTTCTTTAGCTACGAATAAAAAGGCACACATAATCTATTTACAAATCTCAAGACACAATATTTATCGACATTAAATTCAGCAAACTTACCTTCCTTAACCAATTATACCTTTTTCTATAACTCACGGTCTTCCTTCTTCACTTGCTTAATTCTTTCTAAGAGAAACTAATGCACTGACACGTGAAACAAAAAAGAGGAATTTCCTACACCAACAACATCCAAGCCAAAATTTATCAAATCATAAACCAAGGGGTCATGTTCCAAATGTAACATTGTTAATGATTCATGATGTTTTTGACTCAAGGAATCTTCCACTTTGTTTATTGTGAAATCATAATCCTTTATCAATTCTATCCATCTTTCCTACATCATGTTCAATTATTTCTAAGTAAATATATACTTAAAACTTTTATGGTCAGTATATATTTCACATTTGGATCTATATAAATGATTTATCTAAAATTTTAAAGTGAAAAACAAAGATAATAATTCCATATCATGTGTGGGATAATTTAACTCATGAGGTTTTAGTTGTCTTGGAGAAACAATTACCTAATCGTTCTCTATCATAACACAATCTAGACTCTTTAATGAAGCATTACTATAGAATAAAAGCTATACATTTTTAGAATCTAGATCCAAAAATGGAGAATTCACCAATATCCTTTTCATTTCCAGAAAACAAACATCGCATTCGTCTATCTAAATAAATTTAACCCCATTTCATGTTAACTTAGTTAGCAGGCTAGATAACCATGATAAGTTTTTAATAAATCATTAGTAATAACCTACTAATCTAAAAAAATTATGAATCTCTATAACATTTTTAGGTTTTTTCCATTCATCAACCCCTTTTGTTTTGGAATGATCAACTATTATGCCATCCTTATTTACAATGTTCCCAAGAAAAGAAATTTGTTACAACCGAAAATAAAATTTTCTAAATTTCCCATATAACTTATTTTCTTTAAGATTTTTTTAGAATAATCCTTATATGTTTTTCATTATCTTTATAAATTTTTTAATAAACCAAAATATCATCAATAAAAACAACAAAAAACATATTCAAATATTCACATAATATTTATTCATTAGATCTATAAATATAGTAGGCGAGTTTTTCAAGACAAAGGGCATAAAAGAAAACTCATAATTACCATATCTAGTTCAGAACACTATTTTCATAATGGAATCCTTCTTCATCTTCATCTAATGGTACCTAAATATCAAGTCAATATTGGAAAAATAATGAGCTCCTTGGAGTAGATCAAATCAGTCATCGATATGGGGCAGTGCATACTAATTCTTAACAGTAATGTTTATTCAAAGTTCTATAATCAATGAAAAGTCTCATAGAACCATATTTATTTTTAATGAAAAAAATAGGAGTGCCATATAGTGAAGTTATAGGATAAATTAATCATTTATCATGTAACTTTTGCAACTACTTTTTCAATTCAAGAAGTTCCACTTCATCCATTCAATAAGGGGGTTTCAAAATTAGCTTAGATTGGGAACTAATTCAATGGTAAATTCAACTTCTCGATCAGGTATAACACTGAGAAACTCATCAGGAAAAACATTTAAGTATTCATTTACCACCAGAACATCATTAATCTCAACAGTTCCCTTGTTTTCAACAATATGTGCAAGATAACTTTCATTTCTATATTTTAATAGTTTCTCGTCTTCCTGATATATTATCAATTGTATAGGTTCATTCTTATATAAAAACTAAAACTCTTTTTGAAAAAAACATCTTTAGCTCTAGAATCAATTTTATCATGATAAACAGAAATATAATCCATACCCATAAAAATATAAAACTCTACTAAGGGAAAAAAAGGTTTTTAGGTAATTTATTTCTGCAGACAACAATAGGTAGATTCTTATAATTCCTTTTTTGTTTTAATATTTCCCCTATTTTTTTAAACAAAATTTTAGGTTTCATTTCTTAAGGTGAAATTTCCAATTTACCAAAAAAAATCTCAAAAATAAAGGAATGTGTAGACCTCATATCGAACAAGACATTAGAAAAATATGTGTAAACAAAAAATGTATCTGATACCACTTCATTGGATGGACCAACATCTATTGACATAGTCACAAATTATTTCACTACACCTTTCTGCTTATAATCTGGTTTTTCTATCATTCGAATCTTTCATTGGGTGGGTATTTTCATAATTCCCCATCTCACCACATTTAAAACAATTTAATGTTTTCTTATTAGAATTAAACTTAAAATCAATTTCATTGAAATTTCATGCCATATATCCAAACTTACCACATCAAAAACACTTCCCAGTTATTTTAAGGCATTCCCTAGGGTGCTTTTTACAACACTTCCCACAAATTGGCAACTAGATTTTCTTTCCTTAAGATTTATTTGATTGGTTCTTACCCATTTCCTTCCATATGGACCTTTTATTTTGATTATTATCAAGTTACACATGATCATCATAAAACTCCATTTCTACCCTCTCTACACAATGGATAAGTTTCTCATAACTTTTGAATTCACAGGAGGTCAATGCCCTTCAATGTCTTGGCTTTAATCCTGAGTAAAAATGATTGATTTTATTATCAAGATCCAGAATAATATTTGGAGTGTACCTTTACAATCAAGTGAATTTTTCTTCATACACATCCACTGAAGCTTCCTCCTTTTGTTACAATTCTAGAAATTTATTTTCCATCCTAAGTTGAACCACCATCGGAAAATATTTTTCAAGGAATAGATTCTTAAATTCATCTCATTACAAGGAATCAATCTCCTCACTATCCCAAATATTCTTGGCAATTTACCACCACTAGTAAAATTCACCTTGAAAGGTATAAATAGAAAGAATAAAATTTTTATTATATAAACATACCATGACATTAAAATACCTTTTCAAGGGCTTTAATCCACCCTTTATCCACCACTCCGTCAGAAGATCCACTAAAAGCAGGAGGGTGTTGCCTCATAAAATGTTCCACTATCATCATGTTTCTTTATAGTAGCTCTGGTTGTTCTATTCCATGGATGACACTGTGATTTATATCCTATTTCAACTAATCCATTACTATCACAAACTACTTGGTTCCAATTCCCACTATTCTATGTTGTGAATTTTGAAATATATCATCCTCTTAGTGCCTTACTACTTTAGCTTCCCTGATTATTCTATAAAAAGAATTCTTAATATAAATATAATAGATGAAGAAACATGGTAGTCATTAAATAATATATCATTTCAATTTAACCATGATTTAAAAATAATTTATGGTATTCTATTAACATAATCCTAACCCATAAAGTTATCTAAACCATGCTTTAATACAATCTATAAGGTCCTGGCCTTAAACATTATATAATCTAGTAAATTATTTTAGAATTAACTTTATTACATTCCCAAAGATCTTTTCCTTTTATAGTTTAAGATAATTGGATAATAATTAATACATATCAACCCACAATAATACAAATTGGGTACTACTAAAACAATATCCATTTCATTCATAATATTTTTTTTTAATAAAACATGAAATATTTTTATGAAAAATCTTCACAACATTCATCTTGTCCCATTCTTTTCTATTACTCATAATTAAACCCTATGAAGAACATTTTAAAACATGGGATGAGCACAAAAAGTTCTATAAGAGACATAAAAATAAGGAAAGAAACTTTTAGTTCATGAATACTTATAAACATATGAAATCCTTTTCATAAATACATACTTCTCCCCCATAAATTATCATATACTTTGTGAAAAAAAGAGATTTCCATAAAACATATAAAACATAAATAAATCCATAAATTTAAATTGCGGAATTAATTAATTAATATTTTAACCCTCATGGATATCATATGATTTGTAACCCTCATAACTACCTTACAATATAACCCTCACTGCTACCTTATGATGTAACCCTCACAGATGTCTTATGGTGTAACCATCACAGTTACACTTGGAATAACTATTACAATCAACTTCCAAGATAAACATACCCAATGAATTAAAGGGAGATATAGGTACCACTCTTAATCGTAAACAATTCCCAATAACTATAACATAAACATAAAACATGAACACTTGCATCATAAAAATATTTCTTGAGTAAAATCACTTATTTTAAAATAATACCGCATAAATACAAAGGAAAATACTTTTATCGATAAATAAACATGTAATATTACAAATAAAACATCAAAAAATTAAGGATTCATGAAAATGAGATAATCCTATCATGTCGTATAAGTTAAAAAGAAACATTCTTTTTTGAATTTTGTAAAAAGTGACATTAAAGAGGATTTTTAAAAGTAAAGTCTCTTAGTTTGGGTTTGACTTCATTAAAATGTGTTCAAACCTCTTGTATAATAGTTTAAAGAGTTTATTAATTTATTAAAAACTATATTCATTTTTATAATACCTTATATGGTCTTTTTATATTATCTTTCCACCCATTTATCGATAATATTTTGTTATTTTATTGTTTCAGGTGCGTTTATTTCATGGTTTCCATGGTTGGCTCATTATGGGTTTTCTTGTAAAATGGAAGAAAAAATAAATAAGTGGAAATAAATGGTATTAATATGTTTCCAAAATTTTAAATGATACCATATATCAATTTTTATATGAGGATGGTTCATTAGATAAAACATTACTGAAAATGTTTTAATTTATTTTGGCGGTTTTTACAACCATCAAAAACTTATATCATCTAATTTAATATCATATTTATCTATTGGTTCCAAAAAAGTATATAACTTATAGCATGTATAATAAAATATTATTTAACCATAATAATGGTTTTATTACTATACTTTAATATGGTAAAATAAAATGAAAACACAACATCCAAGATGGTGGTAAATCGACACATTACGGGAAATGTTTTCATTTTTTAGAATAACAGGAGAAGAGAAGAGTTTTGATGATGGATATGCCATTAACAAAATAAAATTAGATTATATTTAAGATAATATAGTTATAATGTAACTTTATTGATGGTAGGTGAAGAGAGAATGAGAAAATTAAAAAAATAAAAATAATTTTAAAAGAAAATAAGAGGATTTTACCTCTTGAACTTCTTCTCCTTGAGAACCTCCTTAAGGCACTTGGTTTTGGGAATTTTGGTGAGACCAGAAGTTATTTAACATGGGGAATAATCTTGGAAAGTTAATTGGGTATAAATTAAACAAGATACAAGTTTTTTGAGGTGTGAGTAGAAGAGGTGTGAGGGGTGGTATTTATAGTGGAGGAGAGGGGTGTTTTTTGTATTTTATTCATTAGTTTATTATTTTGGATCAAGAATATGAATAGTTTGAACATTACCTCTAAATATATTAAAATAATGAATGATTTTTTGATATTTTGGACTTACATCATCCATACATCATCTATTACTCAATAATTCATGAATTTGTCAAATACCATAAATTATCGTATTTCATTATTCACCAAAAATTCAACTATTTTATAAAAATTTCTAAAACTCATCATAACCATTTGTTTATGTTTAGAATTCAAAAATGAACTCAATTTTATGAAAATAATTTTTTAAATATGAGAAATTTAATTTTAAATTAAAATCATCATTTATTCGAAAAGTACCGATTTTAAAATTATAACTAATTTTATGACTCTTTGAAAGATTAATTAAGGTCTCATAAAATTATATGATAATAATAATAAAATAAAATATTGATTTATGAATCTATTTTATGATGATAGATTTTATTTGAAATCATTATATTAATTATAAAATTGTACATAAAAATTTATGTGTCACAAAAACAGCCACTTAATTTATCATTTTCAAAACATATATTTAATTATTCCATGATATAAATATATCATATTTCCATTCATAAGATACCTAAATTATATTTATACTTTCATATGTGAGGTTACTATTCTATTTGTATATATTCCTTAATTTCTGTAAATACCACTTATTTCATTATACATTTATAATGAATTTAACTATTTAATTACAGAATGAAAAAAAAATATTTTATAAGTACCTAGGTTGTTACATTAGGAGTCACAGAAACAAATAGGTTTACATATGAAGAAAAGATAGTAACAAATTAAGAATGAGAAGAACACAGACACAAAAATTTACATGGTTCAGGAAAAATCCCTACATCCACATAGAGGTAGAACAACTTCACTATGAAATCTAGGATCAAAATTACAAGGTGATCTCAGAGTTTCTCAAATATGAAAAACCCTAGCTCGAAATGAGCTAATAAGCATTATTCCACCAATCGCATAAACATTTTGTTGTTCTACAGTGAAAGATGTATGTAAGTTTTCACTACTACAATTTTGTGGCCACCCAATTCCAAGCAACTATAATGGATGGTGGAAAAATTTTATGGAACTATAGTACCATTGTCTCCAAAAGTCTGATCTGTTATAGTAGTCATGCTAGAAGTCCACACTACTAAAATTCCCTTTTTTATTCATCTGTTCATCTATTCTATAGTCAATTAGAGTTTCTACAGTGCCCCAAAATTTGGGTCAGGGGCCTTTTACCCCCGGACCTCCAATGTAGGGGTGCATTTCCCCCCAAAACCCCCCAACGAGCTCTCAGTGGAGCTCTAACCATGAGATTTTTGACTTGGTGTGTTGTATGGGCTGAAAACATTCAGTCCAACATCATCCAAAATAGACCGGGATACACCAATCCAACATGTTTATGGATTTATTGTCATTAGAGTAGCACATGGGTTAACTGGGGTGTGATCGAGGTGGTTTTTCAAGTGACCATGTGAGCCTCAGAGGGAGGACCGAGCCTCCATTTGTTGCTAAGGGACTAAGTGAGCCTTTGGGTAGTAAGACAGTGTCATCTTCCATATTGTTTGATGAGAGACCATGTGAGATCTTGGAATTGGGCAAGGGGAATATCGTGTGAGCATCCATTTCTTAGCTAGCTATCATACTTGTTTACTCACTCACATTAAACCTAATGGTTATAGCCCCTAGGTGCACATCACTCATTCCAGTTTGGTTTTTATTCTTTATATATTTGATTAGTTCCATTTTGATGTGATGATATGTGTTATTCCCATTTGTTCATTTCTCATTTATATAGTTATATGATGTTGGTTCTATGTTATCATATTATTCCTTGTGGATTTTTTTATTTACCTGATCCATGTTTGGAAACTATTTTTGAAAAACTATCTTTGTATTGAAAATTAAAACCAAAGGGATTATGAAAGTTACTTGGAAATTATGTCTTTTCAATGTGGTTTTTGGTTTTGAAAATGTTTTCAAACTACTTTATTGGTTTCATGGGTAAAAGACTTAATTTGATTCATGGTGGTATCCCATTGGGATTTGTGCCTCACACCCTTCTTGGGCCCTATTTATGCATTTTTAGATTTTGTTTTCTAGGACATAGGTAAGGGAAAGGGTACTATTTTCCAGAGTGGCTCTTCTTGATTACCATTATCTAGAATTTTGTAGAGGATATGTGGTTTCATAGGGATGGACTCATGTGGAGTCATTTTTGGTGTTTTGTACCTGTTGGGTTGTAATTGGACCTTATTTGGCATTGTACCCTCTTTTTGAGTTTGGGATTGATTTTGAGATACCATGTATATGTATATGTCCTTTTATGGAATGTTTTTCCTATAAAGTTTTTTTATGGTATTTTTTAATCTTCTTCTATTGACTCTAATTATTGGTATGGTAATCCTTTTTTATGGTTAGTTCTCATTTACTAGTGTAAAAACCATTCCCAAGTGCTAGGTGGTCATGCTTGATGCTTGTCACAAGGCTGTGGTGATCAAGAACATGCTTTGGGCCATGTGGCAGGCTGACTTAGGTGATAGGTTAGATCAACATGATTTTTTTCATTAAAAAATGGTATCAAAGGAGGGTTAATTTTTTATTTGGTATTAAATTATAGTTTGGAGCTAGGATCATCGGGACTCGAGAGATAGGAATGGGGGAGTGCCTGACCAGCTCTTCCTCCTGTCGAACCTCAAGTTTCCATGGGTAGTTTGGGGTTGTGGTTATGTTTTGAGACCAATTATGGGTTGTTTTTATGAATTTTTTCTCATTATTAGTTGAATTTTGTTGTGATTACCTTATTGGGGGTTTTCTTATGGTACTTTTTTTATGATTTAAGGTTGAATCATGATTAATTAAGCTTGTGCTTTGTGTATTGTAGACAATTCTTCCCAAAAGGACCTTATCCAAGAATAAAGAGGGTGTAGAAAAGAGTACCCCATAGTTCAACCCTCCCATTGATCTATAATTAGTGTAATAAATTATTTTCATGATCTAAACCTTGGTTCAAATGGGTACTCGTGAGCATACATAAACGTGAACTATGCTCAAGATTTTTTTAGGCATAATCCACTAGTTTTTCATGGCAGAAAGGGAACCAATGATCCTGAGGAGTGGTTGGACTATATCAAGAAGATATTTGAGTTCTTTAAGACCCATTTAGGCCTTAGTGGTGTTCCTTTTGTGGGGGTATCTAGAGTTCTTCTTTAAATACTAAGTGGAAGTGGGATCATTCTTAGAGAGGTTGTGGAAAGAGTGTCTAGAAGTCTCCAGGATCAACTTCTACAGTTTCAATGGGAAGTAGAACATTTTTATGTTTTTAGTGCCAGAAGACCATACACACTAGTTCTCAGTGCTCAAAGGCTCTGAGGACGTTCCATTGATGTGGTAATTCAATCCATATCCATCACTTTTGTCTGGTGGATTTGCGTGGGAGTGGTGTAGTCTTTATTTTATCTAAGGGGTATCAGGTGCAGTCATAGGCTTCTAAGGGTGGAGGATGTTATCATCACAATAGGGGGTATTATAACCAAGGGAAGAAGAAATGTAGTGGGTACAAAACAGGGAGACTCCATGCAATGGAGGTCATCCCATAGGACTCAGATTCATGTCCATCCACCGTTCGAGGTATGGTGTTTGTTTCTTCTTCTATGGAATCATTTTTATTTAACACAGGTGCATCCCATTATTTCATTTAACTTAAGGTGATTGATTCCTTGGGTATGTGGACTGATTTTATTTTTCATTTCATAGATTTTCTGACCCTGTTGGATAGAAATAAGAATAAAGTTTTCAAGTGCCCTGAGTTCCGTGTTGTGGTAACTTGTGTGGAGTTTGTTTGGGACTTCCTTGTTCTAGACATGGGTGTGTTTAAACTCATTATCGGCATAAATTACTTGATAATATTCACGGTTATAGTCTATTTTTATCACTATAGGGTCAAGTTCCTTACTCATAATGTGAGAAACTACATCTTCGAAGGAAAGTGGGATCCACGATTAGGGAGGGAAGGACCGGTTGCTTTTGAGTTAGGGTAAGTCTTGTGCCATTTTCCCAGGTTGATACTTGAGGACATTGAGAAGAATTATTTAGGTTAAATTCCAATGGTCATGGATAGGTAACCAAACATGTTTTTAGAGGATTTATCAGGATTTCCACCCTAATGGGAGTTCCAGTTTACTATTGATCTACTCCTCAGGATGAGACTTATTTCACTGTCATCTTATTAGATGGCTTTGACCGAGCAAAAAGAGTTAAAAGTTTAGCTAGGGATCTTGATGGAAGGGGTTTTATTCAACCCAACATGTCTCCATGGGATTATACAGTTCTATTTTCAAGTAATTAATATGGTAGTCTCCGAATTTTCATAGAATATCGTAATATTAACCAGGTGGTAGTAAAGAATAAATACTTATTTCCCAAAATTTGATGATATTTTTGACTAGCTCAGAAGGGCCCATTGGTTTTCAAATATCGACCTAAAATCGGGGTACCATCAGTTGAGGTTTTTGAGGATAGGATGTTTTAAATACCTCTTTTTAAATTCTGTATGAAAATCTTGAGTATTTGGCTATGTCATTGGGGCTTACCAATGCTCTATCTATTTTCATGGTGCTAATAAACCAGATCTTCCATTACCTTTTGGTCTCCTTCATGGTAATATTTTTGTATTTCATCTTGGTGTCTTACAATATGGAGGAGGATAATTTGATCCATATGGAGGTTTTTTTGGGTGTTTTTGAGAGAGAATATCCTATATTCCAAATTACCCAAGTGCTAGTTTTGGATTCAAATTGTGAATTTTTTGGGTCACGTGATTTCTAAGGTGGGAGTTTTAGTGGATCCAGAAAAGGTTTGAGCAGTCATGTCTTGGGAGCAACCCAAGAATTTGTTCAAGATCCATAAATTTTTGGGATTGGATGGGTATTATAGGATTTTTTTCAAGGACTTATCCAAGATAGTTTCTCCCTTAATGGATTTGACTAGTAAAGGGGTGAAGTTTTAGTGGGATGAGAAGTGCCAAAATTCTTTTGAGAAGTTGCAAACACATTTGAAATTCACTCCTGTTTTGATTGTACCTATGCCTGGGAGAGATTATTTGATGTATTTTTATTCTTACGTTGTGGGTTTTGGGTGTGAGGTGATGTAGTATGACCATGTGGTGTCTTATGGCTCATGGAAGCTACACCAACATGTGTAGAATTATCACACCCACAACCTAGAGTTGGCAGTTGGTATGCATGCACTAAAGACTTGGTGATATTACCTCTTTAGGGATTATTTCGTAGTGTATTTGATCATAAGCGCTTGAAGTAAATTTTCACTCAGAGGGACCTAAATCTCAAGTAGAGGTGTTGGGTGGAGTACCTTCAAACTTTTGATTTTGATATTGTGTATACACCCTAGAAGGGGAATGTCATCACCGAATCATTGATTGGGAGGCTTCTAGTGTATGAATTTTGATAATTAGAGGATTAGTGGGGTCTGATGAGCTTTTTAGCTGATCTGAGACTGGACATGCATGTGGACAGAGGGAAGGTATTCTTGTCTATTGTGTAGGTTAGTTATTCGTTCATTGATCGGGTGAGGATTGAGAAAAAATATGAACAAAAGTTCCAGTAGATTATTAGTGCTTTAAATGGTAGGGAGACTTCAAGTGGTTGGTCCCAGTCACCTGATGGTTCTCTTCTCTTCCAGAAGTGGATGGTTGTTCCTTTGAGCCTAAGGTAGTAGGTGATGCATAAGGTGAATCATTCAAGTTGTTTCATTCTCCATGGCGTGAAAAAGATGTTTTATACCTTTAGAGGATGGTATTGGTGTCCTAGGATGTGACATGATGTGGAAGATTTTGTTTTTAGGTGCTTGACCTATCAAAGGATCAAAGCTAAGAATCAGATACCATCTGGGTTGTTACAGATACTTTCCATGATATTGTGGAAGAGGGATGAGATCACTATAGATTTCATGATTTTGATACCTCATACTCTAAGTGGTAAAGATTCTATATGGGTGATTATTGATCATATTATGAAATCATCCAATTTTCTACCCATCAGGGAGTCGATGAAGGTAGAGGACCCTAGATGTCTATATGTTTGAGAGGTTGTTAGGATTCATGAATTTTCCTCAATGATAGTTTCATACTAGGATTATCATTTTACATCTCTATATTTTAAGGGACTTCATGAGGCTTTGGGAACCCAGTTGAGGTTGAGCACCACATATCACCTGCAGATGGATGTCCAGTCTGAGCAGACTATCCAGACTCTCAAGGATATGTTGCGGGTGTGTGTGATTGATTTTAGTGGTTTGTGGTAGAAGAACATTCCATTGGTTTAGATTTCATATAATAATAGATACCAATACTCGATCAGGATTTACTCATTTGAGGAATCGTATGGGTGTCCATACTAATCCTTGTTGTGCTAGTCTGAGGTGGGCAGTCATTCTTTGGTTGGACCGAGTCTCATCCAAGAGGCGACCGAGACCATGCAGATGATTCAAAAATGGATAGTGACGGCTCATAGCCACCATAAGTCATATTTAGACCATAGTAATCATCCATTATAGTTTCAAGTTAGTGATCAAGTGTTTCTCCATGTATCAGTTCAGTTGGGATGCCTGCTCTTAGGAAATTAGGGGAAACCAGTGCCGCATTATTTCAGGTCATTTCGTGTTATGGATCATCTTTGGAAGGTATCATATTGTTTGAGTTTTCACATGGATGACCTCAGTTCATGATTTCTTTGACATCTCCCAGCTAAATAAATATCATCCAAACCCATCTCATGTGTTTTAGTGGGATGTTTTGGAGTTAGAACCTGATGCCACTATGGTGGAGTAGCCTATTCATATCATGGATGTTCATAGAAAGTTTCTTTGTGGGAAGGTGATTTTGTTGGTCCCTGTGCTCTAGAAGCATAGTGAAGATATCCATGAAACATGGTAGTGGTAATTTAGGGTGAGATATTAGTATCCTCAACTATTTTTTTCTAGAAAAGTATAAGGACTTTATGGGGGTAGAGAGTGGAATGTTGGGGAGTTTGTGACACCCATGGGGTCATTGGTATGTTTTCTTTTTAGATTTATTTATCCTCGGGTGTGTTATTAGAGTTCCTAGGTGTTGGGGATCAAAACTGAGAGTTTTGGGGAGATAGACCAGGGTTCATGGTTTGTATAAATCGTGCAAAAACTATGAGAGGGATGCTATAGTTTTGACAGTGCGGTTTCACATGCTTTGAACAAGGTTTTTCAAACTGTTTGATACCCCAAACAAAATCATGCAGCCTATTTTGGGTGGATAGTGGAACCCACATGGTTGGTTTATGGTTTTCCAAACCATGTTCCCAAATCATGTGACTTGTTTTCGATGGATAGTGGAACTCGTACTATTGGCGCACGGTTTGCTTAACCGTGCGGCCAAACTGTGTAAACTTGTCCAGCTCATTAAAAATGGTGAATTTATCATTTCTATCCTATACTTTTTTTAGGTTTTTGGGGTTATTTTCCCTCTTAATGTATGTTCATCCCTACTCCCTTAGTTATGGATCTCTCTCCCCTCATTTCTTAGTGGATTCTTCTTGATTTCTTGGTATTTTTTCTTAAGGTAAGTCGATTTCTTTTTTATTTCTTCTTCCTTTTTCTTCATCAAGCCTTATTCTTTAATTTTCATGGTTTTTTGGAACCCTAGGGGTGTTGTTGGATGAATTTATGGTTTTTGATGAGTATTTTGGTTTTATTTCTTATGTATTAGGCGTGTGAGTCTTGGTTCTACCTCTTCAGGTTGGTCTTCATCAAGGGCAGTGAGCTTTGAACCAAATCTAAAGTACGTGTTTAAATTTAAGGGAATTTTTCATGGAATAAATTTAAATTTATAATCACCTTTAGATTTCATTTTTTAAATTTCCATTAAAATGATTTATGTTTTGTGTATATTCTATTTTTGATGTGTTCTACGATTTGGTTTGGCAGTTTGATATCTAAAGAGGGGTTTTCTAAATTAGTGTGGCTTTTATGCCCATCAAGTGTTTGATAAAATGGTTCAAATTAGTTTTAAGGGTTTAAATGGATTTCTAAAATTGTTTTAGAAATTGTTTTACCTTGAGAATGGTGTTTTGATAAAATTTAAATGTTTTGTTAATGAATTGGATTATGTTATAGCTTGATTGGTATGGGAACTTATTTGTGGATGTGTTGGGATTGGTGTAGCACATGGGTTAACTAGGGTGTGAGAAAGGTGGTTGTCTGAGTGACCATGTGAGGCTCAAAGAGAGGACCATACGAGCCTTTTTTGTTTCCAAGGGAACAAGTGAGACTTTGGGTAGGAAGACCATGTGATCTTCCATGTTGTTTGTTGAGAGACTGTGATCTTTTGGAAATGGGCATGGGGAAGGTCATGTGAGCTTCCATTTCTTAGCTAGCTATAATACTTGTTTACTCACTCATGTTAAACCTAATGTTTAGATCCCCTATGTGCATATTACTCATTCCAGTTTGGTTATTATTCTTTATTCACTTGATTATTTACATTTTTATGTGATGATATGTGTTATGCCCATTTGTTCATTTCCTATTTATATGGTTATATGATGTTTATGCTATGATCACATTGATTATGCCTTTTTTGTTGTGTATGATCATGTTATGCCTTGTTTATTTGTTTATTTACTTAATCTATGTTTGGAAAGTGTTTGGGAAAACCATTATTTTCCTTAAAAAGTGAAACCAAAGGGATTATGAAAGTTATTTGGAAATTGTGTGTTTTCAAAGTGTTTTTTAGTTTTGAAAATGTTTCCAAACAAGTTTATTGGTTGCATGGTTAAAAGACTTAAATTGATTCATGGTGTTATCCTATTGGGATTTGTGCCTCACACCCTACTTGTGCCTATTTGGGTGTTTACATATTTCATTTTTCATGACATAGGTAAGGAAAAGGTTACCATGTTCTAGGGTGTCTCTTCTTGATTACCGTCGTCCAAAATTTTATGCATGCGACATAGTCTCATAAGGATGGACTCACATGGAGTCATTTTTGGTATTTTATACATGTTGGGTTGTACTTGGGACTTGTTTGGAATTGTACCCTCTTTTTGAGTTTGGGTTTGATTTTGAGATACAATGTATGTGTATATATCCTTTTTTGGCATGTTTGTACTATGAAGTGTGTTCTGATTTATAGTGTTTTTTTATCTTTTGTTGTGGACTTTGATTATTAGTATAGATTTCTTGTTTTTTAGGATGGTCCATTCCCATTTACTAATGGAGAAACCATTCTCAATTGTTATGCCTGGTGCTTGTCGTCAACCCATGGTGATCGGGAATGTGCTTTAGGCCATGTGGTAGGCTAACTCAGGTGATGATTTAGATCAACCCAAGCTGTTTTGTTACAATATAAACAAGATGTACTATCTTGATACATGTTTTGTATAGTTCTTCAACATTTATCCATAGCACATGCCTAGGTACTGAACATGTCTTCCTATCATAGTCATTAATGGAGTACATAGCATGTACCTGGGCTACACATCATGTGGTATCTGAGTTACATGGTTACCAGTCACATGTTTCATGTAATAAATACATTGAACATCTTTGACTAATGAAATACACATCGTGTATAGAAGTTACAAACTATGTATCTTGGCTAAACATGTGTGAGGCTGGATCGGTCAACTCACAATGTACATTAATTACACACCACATAAAATAAATGCACGATGCTCTAAATTAATTCATGAGGAATCCTGGTGCATTAAACACAAATACATAGTGTGTACCTATGGGCTACATTGTAAGAACTCGGGTTTTTGGAATGGGTCAAAATCTCGACCATGTTTGAATTTTTGACTGGTTTATGAGGAAACTGGAGAAAACGGGAAGTTTCTAGAAATTTCCATACTACACGTCATGTACTTTTAAGTACACGCCGTGTATATGTTAAGAAAGTGTCGGTCGTGTGCTCACCGAGTACATGCCGTGTGATGACTGTGTAGAAATTTCTTACAACACGGTGTGTAGTTTTCAACACACTGTGTATCCCCAACCGTGTGGTGGTCATACATGGCGTGTAGGCCTATTGGCTGGGTAGAACAAGGTACATGTCGTGTTCCTATTGGAAACACCATGTAGTCTAGTCGTGTATGTGAGATATACATGGTGTGTGGGTAAGTCGGCGAGGTAGATAAGAGAAACCAAGTACACGCCGTGTACCCATAGGTACACGCCGTGTACTCATGTCGGCAGGTTCGAAAAGTAAGTCGACGGAATTTAGTCATTATATGAACAGTTAAATGAAATATACACGGCGTGTAGTCATGAAGTACACGCCATGTACTTTTTTGTGTTAAAATGGGTAGTAGCCTTGTTTTTTAGGAAGAACACACCTCCTTCACCCGGTTTTGCGAACTAAGCAGGCCGAACCTATTTCCTTCCCCTAGATCACTGTCTAAAATCTGTTTCGATCACGGATTGATGCATTGGAACCCCCTCGGTAAGGCCTTGATTCCTCTTTGGCCGTTTTGTTTGACTTTCGTTCTAGAACGAGTTATAGGCATTTGAACGGTATTGAATCTTTTGTAGATTTACCGTGTTTTAGACCGAATTGGCTACTGTTAATGGAGGAGTAGCATCGTACGAGTCTCGGGTAGGTGGTGAATACTTCATTTTGTGTTTTCGTGGTAGTTTGGGTGACATGGCCTTTGGCGTGTTTTCGGGTATTTTGAGCGGGACCTATTTTATCTGCTATTTTATATTGAATTTCTTGTGGGACCAATGGGGTGCCTTTGGGTATGCCCTGTTACCAGTTTTCATAAGCGGGCCGAGTGAGGGGTCGTGGCTCATCGGGTCATTTTGGTCGGGGAATGCCAAAATGGTTTTAATTGAAATATTAATGTGTTAAACTGGTTAGTTTAATTTATTAATGCATGTTATAAATTGTTAGAGGCATTTAAGACCTCAGTGCTGGTATGGGACAGCACCTTGCATAGTGCAATTCAACAGTTATTTTGTTTTTCCTAGTTATGTTTTCTGTTTAAATATGTTATATATGTAATTGATGAATTGCATCTGCTGGACCCTTTGGGTTGTGTTGGGCTCAACCCGGTTACGCTTGAGTGATGCTGATCACATGTTGGGCTCGGACCAGGTTACGATGGGTGGTTGTGACCACGGGATTGGGTGTCGTGGACGTCGGCTTGAGGCAGTACGACTGTCAGGTTGGGCATGGCCCGGGTTACTAGGATGGTGATGCCATCGGACTTGAGCGACATGGTCGCATGGACACAAGTTTCCAGATGTGTTGGTGGATTAGGTACTATTTTTGTGATTACCGCTCACCCAGAACTTTGAGTAGTGTGCACATAGAGATACTCCGTGATAAGGTGGTTGTGACCACTCTTGTGGGTAGAGGCCCCCGTAGTTGCGGTTAGGTATTCTGTTTGGGGGTGCTTGTCGTAGAAAGCTACGTGGGAGGTGAGGAGCCTTCAGGGGATGGGAGTTCCTTCAGGATGTCGGTACTTGAGACACAAGGTGTCAGGAGGCACGTGGTGCTGGGTTACTATTTTTGGGTGTGCCTTCGGGACGTCGGTACATGAGACACAAGGTGTCAGGAGGCACGTGGTGCCAGGTTACTATTTTTGGGCGTGCCCTCGGGATGTCGGTACTTGAGACACAAGGTGTTAGGAGGCACATGGTGTCGGGTTACTATTTTTTGGGCGTGCCTTTGGGACGTCGATACTTGAGACACAAGGTGTTAGGAGGCACATGGTGTCGGGTTACTATTTTTGAGCGTGCCTTTGGGACGTCGGTACTTCGCACACGAGCAGTCAGGAGGCACATGGTGCCAGGTTACTAATCATGGGCATGCCTTCAAGACATTGGTACTTGAGACATGAGGTGTCAGGTGGCACATGGTGTCGGGTTACACAACAGAGATTCCGGCGTTGGCCGAAGCAGGTGACACTCCATGGTGGCTGTTGAGCACCAGAAGAGTTTGTGTTTACTTGTGCACTATAATGTTTACTGTTTTTCTTGTAAATTCATGACTACTTAAACACATATATTTGGTACGCACCGTTGGGTGGTATCCTACTGAGATTTGTCTCGCACCCTACATGGGCCCTTCGGGACGTGTGTAGACTTTATGGATTTATGTGCAGGAAAGAGGCTAGCTTCAGGAGATGGGTTGCGTTAGTTGTTGCATGGAGATGGTATGGACCTTGAGGTCATACCTAGATGGGTTTTACTTGTTTTTTTCCTTTTCAGTATCGGCATTCTTACTTGTTGTATCTACTGTTGGTTAGCCATTGACACCCTTTTATATTCAGTTTTGTATGACCTTCTCTGGATACATGTTTTACTGTTCAGTTGTATTTACATGTTATTAGCATGTTGTACTATTTATTTCCGTTGTTGTTGTTAATTTATTGCTTCTGCTGTTTATCTATATTGATTATGCTTCCACTCTGCAGGTCTGGTTCGAGTCTTCTGAGTCTTTCTTCTGTTGCATTTTATTATTATTCTCGGACCAGTACCCTTATTATGATCATCCGAGAGGGTATAGCCTCCCCACTATACCTAACAGACCCTCGCTGCTATTCGGAAGCCTTTGGCATTCAGGGAGGTGCGCCTAAGGTAGTGACACTTGACCCATTTGGCACTATTTGGGTGGTTGGCCGGGTCCGGGTCATTACAAAGTAGTATCAGAGGAGTTCTTGACAAGGATTTAGTAGCAGCGTTTTACTGGCTACTAATGAGTTTGAGGCTTCTCGTTTATTTCTGCAGGTTTTACTATTTGGGATATGGTAGACTGGAGACAGTTTTTTATAGGGACTGGGTTTCTAGCTTGTACTTTGGTGCCTACAGCCCCAGGTACGAGGGATGGACCAAGTTGCCATGGGTGGGAATTATTGTCTGCTTTTTGCTCAGATTACCATTTATATGATTTCCACCTCGGTGGCTCATTTGAGGTGTGATGATCATGATTGTGATATGTGACCCTTGACCTGCTGTGGTAAGGGAGAATTGGACCTTGGCCCAGTATGGCGAGGCTTGTTTTCTTGGCTTTTGATAGGCACATTTTAGGGTATTTCAATTTCATAATTGCACGTATGATTTGTGAAGTTATAATTCCATGTGAATGAAAAAAAATTCCATGCTTTATATTCTTTGAAAAGTGAATTAGTGAAATTCCTAATAGAATTTCTAGTTGTGAAATGTTTATACCATGCTTTATATTTTGTAAAATTGCATGTGGTGGAATATTTGGGTCTGGATCTTATGAGAGCAGGCAGGTACTATGGCTGAGGTAGTGTAACTGTCAGGATTGGGTGACTCGGTCGTCGGTTTGAGGCAACGTGGGTTGTCAGGATGGGCATGGCCTGAGGTACCATTGATACTTGGCTCTGTTGAGGGCGGGTAAGGAGGCCATGAGGTCAGGATGCCGTGGGGCATGGGTTGCGGTAAGGGGGAGTAAGGGTAGTTATTATGCACTGCCTTTTACTGCTTTCCTTATCTGCGTAGAATATATTGTTATATATGTATATGGGTTGTCTGACCATTTATGGTATTCAGCGGGTTACTCCTTCACAAATTGATGGAGCGTCAGGCAGGAGATGATACAATACTGCAGGATCAGGGTCAGAATTCGGTACAGGCAGAGCACGAGCCGTAGGTACAGGCTCAGAGATAGGATCAGGTTCAGGATCCAGTGCAGGCAGGACAATAGCCGGGTTTGGAAACGTTCGGACCATGGCTCGACGAGCATCTCCGAGATAGCCTGGTACGTGTCTTGTAGGGGATTGACAGAGGCGCGTAGGGTACAAAGCCTTTTATGGCGTATCTGACGTGGGAGTTCTAGTCACAGCACCCACTGCTTTTTCAGGGTGAGGGTGGTCTGCAGGCGGAAGACAACTGGATAGAAAGTATGCACATGATCTTCGAGCAGCTCAATACACCTCTAGGGTGGAGGGTCAAGCTGGCGACATACATGCTGAGAGGATCGGCGAAGCGTTGGTGGGATGTATAGGTACAGCCTCGTAGGCATGACGGATTGGCTTGGATGGACTTCGAGGACAGGTTCTTTAAGAACTTCTATCCAGAGACACTGAGGGAAGAGAGAGCTCAGTATTTCTTGAGTCTTCAGTAGGGAGACATGTCTGTCATGGACTACGCAGCTACTTTCACAGAGTTGTCTCGCTTTTCACCTGGCATGGTAAGTGACTACGCAGCTAGGGTGAGGCGCTTCAAGGATGGATTACGGCACGCCATTCGGGTCCGGGTGAATATCTTTTGACTAGGTTCCTTCTCCGAGGTGGTGAACCAGGCACTCATATCCAAGTGAAATGAGATAGAAATGTCTCGCTTGGGCAGGGAGACAACTTCAGGTGATGGTTCGGATAGCAGGAAGCGAGGACAGGATGAGTTCCAACAGGGTAGTTAGGCCAGGGATTCAGCTAGACTACCTCGTGGTAGTTCTTCGGTGATTTTATTTTGGTGTGGACAGATGAGACATGTTCGGGATCAGTGCGATAGGCCTCCAAAGGAGTGTCGGGCATGTGGACAGGACAAGAATCTGGAGAGGTTTTGCAGGCAGCCTTCTCAGATAGCCGGTAGGCAGGGACCAGGACAGACTTTAGCATCTGGAGTTGGTTCAGGTCTGGTACCCAGAGAGGGTAGTTGGGGTTCAGCTATGCGCGGAGGTCATGATAGAGATGGTGGGACCCAACTGAGGGGTCACTGGCCGGTGACTGGAGCATCTTCGCAGGGAGGTCAGGCGTCAGGCAGCCGTGTTTCGGGCCAGGTGCATGTCGTGGAGCTGCTAGAGGCTGAGCAGGCTGGTGAGACGACAACAGTTAGAGGTACACCACGGTGTGTTCGTGATCTCCATGTTTCCTTTTTGACATGACCTGTAGAGGCATGTCTGTTTTGAGTCCACATGGTGCACAAGATCTATGTTGACTGACTAGATGCTAGTTAGTGGGATTCTCACCATAGAGGGTGCGTGCAATATTCTATATATATGTATGAGATGTGTAGCATCGGGGCATCATGGATGCGGGTTACTTGAGGTGCCTTGGGAATCGGGGCATCGAGGATGCGGGTTACTTGAGGTGATAGGCCCAAGGACCTTGTGGAGGCATACACCAATGCGGTGCGGGTAACGTTGGGTGTCGGAAGTGACACAGGAGCACCAATGGGGCGCAGGGGTGACGATGCGTCACGGGAGGACTATGCGTCCGGAAAATAGGTTAGTAAACCTTGTTTTCTTTAAGTTTTGTTGGGTTGAGACCGAGTTAGGCGATTCCTAAGGTGGGGATCCCCCCTTGAGAAATTTAGTCGGGACCTCTGAGACCGGGGCAGTCCGGGTTACTTTGATCGGGGTGGTATGTACGGTGCCATCTCCGGGTTTCGTTTGGTAGCTCGGGGATGAGATACGTTAAGGTGGGGAGTTTATAAGAACCCGGGTTTTTGGAATAGGTCAAAATCCCAAACCTGTTTGAATTTTTGACTGGTTTCTGAGGAAACTAGAGAAAACGGGAAGTTTATGGAAATTTCCAGACTACATGCCATGTACTTTTAAGTACACGCCCTGTATATGTTAAGCAAGTGTCGGCCGTGTGCTCTCTGAGTACATGCCGTGTGATGACCTTGTAGAAGTTTCTTACTACACGAAGTGTAGTTTTCAACACGCTGTGTATCCCCGAAAATGTGGTGGCCATACATGACGTGTAGGCCTGTTGGCCGGGTAGAACAAGGTACACATCGTGTTCCTATTGGACACGCCGTGTAGTCTAGTCGTGTATGCGGGATATACATGGCATGTGGGTAAGTCGGCGAGGTAGAAAAGAGAAACCAAGTACACGTCGTGTACCCATAGGTACACACCATGTACTCATGTCGGCAGGTTCGAAAAGTAAGTCGGCGGAATTCAGCCATCATATGAATAGTTAAATGAAATATACACGGTGTTTAGTCATGAATTACACGCCGTGTACTTTATTTTTTTGCGTTAAAATGGGCAGTAGCCTCAATTTTGAGGCATAACACACCTCCTTCGCCCGGTTTCGCGAACTAAGCTGGTCGAACCTATTTCCTTCCCCTGGATCGTTGTTCGAACTCCATTTTGATCACGGATTGATGTGTTGGAACCGCCTCGGTAAGGCCTTTATTCCTCTATGGCCGTTTTGTTTTATTTTTGTTCTAGAAGGAGTTATAGGCGTTTGAACGGTATTGAATCTTTTGTAGATTTACCGCGTTTTAGACTGAATTGGCGGCTGTTATCGGAGGAGCAGAATCGTACGAGTCTCATGTAGGTGGGGCATACCTCATTTTGTGTTTTCGTGGTTGTTTGGGTGACGCGGCCATTGGCGCGTTTTTGGGTATTTTGAGCGGGACCCGTTTTATCGGTTATTTTATATTGAATTGCTTGTAGGACCTATGGGGTGCCTTTGGGTATGCCTTGTTAACAGTTTTCATAAGCGGGCCAAGTGAGGGGTTGTGCCTCATCAGGGCATTTTGGCCAGGGAATGCCCAAATGGTTTTAATTGAAATATTAATGTGTTGAACTAGTTAGTTTAATTTATTAATGCCTGTTATAAATTGTTAGAGGCATTTAAGACCTCAGTGCTGGTATGGTAAAACACCTTGCATAGTGAAATTCAACTGTTTAGTTTGTTTTGCTTGGTTATGTTTTCTGTTTAAATATGTTATATATGAATTTGCTGAATTGCATCTGATGGACCCTTTGGGTTGTGTTGGGCTTGGCCCGATTACGCTTGAGTGATGCTGATCACAAGTTGGGCTCGGCCCAGGTTACGATGGGTGGTTTTGACCACGGGATTGGGCGTCGTGGACGTCGGCTTGAGGCAGTACGACTATCAGGTTGGGCATGGCCCGGGTAACTAGGATGGCGATGCCATCGAACTTGAGCGACATGGTCGCAGGCACACGAGGTGTCAGATGTGTTGGTGGCTTTGGTACTATTTTGGTGATTACCACTTACCCGGAACTTTGAGTAGTGTGTACACAAATATACACTGTGATGAGGTGGTTGTGACCACTCGTGTGGGTAGAGGCCCCCATAGTTGCGGTTAGGTATTCTGGTTGGGGTTGCTTGTTATAGAAAGCCACGTGGGAGGTGAGGAGCCTTCAGGGGATGGGCGTGCCTTCGAGACGTCAGTACTTGAGACTTAAGGTTTCAAGAGGCATGTGGTGTTGGGTTACTATTTTTGGGCGTGCCTTCGGGATGTCGGTACTTGAGACACAAGGTGTTAGGAGGCACGTGGTGCCGGGTAACTATTTTTTGGGCATGCCTTCGGGACGTTGGTACTTGAGACAGAAGGTGTCAGGATGCACATGGTGTCGGGTTACTATTTTTGGGCGTGCTTTTGAGACATCGGTACTTGGGACACGAGGAGTCAGGATGCACATGGTTCCAGGTTACTAATCTTGGGCGTGCCTTCGGGATGTCGATACTTGAGACATGAGGTGTCCGGTGGCACGTGGTGCTGGGTTACACAACAGAGATTCCGGCATTGGCCGAAGCAGGTGACACTCCATGGTGGATGCAAGGCACTAGAGGAGTTTGTGTTTACTTGTGCACTGTATTGTTTACTGTTTTTCTTGTAAATGAATGAATGCTTAAACACATATATTTGGTACGCACCATTGGGTGGTATCCTAATGAGATTTGTCTCACACCCTGCACGGGCCCTTCGGGACGTGTGTAGACTTTATGGATTTACGTGCAGGAAAGAGGCCAACTTCAGAAGCTGGGTTGCATTAGTTGTTGCATGGAGATGGTATGGACCTTGAGGTCATACCTAGCTGGGGTTTACTTGTTTTGTTTCCTTTTCGGTATTGGCATGCTTACTTGTTATAGCTACTGTAGGTTATCCATTGGCGCCCTTTTATATTCAGTTGTGTACGACCTTCTCTGGATACATGTTTTACTGTTCATTTGTAGTTACATGTTATTAGCATGTTGTTGTGTTTATTTCCAATTCTGTTGTTATATTTACTACTTCCGCTGTTTATCTATATTGATTATGCTTCCGCTCTGCGGGTCTGGTTCGAGTCTGCTGAGTCTTTCTTCCGCTGCATATTTATTATTATTCTCGGACCAGTACCCTTATTATGATCCTTCAAGAGGGTATAGCCTCCCTACTATACCTAACAGACCCTCACTGCTAGTCGGTAGCCTTTGGCGTTCGTGGAGGTGCGCCTAAGGTTGTGACACTCAACCCATTTGGCACTGTTCGGGTGGTTGGCCGGGTCCGGGTCGTTACATACATGCCATGTATTCTTGTTCTATCTTGTTAGAATCATTGGAACATCTGAATGAGTTCTTTGAATGTTCTTCATTCATAATTAATCCATTTTTTATTATATTTGTGACAATGAAGAGGAGGAAGAGGGGATCTCACAATTCAAATTTAAAGAATTATTAAATGGGAATTAAAAAATGATGATAAATTCATAAATCAATCATATATATTTAAATAATTATAAATTATTTTACAACCTCTTTGATACCACTTGAAGGTTATGGGTGTAGTGGAAGCACTGGTATGGTCATTCCCAACTCATATTTTAGTCATAATTGATGATTAATCCAAAATGTACACGATGAAGAAAGTTGTGACCAATAGAATTGAATTAAAGATTAATTGACATGATAATGAATGAACCAAATTTGGGATCATCTCATAATGATTTATAATTAATTTAAGAAGATAAATAATTGCCTTATGCTAAATTATTTCTTTATTGATTAATCTGACAATGCCGCTACATCATACTGGTGTTACATTTCGGAAATAAAGTGTATATTTCCTCTAGTGTTGATCCACATGTGCACCATGAACCTATGAGTGACATTGTAGGAATATCTGATTGCTGGTGTAGAAGATCCTAATTTTTTCATTGTTCATCTATGATCTGCACATGAATCGCTTCAAAGGACTCTCCTTGATCTCTCTAGAATCGAGAGGGGTGGTGGTGGAGATCACTCTCTATCCTTAATATCATTCTTGGGGATGATCTCTCTAGGTATTTAGAGGATTATTTAGAGTTGTTTTACACAACCAAAATGGATGGCTAGTGTTAGGGTTGGAAATGATATAATTGGGTTTAAATTGTGTTAGGGTTAGAAATTAATAATTCTTCATGTGTCCTTATTATTTTATTAATGTCTATAGAACACCATGTATATAATATTATTATTATTATTTCTTAACATACACAAAACTAGCGAATTAATTAAATATTATTTATGGAATAATTTTTTTAAAATGTATTGAAATAATATTTAATATATATTATTTCACACCAAACATTTAAACTCGGTTTACCATTTCTCTATAATAATATCAGGCCTTGAATAATGAATATTTATTTAATAAATAAATATCACCACATTAGTCACCAATAAATAAATAAATAAATATTCTATTCACTAAATATAAAATAAATATTTATTAAATATTTTGATCACAAATATTCTCTCTAATAACTAGTGGTTGAATATATACGATCAAGCAATCATGAATAATTATTAAACCACAGACAAGAATAATATTTATTCAGCGTATTAAATAGTAAAAAGTAATTAATATTTAACTGAGGTTCTGGATACACTTAATGTGTGGCTCTCTCGACCTCTTTCTCAATGGAATTAGACGGAGCCACTCAAAGTCTAAGGTTAACATCTAACAACACACCAAGGTACTTATAGAGAAAGAATATAATTTTTTAATGACATGTAACCTCATACAAATTCTTACTATGTAATATAATATATTTATCATGACATCACTATTCAAGAAAGTTACATGCGGGTGTCATCAACCTATGTGCTTGATGGGTCTTTATTTGAATTTATAGAAATTAACTTGCCCACAAGAACATTGTGGACATAGATTTATTTAGGCTATTTCATTATCATCCAAGGGAATATGATATCAAATTCTGTTGAAGAATAAAAGGGAAAAAATCATTCTCTCATTATTCATTAATGTAATATTACTCAAGATGCACCCAACATATCTTACTTCGCCTCGACCATATGTCAGCACGGTTTTCATCAATACATTAAAGTACAAAACTAATAATATTCATTAATAATAATCTTATATTTTAAGGATAAATACACACATCCATGGATAAGAACATACTATGACACATATAAATGTGGATTTCCTACTATCAGGTCATGTTCTCATAATCTCCTACAGTGAAAATTACCAACGACATACACCATGAAAAAGTGTCACAAAGTCCTATGAGCCTCCACCCCAGATAGCCTATATAATTTATGTCATGTAAAATTATATCATCCAACTATATAACATATATTTAAGAATATCATTGTGACACTTCTGGGTTCTCATCATAACAGGGAACTACTATATCCTTTCAGTGTGACGGTTACTCTTTGGACGTTATCACATACTATGTCACGTGAAAGAACAATAATGGTGTGATAAGAAGTTTATTAATATTAAAAACAATGAATATAGGTAATCATAAAGTACATAGAAGTTGGTTCTAGGGCACCAACTCCAACGCTACCTCCCTCCCAAGATCATATAAATAATTTTAAAAATACATGATCTTACTAGTTGAGGTCATCATTACTCTCTTCTGCATCAATTATCTCTCATAATTACCCTTAATATACACTAATTATAATAGTCACATTATAATGGATACTTTTCCGATATCTAAAATGTCCAATGGTCATATTATGGTCATGTAATGTTCTGAATTAATAATAAAGTGTTGTTGTTTTTTTACCAAATACAACACGTAATTTATTCAGAGGTAAATGTATGTATATATATATATGTCAAGGTTTTTACAAATAGAGAGTTGAGATTGTTGTTCTTGATTTTTGATGTTACAGTTGAGTTGATTCTTGCTCAAAATGATGTTTTGGATTTATTGATTTATTGTTCCTTACTCTTGGCCTAGGGTGGAAAGAGGTGTGAGTTCATGTATCATATTAGGTGTGTAGGTTCACATGAAATTTTCTTGATTATATTTGATTATGACACCAGTTTTGGGGAAAAATGGGTTTGGTAGCTTAAAGTGTCAACAACAACCTATATGGCATTTCCCATATACATTCTTAGTGGGGAATTCTATCTAACTGAACCATATGATTCACTATTTTTGTCAGTGATTACCATCAATATTATTATTATACAATATTGGTTAAATAAAGTGTCAATAAAAACTTATAAAGTTCTTTCCTCTATAATGTGTGAATGCTATTTCATTTAACTAAACCACGATTACAATCCACTCGATATGAATCGTCATAGGTTGATGTCGTGTGTGTGTGTCTGTGTGCATATTTATGAGATCTTGATCCTCAAGTGGGTAATCTGGTGTATAGATTATCAGTGAGGATGAGTTTTCTAGATTGGGTAGTATCTTGAGTGTGAGATGCATAATATGTATATGAGAAGCCTATTGGTGAGTCGGTGTTATAATTCAGTAACATGACACTTTCCTGTTATTATTGAGATGAATTCTGATGTGTGAGGGTAATCCAAGAGAGGGGTTAGCCTATGATTATGAGTGCCTTTAGAAATTGAAACATGGTTAGAGGCTTTGTATTGATCTTGATTCACAAGGCGTGCATGAGATGGTATTCTAAGTTGGTTTCACTTGAAATGGTCATAGAACCATCAATTCTATAATGATTTGGAAAGAATATATTGGAAACACTGGGGATTTTGGTTTTTAGTTTGGATTCCAGAGTGTGATTTGGAAAAACTCAGGTGGGTTTTTTTAGCCTATGTGGTTGGTGGATTGGTGTAGCCTAAAATTACCTGAGAGAGGTAAGCTTAGTGTTGATTAGGTGAGATCAACCATGGATGACATGTGAGACATGTCGATGGGAGGATTTTGGAAAATATTAGGGATTTGGAGATTGAGTTGGGTAAGTTATGTTACCCTTTGTCATAGTGGCATGTGTTGGCTAGAGCAAGGGATGCTCTACGGCATGGTCAGGTGTGATTAACCAGTGGAAATTGGTGCATCATCATGTGACCATTATGTGATAGAAGAATGATAAAGGGATCATGATATTGTAGATGTGTTAAGTTGATCAACTCATAAAGAGATGAGTTGTATCTTTTTTTCAAAAGTAGAGTGTAATATGGTTGTCTTTGGGTATAATTGGATTGACGTGATGGATAAGGAATCGAAAGAGTGCCTTAACTATGGTGAGTTGGGCACCGACATGATTTTGAGCTGCTAGTGAGACTCGGTGGGCCTGTATCAGAATGAAACTTGAAGGTTGTGTGATGGTGAGAAAGGTAGTGGACCTTAAGTTAAACCCAATGAGACCAAGTGTATGGCGGTAGGTTGTAAGTGGAGTTGGATAGCGATTGCGTGGAGCATTGTGATATTAATGGAACCTAGAGCGGGGTGCTCGGATAATTGGAGTTTTTATCCAAGATTGTTGTCTGGGATGAGGTTTTATAAGGATAGGAGGTGTCCCTCAATGATAAGAGGTGATATCATAGATGGATCATAGAACTATGGTGTGTTCAGTCTGAGTTTGGTCCTCGATAGGTGTTTCTATGGATAGGATGAGCATGGATCAGGAGGAGCGACTTGTGTGTAATGTTGGAACTTGGAGACCATTGTACTATGGGTAATATAATTGTGTGGCGCTTGTTGTTAGCTGATTTTGGTCAATGTCAGGAGTGACGTGATAGTGCACCTAACTGACGATGGTTGCGGTTTTGTGTTGGTGCTTCGATTCTAGCAATCAGGTTATGTGCGGTGAATGAAAAAAAATACCTGGATGGGGGGTAACAGATTATGAAAATCAAGTTAAGTTAGTGTGTTTGGTAACTAAAAACCGCTAGATGTGGAATGATGGTTGAGTGGTGCAACCGGATAGGTGTTTCAAGAACAGGGTGATGGGGTGACCAGGTAAGTGGAATGTCGATGCTTGTGGGTAGCACATTTACATGTCCAACAAGGCGGGGCCTTGTGATATGGATTTAGTCTCATGAGTGAGATGGAAGATACTGATGAGAACAAACGGGAAACACTCAAGTATGAAACCGAGTGAGAGATGGTTTGGTGTAGACCAATAATGTCAATTGATGAGGTGACGTCAGAAAATTTAGAATTCACAACTGAAATTCGAGCATTTTCCTAAAGATGGTGGAAATAATCGGCACCATGATGTGCAGGTTAGTGAGATTTTGAGCAGTGGAGCCGGATTGGGTGCAGTATCAGCACAACCATGACCAGTGGGAGATATATGATTTGGGTTATACATCGGGATTTGGTAACCGAGATAGATTAGGGAAGATGCACAATAAGACTTCCAGAATATGAGAAGCGTTATGGTGGATAAGTTATAACACATTGGATCAGGTTAAGGTGTGAACCATTTTGAATTTTTATTAAAAAATCGAGTTTGTTAGATTTTTATCCAAAAACCCGAACTTGTTTGCTTTTTTGTTGAAATCTATATATTTCATTGTCTAAAAAATATTAATGTAAGAACCCGGAACTTCGTTTCAGGTGAGCCTTTCCTTTTTCTGGATTTTTTAGGAAAAATGGAGTTTCTGGAAAATTTTGAGGTACACACCATGTACTTTCTGAGTACACACCGTGTACTCTTCTCTGGCTCGAAGCCGTGTGCTGGTCGTGCCCGGGCCACACACACGGTGTGTAGGGGTGACGTGGAGGCCGATTTTGGTGGAGTACAGAAAAACCTAGTACACATCGTGTACTCTAAAAGTACACGCTGTGTACTTTTATTTTTTTCACTAAACGCACCGGGGTCATGCCTGAGGGACAAAACACACCCCTTCTCCATGTTCTTCGTCCGAGAGCGACCCGTATGGCCAGATCTTCCCCGATCCCCCGCCTCTCTGCCCGTTCTCCGATTCGAGATCTTTCGATTGCGTTGGAAGCACAGCGGTGAGTTATTCCTTCTTCTTGATCCTTGTTTTCCAATTCCTCCCCCTTTTCAAGATATCGTGGTTTATGTGTTTCCGGCGTTTTCTCAGATCTATGACATTCTAAGGAGAATCTATTTTTGTTGTTCACGTATATCGATCTCCTAGGATCGAGGTAGGTGGTTTGTGCCTCTCTGTAGAAATTCAATGAGTATTTTGTAAAAATTCCACCAATACCCTTGAACGGGGTATTGCGTGTTCCTGTTTTTCCCTTGTTGTATTGCCTGCTTTGCTTGATTTCTTGAGTAGATGTATTTTCCTATGAATATGGTAGTTTTTACTATACTCTGGATGTTTTCCATGCTTGTTTTTCTTGTTTGGCATTTTGTAGGTTGCCATGCCTAGTTGTAGGATAGTGGAATTGTTGCTATGTTATGCTGTTGAGCCTTAGATTGATAGCCAAGTAGTTCTTGAGGTTTACTTGGACGTTTCACGCACGCTGAGCATGTTTTTTTTCACACAGGACTGTGATAACCTAGTGTAGTAGACCACAGGGAGAATAGATGTAAGGGCTTCTCCAGAGTGTCTTTAATTTACGATGTGAGACCACAGGGGTAATTGACGATGAGTGCTTCCTCAGAGAGTCTATAGTTCCTCGATGCGGGCCACAGGGGGAATGAGACGTTGAGTGCTTCCCTAGAGAGCCTTTAGCACACTACGAGACTATAGGGGGAATTGACGGTGAGTGCTTCCTCAGAGAGTCTATTCTTAGCTGAACCAGAGGGGTGAGACTGTGTGTGCCTCCTAGAGGGTTGCTAGTACTTGTAGGTTGAACCATAGGGGTTAGTCTGTGAGGGATACCTAGAGGGTTACCTGTTTTCTACTTATTGTTGGTTTTTTACTTGTGTACTTTATATGTTAGAACTGTGGATTGTAGCTGTTGTGTGCTTTTTTGTTTACTACTTCCTTCACTTTTACTTGCCTTGTATTCATTGACTGTTAGGCACAGATCTTTGGGTGATTTCCTATTGGGATTGTATCTCACACCCTATTTGGGCCATGCTTTTGGGCCCAAGAAGACTTTGTTGTTGCAGGAATAGATAAGGGCAAGCACCCTTCGACTTCCGGTATGTGATTTCTTGGAGCTGGAGAGCAAGGGACCGAGCTTAGGCTTGTGAGGCTGAGGAGTTTACTTTGTTTTCTTTTTCACTTTGTTTTTTAGTTGTACTTCAGCACATTGGTTTGTTTACTGCTTTCTATAGACATATTTACCATGTTGCATCATCATGATTTTATACATTGCTTCCACTTTTTAGTTCAGTTGTTGTATGTTGTTTACTGTTTCCGTTATTCTATCTGGTTGTTCTTCCGATGTATACTTTACTGAATGAGGGAATAGTTTCCCCCACCGACTCACCAAGGCCCTCACTGCTAGTCAGCAGCCTCTGTTGTTTGGGGAAACGCGCTTGAGGTCATGTGTCGAACCGGGTACGGGGCACCAGTGGAGGGGCTCCGGATTCGGGTCGTTACAAAGTGGTATCAGAGTAGTTCTTTTCTCTTGATTTACTATTGGAGACTTTATCCAGGGATAGGACGGATTCGTTACTTGGTATTAAGCTGTTCTCGGGAGTAGATAACCCATGTACAGGGAAAAGTCATACTACCTCGTTAATTTCAGTTTGATGGTTTTGAGATTTTACGGTTGATATGATTTCACCTAGAGTGATTCGCATGCTTTGTGTTGTTATTTTCTTGATGATTGCGGTTCTATTTTTATCGCAACCCGATGAGATTAGGGTATGCCATCTCATGCATCATATAGGCACTTGTAGAAATCACATGCCATGCATTCTTGCAAAGCCATCTATGGTGTATTAGCGATTGCATGATGTTGTGATATACTTGTGTAGATTATGCATGTTGTTGTGATAGATGCTTGATAGAATCTCTGCTGCCTTGTTAGAGGATTGTTGTTTTCTAATTTTCTTAAATGAACACCAAATTTTGATTCTTGAGGTGTTATGGGCCCTCTTGAATCGGAAATTGGTGGATCATGATCCTGTTTTCTATTTTATATGACTGTAGGAGATGCCAAGCTTTGATTCACGGGGAGTATGGGCCCTCATGGATCAGAATTTGGTACCTCTTTGCCTTGTTTTCAGTGTTCTGGGATTCTGTGCAATTTCTAAGCTACTGCCCAGAAAAAACCAGAATACACATCATGTACTTTTTGGATACATGCCGTGTAGTTTTCAGACTGTGCCAGTGACCGTGTGACCAGAAACACGGTGTTGTGAAAGTAATTTCAGGAACACGCCATGTACGGTAGGTACATGCCGTGTTGTTGTGAGCTGTGTACCCGACCGTGTCACTAACAACACGGGTCAGGAAAGCTCGTGTCATACACACCGTGTGTTTTATGAACACGTCGTGTATCCTTATCCTTAGAACCTGGCTGTGTCACGAACAACACAGGACGGTGTTCTCTCCTCTTATACACACCGTGTTTGTTCGGAACACACCGTGTAAGGTTAGTCGTGTACTTGGTTGTGTCGCCAACAACACGGGTCGAGAAATATCTTCGAGTACATGCCATGTTTGTTAGGAACACGCCTTGTAGTCTCAGCCGTGTAGTCGTCTGTGTAACTAACAACATGGGTCGTTGACACCTTTTTACTACACGTCGTGTCCACAGGGAACATGTCATGTAGTCTCTGTTTAAGAAGACCATGTGGGTTAGCCATGTAAAGAGACTCTGGCAGGGGAGTAGAGTTCAACTACATGCCGTGTGTGGGGACAACACGCCATGTAGTCTGGGGTTTTACATGACCAGGGGTGGCAGAATCACACGCCCATGTCTATGATTTAAGTGAACATGTCGTGTAGTTTTTATACACGTCGTGTAGTCTTGTTTTGTAAACTTGTGTGTTTTCCTTCCCCTGTTCCCATTTTGTACTCTTTTGTTCTCTGTCTTTGTTAATTATGATCTAAGGTGTGATTTTGATCTTTCAGAGCTATGCCTCTTAGACGTCCTCCGGTTGTACGTCTATCATCAGGCAGTGATCAGACGCTAGATATGGCTGATCAGGGACTTCCTGTCGATCCTCCAGTCAGGCCAGCATTGGCACCGGCTGTCATACCAGTTTCAGGCGCTGATATGCAGTTTAGGGAAGATTTTATGAGGATGATGCAGAACTTCTAGGGAGCACTGCCTCCTGCCTCGACTGTGGCAGACTTGACGTGGGTTTTTCAGCAGCAGCATCCTCCCACGTTCTCAGGGGAAGGAGGACCTTAGGCTGCAGAGTCATGGCTGGAAGCCATGCTGACTATCTTCGAGCATCTGTAGACACCTCCAGAGAGACGGGTCAAGCTCTCCACCTACATGCTCTGAGACTCCACCAAGAGGTGGTGGGATGTGATCTCATAGGCGGGTCATCAGCAGGTTATGGCTTGGGAGGAGTTCCAGCGCGTGTTCTACGACTACTTCTACCCTGAGACCCTGAGGGCCAACCGAGCCCAGGATTTCATGAGCTTAGAGCAAGGTAATCTTTTTGTCATGAAGTATTCCTCTCGTTTCACCAAGCTGCAGTGTTTCACACCCCTCCGAGATGGGAGTGGGGTGTTCATAGTATGGAAGTTCGAGTATGGTCTCAGGTGGGAGATATGCTCGCAGGTGAATATCTTCCAGTTGACTTCCATCACTTCTATCGTCAACCAGGCACTGATTGCGGAGCGTAATCTGAGAGACTCTGAAGCTGCGAGCCAGGGCGGTTCTGCTTCCAGAGGTAGTTTTCCTCCAGATGACAGCAAGAAGAACTATAGGGAGTCTACGCGCGGTGATCCGAGGAAGCGAGATGCATCGTCAGGTTTCCAGGTGGTATGCTACCATTGTGGGAAGTCATGGAACACGAGGCCGCAGTGCCAGAGAGACCCCATGGAGTGCAAATCTTGTGGCAAGATGGGTCACATTCAGCATTTCTGCCAGGTTTTCTCACCAGCATCTAGTGACCGGGGTTCTTCCATGACTCCCCATTCAGGAGCAGCAGCACCATTTCATCACCAGTCAGGGAATTGGAGTTCTTCCAGCCATTCGGGCCAAGGTGGAGGTCAAGGCCATGGCGGTTAGCCACCAGTCCCTCAGCACCAGCAGGGAGGTTCATCTCAGAGTGGTCAGCCAGGGGCGCAGGGCCGCGGTGCAGGACAGTCTTTCGCCATGGAGTAGACCTATCAAGAGTGGGATCTCGGCCCTTCTACAGTTCGAGGTTCAATTTTAGTAGCCTCATTTTTATCTTCAGCTCTTTTCGATACTGGTTCTGCGCATAGTTTTATCTCTGTTGATGCTGTGGAGAGCGTTGGGCTCTGTGTCTTTTCTTCTGCCGACTCATTGACACTAGACACACCTTTGGGAACGAGGACATCTAGTGTACGCCAGTGTAGAGAGTGCCCTCTCGAGGTTGCAGGGTATCGTTTCTTATGGGATATCTATGTCCTAGAGATGACAGGCTATGATGTCATCCTCGGGATGGACTGGTTAGTTCCATTCCAGGCAGTCATCGACTGTTATCGTCGGAGAGTGAGTTTTGTTTCACCAAAGGTTGAGTCCTTTCTTCATAGAGGCGAATGGGATGTACAGGCAAGTCGAGTAGGACCCGAGCATCATGGGCTAGGAAGGTTGACAGCCCAGATTTCTAGTCATTATCTAGATGACCAGGGGACTTCGCAGTTGGACTTTCCTCTAGTGGTGGATCATTTCAGGTACATATTTCCATAGGACTTTTCGGGTTTGCCTCCAGAGCGTGAGGTAGACTTTTTTATTGATCTCATTCCAAGAGCAACACCAATGTCCATTACTCCTTATAGGATGGCTACACCTAAGTTGCTGGATATCAAGAAGAAGTTGGAGGAGTTGCAGGCAAAGGGTTTCATCCAACCCAGTACTTCTCTTTGGGGTTCGCCTATCCTGTTTGCAAAGAAGGCAGACGGTACCCTTCATCTTTGCATGGATTATCAGAAGCTGAACCAGTTGACGGTAAAGAACCTATATCCCTTTCCAAGGATTGATGACCTCTTTGATTAGCTTCGAGGAGCCCGAGTGTTCTCGAAGATCGAATTGAGGTCTGGTTATCATCAGTTTCACGTTACACCATCAGATATACCTCTGACAGCCTTCAGGAGAAGGTATGGACTATACGAGTATACAGTCATGTTGTTCGGTCTCATGAATGCGCCTGTAGTTTTCATGGAACTGATGAACCGAGTGTTCCATCCTTACTTGGAATCCTTTGTCGTGGTCTTCATGGAAGATATCTTGATGTACTCTCACACACGACATGACCATGCCACACATCTTGAGATCATTCTGAGTACACTGAGAGAGCATCGGCTTTATGCTAAACTCTCGAAGTACCACTTTTGGATGGAACAGATTCACTTCTTGGGTTATGTCATCTCATAGGCAGGAGTATCTGTGGACCCATAAAAAGTGAGAGTTGTAGTTTCCTGGGAGTAGTTGAAGAACATTTTTGATTTACGGAGCTTCCTAGGGCTGGCAGGATACTACAGACGCTTCATTTAGGACTTTTCTCATCTAGCAGCACCCTTGACAGGTCTGACCAAAAAGGGGGCAAAGTTATTATGGTCAGATTCTTGTGATTCAGCCTTTCAGGAACTGAAAGGGAGGTTGACGTTAGCACCGATACTAGTCTTTCTAGAGTCGGGCAAGATCTACACTGTTTACTATGATGCTTCAGGTATCGGACTAGGTGTTGTGCTTATGCAGGGAGATGGAGTTATTGCGTAAGGTTCTCGGTAGTTGAGGCCACATGAGAGGAACTACCGGACGCACGATCTAGAGTTGGCAGATGTCGTTCATGCCTTACTCTGTTGGAGACACTATCTTCTGGGAGAGCACTTTTTGGTCTTTACCGACCATAAGTGTCTCAAGTATATCTTCACTCATCGTGATCTGAATCTAAGACAGCGCTGGTGGGTTGAGTACCTTCAGTATTTTTATTTCGAGCTTGCCTATACACTGGGAAAGGGCAACGCAGTGGCAGATGTGTTGTGTAGGAGAACTCAGATTCAGGAAGTTCAGGAGGCCAGCAGTGAGTGGAAGCTTATGGCTCTATTCTCTGAGATGCATCTGGAGGTGCACGACAGACAGGGAAAAACTTTCTTATCTTCTGTAGTTGTTACCTCTACACTACTTGATCGGATACGAATGAGGCAGCTATCGGACTCAGAAGGTTTAGTTCTGCAGGAGAGTGTGTCAGGAGAGGAACCTCTTCCTGGATGGATAGTGGGCAAGGATGAGATCTTGCATTTCCAAGGACACGTATGGGTTCCAGCAGACACACACGAGGATCTAATGTGGGATTTTCATTCCTCATTTTGGGAAGTTCATCCTGGCGTCACCAAGATGTATCAGGATCTTCATTGCTAGTACTGGTGGCCAGGTATAAAGAAAGATGTTGCTGGTTTTGTCTTGCGGTGTTCTACTTGTGAGTAGGTGAAGGCGGAGCACCAGCGACCAGTAGGCCTTTTACAGCAGTTACACATTCCGGAGTGGAAGTGGAACGATGTCACGATGGACTTCGTGACCGGGTTACCAAGGTCACCTCGGGGGAACGGTGTTGTTTGGGTTGTCGTCGACAGGCTTATGAAGGTTGCTCACTTCTTACCAATCAAGGAGACCTTCAGTGTTGATGATCTGGGGTGACTTTACATCAGAGAGATCATTCGTCTACATGGAGTTCCACGCTCCATTGTTTCAGACAGGGATGCGTGCTTTACTTCTCGGTTCTAGCAGGGACTTCAGAAGGCCTTGGGTACACAGGTACTTTTGAGTACAGCATAGCATCCCCAGACTTATGGTCATTCCAAGCGCACGATCCAGGTACTTGAGGATATGCTCCGATCTTGCATTCTAGACTTTGGCGGTTCTTGGGAGAAGCATATACCTCTTGTGGAGTTCGCCTACAACAACAGTTTCCAGTCGACCATTTAGATGGCACCTTATGAGGCTTTGTACGGTAGACCATGCCGATCACCCTTATGCTGGCTGGAGGTAGGAGAGGAAGCTTTGATGGGACCTCGTCTTGTTCAGGAGACTTCAGAGCAGATAGAGCTGATTTGGAAGAGGATGGCTATAGAACAGTCTCAGCAGAAGTCTTATGCTAATCAGCGGAGACAACCTCTGGAGTTCAAGGTCGGGGATCAAGTTTTCATGTGTGTCACACCAAGGTTGGGACACAAGAGGATTCAAAGACAGGGTAAGCTTTCACTGTGGTACGTCGGGCCATTTGAGGTTTTAAAAAGAGTTGGTCCGGTCACCTATCAGATGTAGCTACTCCAGAGGTATCGGGCCATGCACGATGTCTTCCATGTCTCTCAACTCCGACGTTACTTTTCAGACCCGTCTCGAGTATTTCAGGCCGAGGAGGTTGAGCTCGAAGCGGATGCATCATTTGAGGAGCATCATATCCGGATTGTCGATCGCAGTACAAAGGTTCTATGTGGGTGGTATGTCCCTCTTGTATGGGTGCTATGGCATCATGGGCGAGTATAGGACGAGACCTGAGAGAGGGAGGCCGATGTATTATCGCAGTGGCTGGAGTTGTTCGGGGTTTCTTCTTCTACGCCTCGCTAGGGAAATTCAGGGACGAAATTCTTTAAGGGGGGAAGTTTTTAAGAACCCAGATCTTCATTTCAGGTACGCCTTTCCTTTTTCTGGAGCTTTTAAGAAAATGGAGTTTCTGGAAACTTTCGAAGTACATGCTGTGTACTTTCTGAGTACATGTCGTGTACTCTTCTCCGGCTCGAAGTCATGTGATGGCCATGCCTGGGCCACACACACGGTGTGTAGGGGTGACGTGGAGACCGATTTTGGTAGAGTATGTAAAAACCTAGTACACGCCATGTACTCTAAAAGGAAACGCCATGTACTTTTATTTTTTTCACTAAATGCACTGGGGTCTCACCTGATGGACAGAACACACCCCTCTCCGGGTTATTCTTCTGAGAGCTACCCGTACAGCTGGATCTTCCTTGAGCCCCCGCCTCTCCGTCCGTTCTCTGATTCGAGCTCTGTCGATTGTGTTGGAAGCATAGCGGTGAGTTCGTCCTTCTTCTTGAGCCTTGTTTTCCAATTCCTCCTCCTTTTCAAGATATCGTGGTTTATGTGTTTTGGGAGTTTTCTCAGACCTACGATGTTCTAAGGAGAATCTGTCGTCGCTGTTCACATATATCGATCTCCTAGGATCGAGGTAGATGGTGTGTGCCTCTCTGTAGAAATTCGATGAGTATTTTGTGCAAATTCCACCAATACCCTTGAACGGGGTATTGCGTGTTCCTGTTTTTCCTTTGTCATCGTTGTTCATACGCATAAACAAAATATATTACATAAGGTTTTTTATTCAAGTGAAAAACCTTACGTATGGATATAAATATATTATGTATGAGCTAAAAATATCACGTATTAAAATTTTCCCAAGGAAAACATCTTATGTGTTAAATTAATATATTATGTCTGGGAATAATATATTACGTATGAAGAATTTGGTTAAGTTAAATATATTATGCATGGGAGAGAATATATTACACATCAATTTTTTCTATGGGAAAAACCTTATGTTTCAAGGAAGTGTATTATGTATCATATTTTGTCCAAGTAAAATATATTATGTATGATGTAATATATTATGCATGGATTAAAAAAGTTAAGAGATTTTTTCTAAGGGAAAAACCTTATGTACAAAGTAATATGCTGCGTAAGGATTTTTTTCAAAGGGAAAAATCTGATGAATTAGGAAATATATTACATATGAAATTTTTGGTTAAGGTAACAACTTTATGTGTGAGAAATAAAATATTACGCGTGAGAAATAAAATATTAGGTATTTGGTTTTTAGCCAAAGAAAAAACCTTATGCATGGAAATATATTATGTATATAATAAGTAAGATTCTTATATGATATGTAATATATATATATATATAACGAGTAAGATTGTATGGATATTACGTACAGGTTGTGAGAGATTCCAGGCTTTTGTTT
Source organism: Viscum album (assembly GCA_963277665.1). Taxonomy (NCBI): domain Eukaryota; kingdom Viridiplantae; phylum Streptophyta; class Magnoliopsida; order Santalales; family Viscaceae; genus Viscum; species Viscum album. The sequence continues at coordinate 790,742,234 of OY728156.1, read as the reverse complement.
TGCTCATGACGTATCCTCACAACATCGAGCTCGAGCTTCTGGTTGGAGGGAACCTCTATGGTTCTTCTGTTCGTGCTGGTCCGCAGAATAATGGGAATGAGGTTGTGTCATATTCTCTTAAGAGGATTATTGGATGCAAATGGCACTAATCGTTGGAATTTATCATCCCCGTAGGAAGGAGTTCCTAATTGAATCATCAAGAGGGGCTCTACTTATCACATCACTATAGATCAAGAAGTGATTCTGAACAGGTATAAAATGTGTGAGCATTCGATTGTTGCAATAGTGGTTCTGCCGTTGGGGAGTAAACCATGGAAGGTCAAGGAACTCTCGCCGTATCTCGGAGGTATGGTGCTTTAGAAAATGGAAGTGTATTTCAATTGGATGTGGCTATTTCAATTTTTTGTTTCTTTCAAATGATCTGAAGAGGAAGGCATCGGGTCTTGTCTCGATAGCGCTCAAACCTGGTATGTTGTGCATTCAAGAATGGGATTCCTGATTTAACCCCTTTGTTATTAGGAACAATCGGGTTCAAGTCTGGGTGGAAATCACAAGGCTTAATTGGAATTTATGATATCCTAATATTCTGTTTGACATTTCATCTGTTATTGGCATTCGTATTAAAATGGATAATGCTATAGAGGAAGCTCGATATGGTCATTTTTCTTGAGTTTTTGTAGAAGTAGAAATAAATTCTATTCTTATTGACAAAGTTGTACTATCTACTGATTATGATGATCTCAATTTGAATATTGAGTATGAAAGGTTGCCTTTGTTTTGTTCGAAATGTCAATCAATGAGAAGGGGTTGTGTCATCTTCTCTTAAGAGGATTATTGGATGCAAAAGGCACTAATCATTGGAATTTCTCATCCCTGTAGAAAGGAGTTCCTAATTGAATCACCAAGAGGGGCTCTACTTCTCACATCACTGTAGATAAAGAAGCGATTCTAAACAGGTATAAAATGTGTGAGCATTCGATTGTTGCGAGAGTGGTTCTATTGTTGAGGAGTAAACTGTGGAAGGTCGAGGAACTCTCGCAGTATCTCAGAGGTATGGTACTTTGGCAATTGGAAGTGTATTCCAATTGGCTGTGGGTATTTCCATTTTTTGATTCCTTCAAATGATCTGAAGAGGAAGGCATCGGGTCTTGTCTTGATAGCGCTCAAACCTGGTATGTTGTGCATTCAAGAATGGGATCCCCGATTTAACCCCTTTGTTATTAGGAACACTCGGGTTCAAGTCTTGGTGGAAATCATAGGGCTTAATTGGATTTTATGACTTCATGAAATTATTTTTGACATTGCATATATTATTGGAATTAATATTAAAATGGATAAGGCTATAGAGGAAGCTCGATATGGTAATTTTGCTTGAGTTTTTGTAGAATTAGACATAAATTCTATTCTTATTGACAAACACTAGTGCAGAAAACGTTATTTACGTCACCATTTTTTACGTCGGTTATATATAATAGGAATGATAATCTGTGAAATGTGGTTTTTTACGTCGGTTATAAAATAACTAACGTAACAAATGCGGTGAGTAGATTTTTAACGTCGGTTATTTTAATAACCGACGTTAAAAATCGCTCGTGTTCATTTTTTACGTCGGTTATAAAATAACTAACGTAAAAAACCAAAGTGCGGGGGGTTTTTTACGTTGGTTATTTGATAACCGACGTAAAAAACAAGATATCTACGAGTTTTTTACGTCGTTTATAAAATAACCGATTTAAAAAACCAAAGCGCGTGGGGGTTTTTACATCGGTTATTTGATAACTGACGTAAAAAACGAGATATCTACGAGTTTTTTACGTCGGTTATAAAATAACCGACGTAAAAAACCAAAGCGCGCGGGGAGGGGGGGGGGGGGTACGTCGGTTATTTTATAACCGACGTAAAAAATGAGATATCTACGAGTTTTTACGTCGGTTATGTTATAACCGACGTAAAAAACTGTTATTTTTTATGCCTTTTTTACGTCGGTTATAGAATAAACGATGTAAAAAAAGCTGTATCTGATACATTTATAACGTCGGTTATTATAATAACCAACGTTATAAATGTAAAAAAATAGTTTATAATGTCGGTTATTAAATAAATGACGTTATAAAAACATTTAAAAAATTAACAACCCCTGAGGATTTTCATTTACAAATTTTCGTTCGACAGTCCGGCGGCTCGTCTCTCTCGCGCGATAAACCCTAATCAGCTCATCGATCTCGCTGCATTAAAATAATTTTGCTCACAACGTTTATCATCTTTACTCTCCTCGGATCTATCATATCAACTCGCAACACTCAAGTAATCCTTACACAAATTTATTTCGTTCGTTTTTTTTTCGGATAGTCTATATTTATGTTTTGCGATTTTTGTGTGCTTATTTTCGTTTGTTTTGTGTGCTTTCAACTCGCAACACAAAAGGCATTCCAAAACCCCCATTTCATATAAGCCTTCAACTCGCAACACTATATTTTTGTGTGCTTTTTTTCATTCATTTTGCCTACATCGTATATTTTTTGTGGTCCCAAATTTTTTTTTAATGGATTTGGATATGTCTTTAATTTTATATATTCATTTTATCTTGAAATTGGGTGCTTTTAATGTGTGACTCTTAGGTTAATATTTGGGAGTATTTTATAACCTATGAAAGTGATTAATTAATTTTGAAAGGGGAATCCAATTATGGTTTTTTAATTCTTTGTTGTCATGTAGGCCTCAAAAGGGGGGTTTTGAATGGGTGTTATGTGTAAAACCTTGTCACACTTCTTGAAGGAGTTTTATGAAAAAGTTTGTTTTTCATGTGCATAGTTTGTGACATTATTTGAGGTAAATTATTAAAATATGTGGGTGGTTTAATAAATGTGTATTGAGCTGAAATTTATATTTTGGATTTGTATTGGTATTATTTTTTTCTTGAATGGGGGTTTTAGAATGTCTTTTGTGTGCAAAACATGGTTGTTCCTCTTGGGATTGTTTTATGAAAATTGAAAATGATTTAGTGAGTTAAAAAAGGTGATAAAATGGTGTAAATGAAATATTTTGGCGATGTTATTCACCTAATAAGGGTTTTTGAAAGGTAAAGAGGTGATTTAAGATGTCAAACATTTTAAGAATGTTTTATAAATTGAGGAATTGTTTTATTAAATTGTGATGTTGGTGTGAAACATGTTTGTGGACTATTTTGTGTGACTTTTTTGATAAAATAAATTATGATATTAGTTATTGAGAAACTTTTGATCATTTGACTAGTTGAATATCAATGATTATTTTTAATTATCATACGATCATTTAAGTAGCCATATTTAATAATATTTAATTACATCTATTCATGCTGAAGTATATATTAAATGCATGTGTTTTTCGTTGTTCACCATCCCTTGTTTTATATGTAAACCATTGTTTGGGGGGTTGTCCGGGGGGTGGGGGCTGTCCAGAGGGTTGGGGGTGTCCAGGGGGGTGTCCAAGGGGGTGGGTGGGTGTGGGGGGTTGTCCAAGGGGGTGGAGTATTGTCCAGAGGGTTTTGGGGGTTGTCCGGGGGGTGGGGGCTGTCCAGAGGGTTGGGGGTGTCCAGGGGGGTGTCCCAGGGGGTCGGGGGTGGGGGTGCTGTCTAGGAGGGGTGGGGGTGCTGTTTGGAGGGGTGGGGTGCTGTCCAGGGGGTGGGGGCTGTCCAAAGGGTTGGGGGTGTCTAGTGGGGTGTCCAAGGGGGTAGGGGTGGAGGCCTGTCCAGAGGGTTGTGGAGGCCTATCCAGAGGTAGAGGCTTGTCCAGAGGGTTGGGGGGTGTTGTACAAGGGGGTGGAGGCCTTTCCAGAGGGTTTTGGGGGTTTTCCGGGGGGTGGGGGCTGTCCAGAGGGTTGGGGGTGCCCAGGGGTGTTTGGATTTACATTGTGATTTTCTCCATCTAAATTTTTATTTTAAATATGATTTGATTCTCAGGTTTACTCCATTCTCTCCAATTTTCTATCAACCATGTAGGCGCCATGGTTTTCTTTTATTCAATGGAATTTAAAACTGTTATATCTAACTATATTTTGTTTTAATAATAATATTCAAGCATATTTTTTTAAATACGCATAGATTTGTTTTATATTTCAAAATTTTTTTACATTCAAATTATGATTTTTTTCATATAAACTTATATTTTTCTTATCTTAAAAATATATATATTTTTGATATTTGTTATAGGTAACAATGAGCCGAAGTTGGATTATGGAACATCGAATGAGAAATGAATATGAGGAAGGTATTGATGCCTTTTTGGAATTTTCTAAACAAAATGTTCCAAGTAGTGACATTTTTTTCTGTCCAAGCCTGAAATGTTTGAATATGAAGAAGTTGAAAAGTAGAGAGATAAAAGATCATCTGATATTTCATGGTTTTAATCTGAGTTACAGCCCTTGGATTTGGCATGGTGAAACTGGACGAAATGTCACTGATGATCATGATGATTCACAAGATGGTAACTCCGATGGAATTGAAGAAATGATTTGCGATATTGTAGCAGAACAAATTGAGATAGAACCGACAGTTGTGTGTCTATATGGTGATGCTGAAAAACCATTATATCCTGGTTGTACAGCTTTTACGGTTTTGTCGGCGGTGTTATGATTGATTAACCTGAAGGAAAAACAAGGATGGAGTGACAGGAGTTTACAGAAATGCTACAATTGATGAAATACATTCTTCCAAAAGATAACGATCTTCCAGATTCACATTACAAGGCCGAGAAAATATTATGCCCGATGGGATTGGAATACAAGAAAATACATGCCTGTCTGAATGACTGCATTATTTATAGGGAGGAATATGAGTTTCTGTCAGAGTGTCCTAAATGTGGGACATCACGGTATAAGGTGAAAGAAAAATCACAGGCTGATGTAAAGATTACAAAGCTCCCTTCAAAGGTATTTTGGTATCTTCCTATAATTCATCGTTTCAAATGTTTATTTGCTAATTCACATGATGAAAAAAGGTTAAGATAGCATGCTGATGAGTGGGTATGTGATGGAAAAATATGTCATCCAGCTGATTTTCCACAATGGAAGAAAATTGATGCGCAGTATTCTACATTTGGAAATGAAATTAGAAATCTCAGACTAGGGTTGTTCACAGATGGAATGAATCCATACCGAACTCTCAGTAGCACACATAGTTCATGGCCTGTTTTATAGGTAATTTACAACCTCTCTCCTGAAGTTTTTATGAAGCGCAAATATTTCATGTTGAGTATAATGATCTCTGGTCCTAAGCAACCCAGAAATGGTATCGATGTTTACTTTTCACCGTTGATTGATAATTTGAAACTGTTATGGGTTGATGGTATTAGGGTGTATGATTCTTATAAAATGGAATATTTTCAACTGCATGCAGTGCTTCTGTTCACTATAAATGACTTCCCAACGTATGGAAATTTGTCTGTATACAGTGTTAAAGGGCATAAATCATGTCCAATTTGCGAACAACAGACGTCATATTGTCAATTGCATCATGGAAGGAAAACAGTGTACATGGGTCATCGAAATTTTTTTCCTATGGATAACCCTCATAGAAGACTAAAAAAGGCATTCAATGGCTCACAAGAATTTGATACTGCTCCAAAACCTTTATCCCCTGATATTTATTTTGAGAGGGTGAAAAACCTTGATGTGACATTGGGAAAGACACAGAAATCTGGTAATGATAGACATATTTGGAAGAAAAGGTCAATATTTTTTGAGCTACCATATTGGAGGTATCATGAAGTTAAACATAATATTGATGTCATGCACGTGGAGAAGAATATCTGTGATTGTTTGATTGGAACATTGTTCGATATTAAAGGAAAAAAACAAAAGATGGGCTGAATACAAGATTAGACTTACTATCAATGGGAATACGTTTGGAGTTAGCTCCCACTCCTAAAGGAAGACAAACATATCTTCCCCCGGCTTGTCATACATTATTGAAGAGGGAGAAAATTAGCTTCTGTCAGTGTCTTCATGATATCAAAGTGACTCAAGGTTATTCTTCTAATGTAAAATTTTTTGTCTCATTGAGGACTTGAAGTTGATAGGTATGAAATCACATGATTGTCACATCATGATGCAACAAATTCTACCAATTTCATTGCGTGGAATATTGCCCATTCATGTCAGAAAGACTATAATGAAGTTGTGTTGTTTTTTCAATTCAATTTGTAACAAGGCGATTGATGTCAATGCTTTGAACATTTTGGAAAAGGATGCAATTTTTATACTTTTTCAATTGGAAATGCATTTTCCTCCAACTTTTTTTGATATAATGGTGCATTTAATGATTTATCTGGTTCGAGAAATAAATCTTTGTGGACCTGTATATCTTCATTGGATGTATCCTTTTGAAAGGTATATGAAAATATTAAAGGGGTATGTTAAAAATCCATATCGACCTGAAGCCTCCATTATTGAAAAGTATATTTCTGAGGAGGTAGGATAGTTTTGTACGAGATACTTGGCTATAGCGCAACACATAGGTTTGCCTCCATCTCGCCATGAACAAGTTAATAATGAGGGAAAGGGGATTCGTGGCTTGAAAGTCAAATCATTGTCAACTGAACAGATGAAGAAGTTAGAATCATACATCTTGAATAACATAGCTGATGCTCAACCGTATATCACATTGCATATTAATGAGTTGAAACAATGTCATCCAAAGAAAAAAGAAATATGGATTTTGAATGAGCACAACAAAACTTTTTTTTTATGGATTAAAAAGACATTTCTTGGTAGATCAGATATATCAGAGACATTAAAATGGATAGTTGGTGTTCCATGTTTAAATGTGATAACATGGTCCGGTTATGACATTAATGGTTATACATTTCATACGAAAGATCAGGACAACAGAAGTGCAGTTTAGAATAGTGGTGTATTGGTGTTTGCAGAAGCGATGCATTTTTCGAGTGCTAAGGACAAAAACCCAATTTCTGCATCAAGTGCATATTATGGAGTGATTGAAGACATATGGGAGGTTGATTAATTTAAAATTAAAGTTCCTATTTTTAATTGTAAATGGTTTATTGGTAACAACAGTGTCAGACACGATGAATTTGGAATGACACTTGTTAATCTGAATAGATTGGAAGACACAACTGATTCTTTTATAATGGAAACACATGCAAAACAAATTTTCTCTGTAGTAGATCAATCAGATATGCAGTGGGCTGTTTTTTTACAAGGGAAAAAACAATATGTTGGTGAGGATGAACTTGATGAAGATGATGATTTATGTGAGATCCCTACTTCCATGGAAAGATTAACAGAACATAATGATGAGCATGTTGAAGACATAGTTTGTGACATAAGGAACGATCACGATGAAGGAATTTGGGAAAAGAATCCATTTGTACATTCCTAAAATTACAGGTAACATATGTTTATTTCCTGTTTACATTTATTTTTTTCATAAATGTTAGATATTGTAAGTTCTTTATTTATTAAAACATGTTTTAAAACAAAATAAGTATAAGTTTTTGTTTGTTTTAAGTTTTTTTAGTTTAATTTATCATGTTTATAACCATTACATGAATTATATATCTATTATTTTTGTTTAGTGACAATTACTTTACCATGTTTACCATGTTTACTAGGTTTTCCATGTTTACCATGTTTACTAGTTTTTCCATGTTTACCATCTTGACCATATTTACCATCTTTACCATCTTTACCATTGTTTAACATGCTTACCATATTACCAATGTTTACTATTATGTAACTTAGTACACTTTTCTATTTTCTGATTACTAGTATTAAAATATTTGAATTTGTATATTTGTGAACTGATGTTTGTTTTTTTTGATTTGAAGGATAATGACAGATCATTCATATGATCAACCACATGATTCTAGAGATGAGAATATTGTTGGTCATACCTCTGGGGATGAACATTCACATGCTCCTATTAAGACAAAGAGTTCAAAGGTTGGTAAATGTGGGTGCACACGTTTACCAAAATTATCACTTGCCCGTATGCAGGATCAGAGGATAGTCATTGAGTTTGATGATGATGATATTCCTAGAGGTCCGAATACAAAATATTTTAAGAGTTTTGTAGCAACTCAGGCTAAGAGAAAAGTAAGCATTCTATATGATGATTGGAGAAGTGTGGATAAATTGATAATCTCTCAGTTGTGGGAGATGATTTTGGTAAGATCTTTTGTCATTGTTTGACTATTATTTTAATGTTTCTAGTATATATAATATGTTTAACCTCTTCTTTATCAGATGACATTTGATATTCCTGACACTAGAGGAGTCAGGAAGAAATGCTTATTTTTGGCTGCCAGGAGATGGAGGGATTTCAAATCAACCCTCTCATCTTATTTCATTTATTGTCATAGGAGTCATGACAATCCATGTCGTATATATCCTTTTATAGACGAATACACATGGAGACAGTTTTTTGAAAGTATAAGAAAAGAGTCATTTCTGGTAAGGGCAATGTAAACTTTTATAAACTTTCTTATATAAATGATTTTATTAATGTTTTGTTAATGATTTCTTATTATTAAATTATAGAATACAAGGAAAGCTCGTCAGAAGATCCAATCTAAAAATGTATACCCTCATAGTTTATCTTGGGGAGGGTATGCATTATTGGAAGAACAAATGATGGCGGAAAAATTTCAACAACTAAGAACTGAGTCTTCAAGCTCTAGAGAGGTGGCCCCTCCATCCCCTCCATCTAGACATGAAAATGGAAGAGAGCTTGAAAGGGAAAAATGGCAATATCTTTTGGAAGAATCGAGAATCATAGCTGAGAGGATTGTAAGATATCTATTTTATTTATTTATGTTAACTATTTTCTTCATATAATTTCAATCATTACAGAAATGTTCAATTAATTAATACAGGACTCTCTTGAGGAATAGAGTTCACATGTGACATTTACAGCTACTGGGAGGGAAGATATTTTATCTGCAGCATTGGGAAGGCCCGAACATCCTGGTCATGTAAGAGGATATCTGGCAGGTGTATCGGTAAGAAAAGTGTTGCCACGTTCTTAAACTTCTAACGTTGAGGGGTTTTATAAAAAAAATAGAATCCTTGGAGGCTGAAGTTCAAAATATTAATGCGATGATGGAGGGAAAGATTAGAGCATCGGTTCAGTCTATGTTTGCAGAAATGCAAAGACAATTTCATACTACAGCTCCCACTCCTCCACCTCCCCCTACAAACCCCATTATTTATCCTCCACCTCCTCTAGTAGCTTCTGTTCCCCCACCTCAGCCTGTGGACCCCATTTTTTATCCTACTCCTCCGCCGCAGCTTCCTACTTATTGTGAGTTGTATGTTGATGATTCTCAACATCATATAGTAGCATATGGGTTGGTATATTGTATAGGAGATACAGTTCATCATCAACAATTAGAGGTAGAGAATCAGAGGATCACTGTACAGGATATTATAGATAGATTAGCTAGGGTACCAATACCTACAAATGAGGTGGCAACAGTTGGACAGAGTATCGGCCATTTATTAATTTGTCCATCTAGACTTCTTCGACTCGTTATCATAGAGGTATGAATGTTATATCTTTTATTTTGTTTTTTTTATTAAAGTTGTTTTATCATTTGAAAACTAATATATTTTTCAATTTATTTTTACAGGAATACTTTAAAGGTAAAGAAATACTGTATATACAAAAACAAAGACAAATGGCTATGACATCAGATACAAAATCTAGTAGTCTTAACAGATTGACAATATATTCAAATTTGTTGGCGGGTTATTATGAGTTTCCAATGGAAGCTCATGTTTGTGGACGTGAAATAAGTGTGGGGATTATGAAAACTGATATCATGGAGCTTGTTACTGGAGATAAGTTGGGCATCAACATGGTGAAAATTTTTTGCATGTAAGTCTTAATACCTTTTCCCTACGTTATATTTATTAAAAATTTATACTTATGTATGTTTTGTATGAGGTATCCTTATAAAATTTGTGAGAGGAATGAGCTGACAGATGCATATAGATTCATGGACCTGCAATTGATTTCCCCTGAAACATGTGCATTGAATGAGTAACAAAGAATGGTTTATATTGCTGAAAGACATGAAAAGAATATAGTTACACAATGTTGGATAATTACTTTTTGTGAGAGGTATGAAACACATTTCTCTCAAAGAGTTAATTATCTTTTAACATAAAAAACCACTAATGTTAAATTTCCTTTTATCAGTGATCATTGTATGTTAGGGGTTTTTTTCCCAAGGGAGAAAGCACTTTATTGGATATTCTCTGTCCATGGTGATGTGTGGGAAAGTTTTAAGAATATATTGGAAAATTAAGTTTCAATTTCTCAATAGTTTTATATATTATAATGAATTTTAAATTTACCCCATTCGTATTATTTTCTAACAGTGCATGGGCCTACTTTTGAAAAAACACAAAGAAAAGGAGTGTAAAGATCAAATATGTAAATGCGAAGGTAAATATCCATTTATAATTTGTACTTTTTGATTTATTACATAAAAATAATATATGGAATTTACACTCATTCAAACAGAATTGTCATGAACAACAAGGCGTCATCGAATGCGGATATTATATGTTAAGATTTATGTATGAAATAATAACAACTGGGACAGTTGTGAATTTTGACCTGGTACGATTTCCTCTTAAATTTTGCCATAATATTTCAATTTGATTTTTTCATTATACATGTTAACTACTTTCCTTTTCATTTTTATCTTTTTGATGACCGTCAACCATATACTGCTGAAGACATCAAACACTTATAGGTGGAGTGGTCAAATCATTTTACAGGTTTGATTGAATTTTATTTGTTTGTAATGTAAAATGTAATTTTGAATATTGTCGTTGTAATTGAGTATTTGGTATTTGTTTAGGTTGGATTTAGTTTTTTTTTTGAAGTTGACAGTGTAAGTTTTGAATGTTATATATGTGAATGTTTAATTTTTCTCTACTTCTTGTTTTGGTCTACTTATGGTGGTTTTTATGGTATGGATTTTGGTCTGTGGGGGAGGGGTTACAAGGGTATGGGGGTGTGTTCAGTGGGGTTGGGGGTGTCCAGGGGTCTGGGAAGGCTGTCCGTTGGGGTGGGGGGCAGTCCAGGGGGTGGGAGGGCTGTCCAGGGGTGTGGGAGGGTGGTCCAGGGGTATGGGAGTGATGTCCAGGGGGTGTGGGGTATACATGAGGGTGGGGGGTTGTCCAGGGGTGCTTGGGGCTATCCCGGGGTGTGGTGGGGGTTGTCAAGTGGGGTGAGGGGGTGAGGGGGTGCTGTTCAAAAGGGTGGGGAGGTTGTCGAGGGGTGTTTGGGGCTGTCCAGGGGGTCGGGCGGCAGTCCAGGGGTGTGGTGGGGGCTTCAATGGGGTGGGGTAGGGATGTCCATGGGGTATAGATGAGGGTGGGGGCTCCAATGGGGTGGGGGAGGGCTGTCCAGGGGGTATACATGAGTGTGGGGGATCCAATGGGGTGGGGGAGGGCAATCCATGGGGTATAGATGAGGGTGGGGCTGTCTAGTGGGGCAAGTTTTATATGTTATCAATGTAAATACTTAAATTTGATCTTCTTCTGTTTTTGTGGTATGATTTCTTGATTTGTTTTATGGTTGATTCTGGGGGAGAGCAGATGACTGCATTCAATTTTTTTTTTAAAAATGGCTTCCACGTCGGTTATTTTATAACCGACATGATAAAGAAAATAGGAAGGGTTTATCACATCGGTTATTTAATAACCAATGTGATAAAAAGCCTGGGAAATGGTTTAGCACGTCGGTTATTTAATAACCGATGTGATAAAGAAAACGGGAAGGGTTTATAACATCGGTTATTTAATAACCGATGTGATAGAAGGCCTGGGAAAGGGTTTATAACGTTGGTTATTTAATAACTGATGTGATACAAGGCTTGGGAAATGGTTTATCACAACGGTTATTAAATAACTGACGTGAAACACGGGGGGGGGGGGTGTATAACGTCAGTTATTATATAACCGACATGATAAACCCCCCTCCCCTCGGTTTATCACGGCAGTTATATAATAACCGACGTGAAAAGACCCCCCCCCCGGACTAGTTTGTCACGTCGGTTATTAAATAACCGACGTGAAACATGGGGGGGTTGGGTTTATAACGTCGGTTATTATATAACCGACGTGATAAACCCCCTCCCCCCAGTTTATCATGGCGGTTATATAATAACCGACGTGAAACCCCCCCCCCCCCCCCACAGACTGGTTTCTCACGTCAGTTATTAAATAACTGACGTGAAACACGGGGGGGATGGGTTTATAACATCGTAATAACTGACATGATAAACGATTTCCCAGTCCTTTTATCACGTCGGTTATTTAATAACCGACATGATAAACCATTTCACATGACTTTTATCACGTCGGTTATTTAATAACCGATGTGATAAAACGACTGGGAAATCGTTTATCACGTCGTCTATTTTATAACTGACGTGATAAACATCATGATTTTATGTTTTTGAAGTCGGTTTTTAAATAACCGACGTAAAAAACATTATTTATATTGTCGCCCATATTAACGTCGGCTAGAAACCGACGTAAAAAATTAAAAAAAACCGACGTAAAAAACGTTTTCTGCACTAGTGAAAGTTGAACTATCTACTGATTATGATGATCTCAATTTGAAGATTGAGTATGAAAGGTTTCCTGTGTTTTGTTCCAAATTTCAATCAATTGGGCACTCTCTTGACAAATGTAGAATGGACTTAGTATGTTCCTCATGCTCTCTCATAAGAGATGTGACTTCTCGAACTACCGTAAGAGGAGGAAAAATGGTTTAGATGCTGAGAATATTGTTGTTAACATACCGGTGACTGTTGAGTCTAGAAATGATGGGAATGGTGATAGTGTTGGGGCGCATTGGAGGTGTGTGGTACCTCAAAGACACAAAATAATAAGCAAACGGAGCAACAAAATATTTTTACATGGTTCGGCTATTTGCCTACATCCACGAGAGAAAATAGGGGGTGTTTTATTCTCTATGTTCTCGTTGGAGGATCACTCAAGGATTACAGATACACACACAGATCTCACAAATACACCCTCTTCCAAACAATGGGATTGGATCCCGTTAAATAGAGAAGGTAAATTCATCCTTCCTCCTTTGGTTGTTGGAGGGTAGCTCATCTACCCTTGAGACTTCCTCCATGCTGCCTAAAACTTCAACGAAGGCTGCTGTGTCGGCTGCCCACCATGAGAGACCCGCTGCAGGCTGGTGCCGACCAAGATGACTCCAAAAAATGGGAGTGGCCCCCACAAATCTCCCCCTCAAGACCAATTTGGGGTATAATCTTGACCTGTAGTCTCTTTGCAGGTTTTGAAAACTTCATCAACAAATCGAACACGCTTCTTCATACCAGATGACGTGGCACTTCCACCATCTTCAATCGATCTCTTACTGACTGCGGTCCCCTTCAAATGATACAACCTTTGGGGCTTCTTCCTAGAAAACTTTTCTGCATCCCCACGTGAGACTTCTAACACTCCACCTGCTATAGAAATCTTTAACCCTTTCACATCGAGCCTACTCAATGATATCAAGTTCTGTCTCATCCTCGGAACAAATTTCACGTCAGCCAATTTACAAACTCCTCCATCAGGTGTCTTCAATTTCACCATCCTGACTTCTCGAACCTCGCATGTTGAGCCATCACCAAGTCTCACCAAGTCTCGCACCTGGTGAAAAGTATCAAATGTACCTCTCGTTGTACATATGTGTACTGAGCTCCTCGAATCTAGAACCCATCCGCCTTCCTTTGGATTTTGAGCCCACTCATTCTTCCCCTTTAGAAATCAGCATTCCCGCTTCATGTGCCCGTATCTTTTGTAGTAATGACACTGCACTTCTCCTTGTTCAACTTGCTCATCTAAGTGAATACTTCCCGTTATCACATAGATTTCATCATCTGCTGATAAACCTGTGATGTTCACATCCTCCTCTTCAACTTTCTTCTTTCCAGCAACGTATTGTTTGCGCTCTCCACAATCACTTTTATAATGACCTTTCTTCTCGCACCAGAAACACATGATTTTGCTAGGATCATGTCCCCTAGATTTTTTCCACCATTATTTACCTCCTAACTTCCGATGTCGGCTCCTCCCACTTTGATCATCTCGAATCTCCATGATTTGCTCGTCTGAATGCATCACGGGTCTTCGGAATGCCTCCGAATCTTGAAGTGACACCATCACCTCGTCCATCTTCAATGTCTCCTTCCCCATGAGAAATGCAGTCACAAGCCCATAAAATGAGCTTGGTAGGGATGAAAAAAGAAAAATCTCTTTATCTTGATCTCCAACCTTCACACCGAACCCCAATAACTGTGTCAGGATTTTATTGAATTCGTTGGTGTGATCCAACAAATTCGTTCCCTCGTCAATGCGCAACTGGTACAGTTTCTTCTTCAGGAATAATTTTTTGGTGAGCGACTTCGCCATATATCGATGCTCCAACTTCTTCCAGATCTCCTTCGGTGATGTCTCGTCCAACACCGAGTACTTTACCTCATTCTCCAGACATAGTCGAATTGTGCTGACGACCCGCATCTCGAGCTCTTCCCAATCATCGGCACTGGTTGTCTCAGAATTTTCTCTGATCAACTGTCTGATCATTCCTTTCTTCACCAAAAGATCTTTCACCATACTTTTCCATAAACCGAAATTGTTTCAACTATTGAACTTCTCGATATCAAATCTTGGTAGTGCTCCGCCACCAGCCATCGTTGTTGTCGCAAAACGCGATCACCACCGTCGATGTCGCACCTTTCTGATACCACCTAATAGAGTACGAATTTTGAAAAACTAATCATACATATGCGTCCATAATAGTCGAAATAGTTGGAATCAACTCCTGGATCGCCGAAATCGGACGCCAATTGACCGAGATATGGTCAAAACATGTACAACGGTCCAGATCACCCGCTGGCGTGGCGCTAACATGGCATACCGGAGTTCATGCCAGAATCTCGCCGGAATTGTCACCGGCGGAACGAATAGTGTTGTCTTCTCCAGCACGGGGTACTATTCACCTACAGGTTTGACCAAACTTTGACCGAGCCTACCGGGCTCGTTTTAACTCCATTTTCATCGTCGCTTGCACCGTTGGAATCGTCTAGTCGTCCTCTTCACGAATCTGCCGTTGCAAAAAATTTCCAACCAATTTCAATTTTCCGGCCACCAAAAAAATCATCACGGGCTCGCCGTCTCACATCTGTCTGCTCTGACTCGCCTCTGATACCACTTGTTGGGGTGCAGCGGAGGTGCGTGGTACCTCAAACACACAAAATAAGAATCAAAAAGAGCAACACAGGACTTTTACATGGTTCAGCTATTTTCCTACATCCACGGGAGAAAATAGGGGGTGTTTTATTCTCTCTGTTCTCGTTGGAGGATCACTAAAGGATTACAGATACACACAGAGATCTCACAAATACACCCTCTTCCAAAAAATGGGATTGGATCCTGTTAAATAGAGAAGGTAAATTCATCCTTCTTTCTTTGGTTGTTGGAGGGTAGCTCATCTACCCTTGAGACTTCCTCCATGCTGCCTAAAACTTCAACGAAGGCTTCTGCGTCGGTTTCCCACCATGAGAGACCCACTGTAGGATGTTTCCGACCAAGATGACTTCCAAAAATGGGAGTGGCCCCCACAGATAGCCTATGTCAAATTAGAGGTGGTGTCAATAGCAGCAGGGGGATTGATCCTGGCTCCTCAGGGGTTGATCTTCATGGGCAGGCCAATCAATCAGCTTTGAATCCTGAATTGATGCCTGGGAATACTCAAGATGTTCAGATACTATTAGATCAATCTACAGCAGAGGATTTAAATGTTCAATCCTTTGCTGATAGCTAGTTACAGGTTGTCCCTTTCCTAGAATTGAGGTGTAAAGGACAGGCTCAAGGACCTTCTCCAAAGCTGGTTTCAATGGTGAGGTGAGGGCAGGAGCGGGGGTCTGTTTTTGTCTCTAATTTTCAATTAGGGAATGGTGGTTCTGTAGGTCCAAATGGCAGGAAGTAGGTTAAGCAGTCAGATGGATGTTGCTGGTTGTTCTACTGGTGTTGGTAATGTTACACTGCAAGAGAGCAGTGGCAGGTGCAACTGCAGCAGGGGTCTGACCTCCAAGTTGTTGTATTGCAGCAAAAAGATCATCCATCTTTGAATGTGCAAAAGCAGCAGAAAATTGACTTCCATACTGCTATTAAAGTTGCTATGAATGTATCTGGTATTGTTAGTAAATGGGAGAACATATTTGATCTTGAGAGTGGGGATTCCCAGATGCTTTATAACACCCCGTTACTGTTTTTGGGTATTCCTAAATCCTCTTGTGTTAAATTATTAATTTATTATGTTAAATGGGAAAAAATGATTTATCATTGAAAAGTTACGCTTTTGTTAAACCCGTCACGGAATGGTAAAATGCTCAATTAATACTCTGAAATATTAAATTAAATACTTTCTGAGTTAAACACCAATTAAGTAAGAGTTTTTGAGGTCTGAAAAGTCTTGAAGAGGACAAAATAAAAATATTAAATATATTATTTTAAGCATGAGTAATTTATTCAAAATAATTGAATACTCCAAAATGGTATGTTGTATGAGAAATTTGAGACCACGATTTTGTCCGAAATATGATGTTTACCATAAGAGGGGTATAACAATCGAATGCGCCGAACTTTTGGATGGCTCGCTCATGAAATAATGTTTTTAAATAATAATTAATATATTATTTATTAAAAATAATTAAATATCTCTCAAACGGTGTGTTGTATGGAAAATATGAGATCACTAATGAGTCCGAAATGAGGGGTTTACCCTAGATGAGGTATAACATTTGTTAGCGTCAATCATTTGGACGCCTCGCTTGCAAAAAATAACTCATTTTATTTTAATTATTTATTTATTCTGATTTTTAAATAATAAATCATTAATATATTTTAAATGGTGCATCGTATGAAAAATCTGAGACCAACGTTGGATCCGTAATGAGGTGTTTACCCTAGAAAGAGTATAATATTCGTGGTCAACATGTGTTTGGTCACATCGCTCTTTATAGTTGTGTTTTTAATAATTTTAATATATTAAATTGATTAAAATAAAATTACAATAATAACCACAAATCATGAAAACACTGCTTCATCTTCTTGGAACCAAAAACCACCATTTTTTAACGCTCCATGTTTCAAAAACATATGTTTCTTCACTGTTTTAAACTGTTTCAGTGGAAATGACTTAAATGGGAGAAATAAATGACTCTCTATTGAATTGTTCATTGAATAACGGATTAAATAACAGGTATTAATTTATTGAAATGAATAACACATGGGGTTGGGCTTTTTTTATAATATGATCAATCACTATGGTTCGTGGTGGATCTGCTTGAGTGAGAACGACATTGGGTGTCGATTTCATAAGATCGATGAAGATCTCTCATGTTTTCCTCTTCCTCAAAGACCAAGTGGCGTGCGACCTTCCTATTGCACCTCTCCAAGGTGAAGTCTTCTTCTTCTTATTTTTTCTTTCTTTATTTCTTTATTTCTTTTCTTTCTTTTCCTTTTTATTCTATAATTTGAATTATGAAAAAAAGATTCAAATAAGAAAATAAATAAATAGAGTATTTTAAATAAAATGACAACCCCATATTTATCTATATATATATAATCACATTTGAGATGTTTTATTAAAATTATCAAATGTTATTTATTTTGTTGATCAAAAGGTATTTGCGGGAAATATGATAAACGGTCAATTTATAAATGAATTTCCGAATAATGATTATTCCAAGTGATCATCATGAAGACATGGCTTAATCATATCAAAAGATATTTTCTGAATTATAAACGGTTAATTTGTGAAAGATTATCATAAGATAATTTTTGACAGGTCGGTTGGAATGGCCCGAAGGCCTTCATTTTTTTGATAATCCACCTTTCAAGGGGTGTGGTGGAACCCTTACAAGGCCCGAAGGCTTAGAGACAATTACATGACCCATAGGTCTTAGAAAGAATCACCCATACGAGACAACTTAGAACTGCTTCTCCTCAGCATATGTCATGATATCAACACTTCGCCTTCACAGGACTGGTCGGCTAGTTGTCCTAAGAAAAGCTACACAGGCCTGATACCGATGACAGAGCTATACCCTCTCATTCTTCCAAATCTGGTTAGCTCTGCTCTAGTGAATGTGTCTGCCTCGAATCCTCATCTGAAGCCTTGTTCCTTGTAGTCAAACTGGTACATCTAAATTCAAGTGGCCCGAAGGCCTTGGAGTAGACCTACGGCCTTAAGGTGGCCCGAAGGCCTTGAGAATCAACTTTCCCGAAGGCCTTGGGTGGCCCGAAATCCTTGAAGGACCTGAGACCCAAACCGGTGGCCCAAAGACCCAAATGGATGAATAGTTCTGGCTGCTACAGTACCGAACAATACCTGCTACAGTGCTTGCTACAGTACTGCTATAATACCCCCAGAAATACGCCTCCACCCAGATTTGATCTCATGTCTCTTGGATGCACCTACTGAGTCCTCACCAACCAGGCTGAGGCTCACGTGCTTAGACGGATAATTTGTAAAAGAAATATTTAGTTAATAATTGTACAATTTTCAATAGTTAAATACGCACTAATTATTTACGATAATTCGACCAAAATATAATTTATCAAAATTATCATAGTATAATTTTTTGGATTAACAAATGATAATTATTATTATAATCAAATGACAATTTCTTGAGTTTATCAAAGTTTGGGTATTGAAAATTTTAACCCTAGATAAATACAAAGTTTTACTAAACGATAATTACTTTATCAAAGAATTTATATATATATTTATATATTAGAAAAGAAGAATAATAATTATGCATAATACCACCTCTATTCTAAAATTAATTTTGGAATATAAATTATCAAATGAGTTTTATAATCATTCTTATCGATATTTATTGTGATCGCATATGATAATAAAAATGATAGTTTGAGAATTATCTAGGAGAGATAAGTTATCGTCACATGTAATATTATTTTAATCGATAATTTGAAATTATCCATGAGGGATAAAATAATATTATCACATATATTATTTTAATCCATAATTGAAAAATTATTCAGGGGAGAGAATGTATTATCGCATGTGAAATTTTATTTCTTTTTGAAATAAAATAAATGAAATTGGTTCTAGGACCCCTTGATGAGCATTGAACTTTGGTGTGTTGACGCTTATGATAATAGGGTCTTGAGGAGGTGTATTGAACCACACTGGGTGGATTATTATTGTCACTGACATCGATGACCTTGAGGTATGTGGTTCTGTTCTGATTAGACAAATTGATTATCCTTGTATTGCTTGATTTATTTCAATTGTTGATTTAAATTAAATTTCTCAAATTTTCTTTCAATTAAATTGATCAAAACCCTAGTCCAATGAATCAAGATATTTGAAATGGTTTTGACATAGAAATTTGGAAAACCCCCAATTCCATTAAATTGGGTGTGTTTGTGGAAATTGGCTGATTTAAATTGTTTAATTTAAATTGTGGATTTGATGGAAATGATTTCAATTAAATTGTTGAATTTAATTATGGAAATAAATTGTGTAATGATGAAATTGGTTTTGAATGGATTTCAAACAGGTGAAAATGGATTAAAATTATTTGATAGAAACCTAGTGGTTTTATCTTGTGAAAATGCATGTTTTTGAATAAAATCTGTTTTAGTTTTAATTGGAAAGAAATTGACACTTTTGAAATCGAAGAATGAGATTGATCGTATTTTTAAGCAGTCTTGAAATAGTTCACCCATCATATAAGAGTGCATTCAAGCCTTAGGTAGTTAGTGAGTAATTTGGATACACTATACACTACGACAATATTCTAAAATATACTTGCAGTGGGTCACATCCCTGACGGGTTAGTGACGAGTCTCCTTTGGCCAGTGTCATAGGGACGTGTGTATACACATTTTTCTGAGTTCACATAGAGAGTGTATAATCCTATAGCTGGTTAATACAATCATACCTTTTGGAATATGACCATGTTGCTCGCTTTTTTATTTATATTTGAGGTATAAATGTATGCCAATATTTGATTTAACTGCTCACATGCCTGCTGTATTTATATAAATGTTTTACATAATCCATTGTTTTAGAAATATTCCATCATTTGTAAAATCATTTCTTAAAATATGTATTTACATCATTTGAAAATGTATAGCATGTTTTGTTTAAATATGTTTTTAAATTACCGAACCCATTTATTTGAAAATTAAAATCTTTTCTTTGGATAATCTATATTTTTCATCTTTTTTTCGAGGAAAAGAAAAGATATATTACTGATCAAGAAAACCAAGCCTACAAAGCCAATCAGGAAATGAGTTCAGCCAACAATGATCACCCCAATATTTCCCAAAACGAGCCAAGTGATGGGATTTCGTATTCCCATACCTTTTGATAAAAGAAAATATGCAAGCATCGAAACCATCGGTCAGGGACCAGATCTTCCTCAAGATGAGGCCATAAGGTTGAGAATCATCTTCCTTTGATGAGAGAGCATTCACCACTGTGTGGTAGTCGGATTCCACCAAAAACTTGGTCCAATTTTTGGAACGGGCAAAAAGAATCCCATGTAGGATGGCCGAGGCCTCTGCCACCACAGGACTCCAAGAGTTAGGCACAACCCTACACTGAGCTTCCAAAATCTGGCCAGAACTGTTATGAGAAATGAGCCTAATACCGACCATGGAGTAAGCAGAGACCGCAAAATCTGTATTAATCTTAAGAAAACCCTCAGGGGGGGAGACCAAGAAGGAATTTCATGCCGAGTGTCGCCAAAATAATGCACCGCCTCACTGGTCTTCCAGCCATTCATCTACTCCAAAGCTCTATCCACCCAAAGGTGATCAGGGGTCACCTTAATTTGGAAGATACATTCATTCTGTTGAGTCCAAACCAACCAAGCAATTGTGCAGATAAGCCCAAAAACTCTTAGTTCTAGGGAAGCTACCCAAAAAGAAAAGTTTTTGAGCAACCCAATTGAATGGTCAAATAACGTACCAAAATCCGGCTTCCAAACCTTCCACACCCCTTTCACCCCGTTATAGGAAAGAATTACATGAAAAGGGGATTCCACTTCTTGGAGGCACAAGGTACAAGTGCCATCCTCTGCCAAGTGTCGCCGCACCAGAAATTCACAGGTTGTAAGAACCCCAGCGCAGACCTTCCACCAAAAAAATTTCACCTTCGGGGGATCGGCGAGGGACCAGAGGCTTTTCCACCGATTATCAATAAAGACCTGGGACAAACCTTGAACCCTCATTTTGTCACCCAAACGAATAGAATATCTCCCATGAGGTTCCCCAGTCCAGCATATCTAGTCAGGGCCCACACCTGGTGTGAGAGGGATACTCAGGATAAGCTGACGATCCACCTCATTAAACCAGCAACAAAGCTTCCCCTGATCCCACTCCTCAAGCGAGTCATCGAGAAGATCATGTACTCTTGCATCTTCGAATCTAGGAACAACTGGTGAGGAAACCTTATCATTTACGCCATCTGCCAGCCATGGATCATTCCAAATGTTAACATCATTCCCATTCGCAATTCTCCAAACGCAGCCCAATTCAATGAGAGATTTTTCTCCCCAAATGCTCCTCCACAAAAATCTCGGTCGTGGCCCCAGTTGGGCGTGCAAGAAATCAGAATGAGGGAAATACTTTTCACTCAAAACCCTTGAGAACAGGGCATTTGTATGGGAGAGAATATGTCATCCTTGCTTCGCCAAAAGAGCCTCGTTAAACCATTTGAGATTCCGAAATCTGAGGCCCCCACGAAATTTTGAGACACATAGCTTCTCCCAAGCCATCCAGCGGGAGTTATGTTTTCCCTCATGGGTGCCCCACAAAAAATTGTCCAATAGGGAGTGGATTTGATTGATAAGAGTTTCTGGGAATTTAAACAGCAACATAGCATAAGAAGGGATAGCTTGGGCCACTGACTTAATGAGAACTTCCTTTCCCGCCTTGGAAATATTCCTACTAGACCAAAGACAAATTAGATTATCCACTCTGTCCACAATCGCGGTGAAAACTTGTTTCTTTGATCTACCAACAAGTTTCGGGAGGCCAAGGTACTTGGGATGATTATTAACCAGCGGAAACCCACACATTCATTGTAAATCCTCTCTCTTATCTTGTGGGATGCCTTTACTGAATGATAATTCTGATTTTGAAGCATTAAGGTGTTGCCCCAAAGCCTTTTTGTACAGATTAATGATATTCAGCACTGCACTGCATTCTTGTGGGGTAGCACGTGCAAAAAGGAGGCTATCATCTAAAAAGAATATATGAGAGATAGGGTCCACTTCTACACACCGTAGCACCATGGATAGTTCCATGCTCCACCGCCTTCAAGATAAGATGAGAAAAGACATCTGCCACCAGAATGAAAAGGTAATGTGACAGGGGATCCCCTTTTCTCAAGCCTCTCGACGGTTTAAAGCTCACTGAAGGGGCTCCATTAATATTAATTTTATAGGAGACAGACGTAACACAATTCATGATATTGGAGATCCATTTCGTCCCAAAGCTCAGCCTGGATAGGACAAGTTCGAGAAAAGGCCATTCAACTCTGTCATAAGCCTTCATCATATCTAATTTCGTTGCCATGGTGCCACGCTTGGCTGAGGATTGAGTGTTCATAGAGTGGAATAATTCAAAGGCAATGGAAGTATTATCAGTAATGGATCTCTTTGGGATGAAAGCACTTTGGTTATCTGAGAAAATCAGCGAGATAATGTCCCTAAGTCTGGCCACCCGGATTTTGGAAAAAAAAATTGTAAACCACATTGCACATGCTGATTGGCCGAAACTCCGAGACTTTCTAAGGGCACTGGGTTTTGGGGATAAGAGTAATAAGACTTTCATTCAGTGATTCAAGAGAGTTTCTGCCTGCCCATACCTCCTTCATCAGGGTCACCACATCAGGCCCAAAAATATTTCAAAAGCATTTAAATAACAGATCATGAAACCCATTAGGCCCCGGAGCCTTGGTAGAGTGAATAATATGCAGGGCCTCAAGCACTTCATCATATGAAATGTCTCTTTCCAAGGAATGATTCATTTCTTCCGTAACCAACTTTGGGATGCTTTCAGTCATACGTGAGGGGGCGCTAGTACTTTCTGCAGTATAGAGGTTTCTAAAAAAGTTCAGAATAATTGAGTGAATGTCATTGATGTCACGAGAAACTCTCCCAGAAGGATCCTTCAGATGAGCAATATGATTCTTCCTTCTCCTTGCAGACGCTCGTTGGTGAAAGAAGTTGGTGTTCTTATCACCATCTCTGATATGGGACTCCCTTGCCCGAAGGAACCAAAAAATCTCTTTCTCCTTCAGAGCTGCATTAAGATCCTTTTCCACCACTGCAATATTACTAAGGACAGAGCCACAACAAGAATCAGAGTGGAGTCACTTTAATCGAATTTCTGACTCCTTAATACGTCGGTCAAAGTTACCGAACCTAGCAGAGCTCCATTTCTGTAAACAAGACGCAACAGTGTGGATGTTGGACATGATGCACCGATTTGGTCCCTCCCAAGCCGATTGGACCACCTTTTCACAGTCACTGTATTAGAGCCACATACTTTCGAAGCGAAAGGACCGCGCCAGCCCCTTCTGTTGCCCTTGTGAGACCGTTGACAAAATTATTGGGTAGTGGTCAGAGGAGACAAGGGAAGATGGACGATAGAGAAGGCATGAAAAAGAGAAGTCCATTCGTCATCCCCAACAAATATGTCCAACCTTTCCGCCAGACGGTTCTCCATTGACCTACCTCGATGCCAGGTAAATGGCGAGCCAGAAAACCTGAGGTCATGAAGAGATTTTGATACAAGAGAAGTCCTAAAATCGTTCATTGCAGCATCGCTCTGCACGCGTCCCCCTTCTTTTTCGTGGGAAGAAAGGACCTCATTAAAATCCCCCCCCCCCATCAAGAGAGGTCCAGGAAGTGAGTCCCACAACTGTTTTAAAAGGGTCCATGATTTGTGCTTATCCTGCCCACCCGACCACCCGTAGAAACCAACAAACGACCAAGGAGGGGATCCTGGGCCCACAACTGTCACAAAAATGTGGTTACTTGAGTAGTGAGAGATCTTAACCCCAAGATCCTCCTTCCACAAGAGGAAAAGTCCACCAGAGTGACCCAATATTCCAATCGGAAAGATGTTTTTGAAACCAATCTTCAGGCCCATACGGCCAGCATCCTTGTTGTCCAACATAGTTTTAGATACAAAAACTATGTCGGGGCGAAATTTGGAACTCCAGTGACAGAGAACCCAAACCGTTCGGGGATTTTCAATCCCCCGACAGTTCCAATATAGGATTTTCATTGCCCTAGGTGGGGCTGGGACACACTCGCCGCCGCCTCTGAAACTTTGACAACCTGACCATCGTCTGCCACTTTCCACCTCTTTGGTAGGATCTCAGTCATCTGAGACCCCTCCAATCATCGTTTATGGTCCCTGGGCTGTGAACTAGGGGAATCCACACCCCTATCCCTGCTAACCATTCTTTTCCATGTCTGATGTTTCATGGTATCAGGCAGCGTGATCCCAGTCATATCATCGAATGCCCGAGGGGTAGTACTGGGGGTAACATCATTTGAGCTAGATACCGGAACTGGTGAATCGTTACAAAGTTGTTGTACCCCTGATCCTGGGTTAGGTAGTTCCTTGCAGTTTTCCTGCTGCCTGGCAGATAGAGAGGATATGGCTTTCAAAACAGTTGGGGCCTGGAACGGAGAGATAGTCTGCCCCTACCCCTGACTCTTATGTTGTTCCCCAGGCTCGACCGAGATCAGTGGGCTTCCCAGATTCCTTTCATCCACCCATGGATCCACATGACTATCAGCAAAAATATTTGGCAGCCTGAGCATGATTAAATTAGTATGAGTGGGTTCAGCCCGCTTACTAAAAGCCTTTGCAAGTTTGTCGCGGTCCTTCTGTTTTTCAGCTTCTGAAATAAAAGTCATTCTAGAGGTTTTTTCATGAATCCAGGGACCATATTTCAAAATAAAATTTCCCTGTCCATCCTCCTTCACATCACAGACCTTTTCTAGGTGTCTGAGACACCCACAAAAGAAATAGAAAATAGGAAGCTTTTCAAACTCAAAGGAAATCCAGACATCATAGTCTTCAATTGTCAAGAACAGACCCCTCATTAGTGGTTGTGTCACATAGACTAAGGCTCTAATCCTCTCCACGAGTCCCCAGTGGATGGGATCAGATTGATCCCAATCTATAAATTTTCCAATGTGTTCACCAATTTCCTGCATAACACGTTCCGTTCTACCATGGAACGAGATTCCTTTGATTCATATCTAGAAAGGTGAGGAAGTCTGTTCAATTTTCTGAATGTCGTCACTGCCTGTAAAGTCCTCCATGAGAATTATTTGATTATCGAAACACCATGGTCTGCCTTTGAGCACCTTTTCTTTATCTTTGATATTTAAAAATTCTAAGACAATAAAACCCTCTCCCACTTCATGTATGGAAACTCCATCCTCCAATATCCATAAATTTTACAGAGTAATTTTAAAAGCCCCCTAGTTGACTGAACGTTTCGCTAAAAATTTCCCTACCACCAGGAGCGATATGTGATGTGACAGAAAGACATCTTCGTTTTTTCATGTGGCAGTTGATGCTTTCTCTTTATCAGTCAGCAAAAGGTTCTTCCACCGATTCACCAATTCCGATTCCATGACAACAAAGAACACTGCCTCAACGTAATCTCCTAAGCACACCCTTCATGATCCCACCACTCTCGCGTTAAAAACTTCACAACGTGAACAGAAATTTCCTCCTTCTCAAACCAGAAACTCGTGACTACTCCTTTGCGGATCAGTCCACCACAAAGCCACACCTTGAAAACCATATCACTGGACCTGACCTTCCATGCAGACCATCCCCTGCGCAGTCCAAAACAACGAGTGTCAGCCCCTACGTGAACCGCATCAGCGCACTCAAGACCCTGAGCGAATAGCACCTGTGTGCTCGAACATCACCTTCGCGAACAGCACCAGCGCGCTCGACCACGTCAACGTCAGAAACGTAATCCGTGAGCATAGGGATTGATGAAAAAAAATATCCCAACACCAAATCAAGGCTTGAAATATTGTTGCTCTCCCCAAAGAACTGGCAGATCGAGGAGTTCCATGATCAAGAATCTCAACCGCCGGAGAAGCCCAAAATCGGTGAGAGTGAGAGGATTCTTTGATCAGGGGTCTCAAAACCAAAAGAATTTCCGATCAAGGATTGACAGCTAAAATAGATCAGATCGAATCCCCAAGAACAAAAACCTAATGTCGTGACCGGGTGGTAATGAGGCCTCAAACCATGTCCAAACAGACGCGCTTCTGTCGGCAACATCCGAGGAAGCTCGAGAAAATGACACAGATGCCACAAAACCCATATCGGGGAATGCACCGCCAAATATTAGAGATTGCTGAGTTCAAGCAGCACCGGAGGTGGAAAACATGAATAGGAGAGATCTCGTGTGGAAGACCGCACCTTAGTAGAGGGGTGGGCGGTTGGGGGTCAAAACTGAGGGAATTTGGGTAGGAGAGGGTGGTGGTAAATAGAGGTGACAAAAGGCGAGTGATCAGAGGGCGCGCTGGAAAGAATGATGGAAGGCGACCGGAGGTTGATCGGGAAGGCTCCATGAAGCGTCGCTGCAGCGTGGAGAGGAAAACTCAAAACCTAGGAAAACCCTAGGATGACCACTCTCACAGTAGGAGAGAATTATATCTATCTATATTTTTCATTTGTTATGGAATCTTTGGCGGTATCTTACTGGGCTTAGGCTTGCACCCTAATTTTCCTTCGGGTGTTTGTAAACTTTCTTCTTCTAGGTTCGAGTAAAGGGAAGGGGTCTCTTGGTGGTGGATCCAACTATTTAGCTTTTGTCTTGGTGAGTTGTGTCTTTAGGGACCTTGGGGATGTTTTCCCATTTTAGTACTTTGGTTATAGTGATTTGGGTTGTTTTATGCCTTGTTGACTTATGGTACATTACTCACAGTGGAGTTTATTTTTTTATGTATACTGTCTTGTTTCTTTTATTCCTCGTTGTTGGTGGAAAAATCGTTCTCACTTGCATGTTGTGTGATTCCAGGTTCTAGTCATTGACCTGTGGGGATTGGGAATGCCCTTCGGGCTATGTCAGGGTTGGCTCGGTTATCAGGTTACCAAAGTATCCAGGATGGTTCATGACAAAGTGGTATCAGAGGAAGGTTGAGCCTTTGTCTTGAAGTCAGTATGCATTTGTTTAATCTTGTCGGGACTTATGAGGTAGTTTCGAATGATTTCCTGGTCAGATCTCACCGCAATGAACCTTAAGTCGCCAGGGGTGGTTAGGGAAATACGTCTTGATGTGTAGTTCTAGTCTTTTCCCTATTGTGATTTGGATAGTGTGAAATCCAAATCTTGGTTTTTCCTTCTGTTGAGAATAATTTCTCTCATTACTCAGTCTGAGTGTTAATCTAATTTCTTACTATTGAAGGATGATGTTGTGTAACTAAATTCCCCCAAGAAGATGTGTGAATTGGATCCAGTAATGGGTTACTACTGAACTTGAGAAAGTGAATCCTCTAGTGGACTCGAGCCTAGTTGAGGTTATTGTGCGCATTGTCCAAGCTCTGGGATAGGCACTACCTCTAGTCCGCATTCAGGCTCTAGTTGTGGAACCTAGGGTGGGGGGGGGGCTCTTAAAAAATTTTCTCAAGAGTTCTTTCACCAGAAACCACTAGTTTTCAAAGGCTCCACTAATCCTTAACATTCTGAGGAATGGTTGGGTATGATAGAACTTATGTTTGAGTTCTTATAGACACCAGATGAGATCAAGGTGAAGTGTGACACCTTTGTGTTGGAGGGACCAAGCAGAAGATGGTGGGATATGATAGTGACGAAAAAGAAACATGGGGGATTAGAGTGGAAGGAATTCAAGGTTCTTTTCACTGGCCACTTTTATCTAGAGTCAATGGTGTTGGCCATGGCTATGGAGTTTTTCAATCTTGAGCAGGCCAACAGAACTGTGGCTCGTACAAATGTTTAGGGAACTTGCAGAAGTTATGCCACAACTTTCCCACTCCATGCAACGACACGAGATCGTCAGAACCTTCAAAAACTCTAGGGAAATCAAATGCTTCATGTACAAAGAGTTCCAACCACAGGCATCCGGAATGAAGTTTCTTCACGTAGTGGAAGAGTCTCCAGAGGAAGATGATACAGGTCCAACGACCATGATATGTATCATTACTATAGCTTCATTGTTAGTGACTACTCTATTTGATATCGGTTCATCTCACTTGTTTATTTCAACCAGTATCATTAATATTTTTCATATTCCTATGGAGATTTTATCATGTGCAATGGATATTATTACACCCCTTAGTGTGATGAGGGAGCAGGGTCTCCGTAGTCCTGCTTGTGTCATCTCTCTATCAGATGTCAAACTTTATTGGAATTTTATGGTACTCAACATGAAATATCTTGACATCATATTTGGGATGGATTGGCTCATTGACAATAAATCTTGGATTGATTTTTATCTTTTATGGGTTTACCTTACCACACCCAGTGCTGTGTCTCTTGTCTTTCAAGGATAATGGACCCAAGGTCGAGCAGGGTGAGACCTTTTTTATCTGGAGTTAGGGAAGGTAATATTAGTGTTTTCTTCTGATTTGGAATAGTAATCAACCTCCAATTGTCGTCGGGTTTCCCATCGTGTTTCCTTCTGATTTTTCTGGTTTACCACCGGTAAGAGAGGTTGAGTTTTCCATTGAATTGATGCATGGTACTCAACTAGTTTCTTTTCCCTCTTAACAAATGGCTCCAACTGAACTGAAAGAACTAATTTCCCAATTGGACGATCTTCTTGAGAAAGCCTTTATTCACCCAAGAGTGTCACCTTGGGCGGATTTGGTTCTATCCACCATGAAAGCTGATGGTTCTATGACATCTTCTCTTCTAGTGATGATTCTTCAGGAACAAAAGCTTTTTGATGAATTCTGTAAGCATTATATACTCTCTTTATGGTGGGAAGATAGATACCTAGTGGTTGTTCTCCAAAGAGGGTATTCTATGTTATCAGAACCGTTATGTTGCACTGTTAGCAACAAGGAAGGATATATTGGGGCATTTCCATAATTTCCAGTGGGTTGTGCACCTTGTAAGCACTAAGATGTTCTACAACTTGAAGTAGAAGTTTTGGTGACCACGTATTCTTAAAGGTTTCACTCTGGTTGGGTCATCGACGTCTTGGGAGGCAAGGGAATCTTGCACCTTGTTTTGTGGGATCTTTTGAGGTTGTTGATTATATGGGGAAAATTGATTATCATTAAGCACTGCCACCACAACTGATGTTGAAACATAACATGTTTCATGTATCTCAGCTTAGAAAGCATTTATAAAACCCATCTCATGTTCTGAGTTGGCACGATCTTGAAGTAGAACCTGATTTATCTATGACTGAACGAACAGTCGGAGTTGTTGATTCTGAGACCAAGGTACTTCATGGGACGATTATATCTCTGGTCTATGTGCTATGGCAGCATGTCTTTGATTCGCAAAATACGTGGGAGATAGGGGCACTCGTGAGAGAGAAGTGACCTCATCTTTTTGACACGAAGGCTACTCCATAGGCTTTCTGGGGATAGAAAGTTTCTATGGTGGGGAGGTTGTAACATCCCATTACTATTTTTGGGTATTCCTAAATCCTCTTGTATTAAATTATTAATTTATTACATTAAATGAGAAAAATGATTTATCAGTGAAAAGTTGTGTTTTTTTTAAACCTTTCGCGAAATGGTAAAATTCCCAATTAATTCTCTAGAATATTCAATTAAATATTTTCTGAGTTAAACACTGAGTAAGAATGAGTTTTTGAGGCATGCAAAGTCTCGAAGAGGACAGAATAAAAATATTAAATATATTATTTTAATCATGAGAAATTTATAAAAATAATTGAATAACTCCAAAATGGTCAGTTGTATGAGAAATTTGAGACCACAATTATTTCTGAAATATGGTGTTTGCCCTATGAGGGGTATAACATTCGAAGGCTGCAGAATTTTGGATGCCTCGCTCATGAGATAATGTTTTTAAATAATATTTAATATATTATTTATTAAAAATAATTAAATATACCCCAAACGGTGCATCGTATGGGAAATATGAGACCACCAATGGGTCTGGAATGAGGGGTTTACCCTAGATGAGGTATAACATTTGTTATTGTCGGTCATTTGGATGTCTCGCTCTCAAAAAACTACACACTTTTTTTTAATTAATTATTCATTCCAATTTTTAAATAAAAAATCATTAATATCTTTTAAATGGTGCATCTTATGAAAAATCTGAAACCACCATTGGATCCGAAATAGGGTGTTTACCCTAGACAGAGTATAACATTCATGATCAACATGCTTTTGGTCACATCACTCTTTATGGTTATGTTTTTAATAATTTTAATATATTAAATTGATTAAAATAAAATTACAATAATAACCAAAAATCGTAAAAATGCCGCTTCATATTCCTGGAACCGAAAACCACCATTTTTTAATGCTCCATGTTTCAAAAACATATGTTTCTTCACCGTTTTAATTTGTTTCAGTGGCAACAACTTAAATGGGAGAAATAAATGACTCTGTATTGAATTGTTCATTGAATAACAAATTAAATAACAAGTATTAATTTATTTAAATGAAGAACGCATGGGGTTGGGATTTATTTATAATATGACTGATCATTAGGGTTCGTGGTGGATCTTCTTGGGTGAGAATGACATTGGGTGTTGATTTCATAAGATCGATGAAGATCTCTCACATTTTCCTCTTCCTTAGAGACCAAGTGGCATGCGACCTTCCTATTGCGCCTCTCTAAGGTGATGCCTTCTTTTTCTTCTTTTTTATTTATTTATTTATTTTTATTTTCTTTTATTTTCCTTTTTATTCCATAATTTGAATTATGAAAAAAAGATTCAAATAAAATAATAAATAAATAGAGAAGTAGGATTTTAAATAAAATGACAACCCCAAATTTATCAATAAATATATATATATATATATATAATCACATTAGATATGTTTTATTAAAATTATCAAATGTTATTTATTTGGTTGATGAAAAAGTATTTATGGGAAATATGATAAAGGATCAATTTATAAATGAATTGTTGAATGATGATTATTCCAAGTGATAATCATGAAGACGTGGCATAATCGCATAAAAAGATAATTTCTGAATTATAAATGGTTAATTTGTGAAAGATTTTCATAAGATAATTTTAGACGTATAATTTGTAAAATAAATCTTTAGATAATAATTGTACAATTGTCAAGGGTTAAATATGCAAGAATTATTTATGATAATTACACCAGAAAATAATTTATCGAAATTATCATAGTATAATTTCATGGATTAACAAATGATAATTATTAATATAATCAAATGATAATTTCTTGAGTTTATCAAAGGATGGGTATTGAAAATTTTATCACTAGTTAAATACAAAGTTTTACTAAATGATAATTACTTTATCAAAGAATATATATATATATATATATATATATATATATTAGAAAACAAGAATAAAAATTATGCAGAATACCACCTCTGTTCTCAAATTAATTTAGGAATATAAATTATAAAACGAGGTTTATAATTATTCTTATCGATATTTATTGTGATCGCATGTGATAATAAAAATGATAGTTTGAGAATTATCTAGGAGAGAGAATTTATCATCACATGTAATATTTTTTTAATTGATAATTTGAAATTATCCATGAGGGATAAAATAATATTATCGCATGTATTATTTTAATCCATAATTGAAAAATTATTCAGGGGAGAGAATGTATTATCGCATGTGAAATTTTATTTCTTTTTGAAATAAAATAAATGACATTGGTTATAGGACCCCTTAATGAACATTGAACTTTGGTGTGTTGACGCTTATGATAATAGGGTCTTGAGGAGGTGTGTTGAACCACACTGGGAGGATTATTATTGTCACTGACATCGATGACCTTGAGGTATGTGGTTCTATTCTGATTAGGAAAATTGATTATCCTTGTATTTCTTGATTTATTTCAATTGTTGATTTAAATTAAATTTCTGAAATTTTCTTTCAATTAAATTGATCAAAACCCTATTTCAGTGAATCGAGATATTTGAAATGGTTTTGACATAGAAATTTAGAAAACCCCCAATTCCATTAAATTGGGTGTGTTTATGGAAATTGAATGATTTAAATTGTTTAATTTAAATTGTGGATTTGATGGAAATGATTTCAATTAAATTTTTGAATTTAATTGTAGAAATAAATTGTGTAATGATGGAATTGGTTTTGAATGGATTTTAAACTGGTGAAAATGGCTTAAAATGATTTGATAGAAACCCAATAGTTTTATATTTTGAAAAGGAATGTTTTTGAATAAAACCTGTTTTGGTTTTAAATGGAAATAAATTGGCACTTTTAAAATGGAAGAATGTGATTGATCATATTTTTAAGCAGTCTTGAAATAGTTCATCCATCAGGTAAGAGTGCATGAAAGTCTTAGGTAGTTAGTGAGTTATTTGGATAAACTCTACGCTGCGACAATGTTCTAAAACATACTTGCGGTGGGTCACATCCTCGACGGGTTGGTGATGAGTCTCCTTTGGCTAGTGTCATAGGGATGTGTGTATACACATTTTTCTGAGTTCACATAGAGAGTGCGAAATCCTATAGCTGGTTAATACGATCGTACCTTTTGGAAGATGACCATGTTGCTCGCTTGTTTATTTATATTTGAGGTATAAATGTATGCCAATGTTTGTTTGAACTACTTACATGCATGCTGCATTTATATAAACTGTTTTATATAAATGTTTTACATTTTCCATTATTTTAGATATATTCCATCATTTGTAAAATCATTTCTTAAAATATTTATTTCCATCATTTGAAAATGTATAGCATGTTTTGTTTAAATATGCTTTTAAATTTCCAAACCCATTTATTTGAAAATTGAATTCTTTTCTTTGGATAATCTATATTTGGCATCTGTTATGGAATATTTGGTGGTATCCTACAGTGCTTAGGCTCGCACCCTAATTTTTCCTTCGGGTGTTTGTAGACTTTCTTCTTCCAGGTTCGGGTAAAGGGAAGGGATCTCTTGGAGGTGGATCCAGCTATTGAGCTTTGGTCGTGGTGATTTGTGTCATTAGGGACCTTGAGGATGTTTTCCCATTTTAGTAATTTGGTTGTAGTGATTTGGGATGGTTTATGCCTTGTTGACTTCTGGTACATTACTCCAAATGGAGTTTCTTTTGTTTATGCATACTGTCTTGTTTCTTTTCTTCCGCATTGTTGGTGGAAAAATCATTCTCACTTGCATG
Source organism: Viscum album (assembly GCA_963277665.1). Taxonomy (NCBI): domain Eukaryota; kingdom Viridiplantae; phylum Streptophyta; class Magnoliopsida; order Santalales; family Viscaceae; genus Viscum; species Viscum album. Next base: position 790,708,802 of record OY728156.1, on the reverse strand, counting down.
TTCTATGATGCCATGTGCTAGTCGCCGACCCATGGGGATCGGGAATGCCCTTCGGGCTATGTCAGGGTCGACTCGGTTTTTGGGTTACCAGGGTATCCGGGCTGGTTTATGACATGCTTAAAAATGCTTATAGAGATGATTTCATTAGTAAGAGAGGGATAATTAAGGCTTTTTAGTTGTTCCAAAGAGAAAGTCCAGGACCAGAAAAGATTATTCCAGCTTAACTGGTACTATGAGAACCAGATCAACCCCTATTTCCGAGAGGGGTAAGACTTGGTCTAATCTGTTCAACTCATTAAGGAATGATTCCAGTGACAGTTATTGGGATGGCGAGTATGACAATAATATGATTTATTATTATTCCTGATGATGCTTGATTCAGGATGATTGCACATCTCTGGATGGTTATAGTATGGTTGACTGGTTTGTTTGTTTTGGTTTTGTAGCTTGTGATTTTGGATGGCTGATAGTTCGCGTGTAAATCACCATCCTCTAAACTCTGTACTCTTCTTTTTTAATAAAGGAGCAGGATCCTGGGCTTCTAGGTCCATGACCAACCTTTCTCGTCCTAGGGGGTGATATGTAATATATTTTTTCCAAATTTTCAAAAATGAAATTTTTCAAGATTTTCCTAAAATGTTGATAGTATTAAAATGAATTATTAAGAGGGAAATTGGGTATTTTACAACCAAAATATGAGGAATATGTCCAGGATTGTCCTCACATTCCTCTATTTGACTCTAAGTTGGTTTCTTCATCGATTCTTCATATATTTGTGTGTTGTTTCCACTTTGATCTTTCCTCGATTTCTTTTCTTTTTTCTCTTTGGTGATTTTCTGTAGTTGGGTGATGATTTTGAGTAATGATTTCACTAGATCATGGTAGAATCATCACGAAAAATGGATCTTTTATTCACCTTGACTAAGGGGGATTCTAGAAGGATGATCACACTATTATGTCACTACCTAGATTTATTTAGGGTTTTCCATTGTTTTGGAAAAAATTGATGGTTTGAAATTAGAAATTGGGATTTTTGAGTATTAAAGGTCCAAAAGGATACCGGGGGTGGGGTGGACCCCTTTTCTCAAGATGTATGTCATGGGAGTTTGTCACCGAGTTGTTCCTTGAATATTCCGTAGATATTTTATGGAATAAATTGTGGAAGAGTATAAATTGTTTTGTGACTTATTAAATGATTATTGATGGAGTTAGGGACTCGTGTTGATAGACAATGACCGACCAGACTTGGACAAATCATGGGTGGTGATTGTTGAGATTACTTAAAGGGAGTAACTCCATGTATGAGGTAGGTGGTCCATAAATATATCCTCAAAGTTTATGCCTTTGTTTATGTGCATGTGATATGTGGTCTTGCTACTTTTGAGTGATTAACCCTAAATTAAAAGAATTGTCTCCTCTAAACTCCCATGAATAGAATGGAAAGTGTCTTGGGTCATGGTGGATCCTTGAACACTAGTTTGATGCATTGGTCATTGATCATCGAGGTCTTGACTATAAATGTGTATCATGTGACATAAAGGCCCTAGAGGGGAATGAATGTAATAAATGAAGCATAGTAGAGTAGGTTCACTTATTCCTCGCCATGTAAGGGGGAGCGATGGATTTTGAATGGTTGGCCTAGGGGTAGACCATATAAAACCATGGAGTTCTTGAGAGCCTCTTGGCCAAATGATTGGGCGTGGGTGAGTGTTTCCTCCACTAATGCATGTGCGTATCATAGTGAGGATACCATGGTAAGGTTTTGTTTATGGGTATGGTGGGAGGACTGGCCTAACTTAACTCTAGAAATGAAATGGGTGTTATACTATCCCTTGGAGTGATGCATGTGGTGCATTGGTGGTGTAGCCTAATAGGTCGTGATACAAGTGAGGTTCTAGGGTGAGACGATTCCCTTGGGTGTATGCTATAAGAGGTTCCGGGGTTAGACGATGCCCCTAGATGTATTCTATATGAGGGTCCAGGGTGAGATGATTCCCCCCCCCCTGAGTGTATGATATATGAGGTTATGGGGTGAGACGATGCCCTTGGATGTATATTATATGAGGTTTGAATGTGAGATGATTCCCCTAAGTGTATGTTATGTGAGGTTTTGAGGTAAGATGATGACCCCAGTTGTTTTTTATATGAGGTTCCAAGGTGAGACAATGCCCCTGGGTGTATGTTCTATGAGGTTCTGGCATGAGATGATGCCCCTCAGGGTATTTGAGGTTCTAGGGAGGTATGATTCCCCTAGTTGTATATTGCACATGGTTCCAGGACATGACATAGTTCCCCTTGAGTGGTGATAATTTAGGTTCCAAGGCGAGACATGGTTCCCCCTGGGTGATGATACTTCAGGTTTCAGGGCAGAACATGGTTCCTCCTGGGTGATGATACTTCAGGTTATGGGGAAAGGTGTGTCTCCCCCTGAGTGGTGTGCATTATGCTTAGAGACATTTGGCACTGGATAAAGTGGGTAGGTTCGATCTCATGAGTTACCTTAGAACCTGAGGATCGACTATGGTAATTTTATTATGCTTATGTAATTTATTTTATTATGTCGGGCATGACAAATTGTGCATACACTATATTTACTGGTTATGTTAGGGACTTCACTGGTGGTGGCCTGTTGATTTTCACTCACACCCTTCTCGGGCGACCTTGACACTTCGGTGCTCGATTAGGCCTCATGATTGTTGGTACAGGTAGGGAAGAGACCCGATATTGCATGATCAAGTAGGATAACTGATATGGAGTCAGGATATAGGACTAGGCAGGGACTCAGAACCAGGTTGGGGTAGTTTGATTTTATTTACTTTATTCTGGGATGTATATAATCTACCAATGATAGATCTTGTTGATGTCCGCCTCACTCATGTGACATGTAGATAACTCATTTTTTATAGCATGTGGTGTGTTATTTAGTTGGTTATATTTGGTTGTGATGTTCATTATTTAGTTGATTATTGTGATGAATGGTTGTATGTTATTTCCCCTATTTTTTTACTCTAATATGAGGTTATAGTCTCTCCAAAATAACACCTTAGACCATCGCTACTAGTCGGCATCCTCTGACATACGAGGAGGAGTTGTAGAGGTCACGTAGGGACCCAGTCTGGTTTTTATAGAGTAAGTCGGGTTGGGGATGTTACACATTGCACGTTATCGGAGAAGGGAAAATAAAATGCTTGGGTATAAAATTCAAAAATTATGGACTGATAATAGCATGTAGTTCACCAATAGTCAAGTGGAGGATTATATTGAGAAGTGTGAGATAAGGCACCAAGTTTCTACAGTAAGGACTTCTTAACAAAATGGTGTGGTTGAGAGGACGAACCAAATTATTAATAACATAGAAAAAATAATGTTAATTGAGAAATACATACCATATAATTATTGGAATGAAGTGGCATTTACATCACTCTACATCACAAATTGGGCTTTGTTGTGTTTGAAAGAAGAAAAGGCTTCATACGTGATGTGGTACGAAAAGAAGCCCACTTTAAAATACTTTTCAATCCTAAAAAGTAAATGTTTCATTATCAACAAAGAGAAGAGATATAAGGAGTTTAAATCTCATGGAGATGAATAGATATTTTTTGGATACTCATCTAAGAGTAAAGATTACAATTGTTTCAACAAAAGTCTTGGAAAAATCATTGAAATCCAAGATATCACTATTGTAGAAAATGGGAAAATTTTACAACAAAACAATGGGAAAATTTTGAAAGAAAGTGATATTGATTTGAGCCGCTCAAGGGGAGAACAAGGGGTTGAAAATGATTTTAAATAATACATTGATGATATAGAAGTTGATATGAGTTCTTTGGCCGCAAGGAGGCTAAGAAGAATGGATGAAATCGATGAGAAAAATATCCTTGGTGACCGGACAACTCTAGTGTAAACATGAGGGATGAAGTCTCGACAACAAACTTCACTCTTATCTCACATATCACCCTAAAGTTTTGGTAAATCTACTAATGATGAATGTTTTATCAAAGTGATGAATGAGTATCTTGATCAAATCAAGAAAAATTAGACTTGAGATATTGTTTTGAGATTGGATGACAAGAATATTATCAGAACCAAATAACTATTTCGTAACAAACTTAATGAAAAAGTTAAGATGATTCGAAACAAAGAACATCTTGTGTGAAAAGGATTCTCTCAAATTAAGGAAATAGATATGGATGATGCAGTTTCTCATGTGGCTAGGTTGGAGACAATTCAGTTATTCTTCGCCTTAGCGGTGCAAAGGAGATTCAAGGTTTTCCAAACAGATGTTAAAAATTCATTCCTTAATGGATTACTTGAAGAAGAGGTGTACATTTAGTAGTTTTATGGTTTTCTTGCTCATTAGGATGAGATAAAAGTTTTTTGGTTAAAGAAGTCATTGTATAGGCTGAAGAAAGCACCATGAATATGGTATTCCAAACATGATCAATACTTGAGAAAGCTTAGTTTTTAGCGCAGAGAAGTTAATCATAACCTCTACATATCCAAAAAGAGGATGATCAAAGGATGATGGTTCCTATATATGTTGATTTCATAATCTTTGGAGGATTGAATGAAGCATAATGCAAGCAATATGCAGAATTTATGAGGTGCAAGTCTGAAATGTCAATGATTGGTGAATTAAAAAACTTTTCTTGTCTTGTAAGTGATACAATGCATGAAACATTTATTTCTCAAACCCAATGTTTCAAAGAAGTGTTGAAAGTTTTATAATGAAGGATTAAAAGGTTATGAAAACACACATTTCTACTTGGATGATGTTGTCAAAGGAAGATGATGGAAATGAGAATAATGTGGTGGAATATAGACAAATTATTAAAAGTCTGCTACACTTAACAACAATAAGACGCACCTGACAATATATTTTCCACTTGACAAGCCGCACAGTACCAAAGTTTTCCCAAATAAATCCACTTGAAATCAGTGAAAAGAATATTAGAGTATGTTAAAGTCACAGAGTATTTCATATTGTTTTAAAATGCAACATCACAATAACAATTTTTGGGATATACGGATGCAGATTAGGCCAGTTCAGTGGATGATAGGAAGTGTACATCAGGGAGTATTTTTTATCTTGGAAACTTGTGTATTTCTTAGCTAATAAAGAAGAAAGATTATATCTTGTTTATAACCATGTAAGTTGAATACATAGCATCAATTCAAGAATGTAAACAACTCTTATGGATGAATCATTAGCTTGAGGATATTGTTATTGAAGTGAGATCTCTTATTTTTATCAAGTGTGGTAAATCAAGTGTTATTAATCTTAGAAAAAATATCATATATCACTCAAGGGAAAAACATATTGAGACAAAATATCACTTCATAAAGGATAATATTGAGTAAGTTTTGGTGAAATTGGAGTATGTGTCTACACAAAGTCAAGTTGTGAATGTTATGACAAAACCACTACACAAGGGAATATTTTTTAATGAACCACATCATTATGGGTTGTGAAATATGAAGGTAAATTGATTTTTTTTATCTGGTGGATAGATATTTCGGAGAACCGAGTTTCAAATCAAGATAAAACATGTTTGAACATCTCAAAGATATGTTTTCAGACTTGAACTAAAGCTCAATGGACGACTCAACGGTTAGTTTTTCAGTGGAGGGGGCCTGAATCAATCAAGGTTGTTGTTGCAGCCATCAGCTAACTAGTGGGGCGGGCAGTAGCTCTATTTCCTAACAGGTCTCACCGGCCATCTGGTGGGGCACATTGTGAATGGTTTAAGTCGAGGTCCTTTTGGTCTTTTCACCACCGGAGCCCCCTCAAGATTATTATTCTAGGATTAAATTTTTTGAGATAAATTCTACTTGACTCTCCTCTCTTCCTCCCTCCAAAAGCTCCTCTTGATCTAGGGTGGATCTTTATGTGATCCAATGGTGAACCCAGTCTCGATCCTTCGATCTTCTTCAATATCAACCACTTTCTTCCACAAGTTGTGGCAGATCATTATGCCATTCATCATGGAAAATCATCTCTGTGATTTTAATCCCTTGTGATCATTTGATGCCTCAATTCTACTTGGATCCTCTTTCCTTTGATCATATCGATCACCGATTAACTGTTAACATGATCTTGATTAGAGAATTGGTGACAATTTTATCAAATCTTGATGGAATTGTTCGAGAATGATGGAAATTTGGATCAGCATGACTAGAGGATGTCCTATAAAAATGAATGTGTATCGTTGATGAGTGTTTCAAAGAAGGTATGTCCCTTGATAAATATATAGTTTTTCTTCAATTTGTGTCAAATTTTCCATTGAAACATGAAATTTTATTTGGGGTTTTTTCTCATCTTAGAACTGGGAGTGAACTAGGAGTGGCTCAAACTTTGTTGGATGACCTTGTAGTTAAGGTATGTTGTTTGGTTGATTTTTTCTAAAGTTTCTAATTTAATTATATAAAACTGTACTTTGTCTTATTGCCATGAAATGGGGTTTTTTCATAGAATGAAGTCAGAAGTGGTATATGGACCTTCCATGGATTGTTGGTCATGGTTTTGACTAGGCGTTGATATTTGGTAAGTCTTTCAGCAAGTGTGCTTTCAATTTTGAATGTGAGTTCTTGTAATCTTTTAATTAATTATGATTTAGTTATAGACAATTAATTGGAATGTCTTGGATTGTAAAGTAACTTATGGTGATCGTTGGAGGCTGAATGGACTTGGAAGACTCAAAAAAAGTTGTTGAGCTTTGCTTGGATGGAGTTAAATCTATTTGCAGTGGGTGGTCCCGGGTACTCTACCCTATAGTATTATTCATGGTTTATTGACATGTGGTATGAGGTTCACAATATTTGGTGAAAGACCCTTAGAATTCGTATGGTGTTATAAATAAAAAGAAATTCAAAATTAATTAATGATTCTTAAGTCTTAATTAATTGAAGTAAGCATGATTAATGTAATTGGACAAGGTACCAAGGGGAACAATGGACCCTTGTGCACTAGCTTGATGCTAGCCACCGTTGGTCGGGATTTTGATCACATGTATGTGTGTGTGTGTTACAAGGTTCTAAGTGGCATAATGAACCCCTATGCACTGACTTGATTCTAACCACCAATGTTAGATGCTTTTATCACATGTGTGTGTGTGCGTGCATAGCCTGTGAGACCATGTTTGATGATTTAACCACATGTGTGTGTGTGTCCCGTTAGACCCATATATGGTGCCATCATGATTGATTGTTATGCTTGAGACCCATGATTTATATGTGATCATATGACTTGTGTGTAGACCCTTGAGAATTTTTCTTGGTATGTCATATTATTCCTTGCTATGATACATATTTCTTGTGGTATTGCATAGCCTGTGGAACCTTGCTTCAAGTATCAAGATGAGTAGGTTTCTCAGTTTTGTTTAGATATCCCTTGGAGGGGGATCGTGATGAAGTGACGATGGCTATAGACTGTGGATCATTTGATGGTATGGATTGGATCACAAACATTCTTTTTGATTTAAGAGTAGACCATGCATGGGTTGAGAATCTGTCGGTTTCTGGCCAAAGTGGGAGAATGCCATGTGGTGGTGATATGTATACAATTATTTCGAACATGTCAGATTTTAAAAACCATCATCTTAGGATAATGACCATAATCTGGGTGGGGTGTGTGGTGTTCTTGATAACAACTACCATCAAGGTGGGACGTGTAGTGTTCCTGATAACGACCACCATGAGGGTGGGGCATGTGGAGTTTCCATAAAGGGGGAACTTGGATTGTCAGGCATAGGGTACCAACTTACACCAGTACTTGTAACATATTTTGTGATGTTTAGTGAAAAACATTGACATCCTTACTGGCATTGATCCAAAATAGGTATGGTCGGGGTTTGTGGAAAGTTGGTAAGTGCATAACTACTTGAAAAGTGTTTTTTGTTTCTTACTTGTGCTTTGGTAATTATATGCTATGCTTGCATGGTTATGTTTTGTTTGTTTAATTTCTGTTGATCTTATCACATGCACATACACTAAATTTTACTGGTTGGGTACTAGACCGTGTCAGTGGTGTCCTACTAAGTTATACTCATGCACTACTTGGACGACCATGGAACTTGGGTACCTGAGAAGCTCTCACTTCTTGTAGGTATAGGTTGGGATGAATCCCAGGTTTGGTCAACCAGTGGGATAACTCACTATGATTATAGATACCGGGATGAGGTGACACTTGGAGTTGCAAAACCTCTTATAATTTTGTTCTTTCTATCATGTTTGTGATAAGATCGGTGGGTGATCAGTGACTTGTTTCCAGTTGTGACTATATATTCTTTTGTTTCCACATTCATTCATACAGTTGGTACGTTATTGGTTCCCTCTTACTCTTATTGTATATTGTTTACATTTTTGGTTATTTATCATTATTGTGTACTATAATTGAGGGTATAGTATCCCCACGATTCCACCTTAGACCCTCACTTCTAGTCAGAAGCCTATAGCATACAAGGAGGCATACCGAGGTCATACCTAACTTTATCAGTACTTTGGATTACCATAACATGTGTACAGTGAGTTATGCATGATGTAAACTTACCATTATAGTGTATATATTTATGTTTCTACTATTTAAATGTAAATGATCACAGATTATTTGTCGTATCATAAGATTATAGCAGTTCCTAGGCTATAATAAGAACCTTGAGATATTATGACATTAATCTTAAACACATTTCCAATGGTCTAGATACATCATATTGACTATACATAGTTGATATATGACCATTAGGTGATGGGGGCTCATAATCATTGAAACTTCTTCTCATGAAGCTCGCACTTGATGATCTCTAGAAAGTGAGATCATAAGGAAAGACCGGCCAATAAGAACAACACATGTTTCGAGTGTCATTGGTAGTTCTTATGTACAAACATGTGCACTAGTCTCCTGAATTGAGATCATTATCAATGTGTTCCATTTGATTGCATACTTTGATGCAAAGAAAAAACCATGACAATGAATTCATGGCGTGGTAGCTTGTGTTGGTTGTGTCATTGGTGGTATGACATTGGTTGAATGATCAAGATAGAATTTGTCACTTCCGAGTTGAGGAAGTAATATCTCGGGCCTGGTTGATCAGGATGACAAAACCTTTATAAATCCATTACTTTGGTAGTTGAAAGTAAATCTATCCAGTTAGATTAACAAATAATAACATAAGAAATGATGATGACCAAGTGTGCGTCCTACTTTATGATATATCTAAATATAAAGAGATTATATTACATGGTGTGTATTTGTATGATGGTTTTCATTACTATGACTATTACTTACCTCTTTAGGGGCCTTCATGGGCTGCTAGACTCTGCTCTTGGTCTTTGAATACTATTCACTGCTATCGAGATAAGGGTCTAAATGGTCACACACAATAGCGTATTCAAGATTATGCCCTATTATGGTGAATATGAATATTGGACATAGTAGGACCCACCACGGGGTCTGAGAGTTTACCAAGTAACAGATTACAGAAGAATAAATAAATTCATTATTATTCGAGTATAGAATAATTGGGTTGAATTTATTTATTAAAAGTATTTACAAGTGTTAAGTAAATTCATTGAATAATATTATATGAATGAATATTATTTTAATATTCAAGGTTTGTTTAATATTAGTGGAAATTACCAGTCGAGTTAATGAATTAGGTTTATCACGTAATATATTTAATATATATTACAATTATATGATAAAATTTAAATAATATTTATGATGCATTTAGTTAGTCAAAATTATTTATTTAATACTTATTTAGTGGATGTTAAATATACGAGGGTTGGGGAACCATAACGGGGTATTTTAGGAATCCATTATATAAGGTGAAGAGAATCTCATTTCATACACTGTTTATGCATTCAGAATTGACAGATTCTCTCTCCTCCATCATCCTAGAGAGAGAAAGCCTCTCTCCAAGCGAGCAATCCAAGAACGCCTTTGTGGATCAAAGACATGAGATCGTGGAGAGCATCACGATGTCGAAGAGATCATCTGAGATCTTTTCTAGCACTCGGAATTCAATGAATGACATGTACACGAATTCTTGAAGTGTGTGTGATGATATAGAGGGATTCAACTTTAGATCCTTTGAGCAACGGTCGCTGGAGAAGAACAATGGACGAGTGTGCTACAATTTAAACAAGGTACTCGTTTAGATTTATTTGGGTGCTTTGAATAATCTATGTGAGATCCTCAAACCTCTATCGTGGATCAGATTACCGGAGATGACAATTTTATCACTTGGGTGATGGAAAAATTTTAAATCTCATACCCATCGGCTTCCGCTGCTTGTTGCAGTACCTTCAATTTGACATTCCTACTCAGACCTGATAATTCAGGTTGGGATGTTACAAAATGGTATCAAATGATAGTTTGTCACATTTTTTCCATTTTGGGGAGTTGGTAGATAGGTGACATATGAATGTGTTGAAGCTTGTTATGAAACTTGGTCTTGTGTGTTGCAAACACCATTTTTTAGGGAAGTCCAAGTAACCAGGGTATGGGATTGAGGTTCTTGGTTTGTGTTGTTATGATCATATGTTTTCAATGCATGCGATACATATGGATTTTTTGGTTTTTGATTTCATAAAGATTTGAATCTTGATTGTATCAGAAAGAGGCATTGCATGCATCATGTTTGACACATAGGTTTCATATTACATATATGTTGCTTGTGTGTGATTGTAATGATGACAGAGTATTCAACTATTTTGGTGTCAAAAAATTATAATTTGTTTGCATACATGAGTTCTTGATGGAATTATTTTGGCTGTACCCCTTTGTGTGCCTACTTTTGGTAGCAGGTCATATAAGACTACAATGTGGTGCACTAGGGTGATGACGATGGTGATGACGACGACGACAGCGGCAATGATGCAACCCCTCTCTACATGAGTGGTGCAGTGTACCTTGTTAGGTCATTATTGAGCATTAAGTTCCATAGTAATAATACAATGCGAGTAGATTTTAGATAGTTCTGGTTAATTAATGTGATGATTATAGCCTATGTGGGGTTATCCATATAGCACCCAGTGGCATTCTGTTTAACCGAACTAAATGTCGTGGAATTGATGTGGTTAGCTTAACAGAAAAGTCATCTTGACATATCTGTAGATATGTATCTAGATAAATTTCTATGGTTTTTTAAGAAACTTTGTGATGTGTTATCTTAACAAAGTTTTTATATTCATTGAAAACTAATCTTTTTTAAAAGAATGTTTTTGAAAAATAGGTAAAAGTTTCTAAGGGGAGTCACCATTGAATACCTTCCATCATAATGGTAAATTCCATCATCATAAAGTTCAATCAGAATGACTCTAAGAAGGAAAATTATACTGATTCTAAGAAGGAATATCATACTGACTCTGAGAAGAAAAATCAGACTGAATCTGAGAAGGAAGATCATACTAACTCTGAGAAGGAAAATCGGACTGAATCTGAGAATAAAGATCAGACTGAAGCTGAGAAAGATCATCTGATTGAATATGAGAAAGATAATCATACTAAAGCTAAGCAAGATAATCATATTGAAGCTGAGCAAGATAATCATACTGAATTTGAGCAAAATAATCATATTGAAGTTGAGAAAAATAATCAGACTCAAGTTGAGCAAGGTAATCAGACTAAAAATGAGTAAGATAATTAGACTGAAGATGAGAAAGATAATCTAAATGAAGCTTAGCAATATAGTCATACTAAAGAAAATTTTGTATGTTCTATAAGACTGATTTTTTAGAAATCTTGAGAAGGTTTAAAGAATTCAAAGTTGGAGTTTAAATGCGAGTGATTTTCATAGTTTTGAAATTTGAGTAAGTGGGAAATGTTTTTAAATTTCCCGTATTTCCTTTTATGATTCGCCTATAAATAGAGGCACAATTCATTCAAACTTTGTAACTTTTTCATAAGTGTAGAAAAGGTGGAGCACTGAGGAATTTGAGAGATATTTCCTTCCAAATAGAGATCTCATTAGTTGATCAAACATCTATTGTTTTGTTAACTGGAATGAGAAACATCGTATTGAGAATATCGTATTGAGTTGATTGGACTGAGGAAGATCAAACTGAATTTTTTAGAAAAGTTTAAGAAGTGAGGATTGAGAAATGGAAGATCATATTGAGTCGATTGTACTAAGTTAATCAGAATGGGTTCATTGGACTGAAGGTTACCAAACTCAGGTTCGTTAGACCTAAGAACTTTTGTGGAGTAGATTAAACAAAGTATTTACTCTTTTTTTGGCACAATTGTTTGGTAAGAAACTTTGTAAACTGATGGGAGTCAGTATAATCATTCCTATCGAGAGATAAAAGGCATATAATGGGAGTTGGAACAAGTTGTATTCACTTCTTCTTAATAGTGAATTTCCATAGACCAACAAGAGTAGTTATGGAAAGAATGTAAGTTCTCACACTAAGGATGAACCTTGTAAATATTGTCTGATTTACTTGCTTTCCTAATTTTTCATGCATGATTATTTAATAACAGATGATAAGGAAATTAATCATAACAGGTTTTAGTGGTTAAGTTTCTATAAGTCTTGAAACTCATAAAAAGTGAACAACTGATTCACCCCCCCCCCCCTCTCAATTTTTTTTGATCCTTTAGAACTTTAATTGATATCAAAGCCAAGGGTCCCTTATTGAATCCATATCATAGATAATATGAATTTTTTCAAAGGTAGAGAAATTCCTATATTTTATGGAAAAATTTATTATGGATAAAAAAATAGAATGATTCCCTATCTCCTATCTCTTGGACTGGAAGTTGTTGATGCTACTATAATAGGGTTCCCACCTATTGTGAAAGATGTCCCGATGACTTTTACTAATAATAAAAATGTCAAAGTTGATGGAAAATTTTGAAATGATATCCTTATGTCCTTATGAGAAAATGTTTATACAAAGGTGATGGGTCTCAAAACTTCAAAGAGTATGTGGGATAAGATGGGAAGTATTTTCAAAGGGAATACTAAAGTGAAGGAAGAAAAGCTACAAATATGGTGTATTAAGTATAAAGACATAAGGATGAGAGATAAAGAAAATATTAATAAATACTTTACCAGATTAAATGAAATTTTTTTCAACATCATAGGATTTAGTGATTCCCCAAAAGATTATATAATTGTGAATAAACTTGTGAGAAACTTTCCAGAAAAGTTTGATTCTAAAATTTCCTATTTCGAAGTTATGGATGATTTATCTCTTAAAGACTTGAATAAATTTATTATTGATTATAAAATTAGGAAAGATCTTGTAATGGACCATGTCCTCCCAGCCTATTGTTTTTCCAATTTAGGTTGTTGGAGGTGTTCGGGGGAGGTTTCAGGAGTTTTTGGTGGAAGATGGAGATACAACAGAATTGCTACTCAAAATAAACATCGTGTAAGTGTATTACATGACATGTAATGGTGGTTCATGGCTTGTGTGGGGCTGATTCATGACATATAAATTTTCAGGGTTAAATAATAAAAAGGCGGCATGTTTTTAGTGAAACCAAACCCTAAGGATTACACAATGTGAAAAGGGATTACATGTCCTGTAAATCCCCAATGTAGTGTAGTTTTAAAAGTTCTTTCTAAATGAATTTTCATTCATTAGGTTGTGGATTATTCTTCCTCTCATTTTGGGAGAACCCTAGGTGCCTTGAGGAGTTATTCATTCCATCTTCCTCTCTTTGATCTGTTGGTCCCAGTGGCTATTTGCAATCTGTGGTAAGCCCTTCATTCTTCTTGGTAGATTTTCTTCCATTATTCTCATGGGGATTCACTATAGTGATGTTGTTATGGTTTGGGGTGCGTGTTGGGTTTTATTTTGATGGTATTTGGTTGCGGTTTAGGTTGATCTATGTTTTCTCATGGTGTAGTTTTGGTTTGCGGGCATTCTTCTTCGCCCTACGGTGCACAACGAGTCATCAAAGCTTCTTTGAGGTAGGGAATCTCTCATTTCTCTTTATTATGTATCATGTTGGAGGGGTTTTTTTACCTATGGTTTATGGTTGTTTTGGATTAATTAAAGATAAAGAATTAGTTAAATTAAAATTAAAGGGTGAAAAGGGGTTTAACTCGCATGTTTTTATAGCTTTATTGTTATTGTGATATTGTGAATTGTACAGGCTTAATGACCCGCTAAAAATTATGGTTTTTGTGGGATTTTTTTATGTTGAATATATGTGTTTAGATTGCTTATTTGGTTGTGATTGTTGTGATATCACCCTAAAATAGAAATTTTCTAACCACTTATATTTGGATAATAAAACTATTGCCCTGGGATAATGAATTTTTTGATAACATCCCAGAAATAGAGTGAAATGTGATAAAATTCCCTTTTTAAATCTGTAAAATGATCTAGATGTGTCATGGATATGCTTGTGGGGCGGCGAGCCCAGGTGTCTTTGGGTGTGGTGTGTTGTGACTATGCTTGTGGGGTGGTATGGTATACATAATAGATACGTATTATGTTGGGTGTGAGAGAGTCATACTAGTGGGAAAGTGGTGCGAGGTACCCTTATCGATGTGATTCTTATTATATTATATTACCTGGTTTTTTTATTTGGTGAGCATTCCTTAGTGAGGTTGGGATGGTAAGTATACCTTGATAGGTGTTTTTTGGTTCTTTTGTTTTCTCATAGGTGCATTAGTATGCTTCCTTCACATGCGCATGAGATACTTTGGTTTTCCTACTGAGTATACTTGTATGCTCACCCTACATATATAAAACTATTTTCCAGTTTCTAGGAGAACTATATGGAATGTGATATACATTATTAACTTATATCCTTGATAGTTGTTGTGTTTTTGCTTTATCTTTACTTTTGGGTATTTATCATCATCAACTTAAATATAATAAAAGTAGTACAGAAAGAAAGAGCAAGAAAAACAACCCAAACCACAAGGAGGCAGGGCAGAGAAACATGTAACTATGGGGTTCTAAAAAAATGAAGACCTAGAGAATCCCCTCTTAGAATGTTAACCCCTGTTGGTTTCAAGCTGTGGAAGTAATGAAAATATACGTACTCCGTTCCAGGAAAATAAAGAGATGCCAAGTAGTCAGCCACCCTATTACCTTCCCGCCAAGTGTGAGACAGTTTTGTATGAGTGCTGAGAAGAGAACGACACTTACGAATGAAATATTCAATCGACCAAGGAGTAGGTCTCATGGCCTGAATAGCATTGTGGACCATCAAAGAGTTGGTTTCAACTTCCAGGATATGAAGGTTGCGCTGCCTACACACAGAGAGTCCTATGTAAATTGTCTTCGCTTTTGGGTACTTACTTTGGAGACTTTTATCTGCATCAATTTTATTTATACATGCATGTGGGATGGTTTTGGATTTATCTTATATTATTTCTTGGAGTTGTTTGTGGATGATCCATCTTATTTTCTGATCCCATATTATTATAGAGGGTAATTCCTCCCAAATCATGATATTTTTGTACCCTCGATGCTAGTCACCAACCTGAGGCCTACTGGAGGGGGGACTCGAGAGTCATTGTCTCTCTCCCATCATTGCGGTATCTTTGGAGGGAGGGGTCATGACAGAGTGGTATCAGAGGAAGTTTGAGAGATAGGATGGAGTTTGGAGTTAGACACAATGAGGATTGCATAGGGTGGTATGGAAACAGTTCCAGTTGACCTTTTTGCATGTCATAGGCTAGATAGACTAGCTAGGACATAAGATTTTAGCCCCCAATATGATCCAATGCACTAACTTTGAGCTTATTTAATGACCAAGTGAGGTAGACCTATTTGCTGGGTAGAGACCTAGGAGAGGTACATGAATCAGGATGACTTGTGTTCTTGTTTAAATTGGGTTCTTTTGGGAAGATAGAGATGGATAAAAATGAATTAAATGAGATAAAATGAATCTTAATAAAATTCCACACTACTGGTATTAGGATGTTATTTTTTTCCTTTTAGCTATGGATCCTATTCATTATGCATGTGTGGCTCAAGCAGTTGAGGTTCAGAAGGCTGATTCAGTTGATCTTCATAGGGTTAATCCGATTGAGAAGGAGGATAAGTAGAATAGGGCATTGCGTTATTTACAACGACATGCTTTGGGGAAGTATAAGGGAAATGTTTCAGATTTGGAGATAGAGAGATGGCTGGAGGATCTCAAGATCACTTTCAGTTTGATTTGGGCCCTAACGGAGTACTGGGTCCCTTTGGCAGTCTGTCAGATATGGGGAGTTGTGCGTCAGTGGTGGATGCTATATCTGGAAGAGTAGAAGGAGGAATATGTTCTGTGGGCCAAATTCTAGAAGGAGTTTTAGGCAGAGTTCCTTTCGTCGATCATGAAGGAATTAAAGAGGCAGAAGCTTCTTTCTATTCGGTGGGGGAGCATGTCAGTGCGGGAGTTGGGAATCAAG
Source organism: Viscum album (assembly GCA_963277665.1). Classification (NCBI taxonomy): domain Eukaryota; kingdom Viridiplantae; phylum Streptophyta; class Magnoliopsida; order Santalales; family Viscaceae; genus Viscum; species Viscum album. Next base: position 790,692,435 of record OY728156.1, on the reverse strand, counting down.
TTCAAGGACTTTCTACATTTTTTCCAGATCTTTTTTCTAGATGAGGAGTCTCTTGTGAGACATCTTGAGGAGGCACTCCATCCTTCTATCTAGTATGGAATTACTCCTTTTACGTTGCTGACATGTCTGTAGGTTCAAAAGAAGATGGAGATGATCGACCGGATTCACTCTCAAGGAGTTTTTTCATGGGAGAGGAACCAATAGGGTTCCTTGAGGAGTAGATTTGTCAGTGACAGGTCTCAGGCACCAGAACCTTTGAGGTTTCGACTGATAGATATTCGACCTCAACAGCTTCCTTTTCAGCCTTATAAGGCCATTGGTTTCTATTCTTTTCCTAGGATCTTTATGCCAATGTGTTTTGGTTGTGGAGTTTGTGGCCATCACAAAAACTAGTGCCCCAGTGGTTCCTTGATCTCAGTTTGGTAGAGGTGGACTGGTTCAACTCTAGGCTCAGCAATAGTTTCTAGTGAGACCGTTTCAATAGTAGTGGAAGGATGTTTTTACCCTGCTAATGGGAGATGGAGTAGGTAGAGTCCAACCCTTTGATGTTACTCATGTTCAAGGATCACGAGCCGAGCATGGTCATAGAGGTGGTTGTTAGCAGATAGGTAGAAGAGTTGGGCATGGTCAGTTGCACATAGTGGAGGCATTAGTTCTATAGGGGCCAACGATCATCAAAGGTATGATCAGTTTGTTTAGTACCCTTGTTTGTGATTTGTTTGATCCAGGAGCATTTCACTCCTTTTTTACACCCACTCTAGCCCATGATATGGTACTGAACGTAGAGAGGCATACCATTCCCCTAGTGTTGACTACGCCAATTGGAGGCCATACCAACTTGTTTGATGTGTGTCGGGGGTGTAGACTGATGATGAGACCGTATAAGTCCCGTGGGGATATTTTCTTTCTATAGATGCAGTCATATGATGTCATCCTCGACATTGACTAGTTATATTTTGTACATGTGTTCATTTATTTCTTCTGGAGGATAGTCGTGTTTTTGGATTTGGATGGACAACATGTGGTTTTTGTTAGCGAGCAGGGTTGTCAGGTGGGAAGTCGGTGTATAGATCCCCTTCTTTCCTTATTGGATGAGTTATTAGTGGAATTAGTGGATTTTGAGATGGTAGATGTTCCTAGGGTCATTGGGGATTTTTAGATGTTTTTATTAAGGAGGTTGTGACACTACCTCCTCAAATTTATTTTGAGTTTGGGATAGACTTGCAGCTCGGGGATTCTCTTATTTTGATGGCTTCTTATCGAATGAAACCTTTTAAGCTGTAGGAGTTGAGGATTTAGATAGATGATCTGATGTAGAAGGTTTTTATCTAGCCCAGTGTGTCATCCTGGGGTTCTCTAGTGTTGTTCTCCAAGAAGGTGGATGGTAGTCTTAGGTTGTGTATAGACTACCAGAGGTTGAATCAGGTGATTTTCAAAACCCATTACCCTCTTCCATAGATAGATGATATTTTTGGCCAAATGAGATGGGTAAGTTGGTTTTCTAAGATCGATATGAAGTCTAGATATCACCAATTCAGGGTGAAGAAGGGAGATACCCTGAAGACTTCCTTCAAATGCAGGTATGGGCACATTGAGTTTTTAGTCATTCCATTCGATGTTATGAATGCACCAACCGTGTTCATGGAGATTAGAACTCCATGTTCCATGAGTTCCTAGATTGTTTCATTGTCATATTCATCAATGATATCTTAATATAATCGAAGTCATAGGAGGATCATGATGAGCATATCAGAACTATTTTTCATGTTCTTCGATTCCACAATCTCTATGGAAAGTTGTCCAAGTGTAATTTTTGGTCACAAGAGGTGCATTTCCTCAGGCATGTGATGTCTTAGTAGGGTTTGGTAGTAGACTCGTTGAAGGTTGTAGCAGTTTTTTCTTGGGAATCACCCAAGAACATGGAAAAGGTTCATAGTTTTCTTGGTCTTGTAGGCTATTATCGTAGGTTTGTACCCGATTTCTCTCAAGTTACAGCCCCGTTGATAGATTGACCAGGAAAGACCAAGATTTTATGTAGAGTGATTAGGGTTGAGTAGCGTTCGGTTTCCTGAAGGGGAATTTGGTTAGTACTCCAGTGCTCTGGTTTCCTGACTAAGGGTTGATGTTTGAGGGGTTTTGTGATGCTTCCCATTTGGGCTTTGGATGTGTGCTAATGCAGCAGCAGACGATGATCTCTTATGGGTCTAGGCAATTACGTCCCCGTGAGGATAACTATGCCACCCATAATCTGGTGCTAGAAGTGGTTGTGTTTGCGCTAAATTTGTGGCGACATTACCTCATTGGGGAGTGTTTTGTGGTCTTCACAAATCATAAGAGTTTCAGGTATATCTTTTCCCTGTCTGATTTGAACTTGCGACAGTGGGGGTGGATGGATTTTCTTCAGGTTTATGATTTTGAGATCTCTTACACCTCAGGAAAGAGTAATGTTGTAGCTGATTCTCTGATAAGGAAGTCATGGAAAGGTGTTTTTCAAAAGTATGGGGATTGTTGGAGAGCAATGGAGGAGTTGGAAGCCTTGTACTTAGATGCAAGAGTGGATGGTGGTAGAGGTTGTTTGTTTCAGATGAAGGTTCGGTATTTTTTTATGCAGAAAATGGAGGAGTCTTAGTGGGGAGACTCAAAGGTAGAGGTGATGCGTGATCATTTTGGCTATGATGATGCTCCATAGGGATGGTCGTAGGATGGTCAGAACTAGATGTTGTTTTGTGTGAGGTTTTTTATTCCAGTAGTAATGCATGATGGAGTCCTTTGTGAGTTTCACAACTCACATTTGGTGGTACACCGAGGAGTTTCCAAGATTTACCGTGGCTTGAAGATGTGGTTTTTGGTGGCCCAGGATGAAATGGGTAGTGGTGGAGTTTGTGGAAAAGTGATTGATTTTCCATCAAGTAAAGGTCGAGCATTGTGTTCCTGGTGGTTTGTTACATCCATTAGATGCTCCCGAGTGGAAATGAGATAACATCTCGGTAAATTTTGTCACAGGTTTACCTATAACTCAGGGTGGTCATGGATTAGTTAACAAAATCATATCACTTATTATCAATCAAGGAGTTAGGTGCAATGGATGTTTTGGCTAAGAGGCATGTGGATGAGGTAGTGTGGTTGCATGGAGTTATGAGGTACATTATCTTGGATCAGGATGTACATTTTACCTCATGATTCTGGAGGGTATTGCATCATGATTTTGGAACTCTGTTACACCTCAGCACTGCTTTCCACCCTCAGATAGATGGGCAGACAAAAAAAACTATCTAGAGGTTGGAGGATATGTTGTGGGTATACGTCTTGGACTTTGGTGGATCTTGGGTATGACACCTGCCTTTGGTGGAGTTTTCTTATAATAATGGTTATCACTCTTCCATTATCATGGCCCTATTTGAGGCTTTTTATGGGAGACCATGTCATTCACTTTTTTGTTGGATAGCGTTTGGGAAGATAGTCATTATTGGTCCCGATGTGGTGTAGAGCACGATAAACAAAGTTCTTCATGTTCACAAGAGGATGAAAGAAGCGTAGGACCGACAGAAGTCTTATGCCAATCACAGGAGGTCCTTGGAGTTCAAGGTTAGGGATCACATGTTCTTGAAGGTTTCCCCTCAACATGGGAAGCAGAGGTTTATCAGAGGGAGTAATATTTCCTCCATGTTTGTTGGTCCCTTTGAGGTGTTGGGGAGAGTTGGCGAGGTGGCGTATCGGTTGGAATTGCCACTACGATTATGGAGGATCCACAATGTCTTCCATGTCTCTTATCTTTGTTGGTATCTTCACAATGACTCCCATGTCATTGACTCCGGAGAGTTGGATATTGAGGGTGATGTGAAATTTTTTGAAGGGCTAGTAGAGACCCAGGATCACTAAGAGAAGGTGTTGTATGGATGAACCATTTCTTTGGTTTGTGTGTTGTGGAAGCATGGTGGCCTGGAAGAGGGTACTTGGGAGCGAGATACGCAGTGTAATATCTTGAGTTTTAATAAAGCAATTATTTATTTTATTAGTATTTTTATTAATTAAATGTTAGTAATAATAATAAAACAAATTTGTAAATAAATCTTAAATTAATATAATAATAATTTATTAAAGAAGATTTAATATTAAATTAAATAATACTTTTCTAAGCTTGGTTTTATTTTTTTAGAAAATTAAAATTTTAGGATTATAAAATTATTATAAAAAATTATATTGAAATACATGTTAAATTACAAGTAATAAAAATATGTTTTAATAAAATCATTTCTGAAATGATTTTTAAGTTAACATAAATTATATGAAATGATGTTTTATTGAATTATTTTTCAAGAAATAATATTGTTTAAAATAAATATTATATTAATGAATATAAATAAAATTAGTTACAATTAATATATTATTACAAACATAACTATTATAAAATTTTAAAGTTTTTAATTATGAATTATTATATATGTATTATTAAATTGTTTTTATAAATTATAACTCTATAATTAGGTTTATTTATTTTTTGAGATTATATTAATAAATAGAATTATGATAAATATAATTTATAATAATAATAATATTATTATTATTATTATTATTATTATTTTTGAATTATGAAATATAAATACATAATAAATATTAATTATTTCAAAACCTATTATTATAAGTATTAATATTTTAGGAAAACTGAAATATGAATATGTTCTTTTAAAAAAATAATGAAATCATGGTGCTGGAGTCACTGGTCTGGAATTGAAAGCAAGGGCAGTTGTCCTCTCCACCAGCTACTGGTGTATCTAGAATGCTTGAAACAAAGCCCGTTTTGAAGGTATTTCATGCTCCGGGAGGATGATTGTCTCCAGAACCCATAACCTCCTGGCGATCCTGGTGCGACTCTTCAAAAATTGGATGGAAGCGCCTACCATCAACTCTCTCACTGCTTGCTTTTCCCATGCTCAATCGAGATCTAATATTTACCAAGGACGCTGGGTCAGGTGGTACCCCCACCGTGCCGACCTCAAGCTGAATACGGATGGCTCCTTTTCCTCGGGTTTCATGAGGGGAGGTGGGGTGGTCAGGGACTCTCAGGGTTCCCTTATTTTCGCCTTCTCTGTTTTCTATGGCAGTGGTGATTCACTTCATGATGAAGTCAAAGCTCTGAACACAGGTTTGCTTCTTTGCGATCTTGCTAACATAAATCTGGCAGTGGTTGAAATGGACTTCATGACGCTCTATAAGTCCTTTCTTGGTTCAAGAACTACTCCATGGTCTATTTCATACATCATTCAACGGTGCAGGGGGCTAATTAATAATCAGAAGAGTATTCTTCATACCTGGTGGGACGGTAATAAATTGGTGGACTTTCTCACTTCTAAGGCGGATCAGCGTACTCAGATTACATGATTTTCCAATGTGCATGACTTTCCTCCAGAGGGCATCAACCTTGTGAGAGGGGATGCTCTCAGCCTCCATTACTTCAGACCCCCTTAACTTTTTTTTGTTCCTCTTTGGTTTTCCTTTATGTGTTTTGTAAGTTTTTAGACTTCAGAAAATTAAATAAATATGATGATGATAAGATGAGGGATTCGAGAAGATTCATGGATGCACAAACATAATAGGGTTTTGGGAAGGGCCAAACTCAGGGGTTTCTTATGGGGAGGTCGGGTGTAGATGGCCAATTGAGAAGAAGGTTTTGACCACCAATGTTTGAGATGTAGTCAAGGTCAAGTGATGTCGAAGCTGAAGATGATCGAACATGGGGGTGTAATCAAGCACAGATCTGTAGTTCGTTTGCAAAAATGAGTGCTGAAGGGATTCGATCATGGAGAAATGGGTTTAATACGCGGTTAGAGGAAATCTGGTTTCGTCGTCTACTCGTGTTCTCTGATTTTACAGATCTTGTAGGTATGTGTCTGAATATCGTTTCTAGATTCATTTTTAGGTGTTTTAAAAAACCGGTTTGTTGTATTCCTTCAATTTCTCCCTCTGTTTCTATTGGAAATATCATTTTTATTCTTGATTGATTTTTTCTACCTTCAGATGTTGATTTTAAACACTGATTTTTAATTTTACAGCATTTTGTATTTTGTTTTTCAAAAATTCCTATATATTTTAGATGGTTTTTTTATTGGATGTGAATTGATGTGTCTTGAAGAAGTCTCAACTATTTGAAACTACTTTTGGATTTTTTTTACTTCGTCAATTTCATTTTGTACCTATCAACTGAATATAGAATATATATAAACAGAACATATAAACATCGTGGAATTAAAATATATGCCTATAATATAGCTTGGTCGGTAAGCATCATAAATTTTGATATTTAGATGTCTCTCTCGATATGTTTCTCAATTGGATACGATCGAAGATAAAAATTATAAACATAAACAAAATTTTAAGTTTATCAACATAAGATGACACTGCTATATAAGGCAGTGATTCAGTATTATCGCAGGTGGTGAGTTTCATAGAGAGTGATAGATAAAGGGTCTAAGGGTGGTGGGGGGCGTCCAGGGTGTCCAAGGGGGTGGGGGATGTGTCCAGGTGGTGGGGTGCTGTCTAGGAGGGGGTGTCCAGGGGGTGGGGGTGTCCAAGGGGAGTGGGGGAGGTGTCCAGGTGGTGGGGTGTTGTCTAGGAGGGGAGGGGGTGTCCAGGGTGGTGGTGGGCGTCCAGGGTGGTGGGGGCGTCCAGGGGTGGGTGGGTGTCCATGGGGTGGGGGGGCTTCCAGTGGGTTGGGGGTGTCCATGGGGGGTGGGGGTGGGGGGCTGCCCAGGGTGGTGGGGGGTGTCCAGGGTGGTGGGGTGGGGGCGTCCAAGGGGGGTGTGGGAGGTTTCCAGGTGGTGGGGTGGTGTCTAGGAGGAGAGGGAGGTGTCCAGGGTGGTGGGGGCGTCCAGTGTGGTGGGGGGCATCCAAGGGGGGTGGGGGTCGTCCAGGGTGGTGGGGGTTCTCAGGTGGTGAGGTGGTGTTTAGGAGGGGTGGGGGTGCCGTCCAGGGGGGTTGGTGGGTGTTCAGAGGGGTGGGGGGTGTTCAGGGGGGTGGGATGGTTTTTAGGGGGGTTTACTCGTACACAAATGACACATGGATCGTTCTCAAAAAGGATTAAAACAATTATAATGTGTTCGGTTGGATTTTCTTACGTCAATTGTTGTTTTCACTTAAAATTATGTCCATTTTAAACAAAAGAGAGACACTTTGAGTGATACCGGTCACACCGTGCCTCAAATTGAGGCAGGGTTGACTTGTACACATCACCAACGCACCCATGGATCATTCTTCTAAAGGATAAACACAATTTGAATGCGTTTGGTTGGATTTCTATAGGTCAGTTGTTGTTTTCACTAAAATTGTGTCCATTTTAAACAAAAAAAGACACTTTGAGTGATACTGGCCACACTATGCCTTAGATTGAGGTTTGGTTGACTCGTACACGTCACAAGTGACCCATGGATCATTATCCTAAAGGATCAACACAATCTGAATGTGTTTGGTCGGATTTCCATACGTCATTTGTTGTTTTCACTTAAAATTCTGTCCATTTTAAACAGAATAGAGTCTTTGAGTGATACCAGCCACACCGTGCCTCGGATTGAGGCGTGGTTGACTCGTACATGTCACAAGTGACCCATGGATCGTTCTCTTAAAAGATCAACACAATCCAAATGCTTTTGGTCAGATTTTCATACGTCATTGTTGTTTTCACTTAAAATTCTGTCCATTTTAAACAAAAGAGAGACACTTTTAGTGATGCTGGCCCCACCATGCCTCAAATTGAAGAATTGTTGACTAGAACACGTCCCAAGTGACCCATGGATCTTTATTCTAAAGTATCAACACAATCCAAATGTGTTTGGTTGGATTTTCGTAGGTCGGTTGTTGTTTTCACTTAAAATTCTGTCAATTTTAAACAAAAGAGAGACACTTTGAGTGAAACTGGCCACACCGTGCCTCGGATTGAGTCTTGGTTGACTCATACATGTCAAAAATGACCCATGGATCGTTATCATAAAGGATCAACATAATCTGAGTGCGTTTGTTTGGATTTTCGTACATCAATTGTTGTTTTCAATAAAAATTCTGTCCATTTTAAACAAAAGAGAGACACTTTGAGTGATACCAGCCACACTGTGCCTCAGATTGAGGCAGGGTTGACTTGTACACATCACCAATGCACCCATGGATATTTATCCTAAAGGATCAACACAATCTGAATGCGTTTGGTCAGATTTCCGTAGGTCAGTTGTTTTTTTCACTTAAAATTCTGTCCATTTTAAACAAAAGAGAGACACTTTGAGTGATACCGGCCACATCGTGCCTTGAATTTAGGTTTGGTTGACTCGTACATATCACAAGTGACCCATGGATCGTTCTACTAATGTATCAAAACAATATTAATGTGTTTGGTCAGATTTCCGTACGTCAGTTGTTGTTTTCAGTTAAAATTCTGTCCATTTTAAATAAAAGATAGACATTTTGAGTGATACCGTCCACACTATGCCTCAGATTGAGGTGGGGTTGACTCGTACATGTCACAAGTGACCCATGGATAATTATTATAAAGTATCAACACAATCTGAATGCGTTTGGTTGGATTTCCGTAGGTCATTTGTTGTTTTCACTTAAAATTCTATCCATTTTAAGCAAAAGAGAGACACTTTGAGTGATACCGGCCACATTGTGCCTCATATTGAGGTGTGCTTGACTCAAAGATGTCACAAGTGACCAATGGATCGTTTTCCTAAAGTATAAACACAATATGAATGTGTTTGGTCAGATTATCGTACATCAGTTGTTGTTTTCACTTAAAATTATGTCCATTTTAAACAAAAGAGAGACACTTTGAGTGATACCAGTCACACGATGCCTCGTATTGAGGAATGGTTGACTCGTACACATAACAAGTGACCCTTGGATAGTTCTCCTAAAGGATCAACACAATACTAATGTGTTTTGTTGGATTTCAGTGTGTCAGTTGTTGTTTTCACTGAAAATTTTGTCCATGTTAAACAAAAGAGAGACACTTTGAGTGATACCGGCCACACCGTGCCTCGGATTGATGCGTGGTTGACTTTTAAACACCAAAAGTGACCCATGGATCATTCTTATAAATTATAAACACAATAAGAATGTGTTTGGTTGGATTTCTGTATGTCAATTTTTGTTTTCACTTAAAATTCTGTCCATTTTAAACAAAAGAGAGACACTTTGAGTGATACCGGTCACACCGTGCCTCGGATTGAGGCGGGACTGAATCGTACACGTCACAAGTGACCCATGGATCGTTATCCTAATGGATAAACATAATTTGAATGCGTTTAGTTGGATTTATGTATGTCAGTTGTTGTTTTCACTTAAAATTCTGTCAATTTTAAACAAAAGAGAGACACTTTGAGTGATACCTGTCACACCGTGCCTCAGATTGAGGCATTGTTGACTCGAACACATCACAAGAAACCCATGGGTAGTTCTCCTAAAGTATTAACACAATATGAATGTGTTTGGTTGGATTTCTGTATGTGAGTTGCTGTTTTCACTTAAAATTCTGTCCATTTTAAACAAAAGAGAGACACTTTGAGTGATACTGGGCACACCGTGCCTCGGATTGAGGCAGGGTTGACTCATAAACGTTACCAACGCACCCATGGATCGTTATCCTAAAGTATCAACACAATCCAAATGCGTTTGGTTGGATTTCCATTGGTCAGTTGTTGTTTTCACTAAAAATTCTGCAATTTTAAACAAAAGAGAGACACTTTCAGTGATACCGACCCCACCATGCCTCAGATTGAGGTGTGGTTGACTCTTACACATCACAAATGACCCATGGATCGTTCTCCTAAAGGATAAACACAATCCTAATGTGTTTGGTCGGATTCCATACATCAATTGTTGTTTTCACTTAAAATTATGTCTATTTTAAACAAAAGAGACACTTTGAGTGATATCGGCCACACCGTGCCTCGGATTGAGGTGGGGTTGACTCGTACACATCACCAATGCACCCATGGATCGTTCTCCTAAATGATAAACACAATAGGAATGAGTTTGGTCAGATTTCCCTAGATCAGTTGTTGTTTTCACTTAAAATTATGTCTATTTTAAACAAAAGAGAGACACTTTGAGTGATACCGGTCACACCATGCCTCAGATTGAGGCGGGGTTGACTTGTAAACATCACCAATGCACCCATTGATCTTTATCCTAAAGGATAAACACAATCTGAATTATTTTTGTTGGATTTACGTAGTTCATTTTTTGTTTCACTTAAAATTCTATCCATTTTAAACAAAAGAGAGACACTTTGAGTGATACCGGCGACACTGTGCCTCAGATTGAGGTGTGGTTTACTCATACACGTCAAAAATGACCCATGGATCATTCTCTTGAAGTATCAACACAATATGAATGCATTTGATCGAATTTTCGTACGTCAATTTTTGTTTTCACTTAAAATTCTGTCCATTTTAAACAAAAGAGATACACTTTGAGTGATACCAACCACACTGTGCCTCGAATTAAGGCGGGGTTGACTCTTACACGTCACCAATGCACCCATGGATCGTTCTCTTAAATGATCAACACAATACGAATTTGTTTGGTTGGATTTCCGTAGGTTAGTTGTTGTTTTCACTTAAAATTTTATCCATTTTAAACAAAAGAGGCACTTTGAGTGATACCGGCCACACTGTGCCTCAGATAGAGGCGTGGTTGACTCGTACATGCCACCAACACACCCATGGATTTTTCTCCTAAAGGATCAACACAATACTAAATAATTTGGTCAGATATGAAGGTATTTTGGAGATTTTATTGGTTTTTCTTATTTTAAAGCCCAAAGGAAAGTGGTTCATCATTCTTGCATGTTGCTGATGCATTTAATCTGTTAAAATGGGAAAATGACTCATTAAAGAAAGGATGTTATATTTAATAAAAATTACAATTTTTCTACGAACATTTACATACAAAAAATTTTCATCTTTTGATCCCCTTAACCCCTCCCAAAAATGAACACCAATTGTACACGTCCCCAAGTCAGATCTTCATGCTATTCATGTACAATCTTCCATCAGGTATGCGACCCACTCGTTTCTGAACAAATATATATCATCTTGGGAGTATGAGGCTTTTCGACAGTCATAGTAGTACTGAAAAATATATAAATAATTAATAAATAAATAATTTAAATGAAATAGTAGTTTTTGAAAATAGCTCTTTAGGGTTGCTAGTTTATTGATGAAAACGATCTCTTTAATAAATTTACAAACATAATAATCGTAATCATTATCGTTTGCTTGTTTTGGACACTGTAAAAAATTTTATCATTAGAATAATAAGTAACTTTTGTTGATATGTGTTTGGATAGTGAAATTTTATTATATATACCTTGATATTTGTCCAGACGTAGTACTTGCTCACCTCCTTATGCTTATCCCCTATCCTCATTCCTTTTTTTAGACAATAATGATATACCCCCTATCATAATAGAATCCTTAGTAAAAGATAATATAAATTATATTACTTGATGTTTAGACCTAAAATGTAGGATGTAGTGTCTTACAGATTCACAAACTCCATCATGTGTTTTCAGTTTGTTGGATATCCTTGCATTGAATCCAGAAAATAAATCTTCAGAGTATCCAAGTTCACCTCAATTAGCATCCAATGTTGCCTAAAAACACAAAAAGGAATAAGTAATAAAATAAGTGAAAATATAATTGATATGCTTTAATCATAGAGTTTTACCCCCACATGGTTGATATTAGGAAGATTCTGTCATCTGTAATATTTCTTTCAAATGTTTTCAGAAATCCATTCACTATTTCATACTTTTTTGATGGCTCTAATTTCTTTAGATGTGTTGATGTGGTATGAGGACTAACGTGTTCGAATTTTGTCTCATGGTGAAATTCCTTCAACTGTTTTTCATATATATGTATGTCAATAATATAAAATGCATATAGTCATAATTTGAACATTATATCAGCTTTTAGAAAATCAATTCATGAAAACATACCTCATATATAAATTTACAACTGTGACGCTTAGAAAACCGTTTTCAAGGATCTCATTTACATTTTCAGCAGCAATGAAATATTGACTTTCCTCTCCGTATATATTCTTTTCGAAAACCACTATATGACTACTATCGCCTCTTAGCTTCGTATCCACATGAGTCTTCAATGCTAGTAAATGTGAATAGAGAACAGGTGGTGTTATTGTGCTTTCAGTAGCTCTTTCGGATCGGTTGGTTGATCTTTTAGATGATTTTGAGCCAATGTTTCTTGTCACCCCCTTCCCTTTATCCGTATATAATAACATTCATTGGTCCAGACCATTTTTCATTAATTGTTAAAGTTTTAGCTTGAACAAAAAAGGAAATAAATACCTCCTTGTCCCCATGTACTCTTACAAGTTGTGACGACCATGCAATGAATGTCTCAATAGCTTTTTCGACCGTATGAATACCATCATAATCAAGTGCAATAGGTAGCTCTGCATTTGGATCATGAGCTATAGTAATCGTCACTTTCAGATGATCTTTTGGAAGTGGTATATTATGTAGCTTTTCCTCTGAAATGTTGAACACTGTATCCCTTGCTACAAGGTGATAGGTGGGTGTTGACAGATATAAATCACAATCATTATCACCCTGTAGAAGATCAGTACAGGAAAAGTATCAGTGTTTTTCTAATTCAAATTTCATGGGAAATATTATTAGAATATTTATTACAACAACTAAGACAACTCTTTGAGGGGAATGACTTACCTCAAAGATGGTGGGGTGGGGTGGGATCTTCACGCACTGATTGTTCCTGAGTTGTGTCTTCTCCTTGCTTCCAACCCATAAAAGTTTCTAGCAACTCCCCCTGCCATTGAAATCTTTCTTCAAGAGTTGCTAGTCTTTCTCTAATTTGTTTCAATTTTTCATCTTTACCATCCATTTCTTTTTTTACTCAAAATATACTCAAGGTTTCACCCCAAACCTCGCACCTCTGACACGACCGTATTGTTCTGGCCTCTTCAAAGTCGTCGATAATAGGTCTGCATCCGCTAAAAAAGTAGCTAATTTCTGTGACTGTCAGATATAGGAAGATAACTAATTATTTTTATGTAATAGAAATTTAAAATAAATATTTTTATCTTCGTGTCATACTTACACATATTTCCCACACTTTTTGTGTGTTTTCATCTACTAGCTTCCCTTCCTTATTCACACGCGCCTCCTTCCATAGAATATGACATGGGATGGAAGCGTCTTTGGTTTTAGACTCATCAATCTTCATATAAATATAGAAATATAATTATGATGTTGTTTCTTGGAACCTAAAAATATTACTGTAAATTTAAAATATGTACCATTTTCTTTTCTAGTGAAGCGTACCCCATCCTTGCTTTACGATAGAGGTATGTTGGTTTTAATGCACATTCCTTATTTTCAGTACTGAGTTGCTGTTTCATAAATGAAATATTGACAATCAAAGTGATGAATACACATATTCTCAAACAACTTATTATCGCCCACAGTGTACCTAAAACTTCTCATCCCCACAGTGGCCAATAAATGCATCCCATGATTCTTGGGATATCAGCTAAGCGTAGACAAGGGGTGGATGCGGGTTTATTTTACCTTTGGAATCTTTCATGTGACATTTTGTTAAAATTGTGCAAAAACCTCGATGAGTCCTTCCTGAAATCCTTAGTACATAATTCTTGTGTGAATCATCTACTATAAATGTACTCTACAAGAGATTGAGAAGAGTATGTCATTGTTTCATTATTTTATTTTCTAGTAAATTAAAAAAATAATATCATAATGTTACCATAATTTCTTCCCAGATCACAGCCTTCTGCCCGGACACAACATGGTGCCATGAATCTATGTCAATCAATATGTGTTGCCGAGTGAAAACTCCAATGTAACTACTAAACATAGCCTTGTTGGGATTTATATGTTGGCCTCATGCATTTCATCCAACCTCAAATTTTATGCCTTTGCTTTTCGCCTTATGAACTTTGGCTAACACCGTCAAACTATGACGCACCTGTGTTTTCTGCGACATCGGTCCTTCATCCCCAACCATTTCATCAATATCATCACCATCAATATGTTCATCTAAAATGGTAGCAACAACATGTGCTGATGGTTGTTGGACCTCAACACTAGGAGCAGCAATAGGTCCAGAAACCTGTTGTTGCTCTGCACTGTGAGCAGCCGTAACAGGAGCAGCAGCTTGAGAGACCTGTTCAGCCTTGAGGTTAGAAACACCATAACATACAGAAGTCATTATATGCAAAATTGGTTGAACAATTAATTTAGATTACATAAATTCAGTAATGATAAGATAATAACATGAGATAACAATATCTATATTACAAAACAAAATATAACCTGTTTATTAAACTCTCTTTATTTTTTTCAAAGGCTGAAGGAATTTGACACCTCTATCGATTATCCAAATCCCTTCATTGTGGTCTCCTCTAGCATACAAAACATCATCTACATTGGGACCACTGTGAAATGATTACGACGTACCACTGAAAGGATCGTCTTCAACTGAATTTTCGTCAAACCCTTCTGTAGTTTTGGACGATAACAAAACAATCAACCACTTTCGGTTTCCGGGATATGGAACATATAAAACTTGTACCACTTGTGATTCCATTATAAATTGTTTTTCTTTGTACCCTTCTTTACTAAAATCAACTTTCACAAATGCCCATTCATCTATTTTAACACCACTGTTGTTATCAACCCATTTGCATTAAAAAATCGGCAATTGGAATGTCGTATAATTCAACTCTCATATTTGTTTGATAATGCCAAAGTATGACATATTTTCATAAATTGGATTTTTGTTCTTACTACCAGAAACATGCATCGATTCAGCCACAAGTGTAACTTCACTATTTTTCATGAAACTATCTTCATCATGTTCATCTGTATAGAATGTATAACCATTAATTACATAACCATTGTAAGATAATACATACACACTTGGTCTGGTGGCTAGCCATCGATGTCCTTCTAAATTGAATTTGTATTTTCATCTAACTCCTTAAAAATATGGTCTTGAAATCATCCTATAAACTAGTGATTATGTGTATTAGATATCCATTTTTTATCCCTTGATGGATTCAATTGCCTAAGAATTTCTTTGTGAGTTTCAATATATGGAGCAACCTCCCGACTGTTAGGAAAAACATAAAGGTGAGCCTGCTCCCGATCTATAATACTGATTGTCACATCATCTCTTCCAGAAATTCCCTCACCCTCAATGCGTCCAGTGTGATGAGATTTTGGGAGACCAATGCTTTCCACATCAGATAGGTATTCAGTACAAAATTCAATGGATTCCTAAATAATATATCGCTCCACTATACAAATCTCTGGCCGACTTCAATTTTTGACATACCCTTTCAAAATCTCCATATACCGTTCAACGGGGTACATCCATCTATAGTGCATAGGACCACAAAGTCAAATCTCTCTCACCAACTGAATCATAAAATGAACCATCATATCAAAGAATGTTGGCAGGAAGAACATTTCGAATTCACATAATATGATGACAATTTCTTTTTTCATAGCTGAAAATTTTTCTGGGTCTAAAACTTTGCTACATATAGATTTGAAAAAGAAACAAATTTTGGTTAACGTATGATGAACATTCTTGGAAAAAATGCAACGTAAATCTATAGGAATTAAATCTTACATCTAAACATGGAAGTTATATGGTTTCAAACCTTTTAACTTCAAATCATTCATTGAAACAATGTTCTTGATATTTGATGAATACCTCTCTGGAACCTTTACATCATTGAAGAAGTTTCAAAACTGATATCTCTCCTCCCTAGAAAGAGTGTAAGCAGGTGGAGGAAGAAACATTAAATTTTCACCCTTCACGGGAGCCAACTCTTCTCGTATTCCCATGTCAACCATGTCCAACCTTGCCTTAATTACATCCTTTGTTTTTTCAGGGGCATTTAGAAACGTTCCAATAAAACTTTCATGCATTTTTTCCACATGCATCATATCAAGAAAATGTTTGAAGTATAAACAATTCTAGTATGGTAATTCAAAAAAACTGATCTCTTTTTCCAACCGATTTTCATAAGGTTTTTCAAAAATGGTTTACCAAAAATAGTGTTCACATATTTTACTTTCTCAAATAGCTAATCAACTGTTAGTGGAGATGGTGTTGTGCATTGTTCTGAACTTCCATTGAATGATGACGTCCAAGATCGGTACTTATACCGATGAGGTATAAATCTACGATGTCCTAGAAATGAAGATTTCGATGAATGTTTCAACCTAATTGATTATGTATCTTTTTCACACACGGGACACCCTTGATTTCCTTTGATGCTATAGCCTGAAAAATTTTCATAAGTAGAGAAATCATTTATCATCCCATAAAACATCGCTCTCAACATGAAGTATTCACTTTTATAAGCATCATACAATATAACACCTGAATCCCACAATAACTTCAAATCCTCGATCAAAGGAGACAAATAAACATCAATATTGTTTCCTGGTTGTTTTGGTCCTGATATAAGCATAGATAACATGATGAATTTCCACTTCATGCATAACTAGGGTGGAAAGTTATAATTTACTATCATAACATGCCATGTACTATGAGTTCTGGTTTGAAAACCAAAAGGATTCACTCCATCTGTAGATAACGCGAGATGAAGGTTTCGCGGCTCTTTTCCAAATTAGGATACTCATGATCAATTTTCTTCCTTTGAGGAGAGTCGGATGGATGACATAATTTCCCATATTTATTTCTTTTATCTTCATGCCACGACAATTTTACTGCAATTTCTTCATTTCCATACAGGCGCTTAAACCTTGGAATGATTAGAAAGTACCATACAACTTTAGTAGGACTGGATTCATCTTTCTTGTATTGAGAATATCCACACTTTGGGAATTCTGTAAGTGATTTGTTCACCTTTTGAAACAATATACAATCTTTCAGGAGGACATGTGTTCTTTCAGAAATCATACCCATCGAGTATAGCATTCGTTTAGCTTCATATGTCCAGCTTGGGAGCTCATTATCTTCTGGGATCATGTCATTCAAGAGAGAAATTAGTTTCATAAAACTGACATCACTCCATCCATTGCCTACTTTCAATTTATACAACTTCAGTACAGCTGACAATGTTGTATATTTAGTGCAACCGGCATACAATGATGTATTTGCACAAATCTTTAACTTCTCAAACAATTTTGGGAAATCACAGAGTTCATCTTCAATTGTCCTTGTCATTTCCTCAATACGATCTTCATCATCATTGACATCTGTAATCACATCCTCCATATGGTCTTCTTTATTATCCATATTTGTATTCATATCTGATGATCCATAAAACGCAGTTTTATCCCATCCAGTAGCTACATTCTCTTTTTCTCTGTGTTTATTCCAACATTCATAACTCCGATCTATTCCGTGACATATCAAATGTTCTTACAACTTCTTTGGAGTAATTAGTCTATAATAACAACAACATAAACACAGAAAAAGTATTTGAGAGGGATATTTTGCGTGATCTTTTGCAAACTTGATGAACTATTTCACTCTGTTCTCATACTCTATGGTCAAAGGATTAGCATACATCCAATATTTATTCATCTCCATCCAATTTGAATCTCAAATATTAGTATTTATGGTTCAAATACACAAAACAAGACTTCCAAATACAATAATAATCAATAATGATACATCTACCACTCCTAGGTCTCTTCCATACATTCAATATCATCATACCTAATATTTTTGGTAAGCTCAAGTTACTTACTTTAAATCATAGGGGGGATAATCACTTGTGTCATAGATGGTATCCCATGTTATTGACCTATCATCCCATTCAATCCTCATGAGTGTCTAATTTAAAACTCCATCTTAACTCTCAACTAAAGCTCTGATACCACACTATCATAAATCACCACCACTAGGAACCGCTCCTAAAATGGCAGTGAAAATAAGTCTAATTCATGAATCCTACCTCTAATAGTACATAGGTTGGAGACTAGAATTAAGGGTATAAAATAAAGAAATGGGAGGTGTTTCCCTCATAAATCCCAAGAACAGAGATAAACCACCAATCAACTCTATATAATATAAAATAAACCCAATCCATAATTCATGTGAATTTCATACATAAAAAAAGTATCTAAAATAAAATATCAAAAACAAATCCTACAATAGTGGCTCTGGCGGTAACTCCTACCCTCAAGATAGTAATTTCCATCTTGGTCACCAAATCTATCTTCAAAAACATATAAAAATAATTATATAAATAGGGGTGAGCATACAAGTATACTCAGCAGGATCCTTCCCAAAACCTCTCATGAAAATGTGTATAAAATATATTAATGCCTTAGTGAATAAATAACAGAACTAATACACACCAATATATGGTCATATATCACCCAACCTCACCAAGGATCACTCACCCAATATCACATTCAAGTATAGTAACATAATATCAAAAGAATATATATTAATAAATTATCCCACATCCACTTCCCCACTAATCTGGTCATTCTCACACTCTAATGGAATATTTCTTATTCTTCAACCCCTTCTATATAATCTCATAACCATATATCCACACATACACATGTCACAAACACATAAAAACCCATATCCACATCACAACCACACATCACATCCTCATCACAGTATGATATCGTGAACATGAAGGACATAAACATCCTACTCTCCTCCTACAATGCAGAACCCCCACTATGTATCCACACCAAATACACATAATCATGTCAACAAGAATATACATACACCAAAACCTAAAATTTTTATAGGTCGTATATATACACCCACTGTGATCCATTACAACTCATACTAAGTGTGAAGGGGGAGAAGGGAAGAGGGAGTGGTTCTATATGTGTTCCCTCTATAACCTAGATATTGAGAAATACACTCAGAACCAAAGTACCCATATAGATTTCAATCAGGTTACTCAACTCAAGTGGTAGTGCATAAGAAATAATAAGAAAATATAATAAGTATATATTTACACATAAATCTTTCATAAGGGTTTACACCAAACTAACACTGCAAACACCCATGTTAACCATTTCCTTGTTACTACCACCCTCTAATAACCACTTACATTATAATTCCACAAATAATCCCCAAAAAATCACATAAGAATCTATATCAACATTACCAACTTCTCATTTCATTTAACATTATAATTTCTTGTATTTTTATTATCATATGCATTTCAATTGTTAACCATATTAATGTAAAACCAATCATTAAATCACTACCCACTATAATCCATTCATTAATAATTAATAACATTTATTCTATCTTTAACCATTTATTAAACATAATTATTCCAATCATTCTCATTAATAATTTAACAAACCACCATTTATCATTTCCAACCCATCACCCATTACTATTTTCATTTATTCCAACCATATTCCATGCCAAAAGGAAACTATAACACCATCCAATAACAACTAAATTTTCATGACATAAAATACCACTAAACACATTATAAAATCCATAAAACCACTTATTTTCTGCCTAAATATCCATATCATTGCTATCATAACCACACAATAATCCATCCATCACTACCGTATTAATTACCACACCACATGCTCCCAACCACATCAATCAACCATCACCCTTATAATCATAGTGATAAATACCCCATACATAGTAGCATGAAAGGGAAAACATATAATAAATTCACAGTAAACCCCCCTAAACATTCTTTCATATTAAATTAGAATTTATAGTTTAAATATAACACTTTAATTACAGATTTCCATACAGACAATTCATTACCTACCTTAAGGGACTAGAAAATTATGAAAGGTGATTATAACATATTATTAGTAGTAAGAAATTTCTTTCACAACATCAAGAATAAATCACTTATAAACAACACTAATACATACATAAATATATAAGAAATATTATGGAACTTCATAAATCACATGAAAAACTCCCTCTTCACTTTAATTTCCTTTAGTGTAATTCATTATAGTATTTAGGTTAATCAGTACTATCCATCCAATGGAAATAAAATAACATGATAATTCCATAATTTACACATAATAAAGAAGGAGAAATTTCATGTCCCCAACCTCAACTAAAGATTTAGCAAATATTTCATAAGAATGAGAAGAATACTCAAATAAAACATGACTTAACACATGAGGGTAATCTAAAAGGCCTATGTATGATCATTAACCATTAAAAATATAACAAAAAAACACAAAAACTGAATCAGCATTGTTGTCACATCCTTCCTAAGAAGAAAGTTCAAGAAGAGAATCAAGAAGAAGAGAAAAGAAATTCACCTTCGAGGGGGAGGTGCACCCGCGATGGAGGGAGAGAAGAAGCGTCGAGCGGTCAGTAAGCCTTCTGCGCTATGTCGGGAGGGGAAAGTGTGACCTCCAGAGGGGGAGGTGCATGGGAGGAGCCTCCAACCGTTGAGAAATGGAAGAGTGGGGTTCACGGGGAGTAAGTTCAAGCATAGAGGAGTAGAAATAGGGTCGAGCGGAGAGGAGGATCCACGGAAGGGATTCGAGGGGGGAGGATAAGAAGTAGGGCTAGCGGCGGAGGTCTGACAATGAGAAGATCGGGGGGAGGGGAGTTGTTGCAGGGGTACAGTACCGCGAGGGATTGAGGGCGCGATAAACAGAGGATATTCTGTGCTTGATTTTATAAAATATGGGATTACAGTTTTATCAGTGCTAAAAAAGCACTGATAAAGGGTACCCTTTATGAGTGCTAAAATTTTAGCACTGATAGAGGGATTATTTATCAGCTCTTTTCTAGTGCTGATAAAAAGATTCTTTATCAGTACTAGAAAAGCGCCGATAAATAATCCCTCTATCAGTGCTAAAATTTTAGCACTGATACAGGGTTCCTTTATTAGCGCTTTTTGCTTAGCGCTGATAAAAGGTGGTGATTACCTTTCCTGTTTTTGTAGTAGTGATACTTATTGCTTTTATAGGACATTATTCATTAATTTTATAAAAGATTTTATATTATTTTAACCATTTCTATTTTTAAAATGTGATATAAAACAATAAAAAATCTCTACTTGTTATTATTCAATTTTTAATTCTATAAGAGATTTGATTTTATCAAAATCTATATGTTTATATTTCAAATAAGAAAAGTTATTATTTTATGCCACTATAATCAATAAAAGTTATTATCATTTGATTTTTAGTATTTATATTAAGTTTTAAATAATTAAAACTATCATTTCATGTGTGCAAAGTGCATATAAAATCATGGATGTAATTTGTGTTGTAATATATGTTCATCATCTTAACTCATGATATATATTCACTAGTTTACATGTATGTGTTTGAATAAATAATTCCTTTATATTTTTCTTTCAAAGAATATTTTATATGAATGACAATTAATGTTTCATTAATATAACATGTAAAGCAAAATTTTTAAGAGTTTTGGATGATCCAAATATTGTAGAAGAGTTCTTTTGAAAGTATATATATATATATTAAATATGTTAAGTTTTTTTATGTAAAAACTCCAATGAAAAATGTATGTATATGTAAAGAAAGCTTAAAATGATTTTATAAAATCTGTCACTGGAACATAGTAAATAAAGTAGGGAATTGGGGAGTGAATCCATCCCTCAGCAAGTGGGTAGACCCAAAACAACCTTCAATGTTTTATGTGGCCTCATGGTTTTTTTTCGAATCTTGCTTAATATTTTATAATAAATCACCAGATCATTTTATTAAGAAAATTATTTTCAAAATTGATGAGATATTTCAAAGAAGTATTTTTGAAAGGTTTTATATATATCAAATATTAATATTTTATATAAAGCATTTTAAAATATTTTTTAAGAGTTTTTATAAATGGTTTAAACTGTTTTTAAAACCCCTTATTGGAAAATTGAATGTTCATCCCATGTTTTATATGTTTATCACATGTATCTTAGAAGTTTTAGAATGGACTTCATCACTTTTGGAGTTAGAGAACGCATAACAAAGTATATCTTTTCATTTTATTTTTTTCAACTCTGAAAATATGTAAGTTCTTGTCTAATTATATAGAACCTAGACCAGAAAAGGTCCTCATTTGTATAAAGTGTTATGTATTGTTTCAGTTATCTTTTAAAAAATATTACATAGCATTTTTATGCATTGAATCCAGAAGTGCGGGTTTGAGGTGTTATGATTCATATCAGAGAGACGATCTAGACAATTTTTGAGATTAAATGTTGTCGATAGATTATAAAAGTTTAACAGTTCTAGTTTTTTTAATTATAAAGATGAAAATTCCAAATTTTCTAGAGTCCAATGAATGTATTATGAGGGTGAAATTTATTTAAGGGGGTAGAATATAACATCCTGAGTTTTAAGAATTTATTTATTTATTTTATTAGTATTTTTATTAATTCAATGTTAGTAATTATAATAAAACAAATTTTAAAATAAATATTAAATTATTATAATGACAATTTATTAGATAAGTTTTGATATTAAATTAAATACTACTTTTCTAAGCATGGTTTTATTTTTTTGGAAATTTAACATTTTAGGACTGTAAAATTATTATAAATAATTATATTGAAATACACCTTAAATTAAAAGTAATAAAAATTGTTCCAATAAAATCATTTTTAAAATAATTTTTATGTTGACATAAATATTATGAAACAATATTTTATTATATTATTTTTTAGGAAATAATATTGTTTAAAATAAATATTTTTTTAATGAAAATAAATAAAAATAATTAAAATTAATATATTATTATAAACATAACTATTATAAAATTTTAATTTTTTTAATCATGAATTATTATATAAGTATTATTAAATTGTTTTTATAAATTATAACTATAAAATTAGGTTTAATTATTTTTGAAATTATATTAATAAATATAATTAAGATAAATATATATTATAATAATATTATTATTATTATTATATTTTAATTATGAAATATAAATACATAATAACTATTAATTATTTTAAAACCCACTTTTATAAGTATTAATATTTTAGTAAAACTGAAATATGAATATGTTTTTTTAAATAATAATGAAATCTTAAGATAAGGGATTTGAGTAGATTTATAGAGGCACAAACATAATAGGGTTTTCAGGAAGGGCCAAACTCGAGGGTTTCTTCTAGGGAAGCTGGGTGAAAATGGCTGATTGAGAAGAAAGTTTGACCGCTAGCATTTGAGATGGAGTCAAGATCAAGTGATGTCGAAGTTGGAGGAGATCAGATGTGGGGTTTTACTCAAGGATAGATCTGTAGTTCGTGTGTGAAATTGAGTGCTGAAGGGATTCGATCATGAAGAAAGGGGTTTAATCAAGTTTATTTATCTCCTCATGTTCTCTGATTTTGTAGATCTTGTAGGTAGGTGTCTGAATCTCATTTCTAGATTCATTTTTAAGTGTTTTAAAAAACCGGTTCGTCGTCTTCCTTTAATTTCTTCATCATTCACTGTTGGAAATCTCATTTTTATTCTTGTTTGAATTTTTTTACCTTTATATGTTTATTTTAAACACTGTTTTTTAATTTGAAATCATTTTGTATTCTGTTTTTCAACGATTCTAATCTTTTTTGGATAGTTTTGTGATTGGATGTGAATTAATGCTTCTTGAAGAAGTCTCTTCTGTTTGCAACTACTTTTGGATTTTTTTCCTTCATCAATTTCATTATGTACCTATCAACTGAATATAAAAATATATCTAAATAGAACCTGTTAACATTGTGAAATTAAAATATATTCATATATTATAGCTTACTCGACAAGCATCAAAATTTTTGAGATTTGGATATCTCTCTTGATCTATTTCTCAACTGAACGTATATGGTCAAAGATAAAAATTATAAATATAAAGAAATATTTTTAAGTTTATCAATATAATATAACACTTCTATATAAGGTAGTGATTCATTATGCTTACGAGTGGTGAGTTTCAGAGAGAGTGATAGATAAAGGGTCTAAGGGTGGAGAATGAAAGAAAAATGGTTATGTTCAAATTTTTGCAATTTACAATTTCCAAGTCTCTGCAGTAGGTAATAGGCATCTTGAAATTCAGTTTTATTTTAGAGTTAAGGGATTGTTTAACTTTATTTTCAAATGTTTTCACTATTTCAAATTTTATTCATAAGGATACTCCTCTTTCTTTTATTATCATGTGAGATATATTTATTTTTTCAAAAAAACATATGTGTATGATATTAATATCAAATTATTTGATTTTGAAATTATGTTTTCATATTTATTTATGAGGATATATATGAGTTTTATTTGGACCATTATTGCTTTTATATAAAATTATTCATTAATTTTATAAAAAAAATTATATTCTTTTAACCATTTATATTTTTAAACTATGATATAAAACAATAGAAAATCCCTCCTTCTTATTGATCAATTTTTAATTCTATAAGATATTTTATTTTATCAAAATCTATATGTTTATATTTTAAATAAGAAAAGTTATTATTTTGTGTCACTACAATCATTAAAATTTATTATCATTTGACGTTTATTATTTATAGTAAGTTTTAAAAAATTAAAACTATCATGTCATGTGTGCAAAGTGAATATATAATCATGGATTCCAATTGTAATGTAAGATATGGACATCATCTCAACTCATGATATATCTTCACTAGTTTACATGTTTGTGTTTGGATAAATATTTCCTTTATAGGAATTGATTTCAAAGAATTTTTTATACGGATGACAATTAATCTTTCATTAATATACCATGTAAATCAAAATTGGAAAGAGTTTTGGCTGATTCAAATATTTTATAAGAGTTCTTATGAAATTATATACATACATACATGCATACATATATATATATTAAAAATGTTAAGTTTTTTTAAAGTAAAAACTATGATGAAAAATGTATGTATATGTAAAGCAAGCTTAAAATGATTTTATAAAATCTGACCCTTAAACATTGTAAATATGGCAGGGAATTGGGGTGTAAACTTATCCCTCGATAAGTGGGTAGGCCCAAGACAACCTTCAATGTTTCATATGACCTCATGGTTTTATTTTTCAAAACTTTCTTAATATTTTCTGATAAATCATCAGATAATTTTAATAAGAATTTTTTTTTCAAAATTGATGGTATCTTTCAAAGAATTATTTTTGAAAAGAATTTTCAAAATAAAATTTTTGAAAGGTTATATATATAATATAAATAATGTGTTGTGTATTGTTTCAGTTATCTTTTAGAAAAAAATTACACAACATTTTTATGCACTGAATCTGTAAGCACGGGTTCAGGGCATTATATGCAAATTCATTCCCAGTACCCAGAGTTTTTTTGTATCTTGGTTTTCTCTATTTTTCTTTGTAATGTTATTTTTGGATCCTTTTTTTATGAGGTTATTTGTTTTCCTTGGTTTTAGATGCGTGTGGTGAGATGTGTGATAAAGTATTGACATATGAAGGGGGGACCTAATTCCTAATCGAGATGCATTAACTGTGATGCGATTAAACCCATGCGGGTGAGTCAGTGCCACCAAGAGTGAATAGTATCTTAACATGGAAGATGGAATTCCATTATTCATGTGCTCAAGATGGTATGGTTCATTGGTTGTAGCAGTTGTTGGTTTGGGCTGTGTGGAGGTTGAGATGGTTATGCAATGGTTTTGTAGCAGTATGGTTGTGTGAGAGGAGGCAACTTGTGGTTGTGGTGATGTGGATGTGCAGTGTGTTTTTTGGTTGTTTGGGTTGGTGTGTTTAGTTGGTGGTAGCATTTTTGGTATAGTGAGTCCCTTGATAGGTATCTTGCAGGGTGGTTGTTTGGAATTCTTTTCTTCTGGGGATGGTTTTTTATTCTTAAGGGAAAGAATCGTTTGAGAGGTATCTGATGTAATGGTATGTTCCCTCTTAGTCCATTTCTTTCCTAGTTTTGGTTGCTGGAGGTGTTCGGGGGAGGTTCTTAGAGTTTTTGGTGGAAGCTGGTGGTGTAGCAGAACTGCTGCAGGAAATACACATTGTTTAAGTGTATCACACAATGTGTAATGGTGGTTCATGTCTTGTGTGAGTCTAGTTCACAATGTTTAGATTTTTGGGGTTAAATAATAAAAAGGCAATGCATTTTTCAGCGAGACTAAACATTGAATATTACACAACGTGAAATGGGATTACGCATTGTGTAAATCCCCGATGTAGTGCAATTTTAGAAGTTCTTTTTGGCCAAATTTCCATTCATTCGGTCATTTATTCTTCTTCCTCTCATTTTGGGAGAACCTTAGGTTCCCTGAGGAGTTCTTGAAGCCCTCTTCCTGCTTATTTGATCCACTGGTCCCATTGGTTGTTTGTTTGCAATCCATGATAATCCCTTCCTTTTTCTTGATATGCTTTCTTCCAGTCTTCTTCTGATTATTTGCTACAATGATGTTTTTATGGTTTGGGGTGTGTGTTGGGTTTAATTTTTATGTTATTTGGTTGTGGTGTAGGTTGATCCATGTTTTCTTATGGCACGGTTGTGGTTTGCGGGCATTCTTCTTCGCCCTGCAGTGCACAATGAGTCGGTAAAACTTATTTGAGGTATGGAATCCCTTGTTTCTATTTATTTTGTATCATGCAGGAGGGGTTTGCTTTTGTTTAACTATGGTTTATGGTTGTTCTAGATTAATTAAAGATAAATAATTGGTTAAATTTAAATTGAATGGTAAAATGGGGTTTTAATCGCATGTTTTTATAGCTTTATTGTTATTGTGATATTGTGAATTGTATGGGCTTGATGACCTGCTGAAAATTGTGGTCATTGAGGGTTTTGTTTACATTGGAAATATGTGTTGAGATTTCTTCTTTGGTTGTGATTGTTTTGATATCACCCTAAAATGGAAATTGGCTAACCACTTATATTTGGATAATAAAACTTTTTCCCCAAGATAATAAATTGTGTGATAACATCCCTAAAATAAAGTGGAATGTGATAAAATCTCCTTTGTAAATCTATAAAATGATATAGATGTGTCATGAATGTGCTTGTGGGATGGAGATCCCATGTTTCTTAGGGAATGGTGTGTTGTGACCGTTCCTATAGGGAGATGTGGTACATAGAAGAGATGGGAGCGCAAAGACGTACGACATTGGGTGTGAGAGCAGTATACCAGTGGGAAAGTGGTGTAGGGTACCCTTATCGATGTGATTCCAATTAGATTATATTACTTGGTTTGTGTTATTTCTTTAGCATGACTTGGTGAGTTTGGGATTGTTAGTATAACTTGATAGGTTTTGTTTGGTTCTGATTTTTTGTCATAGGTGAATTAGTATTCTTCTTTCACATATGCATGGTCGACATTAGTTTTTCTACTGAGTATACTTTTATGCTCACCCTATGTATATAAAACTATTTTCAGGTTTCTAGGATGACTATGTGGACTATTCTAGACATTAATAGCTCATATCCTTGACAGTTGTTGTATCACTGCTTTAGCTTTACTTTTGGGAATTTACTTTTGAGATTTTTATCTTTATCAGTTCTATTTATACATGCTAGTGGGATGGTTTTGGCTTTGTTTAATATTATGTTTTGGATTTGTTTGTGGATGATCCATCTTATCTCTCGATTCCAAATTATTATAGAGATCAATTCCTCCCATATCATGAAATTTGTATACCCTCGATGCTATTCGTCAACCCGAGGCCTACTGGAGGCGGGACTCGGGGGGTCATTATCTCTCTCCCCTCATTGTGGTATCTTTGGAGGGAGGGGTTTGTGATAGTTCCAATATTTAAAAAGAAGATGAAAGATGTAATGACATTTGAATCCATGAGAAAAATGAAAATACAAGATTTTGAAGATTTTGATCCTTGTGACTCTGAAGATAAATTGGATGATGAGTTCAATGAAAAAAATCATGTTTCTTATATCCAAGGACCATTGAAGGGGAAGAGGAAGGCATGGAGGTAAACTTCCTCTCAAATGTTTTAAGTGTGGTGGAATCAGAAACTTTTCTATGAATTGTCCCAAAAAGAAAGTTTGGGAATATCAAGAGGATTATAATGAAAAACCTCGATGGAATAATCAGAACCAAAGTTATAAAGAAGAAAATTCATCCAAACAATATAAGAATATGTTCACGGGATAAAAAAATAAGTATGATGAGTAAGAAATTTAAATCAGACTCAACTGAAAACAATTCTTTGGAAGATGAAAATTTTAGAACCTTTATAGCAAAATTTGAGAAAACAAAAGACTCCTAAAATAATGAATAATGTGGTGAAGAATCATATAGAGAGTATCAACTCATAATAGAACTTGTTTCATGTCTTGATAAAAACAAATCTCTCAAGAATGAAATTATAGTAATAAAGAAATATTGTGAAAAGTTTCTGAAGGAAGAAAATATGTCATCAAGAAGGAGGAAGAATACATTCATGAGATCTTAAGTTACAAACTTAGAATTGATTCACAGGGAAAGATGGTTGAATATCTCAGTAAGAAGTTGGAAACAAAGGAATAAGAAGTTGACAAGTTTCAATCAAAATTTCTTGAGTCCAAAATTACCTTGAGGAAGATAAATTAAAACTTTAAAAAAGCTTCTGAAGTAAAAGATGTGATTTATAAAGTTGTTGAGAGAACTTAAACTAAGAATCAAGTTAAATCCTCACCCGCCAAAAATAACATTTCACCATATTTTTATAACATTTCAGGTTCCGGAAAAAGTATTGGGAAATATTGGGTTGAAAAAGGGAATGATAAACCTACTTACTCTATAAAAGATAAAAACTCACTCAGGAGAAAAAATGGTCCATGTCTAGAGAATTTTAAATCAATAATAAGTCATCAACCTCAATAAAGTTTCTATAGAGAAAGATCTTACTTCAATAGAAAATCAAGATTTTATGGCTATTTTTGGTGTTATGGAGTCTATGGGAACAAGTCTTATAATTGTTGGCATAACTTTCCACTTCTCAAAAGAAGGTTTGAACAAAGTAAAATTAATGTTTGAAGGAGGATTATTAACTTTCCTAACCCATATAAAGTTAGAAAAAAAATCTCAAGATATTATAAACTTACAACAAGAAATAAATTTGAATGTTTGGAAGAAGTTTGTAAAATATGTGATCAGGCTGGTCATCATCCTAAAATATATATGGAATTCCTTTCGAAATAAGTTTCTTATGGTAGAAAATAAAAGGAATATGGAAAGAATAAAGTTGAGGAAAATACTTTTATTATCGAGAAAACTTTGAAATTAAGTAAAAGGAATAAACTATGGATACTTGATAGAGGTTGATATTCACATATGATAATTGGTATTAAAATATTGGATTATATTAAAAGTCATGATGGAGGAGCAGTTACCTTTGGTAATGATAGTTCCTTAAAAATAAGAGGAATCATAATGGCTGATATTGAAGAAGAAAAGTTGAAATCTAAGGAAGTTTTATTTATTGATGGGATAAAACATAACTTACTTAGTACAAGTCAATTTTTTTGTAACACCCCAACCCCTCTAGACCGGAGCCGGTGCATTACTAAGTAAAATAGAATGGTTATAAAGAATGAAAATCCTGAAGAAACGATCAATTTAGTAGTCTTGAAGAACTAGATACATAGATGTAACTCAAATTACATTTGAAAAAGTTAAAAAATATAATACATAACAAAAACTAAAGACTGGATCCACAAGAACTCAATAAATGATCTCCTCTTCGTCACTTGTTGAAAGTAAACAATGAAATGGGTGATCTCAAATGATCAGTAAGGGTTACAAATAGCAGAATCATGAATCAATAATAATTGAATTGTATACATTTTGACATAATCAATATGTCATGGTGAATAAATGAAAAACTCTTGCCATTAATAAACTAAGAATGAAACTACATCCATAGATTTTGTCATAGTGAAAACCTCATGGATAGTAATAACTGATAATGAATAAAGATAATACTTATTAATTGGATGTCATGTATCTGTCACATGATACCATAATGCCCTAAAAACGGTTTAGTTCTGTGGGTAGAAACCCATCTGATTTTTAGAAACAAACTTGAAGGGTTTGTCACCAACTGATTTGTCTCAATAGACCTACAGATGCATCGAGGGGCTGTAGCAGGCCCCAACCGCCACTGCATGTCCAAATAATTCTTTATACATAGATTCAACACAAGATAAATACGCCTTTACATTATATGTATAGAATAGGGGATACAAATTCATCAATATTTTCACAGTTAAAACAATACTCAAAATAAATACCGTATGTAAAATGGTATACGGCTTAGACAATAATCATACCCATGATATGAGAATTTTGAATTTTAAATGGAATATAATTTCAATTGAAATGTGATCTCAAATGGTCAGTGGGTACTCCACATAAGAAAGAGTAGGTTCACAATACTAAGCAAGTCACAATGAAGTGAAAATTGAGACAAAGCTCGTTACCACGTTGTAATCAATCGAGTTGTATGACCAAAAGTTTATAACCACAAAATGAATCACAGAATACCAGGAATATAAAGATAATCATGATAATATATATAAAATTTAAGTACACCTATACCACATATAATAAATAAGAGGTGAACAATGGAAATCTCACATAATTGAAAGTGAGATGAGAAAACCCCTTACAAACATTTCGGCATGGTAATGAGTGTTCTTGAGAGGGATTAATGAGAGTTAAAGGGGTATCCCATTATTTATATATCATAAGGTAAGTATGGGGAGGTGAAAAAACATACCCCATCATTAGGTATTAAAAATAAAAGAGCACAACATAGGGGAGATTCTTGAACAAAAGTGAGAGAGTAGATCACTTACCTTATGCCTGAAGGTGTTCTTGATTGTTCTTAATGACCTGAATAATCAAATTTAGATTCATTAATTAATAATTCCAGAACCTCCTAAACATGTAATTGATATGTTATGACCATATTAGGTTCTTTAATTTCCTATTTTATGGTTTAAGAGATTCAATTTTATTGTTTTGGAAGCATTTTCTTCCTTGGTTTTCATGACCCGTTTACTTGTATTTATGAATGGAAGTTCATTTGAAATGTGGTTAAACATCCAGAATTTTTAATACATGGTATTAGTGACATTAAAGAGATATAAATGATCTTATAATTATTCTGGTTATATACCATGAGGATGACTCATTCAATGAGTTAAAAATAAACGTCTGGATATGGCTTGGCGGTTTTGTGCACAATAAACTTGTTTTCTATTATTATTCCATATTATGAATGTGTAAGGATTACATAACATTAATCAAGATAAAATAAATATATTATGACCTGGTTCAACCATTGAAAAGGTTTCATGACCAGTATTAAAGATAGTAATCCAAATTGAAAACTCGTCTTCTTTGAGTGTGATAAATTAACACATCTCATACGGTGTTTGCATTTATTGTATAAAAGGAGGGGGGAAAAGAGATTATGATGAAATATTACATTAGAAAAATGAAAATAAAGTATATTTAAGTGAATAGAATTATCATGGAATTTGGATTATGGGAGGTGAGAAGGGAGAACAAAAGAATGGAACTTTGTAAAAGAAATTGAAAGAAAATAGAAGAAAGGTTCACCTCTTAAGTACTCCCCCTTGAGAATCTCCTTAAGACCTTTGATTTTGGAATTTTGATGAGACCATTAGGTATTGGACGTGGGGGATGAGTTTAGGGAGATATTTGAGCTTAATTTAGGCAAGGATTGAAGGTTTAGTGGTGTGGGAGGAAGAGGGGGTGAGGGGTGGTTTATATAGTGGAGGGGAGAGGAGTTTTCTTAATATTATAATCATTAATTTATTATTTCCTCTCAAGACAAGAAATAGTGAGTATTTCATGACCAAGAACAGTAATAAATGCATGTGAATTTGAACCAATTGGTCTTACATCAGCATATCACCATCAATGACTCAATAAATCCCTTGTTTATCATTTATCGTAAATTATCGCATTTTACTATTCATAAAAAATTCAAGTATTTCAGAAAAATCCCAAAAATTCACCCTAACCATTTTTTGATGTGTAGAATCCAAAAATGAATTCCATTATTCAAAAATAATTTTCTAAATATGATTATTTTAATATTTAATTTAAATCATTATTTAATCGAAAAATATAAACACTTAAATTATTCATCTTCATTTTTAAGGTGCCTAAATTTATTTATACATTCATGGGTGTGGATACCATTCATAAGAGTCATATTACTATTCATAAGGGTAAGTTAATATTCACAAGGGTAGGTTACTATTCATAAGGGTATGTTACTATTCATCAAAAATTAAGTTAATTCCATCAGACTCTAAATATCATCCTAAACACAACTATGTATGTCAGATTTTCGAAATTCTAAACACACAAGTGGAAAATTGAAGTTAAATGGCTAGGCTATGACTATCTCCTAAACAAACAAGTGTTGTTTCAAAGAAACTCAGTGCTTTATGAAAAATAGGCTATGAATCGAATGTATTTAAGAGAAACATACGATAAAATGTTTTGGGTGCTACATTATTCTCTCCTTCAAAAATTTCATCCTTGAAATTTTTTATTTATAAAGCCCACCAAAAAGATGTGGGTGGTTCTTCTTCATAACATCCTTAGGTTCTCATGTTTCTTCCTCCATATTCTGGTTTTTTCAAAGAACCTTTACTAGACGAGTTATCTGATTTCTCAATACCTTCTCCCTTATGTTAAGAATCCCGATAGGCTTTTCATAGTATGAAAAATCAGGTTCCAGTTCTATTTCTTCATAAGTGAGTACATGCGTTGGGTTTGGCATGTATTTCTTCAAAAATGACACATGGAACACATCATGAACTTTGGAGAGACTTGGAGGCATTATTAAACGGTAAGCTCCAACTCTGATTCTTTCCAAAATTTTGAATGATCCCATCTACCTGGGGCTCAATTTCCCTTTCTTACTGAACCTTAAGACACCCTTCCATGAAGATACTTTCAGAAATACATGATCTCCTACTTGGAATTCCAAATCCTTTCTACGGTTTTCAGCATAACTCTTCTACCTACTTTGGGTTGCTTTAATATGGGATTGTATTGTATTCACCTTTTCCATGGTCTCTTCAATAAGTTTTGGGCCTATAAGTTTCCTCTCCCCAACTTCATCCCAACAAGTTGGAGTTTGACATCTCTTTCCATATAATGCTTCATATGGAGCCATTTGAATAATAAAATAGAAACCATTATTGTAGGAAAATTCCACCAAAGGAAAGTATTGATCCCACATACCTTGGAAGTCAAGAGAGCATGATCTCAGCATATCTTCCAGAGATTTAATAATCCTTTCAGACTGTCCGGCAGTTTGGGGGTGATAAGCAGTACTCATATAAAGCTCAGTATTCAAAGACTTCTGGAGAATTTTCCAGAATTTTGATGTAAACCAGGGATCTCTATCAGACACAATTGATAAAGGTGAACCATGAAGTCTTACAACTTCATTAATATAAAGTCTTACTAGGCGATAAAGTGGTAAATCCTCTATTATTGGAAGGAAATGTGCTGATTTTGTGAGATGATCAACAATCACCAATATTGCATCATTCTTTCTAGGTGTCCTTGGTAGTCTGGTGAAAAAATACATCGTAATGTTATCCCACTTCCACATAGGAATAGGTAGAGGTTTCATCACTCCTTTGGGATGTTGTCTCTTTGCCTTCACTTGTTGACAAACTAGACACCTTAACACGTAGTCAGCAATTCCCCACTTCATATTATCCCACCAAAAATATTCCTTTAGATATCTATACATCTTGGTGCTACCCAGGGGCATAGAGAAATTTGAGCTATGAGCATCGTATAATAGTTCACTTTTTATCTTAGGTACTGATGAAGTGCATAGCCTCTTCCCAAATTTCAGAACTCTTTCCTTATACACGAAGTCTTCCAATATTCAATCCTTGACAACATTAATTTTCTTGTGCAGATTCTCATCATCAGATTGAGATATTTTTATCTTCTCTAATAAAGATGGTTTAGCAATCATTTGAAAGAGCAAAGATGTTTACCCTTCCTTAAAAATTCCCATATCCATCTTTAGTAGATCCAAAAATATAGGATCTCTCTCAACCCTCATTTGATTCATAAGTCCATGATCTTTCCTGCTTAATGCATCTGCCGCATTATTCGCCTTTCCCAGGTGGTAGTGTATTGAACAATCATAATCTTTGAGTAACTCGATCCATCTCCTTTTCCTCATGTTGAGTTCCTTTTGTGTGAAAATGTATTTCAAACTCTTGTGGTCCGTATCAATTTCACATCTTTCTCCGTAGAGATAATGTCTCCATATTTTCAGAGCAAAGATTATGGATGTTAACTAAAGATCATGAGTTGGATAATTTTTCTCATGAGTCTTCAACTATATTTATGCATAAGTAATAATTTTATCATTTTTCATAAGGACGCAACCCAGTCCATTCTTTGATGCATCATTGTATATTACAAATCCATCACTTCCAGATAGAAGAGTAAAAATTGGAGCCTTTACCAATCTTATTTTCAATTCATCAAAGCATTATTTACATTCTTTTTTCCACACAAACTTAACTCCTTTATGTGTGATCTTGTTTAGCGGGTTATCTAGTCAGGATAAATTATGAACAAAACACCGATAATAGCCTGCTAAGAAAATAAAACTGCGTACCTCAGTTGTGTTTGTTGGCATGGTCCATTCTTGTATTTCCTTTGTCTTTGTAGGATCAACTAGGATTATATCCTTAGAGACAGTATGGGATAGAAAAGAAACTGATTGAAGCCATAATTATCACTTGCTAAACTTCCCATCTAATTCATTTCTTCTAAGATTTTTCAGAATAATCCACAAGTGATCCTCATGGTCTTCATAGCTTTTTGAGTATACCAGGATATCATCGATGAATACCAAAACAAAGTTATCAATATATTACTTGAAAACTCTATTCATTAAATCCTTGAAAATAGAGGGTACATTTGTTAGTCCAAAAGGCAACACTGTAAACTCGTAATGCCCATACCTAGTTCGAAATGATGTCTTAGAAATATCTTCCTTCCTCACATGTAGCTGATGATATCCAGATCGAAGTTCGATCTTCGAAAAGTATTGATCTCCATGAATTTGATCAAATAAATCATCAATACAGGGTAGACGATACTTATTCTTTATTGTAATAACATTGATTTCCCTGTAATCAATGCATAGCCTCATGGATCCATCTTTCTTCTTGACAAAGAGGATAGGGGCTCCCCAAGGAGAAACACTTGGTCGAATAAATCCATTTTCACACAATTCCTCTAGTTGTTTCTTTAGCTCCACTAATTCCATGGTGGCCATTCTATAGGGATTATTTGATATAGGTCTTGCACCAAGAACTAAATAAATAGAGAACTCAACTTCCCACTCTGGAGGATGTCTAGGTAAATCCTCTGGAAATACATCAATGTATTCTTGAACTATGTGAACATATTCAATTTGAAGATTTCCTTCCTCACCCATAGATATTGGGTTCTCTTCCTCTCCAAGAATTTCATTTAACAGAGCTACTAGGGGTGGGTCTAGATAAGAATTAGATGGTGAGGTCTCTTCTCTAAGGATAAAATATTCTATACCATTTTCAAAAATTGTAACTTCCTTTTTCTTGCAATATATCTTCGCATCATAATTTGATAGCCAATTCATACCAAGAATTATATCAAATTCAGTCATTGGTATGACAATAAGGTTAGAAACTAAAGCACGTTTATGTGTCACGAGGGGGATTAATTGACATGCCTTTGTTGAAATGATTCATCCCCTAGGAGTTTTGACTAATAATTCCTTTATTAAATCAAATTGGACATATCTTATTTTCTTGTCAAACTAGAAAGATATAAATGAATAAGATGATCTAGAATCAAATAAAAGGTTGGATAAGTTTGAGGAAATAATTAAAGTACATTCCACCACATCATTAGGAACTTCAACTTCCATGGTTGTAATCGCATAAGCTCTCCCTTTCTCTCTTGGATTTTTTTGAGGCATGTTTCCTTGTCACTTAGGACACTCATTTGCATAGTGTCCCCTCTCTCTACAATTGTAGCATTGAACATCATCAAATTATTTCTTCCCCTTGCATTCATGAGATAGATGGCCCTTTTCTCTACACTTATAGAAGACTCCCATGCCTTTCAAGCATTTCCCGAGATGATTCTTTCCATAGTTCTCGCATAATGGGAATTTCTTCATTTCCATGTTCTTATTTGGTGCTTCACCTTTCCCTTGGTTATCAGAGCACTGATTTTTATCTTGGTTCCCCTTGAACAAATTTGATCTAGAAAATTCCTTCTTTGTTTTTATGGAACTTGATACAATTTCATCATATGATGAAAATGTTTGAGAAGCCAGCGCCCTTTGAAGACTTGGCTTAAGACCTTCAAAGAAATGATCAATCTTGTCTACTGAGTCACGTACGTAATCTACAACATACCTGGCTAGCCTTGTGAAGGTAGCCTCATACCTTGCAACACTATCTTCTTCCCTTTACTTTAAGCAAATGAATTTCCTCTTCATTTCGGTTTGTTGATCATGAGGGGAATATTTTTCAAAGAATATTTCCTTAAAAGTACTCCATTATATATCTTCTGTTTCTTCTTCCCCTGTGGTATTCTGAATCAATGACCACCATTGATCAGAGTCGCCCTTGATACAATATACCGCCAGTACTACCTTTTTATTTTCATTGCATCTTAATGCCATGAATATCTTTTCAAGGGACTTGATCCATTTCTCAACAACTACTAGATTAGTAATCTCGCTGAAAGATGGGGGATTCTTCCAGATGAAACGATCCAATATAGGTGTGGAATGGTTATTTGTTACAACCTGAGTAAGTTGTCCCAAAATGGTCGTGATTTGTTCTGCTCCAACATTAACTGTTTTGACTTGCTCAGTGGGGAGATCCCTACATTGCCCAAGAGTATTGATTCCCCTTTATCTATTAGATTCTATTTATAAATAATTGAACACACTAGATTAGGGTATGAATCATAATTTATAATCTTAACTTAACAAAATAATTAGCATAAATTGAGATCTTACGCATGGCTAATCCCATAATCAGAAAAATGGTTTCCTTGAGGAGTAATTTACATTTCAATCCTTCATAATGGCTTGTAAATAAATTATGAATTATCCTAAGCATATCCCCTGGGAGTTTTGTAACCAAGAGTGTAGTAAGTCCCATCGTCGTGTACTAGGATACCACAGGTCAAGCCCGAAACTCCTTGTCGGAGCTTTCACTCCTAGGTACATCTGTGCAAGCGCCACCTATACCTACTCATATCTAAACAAGGATTTATTTTCTAGAAAGATTCGCATAATCTATTCCTTACCAAAATACCAGGATGTTCATGTATGTTCATCCTCAAATATTACCTTAGGGACTTGTTCCCTAATCTTCGTTTTCTAATCAAGTTTCCAAGTTTTTTACTAAACTTCCTTTGATACCAACTGTAACACCCCAAACCCTATAGACCGGAGGCAGTGCAATACTAAGTACATTTTAATGGTTAGAAGGAATAAAAAACATGAAGGAACGATCAATTTAGTAGTATTGAAGAACTATATACATATATGTAACTCAAATTACATTGGAAAAGGTTAAAAAATACGATACATAACAAAAACTAAAGACTGCATCCACAAGAACTCAATAAATGATCTCCTCTTCATCACCTATTGAAAGTAAACAATGAAAGGGGTGATCTCAAATGCTCAGAACGGGTTACAAATAGAATAATCATGAATCAATAATAACTGAATTGTAAAAAATTTGATATAATCAATATGGCATGGTGAATAAATGAAAAACTCATGCCATTAAAAAATTGAGAATGAAAGTGCATCCATATATTTTTTCATAGTGAAAACCCCATGGATAGTAATAATTGATAATGAATAAAGAGAATTATTATTAATTGGACATCATGTATCTGGAACATGATACCATAATACCGTAAAAATAGTTTAGTTATGTGGGTAGAAACCCGTCTTATTTTTGGAAACAAACTCAAAGGGTTTGTTGCCAACTGATTTTTCTCAATAGACCTACAAATACATCGAGGGGTTGTAGCGGGCCCCACCCACCACTTCATTTCCAAATAATTATTTATACCTAGGTTAAATACAAGATAAATATTCCTTTACATTATCGATATAGAATAGAGGATACAGATTCATCAATATTTCCACAGTCAAAACAACATTCAAAATAAATACCGTATGTAAAATGGTATATGGATTAGACAATAATCATATCCATGATATGAAAATTTGGAATTTTAAATGGAATATAATTTCAATTGAAAAGTGATCTAAAATGGGCATTAGGTACACCACATAAGAAAGATTAGGTGCACAATACTAAGCAAGTCACAATGAAGTGAAAATTGAGACAAAGCTCGTTACCACGTTTTAATCAATTGAGTTGTATGAACAAAAGTTAATAACCACCAAATGAATCAAATAATACCAGGAATATAAAGAGAATAATTTTATTATATATCAAATGGTAGTACACATATACCTCATATAAGGAATAAGAGTTCAACAATGGAAATCCCACAGAATTGAAAGTTAGATGAGAAAACCCCTTACAAACATTTCAGCATGGTAACGAGTGTTCTTACGAGGGATTAATGAGAGGTAAAGGGGTATACCATTATTTATATATCATAATGGAAGTATGGGGAAGGTGAAAAAACATACCCCATCATTAGGTATTAAAAATAAAAGAGCACAACATAGGGGATATTCTTGAACAAAAGTGAGGGAGTGGATCCCTGACCTTATGCTTGACGGTGTTCTTGATTGTTCTTAACGACCTGAATAATAAAATTTAGCTTCATTAATTAATAAGTCCAAAACATCATCGACATTTAATTGATATGTTATGACCTTATTAGTTTCATTAATGGAATTTTTTATGGTTTAATAGATTCAATTTTATTGTTTTGGAAGCATTTTCTTTCTTGGTTTTCATGATCTGTTTACTTTTATTTATGAATGGAAGTTCATTTGAAATGTGGTTAAACATCTAGAATTGTTAATATATATTATTAGTTATATTAAAGAGATATAAATGATCTTATAATGATTCTGGTTATATACCATGAGGATGACTCATTCGATGAGTTAAAAATAAACCCTTGGATTTGGCTGGGCGGTTTTGTGCACAATAAGCTTGTTTTGTATTATTATTCCATATTATGAATGTGTAAGGATTCCAAAACATTAATCAAGATAAAATACATATATTATGACCTGGTTCAACCATTGATAAGGTTCCATGACCAGTATTGAAGATAGTAATGCAAATTGAAAACCCGCCTTCCTTGAGCGTGATAAATTAACACATCTCGGACGGTGTTTGCATTTATTGTATAAAAGGAGGGGGAAAGAGATTATGATGAAATATTACATTAGAAAAATGAAAATACAGTACATGTAAGGTACTAGAATTAACATGTCATTTTATTGAGGGGAGGTGATAAGGGAGAACAATAGAATGGAACTTTGTAAAAGAAATTGAAAGAAAAGAG
The DNA here is from genome assembly GCA_963277665.1 of Viscum album. Classification (NCBI taxonomy): domain Eukaryota; kingdom Viridiplantae; phylum Streptophyta; class Magnoliopsida; order Santalales; family Viscaceae; genus Viscum; species Viscum album. The sequence continues at coordinate 790,652,886 of OY728156.1, read as the reverse complement.
AAGAAAGGTTCACCTCTTGAGTACTCCTCCTTCAGAATCTCCATAAGACCTTTGATTTTGGACTTTTGATGAGACCAGTAGGTATTGGACGCGGGGGAGGAGGTTAGGTAGCTATTTGAGCAGAATTTAGGCATCGATTGAAGCTTGAATGGTGTTGGAGGAAGAGGGGGTGAGGGGTGGTTTATATAGTGGAGGGGAGATGAGTTTTCTTAATATTATTATCATTAATTTATTATTTCCTCTCAAGACAATAAATAGTGAGTATTAAATGACTAATAACAATAATAAATTCTTGTGACTTCGAACCAATTGGGCTTACATCATCATATCATCATCAATGACTCAATAAATCCATTATTTAGCATTTATCATAAATCATCGCATTTTACTATTCATCAAAAATTCAAGTATTTCAGAAAAATCCCAAAAATTCACCCTAAACATTTTTTGATGTGTAGAATCCAAAAATGAAGTCCATTTTTCAAAAATAATTTTCTAAATATTATTATTTTAATATTTAATTAAAATCATTATTTAATCGAAAAATATAAACACTTAAATTATTCATCTTCATTTTCAAGGTGCCTAAATTTATTTATACATTCATGGGTGTGGATATCATTCATAAGAGTCATATTACTATTCATAAGGTTATGTTACTATTCACCAAAAATTATGTTAATTCCATTATACTCTAAATATCATCCTAAACACAACCGTGCATGTCATATTTTCAAAATTCAAAACACACAAGTGGAAATTTTAAGTTCAATGGCTAGGCTATGACTATATCCTAAATAAACAAGTGTTGTTTCAAAGAAACTCAGTGCTTTATAAAAATAGGCTATGAATCGAATGTAATTAAGAGAAACATACCATAAAATGTTTGGGGTGCTACATTTTTTATGATGGAAAAGAAGTGATATTCAGAAAAGATTATTGTGTTATCAAAAGTGTGAAAGACAGAAAATTTATAAAAAAAGGAGAAAGAACTAGTGGGAATCTATTTCAAGATGGAGAATTTAACAACTCATGTTATATATGTGTTAAAGACGAGAATAAGTTATGGTACCAGAGACTTGGCCACCTTGGGTAGAAAATTGTAACATCATGTTACTGTTTCAGGTATTCCTAAACCCTTTTTATGTTAAATTATTATTATGTTAATTGGAAAAAATGGTTTATCAGTAAAAAGTTGTGTTTTTGTTAAAACACATCACAGAATAGTAAAACACCCAATTAATGGAACATAATATTCAATTAAATATTTTTTATGTTAAACACTGAATAAGTATGGATTTTTGAGGTTTGCAAAGTCTAGAAGAGGACGAAATAAAAATATTAAATATATTATTTTAAGCATGAGCAATTTATTCAAAATATTTGAATAACTCCCAAACGCTGTGTCGTTTGAGAAATCTGATAATACTATTATGTTCGAAATATGTTGTTTACCCTAGGAGGGGTATAACATTCAGTGGTGTTAGACATTTGGATGTCTTGCTCGTGAGATAAATTTTTTAAATAATATTTAATATAATATTTATTAATTTTTTTTAAATATCTCTCAAATGGTGTGTCGTATGAGAAATATGAGACCACCTATGGGTTCTAAACGTGGGTTTTACCCTAGACAAGGTATAACTTTTGTTCGCATCCGGCATTTGGACACCTCACTCGCAAAAATAACACTTTTTATTTTAATTAAATATTTATTCTGATTTTTAATTAATAAATCATTAATATCTCTCAAACGGTTCATCATTTGAGAAATTCGAGACCATCATTATATCTGAAACAGGGTGTTTACCCTAGACATGGTATATCTTTTATTCGCAACAAACCTTTGGTATCATTTCTCATTAAATTAAGATATTTAATATTAATATTAATTAATTGTTTATTTTTAACCGCAATTTCACTTCATCTTCTCCACGCATGTTAGAAACATCATTTTTAACGGATGGATTCACCCAAGAGCTTCTGAATCATCACCGTTTTTTATCTGTTTCAGTTACAATGTCTTAATGAGAGTAAATTAATGACTCAGCAATAAATTTTGAGTTGAACTGTGGATTAAATCTGATGTTTGAAATTGGGGTTTTAAATGATCCGATTTTAGGGTTCTTAAATCGCCAAAATCCTCCTGTTGGTTGATCTTGTGAAGTCTGACTGATTTTAGATCTCCTTTGTGCTTGATCCATGAATCTCGGGTGCTAATCATGTTCTCCTCCATCACCTTCAAGCATGAGCGGGCAGTCTTCTTCTTGTTCATGGTGCGCCTAGAAAAAAAATGGGTTTGCCTTTTTTATTTTATCTATTTACTTTATTCTTCAATTTCATTTCATCTATAATAATTAATAAAAAATGGTGGATGTTAATATAAATGGTAAAACCAAAATTACAATTCTTAAAATTATCAAAGGATATTTTGGTGGAGTTTATCAAAATATAATCTTGTAGTTTTATCAAATGATAATTAAGCCAAATTATCAATGTAAAATTGCATGGATTTGTCAAAAATATTTTAAACAACTTATTGAATGGATAATTGTTCAAAATTATCAAACAAAACTTATTTGGCTTATCTAAAGATAATAGATTGTCAAAAGATATATATATATATGTGTGTGTGTGTGTGTCTATATATATCGATAAACGCTCATGGGGTAATATATTAGAATTATCTAATGTTATTTATTTTAATTATATATATATATACATATAGTTTGATATGTATTTTTTATAATTACTTTAGAAGTTAAGCATAATTTTTATTAAATATAAAGTTATCACCATGTAATTGCACTAACTATTGAGGGTTAATTTCAAACACACGTGTTGACATACAATGATAATCGAAATATTATCCAATAGAGATAAAATATTATCTCATTTAATATTTTAATAGAAAATTTGAAATTATCCTTGAGGGATAAAATATTATCGCATGTAATATTTTATTCGATAATTTTAAGAATTATTTAGGAGAGAGAAACTATCATCGCAGGTGCTATTTTATTTCCTTTTGAAATAAAATATCTGGTTCTGGTTCTAGGAACCCTTGACGAACGTCAATAATTGGTGTGTTGACGCTTATGATAATAAGGCCGTGAGAAGGTGTATTGAACCACATAGGGTGGTTTATCTTCACCGCTAACATCGAAGACCTTGAGGTAGGTAGTTCCTTCCCAACTTTCCAAATTGATTATCCTTGTATTGCTTGATTTATTTCAATTATTGATTTAAATTCATTTTCTCAAATTTTCTTTCAATTAAATTGATAAAACCTCGATTCCAGTGAATCGAGATATTTGAAATGGTTTTGGCATGAAAATTTAGAAAACCCCAATTCCATTGAATTGAGTGTGTTTATGGAAATTGGATAATTTAAATTGTTTAATTTAAATTGTGGATTTGATAGAAATTATTTTAGCTAAATTGTTCAATTTATTTGTAAAAAAAAATTGTGTAACAGTGGAATTGGTTTTGAATGGATTTAAAACTCATAAAAATGACTTAAAATGGTTTGATAGAAACCCAATGGTTTTATCTTGTGGAAAGACATGTTTTTGAATAAAACCTGTTTTTTTTTAAATGGAAAGTAATTGAAATTTTTGAAATGGAATAATGGGATTGATTGTATTTTAAGCAGTCTTAAAATAGTTTTCCCATCATGTAAGAGCACATGCAAGCCTTAGGTAGTTAGTGAGTTATTTGAATACACTCTACGGTACGAAAATGTTCTAAAACATATTTGCAGTAGGTCACATCCACGATGGGTTAGTGATGAGTCTCCTTTGGTCAGTGTCATAGGGATGTGTGTATACACATTTTTCTGAGTTGACATAGAGAGTGCAGAATCCTTTAGCTATTTAATACTATCCTACCTTTTGACAGATGACCATGTTGCTTGCTTGTTTATTTATACTTGAGATATAAATGTATGCCAATGCTTTTTAACTGCTTTACATGCCTGCTGAATTTATATAAACTGTTTTATATAAATTTTTTATTTAAGCCATTGTTTTAGAAATATTCCATTATTTTGTAAATTCTTTGCTTAATGTATTTTTCCATCATTTGAACTGTATAACATGATTTGTTTAATTATGCTTTAAAATGTAAAACCTGTTTACGTTAAAATTGAAAGATTTTATTTGGATAATCTTTATTTGGCATCTATTATGGAATCTTTGGTTGTATCCTATTGGGCTTAGGCTCACACCCTACTTTTTCCTTTGGGTGTTTGTAGAATTTCTTCTTTTAGGTTCGAGCAAAGGGAAGGGATCTCTTGGAGGTGGATCCAGCTGTTGAGTTTTGGTCTTGGTGAGTTGTTTCCTTAGGGACCTTGGGGTTGTTTTCCCATTTTAGTACTTTATTTGTATTACTTTGGGTTTTTTTATTTCATGTTATATTCTGGTGCATCACTCCCAATGGAGTTTCTTTTGTAATGCATACTGCTTTTTTTCTTTTTCTTCCGCATTCTTGTGGAAAAAATTATTCCCACTTGTATGTAGTATGATTCCTGGTGCTAGTCACCGACCCGTGGGGATCGGGAATGCCCTTCAGACTATGTCAGGGCTGGCTCAGTTATTGGGTTACCAGGGTACCCAATCTGGTTTGTGACAAAGTGGTATTAGAGGGAGGTTAAGCATCTTTCCTTGATGACAGTATGCATTTGAGTATTATTTTTGGGACTTAGGAGGTAGTTGTGATTTAGTTCCTAGCCATCTCTCATCGAAATGAACCTTAAGTCACCAGGGTTGGTTAGGGAAATACAACTTGTGGATTAGTTCTAGTATTTTACCTGTTTTGATTTGGATAGAGTGGAATCCAAATCTTTTTTATCTCTTCTATTGATAATAGTTTTCCTCGTTACTCAGTTTTTGTGTTAATCTAATGTTTCTTTTTATTTGTTGATGTTGTGTAGAATCATGCCTCTGAGAAGACGAGGGAATCGGTTCCATAAAGAGGTTGCTGCTGAATCTCAGCAAGCGAGTCCTAATGTGGATCCGAGTTTGGTTGAGGTGATTGTTCGCACTGTCCAAGCTCTGAGATAGGCACCACCTCTAGTTCCTATTCAGTATCCAGTTTTGGATCCTCATAGTGATATTCTACGAAATCGTTCTCAAGAGTTCCTATACTAGAAGCCACTGGTTTTCAAAGGCTCCACTGACCCTCAACATGCTGAGGAATGGATGAGTAAGATTGAACGTCTGTTTGGGTTCTCGGAGACACCTGATGTGATCAAGGTGAAGTGTTCCACATTTGTGTTGGAGGGACCAAGCAAGAGATAGTGGTACATGATGGTGACGGCTGGGAAACATGAGGGTTTGGAGTGGAAAGACTTTAGGGTTTTTTCACTAACCATTTCTATCCAGAATCAATGGTGTTGGCCAAGGCTGTGGAGTTTTTCAAGCTTGAGCAGGCCAAAAAAACCGTGACTGAGTACTCAAATCGCTTTGCTGAGTTGGTATAGTTTTCTCTTGAGATTGTATCTAATGAGAATATGAAGGCTCGATGATTTGAGTTGGGCCTTCGATCAGATATCCATTCTCAGGTTTTCTTATTAAAGTTGCCCACTTATGCTGATGTGTTGGATAGGGTGATGATGGTTGAGATGGACATGGCAGGAAAGTCAAGGTTGAAGGGAGTTCCTTTTCCTCCTTATGGTAGTGTTGGTTCCTTTAAATGAAAATGGAAGCGTGATGTTTCTCATGGTAGTTCTCGATAACAAATTCATTGAAGACCTACGGTAGCACCAGGAGGGACTTCATTGACTTGCTATCAATGTGGAAATCTAGGAAATTCTAAGAGGTTTTTCACTGAGGCACCCAAGAACTATAGATCCTTTGTACATTTAGGGTACTTACATAGATTATTCCATCACTTTTCTACTCCACGTAGTGGAATAGGATCATCATCACCTCAAAAAAATATGGGGCAATCAAATGCTTCATGTACAAAAGGGTTCCATCCACAGGCATCCGGAACAAAGCTTCTTCACATAGTGGAAGAGTCACCAGAGGTAGCTGATATAGGTCCTGCAACTGTGAGAGGTACCATTATTATAGCTTCATCTTTAGTGACCTCTCTATTTGATACGGGTGCATCTCACTCATTTATTTCAACCCATATTGTTAATATGCTTAATCTACCTATGGATCTTTTATATTGTGCGATGGATATTACTACACCCCTTGGTACAAAGAGAGAGAAGGGTCTCTGTAGTCCTGCTTGTGTCTTCTCTCTATCAGATGTCGAGCTTGCTTGGAGTTTTTTAGTTCTCAACATGAAATATTTTGACGTCATATTCAGGATGGATTGGGTCATTTCCAATAAATCCCAAATCGATTGTTATCTTTGATGGGTCTACCTTACTACACCTAGTGGTGTGCCTCTTGTTTTTCAAGGAGAACGGGACCAAAGGTCAAGCAGAGCCAGACCCTCTTATCCAGAGTTGGGGAAATTTATATCAGTGTTTGCTTTAGATTTAGAGAGATATTCAATGTGTGGTGATCTTCCTCTAGTTATTGCTGAGTTTCCCAATGTGTTTCCTTCTGACTTCTCTAGTTTGCCACCAGTAAGGGAGGTTGATTTTTCTATTGACTTAATGCCTAGTACTCAACTGGTTTCTATTCCATCTTACCGACTGGCTCCAGCTCAACTAAAAGAACTGAAGTCTTAGTTAGATGATCTTCTTGAGAAAGGATTTATACGCCTGAGTGTGTCACCATGGGAAGCACCAGTTCTCTTTACCAAGAAGGCTGATGGTTCTCTTTGCTTATGTGTTGATTATCAAAAGATCAATCGAGTTATGATAAAGAAAAAATATATGTTACCATGAATTGATGATTTGTTTGATCAATTAAAAGTGGTGAGTGGTTTTCAAAAATTTATCATCGATCTGGTTACCATCAGTTGAGGATAAAATAATATGGCATTCCCAATACCTCTTTTCGGAGTAGGTATGGCCATTATGAGTACCTTGTTATGCCCTTTGGCCTAACAAATGCTCCTGTAGTTTTCATGGATTTGATGAACAAGGTTTTCCATGAGTATTTGGATACATTTGTGGCAGTATTTGTGGATTACATTCTTGTATACTCCAAGTCTGAGGAGGATCATGTGCATCATCTGAGAACAGTTCTAAGTCTTCTAAGGAATCACCGACTTTATGCCAAGCTTTCAAAGTGCGATTTCTGGATTCAGGAAGTGAAATTATTGGGACATGTGGTGTCATAACAAGGAATATCAGTTGATCCTGAGAAGGTGAAGGCTATTATGACTTGGGAACAAGCACGAAATGTTTTCGAGATTCAGAGCTTCTTGGGATTAGCATGATATTATTTCCATTTTGTTAAATACTTCTAAAAGTTAGCTTCTCTAATGACTACTCTGACTTGAAAGGGAGTGAAGTTTTCCTGGAATGATAAATGTCAGAGTTATTTTGTTGAGCTAAAGCATCTTTTGACTACTTCATCGGTTTTAACTCTTCCTGAGGCTGGGATAGGTTATGTGGTTTTCTATGACGCATTGGGTTCAGGTTTGGGATGTTTCTTTATGCAAGGTAATCATGTTGTTGCCTATGGATCTCGTTAGCTTAAGCCTCATGAGAAGAACTTTCCTACACATGACCTTGAATTTGCAACTGTAATGCACGCACTTAAGTGTTGGAAACATTACCTTTATGGAGAAAGGTTTACTGTGTATTCAAACCACAAGATCTTGAGTTATATCTTCTCTCAAAAAGATTTGAATCTCCACCAAAGGCATTGGGTGGAGTACCTGCAATATTTCGACTTTGACATTGCCTATACCTCGGGGAAAGGGAATGTCATTGTAGATGCGTTAAGCAGGAAACTTCCAACTGAGGATGTGAAAGAATCTTCGAAATAGTGGAGTTTGATGGCTCTTTTTCCTCAGTTTCATATTGGAGTTTAGTGGAAGGGGGATGAAGTTTCTTTAGCTAGTGTTCAGTTGAAATCTGCTCTTCTTGAGTAGATTCTTCAGGAAAAACAGCTTGATGAAGAGTTCCAGAGCATTAGGGACTCTCTTTATGGTGGGCAGACCGATACCCAGTGGTCATTCTCCAAATAGGGTGTTCTGTGTTATCAAAACTGTTACGTTGTGTCTTCAGTAGCAAGGAAAGATGTGATGGGGGATTTCCATAACTCCCAGTGGGCTATGAACCTAGGAACCATGAAGATGTTCTATGATATGTGGCGACAGTTCTGGTGGCCAGGTATGAGATGGGACATTGCTGAGTTTGTATCCCGTTGCTATACATGCCAGCAAGTGAAAGTCGAGCACCAAAAACCATCGGGTTTGCTTCAACCACTTTCAGTCCCTACATGGAAGTGGGATGAAATATCTATGGACTTTGTGGTTGGGTTACCTCGAACCCAAAGGAAGAAGAATGCGATATGGGTTGTGATCGACAGGCTGACCAAGTCATCTCACTTTATACCTATTCAATATACGACCAAAATTGAGGAGTTGGGGAATCTCTATGTGAAAGAAATTGTTCGTTTTCATGGAGTTTTATTTTCTATAGTCTCTGATAGGGATTCTCAGTTTACTTCTCTCTTTTGGAGAGGCCTTCAGTAGGCACTGGGATCTCAGGTCCGTTTGAGCACGGTCTACCATCCACAGTCAAACAGCCAGGCAGAGAAAGCTATTCAGATCCTTGAGGATATGCTTTGCGCATGTGTTCACGACTTTGGTGGGTCTTGGGAAGATCATCTAGGGCTAGTTGAGTTTTCTTATAACAACAGTTATCATTCTGAGATCAAAATGGCTCCTTTTGAGGCATTGTATGGACGTCCTTGTAAATTTCCTTTATGTTGGTCAGATATTGGTGAAAGTTCCTTGGTAGGACTGAGTTTGGTCCAAGATACGACAACTAAGATCCTGTTGATTCATTAGAGAATGTTGACATCACAGAGTCGGTACTAGTCTTATGATGATCGTCGTCGTAGACCTTTAGAGTTCTTAGTTGGTGACTGAGTGTTCTTGAAAGTTTCACCCCGATTAGGTCATCGACGGCTTGGGAGGCAAGGGAAGCTTGATCCTCATTTTGTGGGACCTTTCGAGGTTATTGGTCATGTAGGGAAAGTTGATTACCATCTAACTCTACCACCACAGCTGACGTCGATACATAACGTGTTCCATGTATCGCAGCTGTGAAAGTATATCTCTGATCCATCTCATGTTTTGAGGTGGAGTGATCTTGATAATGAACCAGATTTATCTGTGACTGAACGACCAGTCATGGTTGTTGATTCTGAGACCAAAGTACTTCATGGGAGAACGATACCTCTGATCCATGTACTATGGAAACATGGTTCTGATTCTCATGAGATGTGGGAAATAGAGGCACTGATGAGAGAGCAGTGGCCTCATCTTTTTTATGCGGAGGATTCTTCATAGGATTTTTGGGGATAGAAAGATCCTATGGTAGGGAGGTTATAACATCAAGTTACTGTTTTAGGTATTTCTAAACCCTTTTATGTTAAATTATTATTATGTTAATTGGGGAAAATGGTTTATCAGTAAAAAGATGTGTTTTTGTTAAAACACGTCACAGGATAGTAGAACACCCAATTAATGATCCAGAATATTCAATTAAATATTTTCTATGTTAAACGCTGAATAAGTATGAGTTTTTGAGGTTTGCAAAGTCTAGAAGAGGATGGAATAAAAATATTAAATATATTATTTTAAGAATGAGCAATTTATTCAAAATATTTGAATAACTCCAAAACGATGTGTCATTTGAGAAATCTGAGAATACTGTTATGTCCAAAATATGGTGTTTACCCTAGGAGGGGTATAACATTCAAAGGTGGTAGACATTTGGATGTATCGCCCCTGAGATAAAATTTTTAAATAATTTTTAATATATTATTTATTAAAAATTATTAAATATCTCTCAAACAGTGCGTCATATGGGAAATCTGAGACCACCGATGGGTTCAAAACGCGGTGTTTACCCGAGACAAGGTATAACTTTTGTTCGCATCAGGTGTTTAGACGCCTCGCTCGCAAAAGTAACACTTTATTTTAATTAAATATTTATTCCGATTTTTAATTAGTAAATCATTAATATCTCTCAAATGGTTCATCATTTGAGAAATCTGAGACCACCGTTGTGTCCGAAACGGGGTGTTTACCCTAGACATGGTATATCTTTTATTCGCAACGAACCTTTGGTATCATTTCTCATTAAATTAAGCTATTTAATATTAATATTAATTATTTATTTATTTTTAACCGCAATTTCACTTCATCTTCTCCACGCATGTTAGAAAGACCATTTTTAATGGATGGCTTCACCCGAGAGCTTCTGAATCATCACCATTTTTATCTATTTAAGTTGCAATGTCTTAATGAGAGTAAATTGATGAATTTGCAATAAATTTTGAGTTGAACTGTGGATTAAATCTGATGTTTGAAATTGGGGTTTTAAATGATCTGATTTTAGGGTTCTTAAATCTCCAAAATCCTCCCATTGGTTGATCTTGTGAAGTCCGACTGATTGTAGACCTCCTTTGCGCTTGATCCACGAAGCCCTGGTGCTAATCATGTTCTCCTCCATCACCTTCAAGCGTGGGCGAACAGTCTTCTTCTTGTGCATGGTGCGCCTGGAAAAAAATTGGTTTGCCTTTTTTATTTTATTTATTTACTTTATTCTTCAATTTCTTTTCATCTATAATAATTAATGAACAATGGTGGATGTTAATATAAATGGTAAAACCTAAATTACAATTCTTAAAATTATCAAAGGATATTTTGGTGGAGTTTATCAAAATATAATCTTGAAGTTTTATCAAATGATAATTAAGACAAATTATCAATGTATAATTGCGTGAATTTGTCAAAAATATTTTTACACAACTTATTGAAAGGATAATTGTTCAAAATTATCAAAGGATAATTATTTGGCTTATCTAAAGATAATAGATTATCAAAAGATATATATATATATATATATGTACACACACACACACACACATATATATATATATCGATAAACGCTCATGGGGTAATAAATTAGAATTATCTAATGTTATTTATTTTAATTATATATATATACATATAATTTGATATATATATTTTTGATAATTACTTTGGAAGTTAAGCATAATTTTTATTAAATATAAAATTATCACCATGTAATTGCATGAACTATTGAGGGTTAATTTCAAACACATGTGTTGACATAAAATGATAATCCAAATATTATCCAAGAGAGATAAAATATTATCTCATCTGATATTTTAATAAAAAATTTGAAATTATCCTTGAGGGATAAAATATTATCGCATGTAATATTTTATTCGATAATTTTAAGAATTATTCAGGAGAGAGAAACTATCATCGCATGTGATATTCTATTTCCTTTTGAAATAAAATATCTGGTTCTAGTTCTAGGAACCCTTGACGAACATCAACCATTAGTGTGTCGACGCTTATGATAATAAGGCCATGGGGAGGTGTATTGAACCACATAGGGTGGTTTATCTTCTCCGCTAACATCGAAGACCTTGAGGTAGGTGGTTCCGTCCCGACTTGCCAAATTGATTGTCCTTGTATTGCTTGATTTATTTCAATCATTGATTTAAATTCAATTTCTCAAATTTTCTTTCAATTAAATTGATAAAACCTCAATTCTAGTGAATCAAGATATTTGAAATCGTTTTGGAATGGGAATTTGGAAAACCCCAATTCCATTGAATTGGGTGTGTTTATGGAAATTGGATGATTCAAATTGTTTAATTTAAATTGTGGATTTGATGGAAATTATTTTAATTAAATTGTTCAATTTATTTGTGGAAATAAATTGTGTAATGATGTAATTGGTTTTGAATGGATTTAAAACTCCTGAAAATGGCTTAAAATGGTTTGAGATAAACCTAATGGTTTTATCTTGTGGAAAGGCATGTTTTTGAATAAAAACTGTTTTGATTTTAAATTGAAAGGAATTGAAATTTTTGAAATGGAAGAATGAGATTGATCATATTTTAAGCAGTCTTAAAATAGTTTGCCCATCATGTAAGATCACATGCAAGCCTTAGGTAGTTAGTGAGTTATTTGGATACACTCTATGCTATGACAACGTTCTAAAACATAATTATGGAGGGTCACATCCCTGATGGGTTGGTGACGAGTCTCCTTTGGCCAGTGTCATAGGGACGTGTGTATACACATTTTGCTGAGTTCGCATAGAGAGTGTGAAATCATTTAGCAGTTTAATACTATCGTACCTTTTGGCAGATGACCGTGTTTCTCGCTTGTTTATTTATATTTGAGATATAAATGTATGCCAATGCTTTTGAACTGCTTTACATGCCTGCTGAATTTATATAAACTGTTTTATATAAATGTTTTATTTAAGCCATTGTTTTAGAAATATTCCATCATTTTGTAAAGTCTTTGCTTAAAGTATTTTTCCATCATTTGAACTGTATAACATGATTTGTTTAATTATGCTTTAAAATGTAAAACCTGTTTACTTTAAAATTGAAAGATTTTATTTGGATAATCTTTATTTGGCATCTATTATGGAATATTTGGCGGTATCCTGTTGGTCTTAGGATCACACCCTACTTTTTCCTTCAGGTGTTTGTATAATTTCTTCTTCCACGTTCGAGCAAAGGGAAGGGATCTCTTGGAGGTGGATCCAGCTGTTGAGTTTTGGTTTTAGTGAGTTGTTTCCTTAGGGACCTTGGGGTTGTTTTCCCATTTTAGTTCTTGAGTTGTATTACTTTGGGTTTTTTTTATGCCATGTTGTATTCTGGAACATCACTCCCAGTGGAGTTTCTTTTGTAATGAATACTTCTTTGTTTTATTTTTCTTCCACATTCTTGTGGAAAAAATCATTCCCACTAGTATTTTGTATTATGCCAGGTGTTAGTCGTAGATCTATGGGGATCGGGAACGCCCTTCAGGCTATGTCAGCGATGGATTAGTTATCGGGTTACCAGGGTACCCGAGATGGTTCATGACAAAAACATGAACAAAATTTCTATATTTGATGATGCATGTTATATTACATAATTTAAAAGAAGAGATGAAGATGCATGTATTACTTTTTAGAAAGGGAATATAACTAACAAAAGTCATAAGAGAGTTTAGATTCAGTATACCAAATCTCTTGAACTTATTCATTCCAATTTATGTGGGACAATGAGACATCAACCATAAAAAGGGGATTTATACTTTATCACTTTTATTAATGATTTCACTTGGAAAAAACATCATGTTTATGAAACACAAATCAAAGGCTACAGAAATGTTCAGGTTTTTTAGAAAATAAGTTGAGAAAGAAATGGGGGATTATATAAAAAAGTTTAGAATAAATAATGGTATCGAATTCACAAGAAATGATTTTGAAACTTATCTGATAAATAATGGCATTAAACATCAGTATAGTTATATCTACACTCCACAAAAATGGAGTAGCAAAAATAAATAATAGAAATTTGGTGGAAATGGGTAGAAGTATGTTAACAGAATATAAACATTCAAATTTCCACTAGAGAGAATTTATTAGTACTATTGTACATATTCTGAACAGATGTTTGTTGATATCAAAATCCAACATGACTTCTTATGAAATGTGGTATAACAAAAAACCTTCATTGAATTACTTAAAAGTTTTTTCAAGTCTATTTTTACTTAAAATAAAAAATCTGAATTTGGGAAAGTTTTATGAGAAAGATGAGAAATGAAATTTTATGGGTTATTCACCCAATGGAAGAAGTTACAAATGCTGGAAAAAATGCATACAAAGGTTTGTGGAATCATATGATGTGAAATTAATTGAAAGTAAAAATTCATTAACAAAATTTGTTGAGAATGATGAGGAGGATAAACTATAGATTTCCAATGAGAGTGAGTAAAAACATCCTTACCAAGATTCGAGATAATCCTGTGATGAGGAAAGTTCAGCTAGAATAGAAACTTTAAAATTTCCTACCTAATAAAAATAGGTTGACTCCAAAAAAACATTTATGGAAATCAAAAGTCTCTAGTTCAGATTAGAATAAAGTTAAGATTAGAAAATCAAACTTCACTTATCTAAAAAGTTTAATCATAATTAGTTTCAAAAGCTATTAAACACAAAGAATGGGTGGATTCTATGAATAAAGAGTTGGATTAGATTGAGAAAAATGAAACATGGGAACCTATTCCACAGACAAAAAATAAAAATGTTATCGAACCAAAGTATGTTTACAAAAAAAATGAATGATCATGGAGAAGTTTCAAGAAAAAAATAAAGACTTGTTTGTAAAGGCTATACATAGGTGGAATGTGTGTATTTTGAAGAAACCTTTCCCCCAATTACAAGATTAGAAACTATTAGAATGTTTCTATCAGTAGTCGTACATCAAAATTAAAAATTCTATCAGATGGATGTAAAGTCATATTTCTTTAATGGTGATATTGAGGAAGAAGTTTACATTGAAATAGATTTTTGTTTTCAACTTAGTAATGATGAAAACAGGTTTTTTAGATTAAATAAAGTATTTTATGGGTTTAAATAATCCCCATGTACCTGGTATTAAAACCTTTATATATTTTTGATAATTTTTAATTTTTCTAAAGGAAAAGTTGATAGATACTTATATGATAAATATGTTGACTCCATAAATCTAATTGTAATTGTTTATGTGGATGATATAATTTTTTCTGGGGAGGAAGAAAACGTTTGTAAAGATTTTATTAAGGAAATGAAGAGGAATTTTAAAATTTCAATGTTGGGTGAATTAACTTTCTTTCTTGTCTAAAAAGTTCAAAAAAAAGAAAAATAAAATTTCTTATCTCAAGAAAAGTATGTTGGGGAATTTCTAAAGATTTTTATGATTCCAGAATCTAATGAAGTTTCTACTCCTATATTTGTGATAATTTTTTTTAGTAAAGATGAGTTTGAAAGTATGAATTAGAAATACTTTCAGAGGCTGATAAGAAGTATACTTTTCTTTAAAGCCTCAAGGCATGATATTTTTTATGTTGTGACTTTGTGTTATAGGTATCAAAGTAATCCAAAATAATAAAATATTTTGGGATCAAATATAATTATGAAATTTGTTAAAGGAATAACTTCACATGGGTTATTATACAAAAGAAATTTTGAGATGAAGTTTTAGGTTTATACAGATGTCGATTGGGCTGTAAATTGTAATGATAGAAAATAAACCTCAGGAGGAACATTATTCTTGGGTGAATGTTATGTAAGTAGGCTTAGTAAGAAAAAAAGTTTAGTAACTTTGAGCACATCAGAATCAGAATGTGTTGTGTCTACTCAAGATTGTACTCAAATGTTGTGGATGAAAGTTCAGCTGGAATATTTGAAACTAAAATCTTTTAAACCATTGAAGATACTTTGTGAAAATCAGAGTGTAATTGATCTTTCTAAGAATATTTTCCAACATTCAAGATTGAAACACATTGATATAAAGTTTGACTTTATAAATGAGAAAGTTTCTTCTAGAGTTTTTTGGAACATATCTCAACTAAGTATCAAATTTTTGATATCATCACAAAGGTAATTCCAAAAGAAAGGTTTGTTGAGTTGAGGTTGAAACTTCATGTTCAACCTCATTGAATGGATTCCTAAATCCCATAAGTAAGTACCCCCCACCATGATTTGGATTATATTAACAAGGGGGGGGAGAAAGTAACAACTTTTTACTTTATAAGAAGTTTTTACTTATCTTTATTTTATAAATCTAAAGTCGTGGTTATCATAACATGGGGGAGAGAAAAAGAAAAGAGAGAAAATATAAAATTGAGGGGGAGTTTATCTTAATATGGTCACAAAATTTTCTTACCATAGAGTGATGGAATTCATTCAAAAATATTATTTTATCTAGTATTGTGGTGTTAGGACACTCTCTTTTGAGAAAGGATGTGTTTTGGTAAAAAATAAAAAGTTGAGTTATGAAAAATTTCTGAGTTGAAAAGGTAGTTAACGAGCATTTTCAACATATCCAAATGGGGAGATTGAAGAAACTTTGTGATGTTTGGTCTTATAAAAGTTTTTTATTTGTTGACAACTAATATTTTGTAAAATAATTTTTTTGAAAAATAGGTGAAAGTTTCTAAGGGGAGTCACCATTGAATATTTTCCATCATAATGATAAATTCCATCATAATGAAGATCAATCGAACTAGTTATAGGAGAGAAAATTGGACTGACTCTGAGAAGAAAGATTGGACCTACTCTGAGAAGGAAAATCAGATTGACTCTAAGAAGGAAGATTAGACTAACTCTAAGAAGGAAAATCAAACTGACTCTAAGAAGGAAGATCATACTGAAGCTAAGCAAGATAATCAGACTAAAGCTAGGAAAGATAATCAGATTGAAGCTGAGAAAGATAATGAAATTAAATATTAGAAAGATAATCATACTGAAGCTAAGAAAGATAACCAGACTAAATATTAGCAAGATATTCAAATTGAAGCTGATCAAGATAATCATACTGAAGATGAGAAAGATAATTATAGTGAAGTTGAGCAAGATAATCAGACTATAGCTGAGAAATATAATTGGACTAAAGATAATAAAGATAATCAAACTGAAGACGAGAAATATAATTTTACTAAATCTGATCAAGATAATAAAACTAAAGAAAATATAGTATGTTCAATAATACTGATTTCATAGAAATCTTGATAAGTTTTAAAGAAGTCAAAGTTGAAGTTTAAATGTGAGTGATTTTTAGAGTTTTGAAATTCGAGTAAGTGGGAAAAGTTTTTCAGTTTCCCATATTTTATTCTCCAATTCTCCTATAAATAGAGGCATAATTCATTCACACTTTTTAATTTTTTCACGTGTGCATAAAAAGCGAAGCACTGATCAATTTTAAATATAGTTCATTCTAGATAGAGATCTCATTAGTTGATCGTACATCTATTGTTTTGTTAACTGAAATAAGAAACATTGTATTGAGAAGATCATATTGATTTGATCGTACTAAGGAAGATTTGAATGATTTTTTTAGTAGAGTTTAAAAATTGAATATTGAGAAGGGAATATTGTATTGAGTCGATCATACTGAGTCAATCGGATTGGGTGCATTGGACTGAAGGCCATCCTACTCAGGGCCATCTAACCCAAGAAATTTTGTGGAGAAGATTGAACAATGTACTTACTCTTTTTTTATCAATTTGTTTTGTAAGAAACATTTTAAACTGATGGGTGTCAGTATAATCATTCCTATTGGGATATATAAGGTGTATAATGGGATTTGGAACAAGTTTTATTCACTTCTTCTTAATAAATAATTTCTATAGACCCATGGGGGTGGCTATTACAAGGATGTAGGTTCTGACTCTAAGGCTGAACCTTGTAAATCTCATGTGCTTTAATTTATTTCTTACTTTCGCATTCATGAGTATTTACTAAAAGATGATAAGGAAATTAATCTTAATAGTTTGTAGGGGTTAAGTTTCTAAAAGTCTTGAAACTCATAAAAAGTGAGAAACTGATTCATCCCCCCCCCCCTTCTCAGTTTTTTTTTTGATCCTTTGTAATTTATGTTTGTGACCTCAGTGAGACCTTGTTTCTATTTTTATATAATACCTTATGGCCTTAGAAATGTGACACTAGATACTAGTGAGACATTGTCTCATGTTGTGTAAAAGTAACATGAGTAAGTATTTTTCCTTGTGAAGGGATGTTCAAGGTTAATGCCTTAGGGGTGGTTTTCATTAACAAAAATGCCATGTGCATGTGAGTAACCTTTGGAAGGAATAAAGGAAGGTCTTGAAGGTTTCCTTTCAAATTAGGAGTATGAATCACATAGAGCAATAGTAGTTATGATATAAGGATATTTTTTGGAGTGATTTGATGCTTGTGGCATTCTAGAAAAAACTAGGGGTTTCTTGGCCTGTTAGTTTAGAATGAAACTCTCAATGGACATCGAGTAAAGATATTAGGTGGTCAGACCTAGGAGGGTTAAATCATGGGTGGATTCTCAATGACTTGAAATAATGATCATGTGGTGAGTGGTGCGTAGTGAAACATGGTAGCAAGGAGTTTCCTTCTCTAAAAGGAGTTATTTTTTGGATAGCTAAAAGGTGAGTGATTCTATGCTTGGAAGTCCGAAACTCATGGGGAAATTAAATCTGTTTATAGTAAGAATGGTTAAGTCTTTTCTTGTTGTAAATCTCTAAAGCATTAGTGTTCATGCCTATGGATACATGCAAGGTCAGTTGAATTGGTGGAGAAGAATGGTGAGCTGACTGATGAGGATTTTTCTACTTATCAAGATGAACCCAGAGGAGGTAGTGATAGTTGTTCATTGATGAATTTGTTTCAGGGTCACCCTTACAGTTAGAAACTGGTGATTTTGGTGTGAATAGTAGAGGGTTTGGTGGCCCAATGTTTAATTCTTGTGGGGTTTTCACTACGGTGGAAGACTACATTGACAATGGACCAGTATACCATTGTACGGTAAGCCCAAGTTTTTCATTGGTGGAGATTTTGTGGTTCAAAATAGCAGTATGCATGAGGATATGAGACCCATTTGGATAGAGGTTGTATTGTACAACTAGGATGTTGAATAATGTTATTCACTTTGAGGTGGATCATTGGATGCAGTGGATTTCATTTTGAGCAATCTAGGTATGCACAATGCATCGTGTTTTGATTGGAAATCTATTGAACGGATGCTTGTACTTATTCTTTGTGTTTGATGATGAACTAGTTTTGAACTAGACAAACTAATGTGTGCATTGTGAGGCAACTATAAGGATAAACTTTTTGTGGGAATCATCAACCTGGTCACTTGTGTAATGACTCTATCATAAGAAGGGTCATGGTCTGTGCAAGACTGACCATCGTAAAATCATTGTGACTCAAAAGGACCGATGGTTAATGGACCTAATCGTGGATGGTTCAATGATGTATTCCTAATGTGTAATTCTAATTTGCCCCTGAATGGAAACCAAATGTACACATCAGAATTGGAGAAAAATAGATATAGACTAAGTGTGAATTTAATCATTGGTGCATTGGCATAAAATTAAAATCCATGTGGATAGTGTTAATGATAGGTGAACCAAATAGGAAAACTTTTTATAATTTAGTTCATGTTTTGTTTAGGATATTAGACTGATTTAATGATGCCTTCAAATCTTAAATCATTGTAATCCGTGGATTCTTGGGTAATTAGTTATTAAGGTAGGGATCCATTATAAGGAGATGGTCATATTGGTGTTTCTATGTGAACTTGAATGTGGTGGGTTGGGAGAACATATAACTCATCAAATCGAGTACAATTGAGGTGTTTAAGAAACAACTGATACCTTTTTGTATGGTTGGATTTTTTGGCTTACATTGGTCGGTAGAGACTCTTTGGTTCGGCTTGGAACTGAGAACAAGGTTTGGGTATCAAAAAATAACTCATGCCTTGCATTGGTCAAGTGAAAATAAAAATGACCCACACTATGGGTGTCATTAGACCATTGGAATCTTGATCCGTATGAAAATTCCTATGGTGGGTAGCACCATCGTGTTTTGGGAGGAATTGATTGAGTACACTATGGTGTGTCGACTTGGTTGAGTGTGGTGATCGTAGTCTCGATGTTGGAGGACAAAAAACTTTTGGCTCAGATTCTAGTGATCATCCTTGGATTCATGTAATTGTAGTGCGATGGGTGATCAAGAGTGAGCATATCCTTGAGGAAGCATTTGACATTAGAGGATGGAATATAGAGAACTCCCTGTAAGTGGTGATCAAGAAAGATCAAAAGGCATGATTCACATGCTACCATAACTTCTCTATGATGAGAAGTGCTATGGTGGGGAGTTTGTAATGACCCACATCATTATAGTTTGTATACTTTAGAGATAAATTGAACTTTTAGTCTGGTAGATGGATCATTCGGAGAACTTGGTGTCGATTCAAGGTGTGACATGTTTGAACATCTTAAAGAGTGTTTTTGAACTTGAACGGAAGCTCAACAGACAAATCAATGGTCAATTTTTTAGTGGAGGAGGCCCAAAGAAGCCGGGGATGATTCTGTAGCCATCAGATAGCTGATGGGGTGAGCAGTAGCCTAGTTTCCTAGCATGTCTTACCAACCAGCCATTGGGGCCTGTTGGGCATGGTTTAAGTCGGGTTCCTTTTAGTATTTTCACCGTCAGAGACCCCTTAATATTATTATTCTTGGATATAATTTTTGAGATACATTCTACTATAATCTACTCTCTTCGTCCCTCCAAGATATCCCCTTCATTCTATGTGGATCTTGATGTGATCCAATGAAGAATCTAAGCTATATCCTTTGATCATCTTTAATCTTGACCACTTTCTTCCTTGTGTGGTGGTGAATCATTATGTTATTCATTGTGGAAAATCCTATTGGTAATTTTAATCCCTTGTGATCCTTTTATGTCTCAATTATACTTGTATCCTATTTCCTATGATCATCTCGGTCACTATTAATCATTGGAATGATCTTGATTAGATAATTGGTCACAATTCCATCGGATCTTGATGGAATTGTCCAAGAATAATGGAGATTTGGATAGACATGGCTAGGGGATGTCTTGTAATGATGAACATGCATCATTGATGGGTGATTTAATGAAGTTATGTCCCTTTCTTATTCTTATATGGTTTTTATTCCATTTGTGTTGAGTCATCCATTGAAACATGAAATTGATTTGGGGCTTTTTCTCGTCTTAAAACTGGGAGTCCTCTAAGAGTGGCAAGAACTTCGTTAGATAATGTTGTGGAAAAGGTACGTCATTTGGTTGTTTTTTTCTAAAGTCTCCAATTTAATTATATTAAATTGGAATTTTTATTATTTCCCCATGATGGGTATTTTTCTTATAATGATTTCAGGAGTTCTAAACGGACCTTCCATGGATGGTTAGTCATGGTTCTGACTAGGTAGTGATATCCGATAAATCTTTTATAAAGTGTTCACCTTTGAATATAGGTTCTTTTAATATTTTAATTAATTATAATTTTACTATAATTAATTAATTAGAATGTATTGACTTCAGAAGGACCGTGTAGAAATCATTGGAGGTTGAATGAACTTGAACAAATTAGAAAAAGTTGTTAATATTTGATTGGATGGAGCAAGATCTATTTGGGGTAGGTGGTCCCATATTCTCTACCCTTTGGTATTATTCATGTTTTATTGGAATATGGTATGAGATTCACCACCTTTGGTGAACAACCCTTATAATTCTTATAGTTTTATAAATAAAAAGTGACACATAATTAATTAATGATTCTTACTTAATTACTTGAAGGAAGCATGATTAATGTAATTGGATAAGGTGAAAAGGGCCAAAATGGACCTTTGTGCACTAGTTGAGCCTTTGGTAACATGTGTGTTCATGTGTAGCCTATAATACCATGTTGGATGATTTGATCACATGTGTGTGCGTGTGTAGCCTATGATACCATGTTTGATGCTTTGATCACATGTGTGTGTGTGTGCATCTTGTGAGACCCATATATGATGTTGTCACAATTCATTGTTATGCTTGAGATCCATGATTAATATGTGATCATGTGATTTGTGTGTAGCCCCTTGATAATGGTTCTTGGTATGCCATATTGTTACTTGTTATGATACAAATTTCTTTTTGTATCTCATAGCTTCTGGAACATTTATTTAGGTATCGGGATGAGAAGGTTTCTTAGTTTCGATTAGAAAACCCTTGGAGGGGGAGCAAAATGATGTGATGATGGCTATAGACTATAGATTGTTTTATCATATGGGTTAGATAATGCACATGCTTGTTGATGCGGGAGTAGACCATGCATGGGTTGAGAATCTATCAGCTACTGGACAAAGTAGTAAAATTCCATACATGGGTGATGTGTTTATCCAATTACATAAAACATGTTGGGTGGGACTTACCATCATTTGAGTATAATGATCACCATCAGGTTGGATTATGTGGTATTCTTGACAAATACTTCCATCAGGGTAGGGTGTGAGGTGTTCCAGATAATGACCACCATCAGGGTGGGCCATGGGGTGTTTTCTTAAAGGTAAAACTTGGACTTTTGGGTGTAGTGTGTCAACCGATTCCAAATATTGTGACATATCTTGTGACGTGTAGTGACAAGCATTAAAATCCATACCAGTATTGAGTTGAAGAAGGTATGGATGAGGTTCATGGTATCTTGGTAAGAGAATGACCACTCAAAAGTGTTTGTTTGTTGTATACTTATGCTTTGGTGATTACATGCCATGCTTACATGGTTATGTTTTGTATGTTTACTTTTTTCTATGTTTATAATATGAACATACCATGTGTTTTACTAGTTTGGTACTAGACCACATTGGTGGTGTCCTACTAAGTTTTACTGACACCCTTCTTGGGCATCCATGACACTTGGGTACCCAAGAAGCTCTCACCTTTTGTAGGTTAATGTTAGGATGAACCTAGGGTTTGATCGACTAGCGAGATAGATCACTATGAGTCTGGATAATGGGATGAGGTGAGGTTTGGAGTTGTGGATCCTCTTATACTTCTATTTTCTATCATATATGTGATCAGACCGATGGGCAATCAATGACTTATTTCCAATTTTTACGGTTGAGTTTGTTTCTGCATCCATTCATACAATTGGTATAGTTTTGTTTTTCACTTACTCTGATTGTATATTATTTAAATGTTTGGTTATTTATTGGTATTTTGTACTTTTATTGAGGTTATAGTCTCCCCACTATTCAACATTAGACCCTCGCTACTAGTCAATAAACTCTTGTGTATGGGGAGGCATGCTTAAGGTCATGTGGCTTTCTGGATCGGACCCGGTGATCCGGGTTGGGATGTTACATAATTGAAAGTCATTAGTTGGCTCTTGGAGATCCACATATCCATGCACTTAGTTTGGAGAAGAACCCTCATTCCCCTAATGATTTTATCATTCCACTCATATGTTCTACAAGTTATATATTCATCAAGTGGTTTCAAGAAAGGTATGTTTTCCCTCCCATTTTAATTTCATAGGATAATGTATTTATCTTTTGTGAATTTTCAAGGATGTGATATTTAGATTTGTTGACCAAGGGGGAGATATATCTCAATGTTTTTCAAGGGTTAAGTTTTTTAAATAAAGTGTTAAAGTGTTGTGATGCATTTTCTTCCTTGTTAATAAAGATAGGGAATGTTTTTCTTTGAGAGGGTATTAAGGGAGAGCATGAAAATGTCGATTCAAAGGGATTTGGTTGAATAAAGTTTGGTATGTGAAATAAGTGGTATCAAAGAAGTTTATTTCTGAACTGTTTTTTGTTATCAATAGGTTTTTAGAGAAAATCGTGAAGACTAATGATGTGTTTCATGAGGAACTTTTAATTTTACTCTTTCCTCTCACGAGCATAACTCATTAAAGTCGAGTGAATAATTAATGAGTTCATGAATACACTATGAAATTATAGGTTTAAATAGAGGATTTTTTATTAAAGATAATTTTTTGGATAAAAAATTGTTGTCAACAAACCCAAAAAAAAGAGATTGTTTTCAAAAATATTCCCTTGCGTTTTTAGGTTATGTTTGTTGAAAAAACAAGATTGAATCCCACTAGAAGACTCATGAAATATTTTTGGATTCATTTCATGGATTTTAGGTTATTTTGAAGAAAGTTGAAGGTGTTTTGGATTCTATAATAAGTGTGTAGATATGTAATATTAACACAAGTTTTTCAAAGGGAATGTAAGAATAACTCAAGAGTTTCATTGTATACATAAGTGTAGAAATCTGGTGAAGTATGGTAATATGTAAGATTAATCATGGTGATTTTTAATATTAACTCAAATAAAAAATGGTTAAGTAATATTAATTTTGATGACATGTAATATTAACTTTGGTAATCAACTGGTTACATAAGATTAATCTTGATGATGATTAAGAGTAACTAGCGGTCACAACTACATTTTTTGAGAACTATAGAGATATGTAAGAGTAACTAGAAGACTCATTGGGCTACATAATAGTAGTTTTATCTCACATAAGAGTAATCTAGAGAACATGTAAGATTAAATGTCTTGTTTCAAATACTTGAAAGAGTGGTATGAAAGTGTTGTGTCAGGTGATAAAAATATCACAAGAATTAATTCATATATTCCAAGCCAAATTTTATAAATATTTAAAGGGTGATTCATTAAGGATTTTGAAGGAACTTGGATAATTATTTATAGAGGAATAAATGAAACAATTTTTTACAAATTTGAATATTTTAAGTATAATTTTTTATGAAGATAATCAAAATAAAAATTTGATTTTATTTTATGGAAATACCATTTACATATCTATGACGATATTAAAGGGAAGTGATTGGAATGAAATGCTACAAAAATAAGAGTGGAATACAAATGAAGAAAATAATTTCAAATTTTTTGATGAAATAATAAGATATAAGGGTTTTAATATCCTAATATTTTAAAAGGAAATACTATGTTTGATAACGTACAAGATACACAACATCGAGCTTAAAAAAATAAAGAAATATTATTATTTAAATGTGACTCTTATATCCTAACCATTAAATTGGAGGGTATAAATAAGAATAACTGATTTATAAAATATATAATGGTCCTAATCATTTAAAATATATTAATTAATTATTTGTAAATAAGTACTCAATTTTTAGTAGTCATTTTCTTCTTCAAAAATATATTTTCTTTAAAAATGTTTTTATTGCTTTTTTAAGTATAAATAATATAATTAATTTTTAAAACTTTTAGAAAAAGTATTTTATAAAAATAAATTAATTTTTTAAATCATCATGTCGAAATTATATTAGGATTAATTTTTGATAATTTTCTAAAAATATTGATTTTTCAATAAATAGTGAAAAATACTGATTTTTATAGAAAAACGTATTTTATTTTAAAGTATTTAAAAAGTAAAATTATGTTTTGGATTATTTTTAAAATTTAATTAGTTCCTTTTGATTTGAATTTTGTTTTTTTAAAAGTATTATATGCTTTAATTTAACATAAATACATTTTATATTTAAAATGAGAATTTTTCTGAAAAACTGTTTTTTGTTGTGTTTTACTGATTTAATTTTAACTTAATTTTTTCAACTTCTATGTTTTGAATTTTAAAAAATGGATTATATATTTTGAATCAGGAGTTCAAAATTATGTAAATAGGTCCCTTTTATTTTTGGTCAATATGAATAGTAAACTTAGTAATTTTTGTTACCACGGTAAAGAGTAATTAGGTAATTGAAGTTAAAAATAAAATGATAAGGACAATAAAATGACCCTAAAACTTGTGTAAATCTTATTTTATGGGTCTATTTAATAAATAATCATCCATTATTTGGTTATATGACATTTATTATCTATTTGTATGAGATTATGACCTTCATAATATTTTATTTCAAGTAAAGTCAAACATGTCACACTCTTCTTTTTAATAACTATAATATTTTTAATATGGGGTTATCCAAAGGATATTTTAAACTAAAAATAGTATTTTGATATTTTAAAGATATAAATTTATTATGTTAATTTATTTTTAATTTTTAGTGAATAAATAATTACCTTAAATGTTTTCACAACACTGGCACTGTAATTATTTAATTAATGGAAAAATAAAACAAATTATATTAAAGATAGTAAAATATTATAATTTGAGATAATTAATGTAATCCATGAATTTTATATATTAACATGAATTTTTTGTAATTTTTTAAAATAATCAGTTTGAATTATAAGTGTTATATTTATATTATTAAAGTCAAAGTAATGAATAGTTCTAAAAAATGACATTATTGATATTTAAAAATAAATCTTATTTTATTAAATGATATAAAATTATTATAAATATTAGATTCTAAAAATTTATTAATATATGGTTTATAACATCAACCATGGTCCATTTATGGGACATTTTTTCATTTATAGTAATTATCATGACCCTTAAAGAGTAAAAAACCTAGTTGCCACGGTAAGTTTAAAAGGGGATAATGAGGGGTTTAACAACAAAATATAAGAATAAAAACATAGTAAAAACATATATAATTTTTATTGGATGATATTATTTTGACCCATACACATCCTATCTTTGAAATAAATTATTTTTATCCATTTAGAATTAGATATTAATTTATATTAATTTAATATTTTGAGAAATTCCAAGAGTACTCCTACCCTCTCTTATAAAAGGACACCTCTTATTCTCATTACTTCACACATCAAAACCAATTTTTTTGACAAAAATTTATCCAAATATATTAATATAATACATCCCATCATTATAGAGGTATTTTTTTAGGAATAACACCAACCTTAGAGGACTTAAGTTGTTAATCACATGAGGTTTTCCAAAGAAGAGGTGTAGTTTTTATCCGCTTGTTTTTAATTTTATTTCTTATTCCACCTCCTTAAAATATACTTTAACCATGATAAAATAATAAAACTAGTATCCCAAATATAATTATATGTTATTATGTTAATATAATAACCTATAACCATCTCCTCTTCAATCAAATGAGAAATAAATCCATTATTCATGTGTACGAGGGACTACTACCTCGCGAACCGATGTAATTCATTTTCCATCACTGTATCTAAATAATATTTATAATTATGTAATTAATGTTTATATATTATATTCATGATGTATTTATAATTCTAAAAAAATAATATATCATTTACCTTCTTACCATTTCATGCACTAAAAAATGATAGCATCATTCATGCGTACATGTAGACTACCACCTCCACAAAGTGATGTGATTCATTTTTTATCACCAAATCACATGGATGATATATATAAGTATATTTAAATAATTAATATGATATGTATAATATTATTATCATTCTATAAATATAAAATAATACTTACATTATTTCCATAATTATATTTGAAAAAATGGAAATTTTATTTATGAGTACATACGACCTACCACCTCCATGATTGTAACATAGTTCATTTTTTATAACCATATTTAATGGTTAGATTTAAATTATAATTTATTTTTAAAAATTATAATTATTTCATGATTATTATTCTATATATTAATGAATAATGACCACTTTGACCATCATTAACCTACCAAAGTCATTTTGGACTTATATACCCAATATCGCTAAAACATCTAGCATAAACATAAATAATTAAGTAATTATTATAACATGATGATTATACACTAAAATAGGATAATATTAATTTTTTATATTTTAATATTGATTTTTTTTCAATGTCTATAAACATAAATTTTAGTCCAATTCATAAATTAAACTTCATTTCACATCATTACGCAATTCATGTGTAAAGTGTCAATTTGGGCCTAATTAATCATATGCTTGTGGAATACATTATATTAATTATTTTAATTTGATATTTTGGGATATTATTT
This sequence comes from Viscum album, assembly GCA_963277665.1. NCBI lineage: Eukaryota > Viridiplantae > Streptophyta > Magnoliopsida > Santalales > Viscaceae > Viscum > Viscum album. The sequence goes on along the minus strand of OY728156.1, from coordinate 790,625,518 downwards.
ATTAATTTTTTTTTTGAACATTTAATATTCTAGGATCGATGGATGAATCCCAAGGGATGATGTATATTTTTTTAAATGAACACATAAATTTCTGGAAAAAGCATAACGGGCCTAAGGCCCATCAAATAATAGTGGGGCCCACAAAAAAAGCCCAATTAAGCTAAAATTATAAATATAGAAATATAAAATTATGGGGATAATTTAATTAAACTCTTTATAGATATAATTTTTAATTTTTCATGGTGATCCAGGTGGTCAAAAATAAAGATTAAATTTATGGTTAGATCTGAAATCCCATAAAGTCATCCCACCATTTTTAGCATAAAATACAAATGGATAATCAAATTGGAATAAAATTTTGACAAATATTATAGGAAAACAAGAAAAATATATGTATTTTATATGTCCACCCATGATTCTGTGGTATGAAGTTTCAAATTCACATGTCAAAAAGGGGTATGAATCTGGATGATTTTCCTGGTCAACTTTGAAACGTCCAATTTCCTTTGATTTCTCACCTTCCATTTGACTCTCATAATTTATGGGGAATGAATTTATTAATGGTGGATATAAACTAGGATCCTAATATGAATATAAAAGGATCTGGTGGTGAATATAATTTAGATCCATGTTTTTCTTTCAATTGTAATTTCACGCTTTCATTTTATAATCGCACCTTCATTTTTTCCATATAAGTTTTTTCAATCACTTTAGTTTCTTATTAAAATTTGTTCTTTTATTCAATTATTGTTTTAATTTCTTAAAATTTTAATAACTTTTAATGATTTTTTGAATTTATTCAAACAAAAAAATTGTGAAATTACTCATACAATGGTGGAGTGTTTATTATTTTAATGTTTCTCTTCTTAAATCCTGCTTCTTTAAATCAACTCTCACCATCCATTAAGATATTTGCATCAATGGAAGGATAAAATTTTGTGGTTAGATTATAGAGAGTTTATTGAGGCTGGATTGGATGTTATTTTAAGTTATTAAATTCCTTAATTCATTCAATGGTTTTAGAGTTCCATTCTTTGACTTAGTTCTTCTCCATCTTCACCGACTTTAATGACTACACATTTTGAGTGCTAGTACAATCCAATTCCTTGGAGTGATCACGAATGTGTTCCTCTAAGATAATTGGTTAATAGTCTTGGAATTGTGTAAGGATTAAATCGGATAATGATATTATGGACTTATGTCATTGATTGAATATCTCTTGAACAAGTGAATAGAAAATTTATAAGAAAACAATTACATCCCTTATTTCCCTAACAACAACCTAAGATCAGCCCATCATCTTTAATTGTTTTAATTCAAGTCATTGTGTTTATTTTATTGTTTTTTAAATTAACTCATTAGTTTTTAAAATAAAATTAATCCAAAAATTTGGCCACTTTATAGAAAATACTCCATAAAATCTTAGTAATTATAGGTTTCTTCTTTGGTCCCTATGGATTCGATAACCCAAGCTGTGATACAAGTGACTACTTACACCATATAAATTGTGTAAATTTGGGTGAAAACAAATTTTGGAGTCATTTTAGGGAACCCAAGTAAGTATATTAGACACTCACCTTCTTTTCTCAATCAAAATTCTATTTTCTCACCCCATTTCTCTTATCTTTTCCATTTTATTCACTCTGAATCATAATTTAATTCTACTCTAACAGAGTATCAACATTATTACCCCATTCTAAACCAAATATGTAATCAAATTGAAAATAAATATTTATAATTGCCTCACATAGGAAATTTCTTTGATCAAACATTGAATGATTATCTCACACCCAGTGACATGTACAATCCTTAGGATGATGAACATTTAAAGGATAAATTTCCATCCTTATCATGGGTGGTTTAAGAGATCAAACTTAGATAATTCCATAATGTCCAAACTCCTATCCAGCCTAATCCTCAACAACTTCTTGAAAAAAAAATTCAACAAATGGATAAAATGAATTAGGAAGTTTCATCTTTAAGGTTAGAACTACAAAGAATTAAAACTTTTGAGGAACCCATCCCAACACTGACTGACCCTTACATAACCTTATGCAGAGTGTCTAGTTTTCCACAAGCCTCTCATAATTTTTTTGAAGAACCAACCCTTGATTCTAGGTTAATTGAAGAATATAGATCAATTTTTTAATATTCTTTAAATCAAGATGAAATTGTTTTTTTTATTCAAAAGAGGAAAATTTGTCTTCATGGATTGAATATTCTGAATATGGCACCAAAGATGATTTTTTAGGACCATTGATCACTAAAACATTTGGATAGATAAAAAAATAGATTCCATACCCCTTATTGACATTTAATTGGATAATTTTTGGGATGAATCATATTTTCATAACAAACCAATTCTTTTTATATTTCTTGAAGAAGAAAATATTTTTTATTCAAATTTCCAATATTCTTTAGGAAATTTCAGTCAACCCCACCTAAAAATTATAATCCTTATTTCCCCTATTAAGAATACCTTTAATTGGGAACAACCATGATCTTTCAGTTTTCATTCATCCTTCACTTGAAACCCTCAATGAAGGAATGATCATTAATGTATTAGGAAAGACTACAGAAGAAACCAGATCAAGTATTTATAATATTCCTTGGATTTTCCCTTTAAATGTATAATAAAGGATTTTTGTATAACAAAAATTATAAATAATGAATCAATCTCAATTAAGTTGAAGTAGAGAATAATGGGGTCTTTAAAATTTTAAAAGTTGGAATTTGATAAGTTGGGGGTCCAAGTCAGGATAACAACTTTAAAATAAGAACTTCTTGGGAGGCAACCCATCTTCTATATTTTTTTTATTTTTTATTTTGTGTGTTTTTGTGTTCTTTTTGTTAAGTGAATCCACTTGGGGTTTCCAATCTGTTCTAATGTCTCTTATGTGTGATATTTAGGTGTTTAATAATTTTAGTATTTCAAAATAAAAACCTTGCCTTCTAAAGTTCAAAATCATCCTTTAATCATCCCAAAGGAATCTACATATGACATGAAATTAAATTGATCAGTTTCTTATTAATGGGTAATCACTTTAAACTATGTGTTTTTATTCTATGATTTAATTTCAAAACACATCTCCCCTCTTTCTTCCCAATTCTAACCTCTCCCTTCTCTTCTTTTTCAAAATTGTGGGTAGTTTCATTATAAGTTGGGGGGAGCGAAAATCTAGGATTTTGAAAAAACAAATAGTCATTTATTATGATAAAAAATTACAATTCAGTGAAAAAAATTCAATTCATTATCCATTAATTCAATTATTTACATTGCCAAACATAAAAACTAAAGGTAAAATTATTTTTAATTCCTTTATTATGATTTTAATGCATGTTTATGTTCATAAGCATAGTTTTTGAAAATTTTGGTTGTCCAATGTGATTTTTCAATGTTAAAATTTTCATCCTCTTAATAAAAATTCCACGATGCACATCCATTGGATTTTTTGTGAAAGATTGATTTCATGGGTCCCTTTAATCATTGCATGGGGTTTGGGGTCACTTTCATTTTAATTTGAGTATTAAATAAAAAAATACCGCATAGAGTAATGTTTTGTCAAAATGTATGGCATCCGACACTTGGGGATCGCGACTCCATAGTTGTATTGCCTAGAGTTAGGATTAACATATCTATTTTAGACAATGTAATTGAAAATACGTGTGGCGTTCGTCACTTGGAGATCGTGTCTCTATAGTTGTCTTGCCCAGAGTAAGTCTTTTCATATATATTGTGGTTTAAAAAAAGTTCAAAAAAATAAACAATAAAAAAACAAAAAAAATTGGATAATCATTTTAAGTTTTAATGTGATTCCCACCTATCACTTCCATTTTTCCCCTTGAACAAGAAAATGGGCCTCATGTATTCTATGATGAAAAACACATCATTGTGCTTAATTAAAATTGGATGAAATGTGATGATGAATTTGAAAAAAGGAATGGAATTGGGATTTCTATATGCTTGTGAAACTATCTTGTGTGAAATTATTTTGGTAGGTTTTAGGGTTGTTTGGAATTATGTATTTTTTTGAGAATTTTATGTTAAAATTTTTGGAAAAAAAATAATTCTATTTCATATTTTGGAGGAACTTTTTGATCAGGACTAGCAAAACTCAAGTTGGGGGGTGTGATTAGCCACTGAAAGAGGATAATATTAATTGTTTATATCTTAATATGGATGTTTTTAAATGTACATAAACACCAATTTTAGTCCAATTCATAAATTGAACTTCATTTCACATCATTGTGCAATTTATGTTTAAAGTTTCAACTTGGGCCAAATTAATCATCTGACTATGGAATAAATTAAATTAAGTATATTAATTTACATTTTTGGATATTATTTATCACTTTTTTTTGGAAAATTTTATCTTTTATTATTAATGGATGAATCCCAAGGGATGATGGAGATTTTTGGCAATAAACGCCGAACTTTCTAGATAAAGCATAATGGGCCTAAGGCCCATCAAATAAAAGATGGGCTCAAAATATAAGCTCAATGAAGATAAAATTTTAACTATATGAAGATAAAATTATGAGGATAATTTAATAAAACTATTTATAGAGATAATTCAGAATTTTTCATGGTGATCTAGGTGGTCAAAGATGAAGATTAAATTTATGGCCAGATCTGAACGCCCATAAATTCAGCCCATCATTTCAAGAATAAAATCCAAAAAGATAATCCAATTGGCATGAAATTTTGACATATATTATAGGAAAATTGGAAGAATATATTTCTCTTCTATTACCATTAATTATTATATAGTATGGAGTTTCAAATTCATATGTTAAAAATGGGGATGAATCTAGACTATTTTTCTGGTCAACTTTGAAGCGTCTGATTTCCTTTGATTTATCACCCTCCTTTTGACTCTCCTAATTTATGAGGATAGCATTTTTTAATGTTGGATAGAACCTAGGATCCCAATATGAATATATAAGGAGCTGATAGTAAAGATAATTGAGATCCAATTTTTTTCTTTCAATTTTAATTTTACACTTTCATTTTTGTAATCACACCTTCATTTTTTCTATGTAAGTGTTTCATTCACTTTAGTTTCTTAATAAAAGTTGTTATTAAATTATAGGGAGTTTATTTTGTTTGGATTGGTTATTATTTTATTTTCTTAAATTATTTAATTCATTCAATGGTTTGAGAGTTCCATTCTTTGACTTATTTCTTCTTTATCTTCACCGACTTTAATGACTATACATTTTGAGTGCTAGTACGATCCAATTCTTTTGAGTGATAATGAAAGTGTTCATCTAATTGAATTCTTGAATATCATTGGAATTGTGTAAGGATTGAATCATATAATGATATTATGGACTTATATTATTTATTGAATATCTCTTGAACTAGTGAATGGAAAATTCATAAGAAATTAATTGCATCCCTTCTTTCCCTAACAACAACCTAAGATTGACCCATCATCTTCAATTATTTTAATTAAAGTCGTTGTGTTTATTTTATTGTTTTTTTAAATTAACTCATTAGTTCTTAAAATAAAATAAATCCAAAAAAATTACACTTTATATCCAATACTCCATCAAATATTAGTGTTTATAGGTTTCTTCTTCAGTACCTGTGAATTCGATAACCCAAGCTATGCTACAAGTGACTGCTTACACCGTATAACTTGTGTAAATTTGAGAACAACCACATGGTAATAAGTGATATAAAAGGAATAATAATATTTAAAAAGGTTATTAATAATGTAAATAATTTACCTAGTTTTATTATTTAGTAATACAAAGAATGTATGTGGTGAGTTGGACTCAAGGTAAGGGTTCTTCATCTCAATTTTGTTTCATTAATACATATTTGATGCTATACGCCTATTTATATTTATGAGGTGCATATACTAAATATTTGATAAATTAAATCATGAATATACTTTTTTCATGATATTTAAAGTTTCATTTGAAGTTATTATTTCATGTAGATTATGACTCAAAAGTTACCAAAATGGTAAGTGGTTCTCGTCTCACTTTTATTTCTTTGAGACATATGTTATAGTCACCACTTATTCCTTTTGTGCAGTGTATATACTACCCATTTTATATATTATATCATGAATATATTTTTATTCATGTTATTTAAATTCTCAATTTATGTTATTTATTTCATGGGTCTTATGATTCAAAATAAACCCAAGTGGGAAGGGTTTATTTCACAATATCATCATTATTCAAGATTTTTTTTATTTAAGTTTTCACTAGGGAATATTTATCTTCCATGTCCATGTTTTCTAAAAAAGTTTTCAAAAAGGTTTTTAATATTCTCCTATAATTTTTTAAAATCATTTTTACCAATATTTTATTTTTTACCAAAAATTTGAAAGAAATCATTTTTTTTGTTTTCAAAATGAGATATTTTGTGACTTTTCTGACAAAAGAATGAAAGGAATATTTTTTTAACTTATACGGCATGGATTGAATTTCCAGTTGTCTTGATACATCAATTATTTGAATCTTAATTTAAAAGTTTATAAGGTTATTTTCAAAGAATATGGTTTCTTTATTTTGTGAAAAGTTTTAGATCATAAAAGTGATTTGTAGGTTTGAAAGGATATTTTCCTCAAGAATGTTTTAAATGATATTTTAATGGTATTTATATTCATAAAAAACCATCCTTGATTCTACTTATGCTTTATTGGGGTTATGATCCTAGGATTCCATCTTTATTCTTTCTCAGTATGGTTTATGTTTATGAAACTCATTTATTTTCTGTGGGTTATGCTATGGTTAAATTTTTATGAAACTCATTTCTTTTCATGGGTTTTGATATGATGAATTCTTTATGATCTTATGGAACACATGTATATGATTTTCATAATGTGATGGGTGGGGTCTATATCTCCCTCCAATGTATTGGGTAAAGTATTATATCTCATGAGATAATAATGGGAAATAATTTTATGAGTTTTGTCTTTGTGGGAAATAGGTTGATGTGCTTAATATGTTATGGGAAATTAGTAAATTTCCTTGAAACACTAGAGGAAAAAGGTTTTGATTCATGATCCAATGGTCTTGGTAGTTAACCTTGACATATGAAATGGTTTATATACTTATGATAATGTAACACAAATTTATGAAATAAAATTATGGTTCATGATTGAGTTATGATGATTTATCATTCTTAAGATTCATATCTTTTAAAATACTAAAGTTTTATGACATTAATTATGCATATTATCTTTATTAAATTGGGTATGAACTTTGTAATTTTTGGTCATGATCTTATACCCTTATAATTATCTTATTCTTTCATATGATCAACAATTTATATCTCCCATGTTTACCCTTACTTAGCATCTGAGATCACCCTTTTATTATGTTTCCTTTTCACAAGTTATAAAGAATGATGATAAATGATGTGTGTTTAGAAAGGTTCCATAAGTGAGTAATTTTATGCAAGATATTGAATACTTAACATGAAATATGAAAATATGGGTATAATGGGAGACTATATTGATCTTTATGAACCAGTTGTTCATGAACCTAAGTTGTTAAGATTTTTTCCTAATTCTCCACAAATCTAATCCTAAAAGGTCTTTGTATATGTAAGTAATACAATATTTCCTTTTGATGTTGTAAGTTTTAGATGGAAAAAATGGATCACATTTATTTGTATTAAATTTAGAAATGAAAATTTTATTTTTTTAGCACCAGATCTGGTGTAATGTCCTAACCCAAGAGCCACTGAAATGGTTCCCCAAGTCAGTTGGTCACATGACCTCAAGTGCACCTCTCCGTATGCTAGAGGATAAATACTAGCAATAAGGTTATAATGATGGTGCAATGGGAATAATATACCCCCATGATTAGATTAGCACAATGGTATCATATGGATAAACCAATAGTAAAAGGCGATAAATAATAGAGTAGTATAAGATAATAGAAATAAACTAATAAAGTGGATAACTCCAAACATACAATCATTCATGCATGTCCAAATATACAACTATAATAATGGAGAAAACATACAGTTGGTGGTACACTAAAAGTATAATAGAAATCAAAAAATCTCCAAGGTAGTCTCCGTGAGAATCCTGACCTCCAACTCAGTCTTGTTCCCCTAACTCCCCAAGTACAAGCATATAACATAAACATAATCCAATAAACCTGAACCTACAAACATGAGGTCTATTTAGATATCCCATTGCAATAGAGGCCCGAACATGGTGTGAGATATACTCAATAATACACCACCAATGGTGTCTAAAGCATAATCCAGTCTATGAATATAAATACTCCAATGTGCAGGTATAACTGATAAAGTAGTAAATAAATAAAGTAAACAAGTAAGGATTAGGTTCCTAAGGGAAACCTGACTGACCATACTTTCTTTGACATAAGTCGGATATTTAGAAATGGAGGTCAAACAGTGTAGATATAATCTATATATATAATTACAAGGTGTATTCATAATGGAACATAATTGGGCCTATCATAAAGTCTAAATACAAACATAGACCAAACCCAAGAATGTTCTTTGTCTTAGAAGATGCATCCTATAATCTGATAAAATAGAATTTCTTAGATCTTTTACAAGAGGCATTAAAGTTATTAATAAAAAGTAATACTGAGAATTTAATATATATATATATATATATGGAATCTTGAGAATTTAATATAGATAAGAATCCTGAGACCATCTGAGGCAATTCACAAAGAGTAACCCAAGTATCTCTCCATAAGAACTATAAATATCCATTGCCATAAGATTCTGTCTGAGGCGATCCATAAAAGGAATCATAAGTATCAATCTCAGCATGGTGTAAACCATGAGCCTCAGATATCATCCCTTGTATACCACATCGGAGACTAAGTATCACCCGTGGCATGGTATAACCATAATTCCCACTAAGCCTGTCCAAGGTAACTCCCCTAGGGAACTGCTATCACTCATGGGTAAGTAAAACATCCGCTCAGTGAGCTATTCTATAGAATACTATAAGGAATCCAATAATCTCTCCCAACATAATATAAATAAATTAACCTATTATCCCATCCCTAAAATTCTATAAAAAGGAAACCCAAGTATTTTACAAGGTACATATGATCTCTATTAACCTATGATCCCATCCAAGGAATTCCGTAAAAAGAAACATGAGTATCTCTCAAGGTGTAATACAATTCATTTAATCATTAAAGCTCAATTAAAATAGGTCATATTCATAAAAATTACACCACAACTCAAGTATACAAATAGGTCCATGCCCATTATTCATTTCAATTATAAAAAAAAAGTCAATGTACTTAAGCATTACATACTTCACATCTCAATAAAAAATAATTAAGAAGTCCATATCATAAACATTCCATTATCATAAACTATATATAAAGATTTAGGGACATGCACATTTATAAAATCAATTAACCCATTCAATTACCCCATTCTATTAAGGAAGAAAACACATCTTATAGTGACCCAAGATTAACATACATGGATATTACATTATTTGAGATTAATATTCATCACATTACAAAAATACATGCCTGAGGAGCATAATATTTTAGTGTATTTGGAAATTTGGAAACATAATCTTCTAACTTGGTGAAAAATCTTCAGCATCTCACTTAAATGTATTCCCCTTTATAGATCCTAATTAAAATCTTTCTTTATAACCTGGGAGAAAGAAACATAAGAAATGGGTGAGATCATATGCTCAGTAAGGGTAAGCAAGGAAGATATGGAAGCATAACATGATAATAAGGGTATGAGAACATAATATTAAAATTAAAATATCATACCTTTTATATCAAAGATAATTATCAAGATTCATGGCATAGAGATTGGAAATTTTTAAGACATGAATCATAAGAAAATCAAGAGCATAATCCATGAGATCATAACATAAGAATAAGACATGTGATTGTGGAAGACACATAAACATATAAAATTATTTCCATAGTAGTCAAGGATTAATTAAAAGGCCATTTTAGTGGAATGGTTTCACTCCAAAAACCATATTAGTAGTCAAGGTTTACCACCAAGACTATACTAGTGGACAAATTCCTTTACTGAATCGAGTTCACTCCCCATTCCATTCCTGTATTATTGAACCAGGTTCACTTCCCATTATATCATTGTATTACTAAATCAAGTTCACTCCTCATTCCATCCCTATATTATTGAACGGATTCCAGTCCTCATTCTAGCCCTGTATTACTGAACTGAGTTCACTCCTCATTCCAGCCCTATATTGCTGAACCGGGTTCACTTCATGTTCCACCACTGTCATACTCATGAGATATAAATCCTTACTAAATGCATTGGATGGATATATAGGTCCCAAAAATCATGTAATAATATTATATATACATGTTCTATAATATAATAAAACTTTCATCATATCCTAACCCATAAAAAGAGATGGGTTTTCATAAACATCATATCATAACCCATGAAATAAAAGGGATATTATAAAAACTTATCCTATCATAACATATAGAAAAAAGTCATACTTCAAAATAAATTCATAATAGGATAACCCATGAAAAGAAGTGGGTTTCATAAGAATTTTATCATGGTATAACCCATGGAAGATAAATTAGTTTCATAAATAACTTGTCATGTTAACCATAAACCATTCAAAGAAATAATAATAATGGTTTTCTTAGATTATTACCCTAGTGAATCATAAGCTATATCAAAGGATATCATATTAGATGGAGAATTATTTTGAAATATCACTTGGACATAACTTTTCCTTGAAAATAACCTTTTTAAAATATATAACATTTTCAGAATCCTTTTCTTTAAAACCACTTTGAAAACTTATAAAGGAATCATGAAAAATAATTTAAAACATTTCTTGAGGAAAATATAATTTATACTTCTAAATATTATTTTTAAAACATAAAACATTTTGAAAACATTTTTATTTTAAAATTACCTTGAAAACATACAAAGGAGTATTTAAAAACATATTTAAATTATTTTTTCCTTGAAAACTTATAAAAGAATCTTGAAAACATTTTGAAAACCATTTTTCCTTGAAAACTTACAAAAGAAGATTAAAAATAATTTTGAAAACCTTTTTATTTGAAAATAATTTGAAATATTATAAATAAATATTGAATTTTTTTTTTAAACTTTGTAAACATTAAAAAAAATTGAAAACCTTTTAAGGAAACATGGTTTTGGAAGAACATAGATTTTCAACCGAAGAGAGAGATAAATTTAGATTTTCCTAAAAACATTTTCTTAATTATATTAAGTACCAAAGAGTATAAAAATGGTACCATAAATGAATATATCATGAATAAACATATTGGATAAAAATTAAAGAGTGTTTTTGAGAGATAGATCATGATATTTCATCAATGTAAGCAAAATCATAAACAATCCTGATAAACGATGAGATTATAACAATAAACTGTTACCACTTTGGTAACTTTAAACTATGATCCCCATAGGAGAATAACATTACATAAAGATTATAATATCATGGAAAAAATAAAATTCACAATATAAAATTTCAAAGGAAGTATATAATCCTCATATAAAATATAGGTGCATAACGTGACATTAGTCTCAAAGAAGGTAAATTGAAATAAAACTACTTTATTGATTTGGTAACTTTTGAAACATAAACCCCATGAAAGAGATATCATAAAATGGATATTTAAATACCCATAAATTTAATTATAAGTATCATATAATACATTCATGTTTATTATATACCCCTTAAAAAAGAAACTAGTGGTGAACATGACATGTATCTCACGGATAATAAAAAGTGAGATGAGAAAACCCTTACCTTAAATCTTAAATTTCTTTATACACATTCAAGCCTACTATATAATAAATATAAGTTTATTATAAATCTACCATAGAACCATATTCCTATATATAATACCATATATGATTCACTTATGACTTTATATTACTCGTTTATTTATAGTTCCATGTTAAAGCAACGTTTCAGGTAATAATCGCTTTGTTTATCGTATATGTTTTGACATGTTATTGTTGATACCCTTACTTAGATAATTATTTAATTATTTAAAAAATGTAAAAAATGATTTATATATCATACATATTCATTATATATATATTTATAATAACATATAAAATATAGATATATGAAATGGAATATAACATTCATGGATATGGTAGGTCGTACGAACGCATGAACGTTGTTTCTGTTTTCTTATCGTATCGAAATGTCACGAACCAGTATAGGTACCCCGGTAACTCGATAACTGATCCAGCCCTAACATATCCCGAAGGGAATTCCTGATACCCACGGGTCTAAGATTATCACATGGCATCAAAGAACATGCAAGTAGGAATGATTTTTCCAACAACAATGCGAAAGAAAAGAAACAAGACGGTGTGCATAACAAAATAAACTCCACTGGGAGTAATGTACCAGAATACAAAGAGGCATGAAATAAAAATTACTAAAATGGGAAAACATCGCCAAGGTGCCTAAGGACACAACTCACCAAGAACAAATCTCAACAGCTAGATCCACCTTCAAGAGATCCCTTCCCTTCGCTCGAACCTAGAAGAAGAAAGTCTACAAACACCTGTAGGAAAAAGTAGGGTGTGAGCCTAAGCCTAGTAGGATACCACCAATAATTCCATAACAGATTCCAAAGATTTATTATCCAAATAAAATATTTAAATTTTCAAATAAATAGGTTTGAAATTTTAAAGCATAATTAAACAAAACATGTTATACATTTTCAAAATGATGGAAAATACATTCAAAGTACAGGATTTACTTTACAAGAGATGGAATATTTCTAAAACAATGGCTTAAGTGAAACATTTATATAAAATAGTTTATATAAATTCAATAGGCATGTAAAGTATTTCCAACAAACATTTCCATACATTTATATCTCAAATATATATAAACAAGCAAGAAACATTGTCATCTACCAAAAGGTACGATAGTATTAACCATCTATAGGATTCCACACTCTCTATGTGAACTCATAAAAATGTGAATACACACTTGCCTATGAAACTGGAAAAAGGAGAATCATCACCAACCCTTCAAGGATGTGACCCGACGCAAGTATGTTTTAGAACGTTCTCATAGTGTAGAGTGTATCCAAATAACTCACTAACTACCTAAGGATTGCATGCGCTCTCACATGATGGGAGAACTATTTTAAGAATGATTAAAAATATTATCAATCCCATTTTTCCATTTCAAAGTTCCAATTTCTTTCTATTTAAAACCAAAACAGGTTTTATTCAAAAACATGCATTTTCACAAGATAAAAACCAATGAGTTTATATGAAATCATTTTAATCCATTTTTAGCAGTTTGAAATCCATAAAAAACGAATTCCATCATTACACAATTTATTTACACAAATAAAATCAACAATTTAATTGAAATCATTTCCATCAAATCCATATTTTAAATTAAACAATTTAAATCAATGAATTTCCATAAACACACCCAATTCAATGGAATCGGGGGTTTTCCGAATTTCCATGCCAAAACTATTTCAAATATCTTGATTCACTATAGTCTAGTTTTTATTAACTTAATTGAAAGCATATTTGAGTAATTGAATTTAAATCAACAATTGAGATAAATCAAGCAAAAAAAAGATAATCAATTTGGATAATCATAATGGAACCACCTACCTCAAGGTCATTGATGTCAACGACAAGGATAAACCACCCCATCTGGTTCAATATGCCTCCTCATGACCTTATTATCATAATAGTCAATAAACAAATGCTCAACATTCATTAAGGGTTCCTAAATCCAAAACCCACTATTTTATTTCAAAAGAAAATAAAATATCACATGCGATGATAACTTCTCTCTCCTCGATAATTCTCAAATTATCGATTAAAATATTACATGCAACGATAACTTCTCTCTCCTCGATAATTCTCAAATTATCATTTTGACTATCACATGCGATGATACTTCCAATCTCTTTAATAAAAACCAAATTATCATTTTATTTCAATGAATATGCTCACAATATTTTCCTCCGAATAATTATAAACCACATTCAATATTACAATATCTTTAAAATAAAATGATAACACATGTGGTAGAAAAATTATCCTTCAATAGTTCATGCAATTAAACGATGATAATTTTATATTTACTAAAAATTATCCTTAACTTCCAAAGTAATTATCAAAAATATATATCTAACTTTATATATAAATCTTTTGATAATTCATTATCTTTTGATAATATAAATAATTATTTCTTGATAATTTTAAACAATTATCCATTCAATAGCTTTATATTTATTTGCGATTATCCTTTCTTTTAACAAGATTATATTCTCAAAATAAATTATTGACATAAATATCGTTTGATAATTATTTACAATTATATTTTAAATAATTTAATAAAATCATAATTTAATAATTCCTCATAATTATTATTTGATAAGACATAATTAATCTTTTATAATTTCAATTAATAATTTATCATTCGATAATCCCATGCGATTGTCCTTAGATAAATTATTGTAATTATATTTAAAAGATTTTTCACTATTATCATATGATAATTTTTATAAAATTATATTTGATAATCTACCGAAATTATATTTAGATAATTGTTAATAGAATTTATTTCTATTATTTGGGTTATATCAATTGATAAATCAATTTTTTATAATTAAAATTGAATAGTTTGGGTAATTATCATTTGATAATCTGTTTAATAATTATTCTTTGATAATTTAGGTTATATTTTTTTGCATAAACCCCCATTTTTTCATAATTTGGATAATACTAGATAGATAGATAAATGAATAAAAATAATATGAAAACGAAATGAGTGAATAAAATACTACATGAAACGCCTCCTTTCAGGCACTAGGGAAATGGTCCACTACGACTCCTGGAATTGAAGACGAATGATGAATGATTTGTTGGAGGTTCGAAAAACATGCAACAAGGGGTTTTAGTGTTGTTTGAACTCAAGCGGATTGACCCACCAGGTGATATATTGTTTCCCGACCATTTAAAACCCCCAAAATGGCTTACATTCATGTTAAAATATAATCACCCAATTCACTCACCATTTCAATCAAAAAATTACGAAGGAGTTAATGATTTCACCCATTTAATAGGTTTCTAATTTTTAAACCATAAAAATGGTCTTAAATCAAGGTTTTCGGGAGCCCCCCCCCCCTGTCAAAAATGGAGGTTACTGTGGGGAAGAATATGAAAAGGTGATAAAAACATTTTTCTTAATTAATTAAAATTAATTATTTAACATAAAAATTAAATGACACCAAAAATCTGTTGGGCATTAAATTTATACCTTTGCTAGGGTAAATACATCATTCCGGACCCAACGGTGGTATCATATTTCTCAAAGGATGCACATTTTGAGAGATATTAATGATTTATTATTTAAAAAATGGAATAAATAATTAATTAAAATAAAAAAGGTTATTTTTGCGGCGAGGCATCCAAACGTCTGTTGCTTACAAATTTTATACCTTTTATAGGGTAAAACCCTCATTCCGGACCCATAAATGGTCTCATATTTCCCATACAATGCATCATTTTGGAGATATTTAATTATTTTTAATAAATAATATATTAAATATTATTTAAAAACTTTATCTCACGAGCGAGCCATCCAAAAGTCCAGTGCCTTATAATGTTATACCCCTCCTAGGGTAAACACTATATTTCGGATATAAACGTGGTCTCAAATTTCTCATACGATGAACCATTTTGGAGTTATTAAATTATTTTGAATAAATTGACCGTGTTTAAAATAATATATTTAATATTTTTATTCCTTCCTCCTCAATTCTTTGTAGATCTCAGAAACTCATAGTTACTTAGTGTTTTAACTCATAAAATAATTAATTGAATATTCTAGAGTATTACTTGGGAATTATACCATTCCATGATGTGTTTAACAAAAACACAATTTTTCACTGATAAACCATTTTTTCCCATTTAATATAAGAAATTAATAATTTAACACAAGAGGATTTAGGAATTCCCCAAAACAGTAACAGGATGTTACAACCTCCCCACCATTGGAACTTTATGTCCCCAAAAAGCCTATGAAGAAGCCTCTGCATCAAAAAGACAAGGCCACTGTTATCTAATCATTGTCTCCTTCTCTCACGTCTCATGATAATTAGAACCATGCTTCCATACTATATAGACTAGTGGTATCATCTTCCCATGAAGTACCTTGGTATCAGAATCAACAACTATGACTAGTCGTTCAGTCACTGATAAAACAGGTTCCATTTCAAGATCACGCCAACTCAGCACATGATATCGATCAGATAAATACTTTCCAAGTTGAGATACATGAAACACATTATGTATCGACATCATTTGTAGTGTTAGTTCTAAATGGTAAACAAATTTCCCCTCATAATCAACAACCTCAAAAGATCTCAAAAAATAAGGAGCAATCTTTCCTTGCCTCCCAAGCCGTCGATGACCCTAATGGGGAGAAACTTCCAAGAACACCTAGTCACCAACTTAGAACTCCAAAGGCCTATGGCGAAGATCAACATAAGACTTATATTAGCTCTGGGCTGTTAACATTCACTGGCAAACCAACTGAATCTTAGTTATCATCTCTTTGACCAAACTCGATCCAACCATGAAACTTTCACCAACCTCTGACCAACACAATGGAGATTTACAATGATGACCATACAAGGACTCAAAAGGATTCAATCTGATCATGGACTGGTAATTTTTTTTATAATAAAACTTAATCATCCCAAAATGATCATCCCAAGCCCCACCAATGTCGAGAACACAAGCGCATAGTATATCCTCAAGAAGATCATCCAACTGGGACTTCAGCTCTTTCATTTCAGCTAGTGTTATGCGGTAAGAGTAAATTGAAATTGGTTTAGTACCATGTATCAATTCAATGGAAAAATCAAACTCTCCTACCAGAGATAAACCCAAAAAGTTAGAAGGAAACACAGAGTGAAACTTGATGAAAATAGGAGGGAGATCACAACCCAATGAATCTCGCTCTAGATCAAAAGTAAACACTGATATCACTTTCCCCAACTCCAGATAAGAAGGTCTGACTCTACTTGACCTTAGGTCTCATTCTCCTTGAAAGAGAAGAGGTAAACCACTTGGTGTAGTAAGGTAGACCCGTCAAAGATAATAATCAATCCAGGATTTGTTGGAAATAATCCAATCCATCCTGAATGTGACATCATGAGATTCCATGTCGAGTATGAGAAAACTACAAAAAAACTTGACATCTGATAGAGAGAATACACAATAGGGACTGAAAATACCCTTCTCTCTCTTTATACCAAGGGGTATAGTAATATTCATTGCACAAGATAAAATCTCCATAAGAAGATTAATAAGATTAACAATATGGGTTGAAATAAATGAGTGAGATGCACCGGTATCAAATAGACTATTCACTAATGAAAGTCTATAATAATGATACCTATCATGGTCACTGGACCTATATCAACTTCCTCTGGAGATTCTTCCACTGTGTGAAGAATCTTAGTTCTGGATTCCTATGGTTGGAACCCTTTTGTACATGAATCATTTGATTTACCCATATTTTATTGAAGGTTATGATGATATCGTCCCACTACGTGGAGTGTAAAAGTTGTGATAGAACTTCTACAAGTTCCCCAAATGTCCACAGGATCCATAGTTCTTTTATCTTTCTCAGGCTTGAAAAAAACTCCACAGTTGTGGCCAACACCATTGACTCTGGATATAATTGTTTTGTGAAAAGAACTTTGAAGTACTTCCAATATAATCCCTCGTGTTTCTTTGTTGTCACTATAATGTCCCACCATCTCCTTCTTGGTCCCTCCAACACAAAGGTGGAACACTTCACCTTGATCTCGTCTAGTGTCTATAAGAAATAAAACAAAAGGTCTATCCTACCCAACCATTCCTCAGTATTTTGAGGATTAGTGGAGCCTTTGAAAACCGGTGGTTTCTAGTAAAAGAACGCTTGAAAAAAATTTGAAGAGCACCCCCCAGGTTCCACAGCTGGAGCCTGAATGGGGACTAGAGGTGGTGCCTATACCAGAGATTGGACAGTGTGTACAATCACCTCAACTAGGCTCGGGTCCACTGGAGGATTCGCTCACTAAGGTTTAGCAGTAACACCTTCCTGGATTCAATTCGCACATCTTCCTAGAGGCATGATGTTACACAACATCATTAGACAACAAGGAAGATATTAGATTAACACTCAGATAGAGTGTAATGACCCGCTTATCCTTATTGGATTAAGAATACAACAAGTCATTACTTGGCCTTAAGCGACATCCCCAAGGCGCCAAAGGCTGGAAATAAATGCAGAAGGGTTTCAAAACAAGTGGGGGATGATTTACCTTTTTAGAACATACCATAGAACCAACAACTATAACCAAAAAAATCAACTAAATGAAGCATGATAAAAGCTAAGACAACTCAACCATTTATCTTATCATAAACCAACCAAGAGTACCACAGTGAAAACCAAAACTAAATCAGAGTAAACAGAAGAAATACAAACTAAAAGACTACAAGACGACAACCCAAATCCATGCTCCACAAGCTCCAAGCTCCAACATCATAAACCAGCCCTAGTATCACGAAGTAGTTCTATAAACATGTGACACTTTAACTTTTCCAACATCTTGGTATATGACATCTGCAAAAGCACCAATGTGCCAAAGTAGGGGGTGAGTAATGAAACTCAGTAGGTTTTTCCCAATGACTTCCCAATCCATGCCTCTAGGATAAAACTTGTTATCACATTTATATAAAACAATTTATATAAAACAATTCCAAAACATTTCACAATATAACAAGTTCCATGTCAAAACCATTTTCCAAAAAAAACCATCTTTCTCAAGAAAAGAAACCAAGCCAAGTTTCCAATCAAATTCCCATTTCCATTTTGTCACACTCAATCCATTTCACAAATCCACACGACCAACCATGCATGAAACTTAGACCTCCCTATACTCGCGAGTGGTTATTTATCCTTCCACTAAGTCATCACTTAGTGGACTACCTTGATGGGGTACTTCACGCCCTTATCCATCCCTTTTGATGGGGTTACTTATCTCCCTTATCCATCCCAACCTTTTGATGGGGGTACTTCTCGCCCTTATCCATCCCAATACACATGAACACACCCCATAACCCATGCAAATCCATGCCAAAACCAAGTTTGTTAAAAACCTTTCAATAAAGCATCAAAACTTTTATTGAAAACCATTTATTTCAAGTAGAAAAACCACAACCAGTTTAAAATCACTATTTTAAATTCACTTCAACAAACACTTCCCAAAAACACACAATTTCCATCACCCATTACTTAAAAGGGGTTTCAAACATTAGTTTAGAGTAGATAAACCAACCATTTCAATCAAGGAAAACAATTTGAAACTAAGCCTTCAAGTTCTAAGAAATAAGAATCAGGAGGGAAGCCACCTACCTCAACAAATTATGCGAAACCAACCAATGGATGAAGAACGCCAACAAAACCGAGTCAAATACTCCCCGAAACCTCCTTATATTCCTTCCCCTAGTACCAAAAAAACTGAAACTCGACTTAAAAGTCATCCACTACCTTATATCTACCCACCTTGGGCATAGATATAAGGATCCATCAAGAGGGAAGAAGGAGATCTAAGAAAAACTAAAGAAAATGAGACTTACCTCGATCAACCAGCCTCTAAACGCCAAGGCAAACCCTCGGATCGCTTCCAAAATGCCTGGTAAGTGTTCTCCCACCTTCACCAGAAATAAATCCCAAGTTAGGGCCGTCTAGGAGAAAAAACGAGTGGGTTTAAAGATAAAATGGATTAGATCCTTAAAAATAGGATCTAATTTGACCCTGCACACAGTTAGTCCGCACGGCTCGGAAAATCGTGCGCTAACCATGCGATAGTCACTGCTTGGAAGGGGCACTCCGCACGGCCTCCTCGCACAATTTACCTAAACCATGCGCACACTGTGCAGTCTCCTCTGTCCAAAGTGAACACCACCTGCATGGCTTCCACACGGTTTGGAAAACCCATGCGCAGCCCTTGCATCACCACTTTTTTCCCTTTAATAATTTAAAAGTCTCCAAACTTTCCCAACTATTTCTCATATGCTTCATGTACTTAAAAACGTAGAAAAAGGGTTACTTACCAGAAACCGAGGGTACTAAATTCTCCCCACCATTGGCCTTTCCGTCCCTAGAAAGTAGAAAACCATTGCTTGCCTGAAAGAGTTCTGTCCACTACTCTTTCATTTATTTCTCGCATTCCCATGTCTCTTCCTGAATCTGACCATGTTGCCACAAAACCCGCACTAGACCGATGCTTTTTCCATGAAATAATTTCTTCTGCCTATCCACAATCCGCATCGAAATATGTACCAACGAAGCATCCATCTCTAGGTCAATGTGATCCCATCTGATCACATGGTCAGGATCAGGCTGATACTTCTTCAACTGAGATATATGGAACAAATTATGCACTGCACTGAACCGTGGTGGTAATGCCAACTGATACACCACCTCGCCAACCCATTACAGTATCTCAAAAGGGCCTATATATCGAGGAGATAATTTTCCCTACTTTCCAAAACAACGATGTCCAAGCCTTGGATAGATTCTCAAAAAGGCATGATCACTCACTGCAAACGACAACGGTCTTCAGCGATGATCCACATAAGATTTCTGACAACTATGTGCCATATCCATCCTCTTTTTTATCAATTGAATCTTATCCATTGTTTCTTGGACAAGGCTCGGCCCAACTATTGAAGTCTCACCTGTTTCCACCCAACAAAGTGGAGAACGACAAGGACGCCCATACAATGCTTCAAATGGAGCCATGTGTATCGAGGCCTGATAACTATTGTTATATGAGAACTCCACTAAAGGCACGTGCTCTTCCCATGAGCCACCAAAATCCATTACACAAGCCCACAACATGTCTTCCAATATCTGTATCATCCTTTCAAATTGTCCATATGTCTAAGGATGATACGCCGTATTCTTATTCAACTAAGTTCTCAGGGCTTTCTGTAAGGATTGCCAGAAACAAGATGTGAACCTCAGATCTCTGTCTGACATGATTGAAACTAGTATTCCATGTCTCTTTACCACTTCTCGGATATAGATTTTGGACAGATCCCCCACCATATTAGATTCATGAATAGGTAGGAAATGGGATGACTTGGTAAGCTGATCCACTATCACTCATATGGCATCGTGCTTCGGAAGCGTTCTTGGGAGACCTGTAATGAAATACATAGCTATTTTCTCCCATTTCTACACTGGAATTGGTAGAGACTGCAACAAACCTACTGGCCGCTGATGTTCTTCTTTAACTTGCTGACAAGTTAAAACCTTAAAAAAAATTAGCTACCTTCTGTTTCAAGCTGCTCCACCAAAATTGTGCCTTTATTGCCTTATACATCTTCTGTATTCCTGGATTAATAACCCATCTGGAATGGTGGTAAGCATGAAGGAGTTGTTCCTAAGCATTTAAAGGTACAACCATCCAATCTCGAAACCACAAAACTGAACTCCCATCCAGCTTCCATCCTTCAATGGTCTCCCCACCATTGATTTATAAACTCATTGCAACACAATCTACATCGGACTCCTGTGCCTCATTTACTATCTCCACCAAATCAGGAAGGAGTGCAACTGGAAAGAAAACTACAACATCAACTTGGTCTTCACATTCCATACGCATGTCGGCTTGGACCTACATCAACTGCCACTCATCTGAAGATTTTTGCACCAACTGAGCATAAGACTTTCTGCTTAATGCATAGGCCACTGAATTTCCCTTACCCGATGTATACATCAAGTCAAAGTCGAACATTTTATGATACTCCATCCATCTCCTCTACCTTAGATTCAAATATCGTTGTGAGAAAATATGCTCCAAACTCTTATTATCCATAAACATAGTGAATTTATCACCAAAGAGATAATGACGACAAGTCTTCAAGGCATAGAAAACTGCTGCTAACTCTAAATCATGTGTTGGGTAGTTCTTTTCATGTACTCTCAACTATCTTGAGCAATAAGAAAAAAACATTGTCTCCTTGCATGAGAACACATCCCAACCCAAATCCTGAAGCGTCACAATACACCACATACCTGTTATTGTTAAGATGGTATGTGATTGAGTATGATATAATCTATAATACCAAATGTAGGATCGAAATAAGGATTAGATTCTTAGATACAAGAGGGGGGTGAATTTTACCTTTTAAAAATTCCCTTAGGAAATTTTAATGATGGTTATGTTTAACAAGTTTAAACAAGATAATTCACAAGACCTCTATAAGTTCTAATGGCTTGCTTGATTCTGGAAAAAGTGATTCTGAAAATGGAACTTAACAAAAGTTACAAAGATTAAGATTCTACCTTAAATCATATAGAATCTAACTATATCAGAGTACAAGGATGAGGAAGTATAAGAAAGTATACTTTCCTCAACAATACAAAATTCAGTGGAAAAACTTGTAAAAAAACAAGTAATAAGTCTTTTAACCCAAAGATAAGGGTATCCAACAACCTTGGATAAAGGTCCCTTGATTTATACTTTCAAGAAATTATATCTTACCCACACAAGGGTAAGCCCTCGATACGAATATTAGAGTCTATCTTGTTATCCCCACAAGCCCTCAACTATTAGGTAGTCGATACCTATATCTTCCTCAGCAAGGAAGCCCTCAACTTCAAGGTGTTGGAACCTCTGTCTTCCTATCCCCGGAAGCCCTCTATTGTACACAACAACAATCAGAGTTGCACGAAGCAATTCTGCACAATGAAAAGTTTTAACAAGTCGTTCAAACTTTTTGTATGAATATTGAGAGTTGATAAGAGCCTCTCTCTCTAGAAATCACTTCAGGAAGTTCTAAGCACCAAAATTCCAAAAGTCCTGAGCATGTTCAGAATGGAAGTAAAAATAAATTCGGAGTCTATAGACTTAAGAATATTTGGATTCTGTTTTGTAGGAATTTGGAACCTGAATTCTATAGAAATCTGGAGTCTGAATTTCAAGGAAATTCGGAGTCTGATTTCACTAGAGTTTGGATCCAGAACATACAAAGTTTGGAGTCTAAGTTCGTGAGAATTTGGAGTCAAACGTCATTAGAGTTCGGAGTCTGAATTTAGAGAACTCGGAGTCAGAACTTAGAGTTAGAACTCGGAGTTCTATGAATTAGTTTGTTTCTTTGAGGAAGAGAGTAGAGAAAAATTTTCTTTTAAGAGTTATGGGAAGACCTACAAACTTACTTACACCAAGGCTGCAATATTGGTGGGGCTATCATAAGAAATGGTAAATCTGTCATTCAGGAAATCAAGAATATGATCCTTAGAGTTTGAAAGCCTAAGGGGGAGTTATTCGTATTCACAATTGATCATAAACAAAGGGAGATAAGTTTTAATTACAAGTATAGAAATTTATTCTAAGTTATTTCATTATTTTTCATAAGGATGTTTGTGCTTTCCAAAAAGGGGGAGATTTTTGAGTCAATAAGGTTTTCCTTATAACATTTTCCATTCCTTAATTCATGGGGGAGATTAATTAGTCATCAAGGTTTCTTTATGACTTTACCATTTCTCTTGTTTTGAAAATCACAAACACCTTTTCTTAAGGAAAATTTCATTTTATCCCCTGTTTTACTTTCATAAGTAAAATTTCCTTCCCAAAGGAAATTTACCCCTACCTTGTTTTCATTGTTCATATCAATATTTTTATTAAGTGTAAAAATTGGATTCATATCTAAAAACTCAGAATCATATAATACTTATACATGAATCATTCTGTTTTAGGATCCGAATTCTGGATACAAACTCTGATGAAGTTCAACTCCAAATTCTGGATAAGAACTCTAATGAAGTTCAACTCCGAATTCTGGATATGAAATCTAATAAAGTTCAATTCCAAATTCTGGATACGAACTCTAATGAAGTTCCACTTCGAATTATGGATACAAACTCTCATGAAGTTCCACTCCGAATTCTGGATACGAACTCTCATAAAGTTCCACTCTAAATTCTGAGGCCGAGTCCTCAAAGCTTTTCACTCCAGGAAAGGGATATAAGAAAAATGGTAATAAAGATGAAGAAAAGGAATAAGAGAATGTGAATGAATTATATAAGGAATAAAGCTATGAAAAACACTTTTTTGAGAAAGGAGCAGAGAATGAAAAACCTGATGAAGACAAAATTGTTCAACTATCTGAAAGTGAGGAAGAATCTTCGGATTAAGAAGCCATTCCGAAAGTTGATAAGGGTAAGAAAGTGCTTATGGAAACCCCAACAAAATATATCATAAGGAAGGAGGATGTTGTTAGCACTTCAAGAAGAAAGTTGGTGGAAATTGAAGAACAACATTCACCTAGAAATTTTTCAGATTCAGAGTCATCTGTACTGGGACACGATTTTATTTTTGAGTCTCTGAAGAAGTTGGTGGATAAAATTCTGATCTTTCCTATAATAGACTCCAGATGCCAGATGCTTCAGCACAACTTAAATCAGAAGTCAGAATCCATATCCATGGTGATGGATAAATGTTTGAAGATTGAGGCTGATCATAAATTTTTTTTTATCAATTATGAGGTCCATAGAAAATATTGCAGCAAAATGACTTTATGGTCAAAGAAAATTGATGAGGATTTGACAGAGCTTGATACCTTTAATAATGATGTGGAAGAATATTTTGATACCGAGGATGCCAAGATGAAGAATCTTCAAGAAAATATGTAGCTTGAGAAAAATACTCGGAATCAACATGTGAAGGATCTGAATGGGAAGCTTAACTTTGTTGCTCAAATCTAGAAATGGGAAAGAGATCTCCAGATTGAGATTGAATAAAATCTTGTAAAGCAGGATGAAGTTCTTAAGGCTCAGTCATAGGTCCTGAAAACTCAAGAATAAAGGATCACAGCCTTGTAGAAGCAAGGTGAGGAGGACTACAAAGACTTAAAGAAGATGAAAACCCTTCTGTAGAAGCTAATCCCCAAGAAAAAACAACACACAAATAAACCAATTCAATATTTTGTTGTCATGTCTTTCCTTGTAAAAATATTTTCAATCTTAATGAAAAATTTGGTTGCTTGTGTTCTTTTTATGTCTTTACTAATGTTTCAGGTACTTTATTGTTTTTTTTCATTCCCTCAAATTCTTTTTGAAAATCACAAAGGGGGAGAAGGAAAAAGAACTACTCAAAGGGGGATAAGGAAAAATATAAAAGGGAGAAGAAAAATTTCTAATTTAAGAACTATCCTTAAGTAAGGGGGAGTTCTCATTATGAATTCTATATTCAAATGAAATCTATCATTCCAAAAATCAATAATATGATCCTTAGAGTTTCAAATCCTAAGGGGGACTTATTCGTATTCACTATTGATCATAAACAAAGGGAGATAAGTTTTAATTACAAGTATAGAAATTTATTCTAAGTCATTTCATTCTTTTTTCGTAAGGATGTTTGTGCTTTCCAAAAAGGGGGAGATTGTTGAGTCAATAAGGTATTCCTTATGGATTTTTTCATTCCTTTATTCATGGGGGATATTGATAAGTCATCAAGGTTTCCTTATGTCTTTACCATTTCTCTTATTTTGAAAATCACAAACACCTTTTCTTAAGGAAAATTTCATTTTACCCCTGTTTTACTTTCATAAGGAAAATTTCCTTCCCAAAGGAAATTTACCCCTACCTTGTTTTCATTATTCATATCAATATTTTTCTTCAGTGTAAAAATAGGATTCATATATAAAAACTCGAAATCATATAATACTTAGACATGAATCATTTTGTTTTAGGATCCAAATTCTGGATACGAACTCTAATGAAGTTCAACTCCGAATTCTGGATACAAACTCTAATGAAGTTCAACTTCGAATACTGGATACAAACTCTAATAAAGTTCAACTCCGAATTCTAGATATGAACTCTAATGAAGTTCCACTCCGAATTATGGATACAAACTCTCATGAAGTTCCACTCTGAATTCTAGATACAAACTCTCATAAAGTTCCACTCTGAATTCTGATTACAAACTTCTCTAAGTTATGACTACGAGTTCACTGAATTCAGACTCCAAACTATAATGAGGTCTGACTCTAAATTATCACAAACGTAGACTCTGAATTTTGTAAGTTATGGATCTAAACTCTAGTGAAATCAGACTTCGAATTTCCTTGAAATTAAGACTCCAGATTTCTACAGAATTCTGGTTCTGAATTCCTACAAAACAGAATCTGAATATTCTTAAGTCTATAGACTCTGAATTTATTTTTACTTCAATTCCAAACTTTAACCTTTTCCATTTCAAAATTTCATTTTCTACTCCATTCCGAATATTAGTTTATTTATGATTACACTTGTTTATTACAAAACAATGACGTGCTTTCCATTATTAATTAACCATTGTTTGAGTGACACGTGTACTGGTCCCTCCGAAATTCAAGGAAGAACATGATCGTTGGAGGAGGGAGCTGACCGTTGGAGCTTCACCTATAAATAGTATCTCATTGGAAAATGATCAGGACTTTTGGAATTTTGGTGCTCAGAACTTCATGAAGTGACTTCTAGAGAGAGAGGTTCTTATCAACTCTCAAGCTTCATGCAGAAAGTTTGAACGGCTTGTTCAAACTTTTCCTTGTGCATAATTGCTTCATGCGACTCCGATTGTTGCTATGTACAATCAAGGGCTTCCGGGGATAGGAAGACATAGGTTCCAACACCTTGAAGTTGAGGTCTTCCTTGCTGAGGAAGACAGAGGTGCAGACTACCTGATAGTTTAGGGCTTGCGGGGATAGCAAGACAGACTCCGATCTTCGTATCGAGTGATTACCCTGGTGTGGGTAAGACATACTTTCATGAAAGTATAAATCAAGGGACCTTTATCCAAGGTTATTGGATACCCTTTTCTTTGGGTTAAAAGACTTACTACTTGTTACTTGTTTTTGTTACAAGTTTTTATACTGCATTTTTTATTGTTGAGGAAAGTATACTTTCTTATACTTCCTCATCCTTTTACTCTGATATAGTTAGATTCTATATGCTTTAAGGTAGAATCTTAATCTTTGTAACTTTTATTAAGTTCCATTTTCGGAATCACTTTTTCTAGAATCAAGCAATCCATTAGAACTTATAGAGGTCTTATGAATTATCTTGTTTAAACTTATTAAACATAACCATCCTTAAAATTTCCTAAGGGAATTTTTAAAAGGTACAATTCACCCCCCCCCCTTGTATCTGAGAATATCATTCTTATTTCGATCCTATGTTTGGTATTATAGAGTATATCATACTCAATCACATACCATCCTAACAATAACAGTACCCCTATCCTGATTCCAGCAAAATCAAGATGGGTGCTGATGTAAGGCGAACTTTCAACTCTTGAAAAGATCTCTGACATTCCTCAGTCCATTGAAATGCACTTTTCTTCTTTGTCAATGTTGTCATAGGTGAATCTAGTCATGATAAGTCATGCACAAAGCGTCGGTAATAACTAGATAGACCAAGAAAACTTCATATTCCAAAGACATTCTTCAGCGGTTTCCAAGAAAGAACATCTTCTATCTTTTTTGGATCCATTGAAACACCTTTCTTAGAAACAACATGGCCCATAAAGCATACATATTGTATCCAAAAATCACACTTTGATAATTTGGCATACAACTGATGGTCTCTCAAGATTTCCAACACTATCTCCAAGTGTTTCTCATGCTCAACCCTTTTTCTTGAATACACCAATATGTCGTCCACAAACACCACAACAAAAGAATCCAGATATCGCTAAAATATCTTATTCATCAAAGCTATAAAGACTTCTAGTGAATTCTTAAGAACAAAAGGCATGAATACATATTCATAGTGGCCATATCTGCTTCTAAAGGCTGTCTTCGGAATATCCTCCTTCCGAACTCACAACTGGTGATATCCTGACCACAAGTCAATCTTATAGAACCACTGAGCTCCCCTCAATTGATCAATTAGGTCACCAATGCATGGAAGTGGATATCTATTCTTTATCTTAACTTGGTTGAGTTTACAATAATCCACACATAGCCTCAAAGTTCCATATGCTTTCTTTACAAACAAAACTGGTGTTTCCCATAGAGACACGCTTGGCCGAATAAAACCTTTGTTTTCCAGTTCTTCCAACTGCACTTTCAATTCCTTTAACTCCATTGGTTCCATCCTATAAGATGGAAGTGAGATAGGATGGGTCCCCAGAAGGAGATCAATCATAAACTCCACTTATCTGACAAGTGGTAACCCTGAGAAGTTTTCAGAAAAAACATCAGGAAATTGATCCACGACTACTAGAAAACTGTTATTCGGGATTTCTTCCATCGATTCCAAGTTTAACGTAGCCAAATGGTAAGAGATAGTTTCCACTACTAGTGCCAACAAGCTCGTTGCACCTTCCTTCACCACTCTTTCTTCTCTAAAGAGATGCTCGACTCCATCCTCAGTCGCGAAACTGACTGTTCTGCTATAAAAGTTGATGTGATCCCTGAACTCTATCAATCAATCCATACCCAGGATTATATCATAGAAATACATCTCTAGTACAGAGAAATACCATTTGATCTAAGCTCCATCAAAAGTTATATAACATGCTCTACACACGAAGGCTCTACATTTTCTTTCACCGAGAGGAGTTTGAAGTTTTATCATAGAAGGAATCATTTCAAGTTTTAAGTTCAGAAAATCAGAAATATGAGAAGAAAGAAAGGAATGTGATACACTAGTATCAAACAACACTTTCATGAGGGTAGAATTCAAAAGAATCATACCTCTCACCATATATGGTTCAGAATGGTCATCCACAATCACTTGTTCTACTCCATATAATTGCTTTGTTGATGCACTTTGATCCTTATTGCCTTGTTGAGATTGACCTACCTGAGGAGTCATGGTATTCCTGGAATCACCATAGCTAGCTTTGTTCTACGGGCGAGACTAATTTCACTGTCCGCGCCCTGTCGAAGCATAAGATTCTTGCGACACCTGAGAAGTGTCACGAACACTTGACCATGGAGCACTGCGACAATATCGCTGAAGATTCCCCATATTGTTGCAATTGTGGCATGCTCTCGGTGGTGATGTACATTCTCATTTCATGTGATAAATCGATCCACATTGAAAACGCCCGGCTTTCATCATGGGTCGTGGAGGAAGATTCACCAATCTAGTCGTCTGATTATGATTCGCACTCCCACCTTGGAAGTAGGTGTCCCTCTTCTGCTTGTTCCCAACATTAGAGTTCCCACCCGTTCCCGTGGGTATCATCATACTTCCTCCTCCCATAACTCCTAAGATGTCTCTTTTAGCTACTGTTTCTATTTTTACCATCTATGTATAATCCATAATACAGAGCACAGCTATCTTCGAGCGAATCTCCTATTGCAACCCAGATTCAAAGATGTGTGCCTTTAGTGACGCACTTGCAGCAACTTCTGGTGCAAAGTGCACTAAATTCCTGATTTTAGCCGCATACTCCATGACAGAGAGATTCTATTTCTTCAGGCTGAAAAATTCTGTCGTCCTCTAGATCTTGAACGTGTGAGGATAGAATTGTTTATTGAACAATTCCTCAAATTACTCCCAGTCTAGGCCTTGATCCACCTTAGCCTGCACCACTAGCTCCCACCACTATCATGCAAGATCCTCTAGCATATACGTCACCAAATTTACTTTCAGTTCTGCTGGTGTGCCGATTAAATAGAAGATATGATTCATCCTACTCAGCCACACCTCCGTCCTTTCTGGTTCATAATCACCCGAAAGATGGGTGGATTCTGCTTCTGGAACTAGACGGAATGGTCTACATGGCTTGAATCATCCCTCCAATTCCCCGTGTTCACATCCTGAATTGCTTAAACTATACTTTGGATTAGCTACTAGTTCACCTGTGGCTTAGGTGCGACCACATTCTCCATAGCCTCTTCCGTTTGGTTTCTACGATGCCTAACGGGTGCCATTTTCTATACAAACAACGCACGCTGTTAGTCTCACTTCCTAGAAACTGAAGGCTTAGAATTTAAATTTATATCACATAACTATCACAACATTGATTTCCAACCATCAATATTTTCTACATTTACCCATTTCTAAAAAAAACATTTCTTTCTTTTGAAAATCAATCTATTTTTAAAATAAATCAACCATTCTCTTTTCAAAATCTTTCATTTGAAAATGAGTTTAAAATTTTTAGAAATCGCGCTTTTGCATCAAACCATAATCCATTTCTCAAAATGATATATGCACTCCTAGTGGGAAGTAATTCCTCTAATGCATGTCATGCTCATCTCATTAGCTAAACCCATGACAATGAGATTTGTTATCCTATAAGTGTCTCCAAAACACTTATGTACCCAACTCCCTGGTAACTTGAAGTTCAGCATAAAAAGGTTGGCTACGTCTTTTTATGCTCTACATTCCAAGTTCCGACAATCTTACTCCTTCCTAAGATGACCACTCAAGGAATAGACACATAAGAATTGAATGCCAAGACCAACAAAAACTAACGACTACTTGTTCCACAAACAAAGGAACAAGATGATTGAATTTATACCCCAAGGACCGAACAAACTGATACCATCTGCAATGACCCACTTATCCTTATTGGATTAAGAATACAATAAGTAATTACTTGGACTTAAGAGACATCCCCAATGTGCCAAAGGTTGGAAATAAATGTCAAAGGGTTTCAAAACAAGTGGGGGACGATTTACCCTTTTAGAACATACCACAGAACCAACAACCATGAACAAACAAATCAACTAAATGATGCATGATAAAAGCTAAGACAACTCAACCATTTATCTTATCATAAACCAACCAAGAGTACCATAGTGGAAACCAAAACTAAATCAGAGTAAACAGCGGAAAGACAAACTAAAAGACTACAAGACGACAACCCAAATCCATGATCCACAAGCTCCAAGCTCCAACATCACAAACCAGACCCAATATCATGAAGTAGTGCTATAAACATGTGACACTTTACCTTTTCCAACATCCCGGTATATGACATCTGCAAAAGCACCAATGTGCCAAAGCAGGGGGGTGAGTAATGAAACTCAGTAGGTTTTCCCCAATGACTTCCCAACCCATGCCTCTAGGATAAAACATGTTATCACATTTATATAAAACAATTTATATAAAACAATTCCAAAACAGTTCACAATATAACAAGTTCCATGTCAAAACCATTTTCTAACAAAAACCATCTTTATCAAGAAAAGCAACCAAGCCAAGTTTCCAATAAAATTCCCATTTCCATTTTGGAACACTCAATCCATTTCACAAATCCACACAACCAAGCATGCATGCAACTTGAACCTCTCTATACTCACGAGTGGTGAGTTATCCTTCCACTAAGCCATCACTTAGTGGACTACCTTGACGGGGGTACTTCACGCCCTTATCCATCCCTTTTGATGGGGGTACTTCTCTCCCTTATCCATCCTAACCTTTTGATGGGAGTACTTCTCACCCTTATCCATCCCAATGCATATGAACACACCCCACAACCCATGAAAATCCATACCAAAACCAAGTGTGTTCAAAACCTTTCAATAAAGTATCAAACCTTTTATTGAAAACCATTTCTTTCAAGCAGAAAAACCATAACAAATTTAAAATCACCATTTTAAATTCACTTCAACAAATACTTTCCAAAAACACACAATTTACATCACCTGTTACTTAAAAGGGGTTTCAACCATTCTTTAACAGCAGATAAACAAACTATTTCAATCAAGGAAAAAAAATTGAAACTAAGCCTTCAAGTTCTAAGAAAGAGGAATCGGGATTGAAGCCACCTACCTCAACAAATTAGGAAAAACCAACCAATGGACGAAGAAAGCCAACAAAACCGAGTCAAATACTCCCCAAAACTTCCTTAGATTCCTTCCCCTAGTACCAAAAAAACCAAAACCCGACTTAAAAGTCATCCACTACCTTAGATATACCCACATTGGGCATAGATCGAAGGATCCATCAAGAGGGAAGAAGGAGATCTAAGAAATACTAAAGGAAACGAGACTTACCTCGATCAACCGGCCTCTAAACGCCAAGGCAAACCTCCGGATCGCTTCCAAAACTCTTGGTAAGTGTTCTCCCACCTTCACTAGAGAGAAATCCCAAGTTAAGGCCGTCTAGGAGAAAAAAAGAGTGGGATTAAAGATAAAAAAGATTAGATCTTTAAAAATAAGATCTAAGTTGACCCTGCGCACGATTAGGCTACACGGCTAGGAAAATCGTATGGTAGTCACTGCTTGGAAGGGGCGCTCCACACGGCCTCCTCTCACGATTTTCCAAAACCGTGTGCACATTGTGCAGTCTCTTCTATCCAAAGTGACCACCACCTGGACGGATTCCGCATGGTTTGGTCAACCTGTGCGCAGCCCGTGCGTCACCACTTTTTCCCTTTAACACTTAAAAAGTGTCCAAACTTTCCCAACCATTTATCATATGCTTCATGTACTTAAAAATCATAGAACAAGGGTTACATACCAGAAACCAGCTTTACTACATAGAGTCATGAGAGAAAATATTCTCAATAGAAGGAACAAACAAGATTTGGATTTCACTCTATCCAAATCCCAATAGGGAAAAGACTAGAACAATACTATAAGACATCTTTCCCTAACCACCCATGGAGACTTAAGGTTCATTATGGTGAGATATGGATAGACACTCAATCGCAACTACCTCCCAATCTCGACAAGAATACCCAAATGCATACTGTTATCAAGGAAAGATGCTTAACCTCACTCTGATACCATTTTGTCACAAAACATCCTGGGTACCCTAGTAACTCGATAACTGAGCTGGACCTAACATAGCCATAAGGTCATTCCTGATCCCCATGGGTCGGCGACTAGCACCTGGCATCACACAACATTCAAGTGAGAACGATTTTTCCAACAACAATGCATAAAAAAATAAACAAGACAGTATGCATAACAAAAGAAACTCCACTGGGAGTAATGTACCAGAATACAAAGAGGAATTAAATATAAAGTACTAAAATGGTAAAATATCCACAAGGTACATAAGGAAACAACTCACCAAGAATAAATCTCAACTGCTAGATCCACCTCCAAGAGATCTCTTCCCTTCGCTCGAAACTGGAAGAAGAAAGCCTACAAACACCTGTAGGAAAAAGTAGGGTGTGAGCCTAAGCCTAGTAGGATACCACCCATAATTCCATAACAGATTACAAATATTGATTATCCAAATAAAATCTTTAAATTTTCAAATAAATAGGTTTGATATTTTAAAACATAATTAAACAAAAGATGTCATACGTTTTCAAAATGATGGAAAATACATTCAAAGCACCGGATTTACTTTACAAGATATGAAATATTTCTAAAATAATGGATTAAGTTAAACATTTATATAAAACAGTTTATATAAATCTAACAGGCATGTAAAGAAATTCCAATAAACATTATATTACATTTATATCTCAAATATAAATAAAAAAGCGAGAAACATAGTCATATTCCAAAAGGTACAATAGTATTAAACAGTTGTAGGATTCCACACTCTCTATGTGAACTCAGCAAAATTTGTATACACATGTCCCTAAGACACTGGCCAAAGGAGACTCCTCACCAACCCGTCAGTGATGTGACCTACCGCAAGTATGTTTTAGAATGTTGTT
The DNA here is from genome assembly GCA_963277665.1 of Viscum album. Lineage (NCBI taxonomy): Eukaryota > Viridiplantae > Streptophyta > Magnoliopsida > Santalales > Viscaceae > Viscum > Viscum album. The sequence continues at coordinate 790,591,849 of OY728156.1, read as the reverse complement.
GTAGTGTAGAGTGTATCCAAATAACTCACTAACTACCTAAGGATTGTATGCACTCTTATATGATGGGTGAACTATTTTAAGAATGCTAAAAATTATATCAATCCCATTTTTCAATTTCAAAAGTTCCAATTTCTTTCCATTTAAAACCAAAACAAGTTTTATTCAAAAACATGAATTTTCACAAGATAAAAACCAATGAGTTTCTATCAAATCATTTTAAGCCATTTTCACCAGTTTGAAATCCATACAAAACCAATTCCATAATTACACAATTTATTTGCACAATTAAATTCAAAAAATTTATTGAAATCATTTCCATCAAATCCATAATTTAAATTAAACAATTTAAATCAGCAAATTTCTATAAACACACCCAATTCAATGGAATCAGGTGTTTTCCGAATTTCCATGCCAAAACCATTTCAAATATATCGATTCACTGGAATCAATTTTTTGTCAATTTAATTGAAAGAATATTTGAGTAATTGAATTTAAATCAACAATTGAGATAAATCAAGAAAAAAAAGGATAATCAATTTGGATAATCAGAATAGAACCACCTACCTCAAGGTTTTCGATGTCAACGGTAAGGATAAACCACCCCATGTGGTTCAATATGCCTCCTCAAGACCTTATTATCATAATCTTCATCACACAAATGCTTAACATTCATTAAGGGTTCCTAAATTGAAAACCCACTTTTTTATTTCAAAAGAAAATAAAATATCACATGTCACGACCCCCTCCCCACAAAGTGTACCCCTCCTGGGACGACAATGTGAGAAGGGAGATAATGACCCCCCCAAGTCCCGCCTCCAGTAGGCCCCAGGTTGGCAACTAGCACCGAGGGTATTGTAAACACACAAATGGTAAGTAGTACCCTCTAAGAGAACACATGCGGAAGAGAGAGATAAGATAGACACCAATCAACTCCGAATTAGAACTAGAATATAAAATAAACCCAAGTAAATATATGAAATTTAATGCAAAATTACTACAACTGGAAGGTAAAAACTACAAGTACCCAAAAGTAAGTAAAACAGCAGCAACCACAAGCCCGAACAGCTCATGCAACCCCAAGCTAGTAGAAACCAGCTTGATCTCCAACCTTCTCGAAGTGACCTAAAAACAGTTTACATATATATAGGGTGAGTTTAACAGTATACTCAGTAGGATCCTCCCCGAAGCCTCTCGCGCAAAAGTAAATAAATCATACTAAAGCACAGTAAACAACAAGTTAAACTAACTCATCACCTAAACAGGTATACAAAGTTACCAACATCACCATGGCCACTCTCACCAAGTAACACATACAAGAATATAGCATATAGTAAAGAATATCAAGGGTACCCCACTACTACTTCCCCACTGGTTTGCCGCTTTTCCCCAACGTTGCACATCCTAAGCATCTCTCTCCAAAAAGGCTTGCCCGAAGACACCTGGGTGAAGCACCACAATCTGCACCTCGTGCACCACAAAGGCTTGCCCACAGACACCTGGGCGAAGCACCACACCATCCTCACAACCAAAAGTAACCAGGTAAGTTCCAGGATCCACCACATCCCACATAACGTGTATCATACATCGGGTATTATACCTCAAGCCATTATAGCATGTACACCGAGTAGGGATCCTCAATCCATCCCAGCTTATACACGTTACACCTATAGTAGTCCATAGGATACTATATCCAGAATATGTGTGTGTGAAATAACCACAAGCCATTACATCCCTCTACACACATATATGGGGAAACTAACCTTTGTGACTGTTGGCACAAGTATCTACCAAGAGAAGAGAGTGGGGCCAAAGGGGGTAGTCATCCATTCTTCCTCCCACCAGAATGTTGGGGAAAACACCCCCCTAGGGCTCAGAATCCTTGGGGTGTCAGTTTCCCTTACTGACAAGGTGGAGTAGCATATAGAAACACAAAAAGTACAAAATATATTATATCTCACAACCACACTATGGGAATTAACTAGTCTTAGACACAACTACAGCTAACGTCTCTCAGACTTCGGGCTACTACTTCTAAGACTAGGTATTCTATAAGCACACAACCATTTGCAGAGATTTATTAGATTACTTAATTCCCTTTTTATTAGTTCCACTGTATGTTAAGTAATTATTTAAACATTAATTAACCATGAAAAAATTAACATTAAACTTCATTATCATCACACCCAATATCCACTATACCTTCCAAATTACAACCTTGTCATTATGTTCCAGCAACTCCAACCCCATGAGTTAACACCATTTATTCAATTATTCATTACATAATTACTTTCCCATATTCCCAGGCATTCTAGAAAATCATTCTATGCTACTTAACACAAAGGGCTCAACACGGTGAGTAGATGTACAACCCTTCGAGTCTTTTCTGCCTATAGCAAGAGCGTGGACTCATTCTCCCTTAAGAGGCTAAACACAGAAAGCACGTGGCATAACCCATGTGTCTTCACCTCTTTCGGAAGAAGGGAAAGCAAGACCAGCTGCCTTGAGCAGTGGGGAAAAGTAAAGCAGATAATCAACCAAAGAATCAATAAGCATCCAACAATCACATCCATCCATTCCATCATCCCTGGTGTCCTCCCCGACACCCACATGCATAAACCGATGCATCTCGCCACTCTAGGCATCATCTGCTGCCTCTACCAAAAGTCTTCATGCCTCCACATATCACAACACCCATCCAGGATCACATCACAGCACAAGTAGCAGGAAAACAATAATCACATAAAAGGGGCTCTTGGACCTTTAACAATAAAGAGGGTAACTCAGAACCCTTTTAGAAATTATCAAACAATAGGTTCTTTAATCCATCATGAATTAACAGATTTATTAAATGTAGGTTCCAAATTCAGGAAACCTAATCAGTAAGCTATCACAGATAAATAATCATGCTTAATACACTAATTTTATTAACATCAAAGTATAATAAGAACCGGATTCTTTTTCATGCTTATTTATCTTTAGCCAATAGTTATTAATTAATCCCGGTTTACGTTCCTTATCGATTTCCATCGAGAACAAACAGCTAAATAAAGCAAGCATAGATATCACACTATCAAGCAAAAGAAGAGGCAATAACATACGATAGATATCAATTTATTTATCCAGTTCAAATATTTATTATGTCAATTCCATTATGATCCACTAGGATAAAATATGATAACGATACATTTGCACGTAAAATAAAAGAGAAGCATCGAATCCCCTACCTTAACAATTCTTGACGTTCTTTATCCACACAACGGGTCACAATCCTCCTCTCGCGACAACTGCATTCACCGGAGGATGCCACGGTACGACATCACCAACCAAACCCCATGAAAACCCCATTAGAATCTTGGAGATTACATGGTATAATATGGAAGGGAGAAACATGAGAAGATGATCCCCAAAGGAACAATGATAAAACATACCTTATATGGAAGATTGACCGGCACAGCTCGGTTGCATCCAAAATAGAGCGGAACCAATCAGAGGAGTAGGGTTTGATTGTGAAACTCCTATGGGTGTCTCATAGCCAAGAATAAATAGGAAGAACAAGGGAGGATGATATCTTGTCCCTTTTGAAGATTTAATGGTGCAACAGTTTAAGATATGCTTAATTCTCCATTAAAAGAGGATCGCATTATCCCACATGGTTTGACCAAGTAAAAACATCCCGAGCTATAGAGATAATTAATATAGGATTTATGGCATTTGAATCGGCCTTAAAGTCTTCAAAATAAGGCTTTAAATGTATTTTACATCAAAGGGGCGAAACTGTAGGAAGATGGAAACACTGTTCACATACTCAAAATTTGGCAAAGGAAAGAAAAGGTCACCATTAGACCTCACCGTTAGAGGTTACCAATAGACCTCACCATTAGAGGTTACCGATAGACCTCACCGATAGAGGTTACCGATAGACCTCTCCGTTAGAGGCTATTGATACACCTCACCATTAGAGGTTACCGATAGACCTCACCATTAGAGGTTACTGATAGACTTCACCATTCTGGAAACACTGTACAAGTCTACCGATCTGGAAACATTGTACACCTACCGATCTGGAAACACTGTAAAAATCTACCGATCTGGAAACACTGTACAAGTCTACCGATAGACCTCACCGATAAAAACATTGTTCACTGAACCTCACCGATAGAAACATTGTTCACCTACCGATACTGTTCATAAAACTGGAAACATTATACAAGTCTACCGATCTGGAAACACTGTACAAGTCTACTGATATGGAAACACTATACAAGTCTGCCGATTTGGAAACACTGTACAAGTCTACCGATAGACCTCACCGATAGAAACACTGTTCACCTACCGATACTGTTCATAAAACTGGAAACATTGTTCACAGAACTGGAAATTTGGCAAAGTGTTGGGGATAAGTCACCTTGACCTCCCGGAACACCCTTAACACCGCATTTTCACAAAGTAATGGACCGGAGAGGTCCGGACCATTACATTAGATACCTCTCAAAACATTCTCATCCTTGATAATTCAAAACCAACCTAAAGAGACAAAAAAAAGAAACTGGGTCCGAACAACCACCCATCGAGATGCCTCTCAAAAGAGAGCAAGCCACAAAAGGAACAAAATAAGTTCATAAATAAAAAATGAAAGTTCTAACCATGAAGGAAACATGATTACATGAAAAGGGTTAAAAATTAAACAACTCTAGGTACTGAGCACGTATCTATGAATCATGCTCCCAGGTACTCTCTTTCATGCCACTGTGTCGCCACAAGACACGAACTAAGGGGAAAGAACACCCACGCAACACCTTCTCATTGCGGTCTTGGATCTCCACAGGTCTCTCCTCGAAGGTTGCATCATTATCAACATCGATATATCCCTAATTGATAACGTGAGAGTCATCATGAAGATAATGACGGAGCTGTGATACATGGAAAACATCATGTATCTGACTCATCTGAGGGGGAAGTGCTACTCGATATGCCATAGCTCCAACATGAGCTAACACCTCGAAAGGCCCAACAAATAGGGGAGAAATCTTATATCCACGACCAAACCTTTGCTGCCCACAACGGGGAGTCACCTTCAGAAACACATGATCCCCAACATTAAACTCTAAGGGTCTCCTTATTTGATCAGCATATGATTTCTGATGATCTTGCGCTATCTTCATCCTCTCACAAATCACATGAACCATCTATGTTGTATTCTGCACTAGTTCCAATCTGAGAATTGTTGACTCTCCGACCCCAGTCCAGCACAGTGGAGAATGGAAAGGCTGACCATACAAGGCTTCAAATGGCACCATACCAATGGTGGAGTGAAAAATATTATTGTAAGAGAACTCCACCAAGGGTATGTGCCTCATCCATGAACCTCCAAAGTCAAGAACACAAGATCGCAACATGTCTTCAAGATTCTGGATGGTTCGCTCTGTCTGACCATCCATTTGAGGATGAAAAGCAGTGATAAGGCATAGTTGAGAACCGAAAGCATGTTGGAGACCCCTCCACACCCTGGAGGTAAAAAAAGGATCTCGATTAGAAATGATCATCCTACGGACTCCATGAAGTCTCACCACTTCCTCCAGATACTGCCTCAACAAAACTTCCACTGAGCTCGAATCCTTGATCTCTATGAAGTGGGCCAATTTTGTTAAACAATCCACTGCCACCCAAATAGCATCATGTCCTCCTAGAGCTCGAGGTAAACCTGTAACAAAGTCCATTGATATTTCCACCCACTACCACTGAGGAATCTCTAATGGCTAGAGAAGACCACCAGGAACACGGTGTTCAGCCTTTACCCTCTGGCAGACTAAACATCGAGACACAAACTCCAAAATCACATGCTTTAGCCCGGGCCACTAAAAATGACTCCTCAAGGATCGGTACATATTTGTCACACCAGGATGTACTGCTAAAGGAGAAATGTGTAACTCTCTAAGAACTGTCTCACACATCATCAAGGGAACGAAAATCCTTCCTTGGTACAACACTCGGTGTTGTTCATCCTCAGACCAACCATCAGGGGCCTCACCATAAACAACTCGGTCTCTCTAGACCTCCACCTAAAGATCTCCCAACTGGGAATCTTCCACCTTTTTCATCAGGGATGACTGTACCGTTATTTGAAAAAGATAACCTCTACCCCCAACTTCTCCCATATCAAGATGTAATGCTGACAGTTCTTCCATTACTCTCCAGGAATCACCGGTTTCACGCACAGTATCACTACGTAACTTTCAGCTCAGCGCATCAGCTACAACATTCCCTTTTCTCAGTGTATATGATATTTTGAAGTCGTATTCCTGCAAGAACTCCATCCACCGATGTTTTCGCAAGTTCAAGTCCCACTGAGAGAAAACATACCTCAAACTCTTATGATCAGTGAAAACCACAAAGCGCTCACCAATGAGGTAATGTCTCCAAAACCTCAGATAAAACACCACGGCTTCCAACTAAAGATCATGGGTGGAATAGTTACATTCATGGGGATGTAACTACCGAGACCCATAAGAAAAAACTGACCTGCACTGCATGAGGACACACCCTAACCCCAGATGCGAAGCATTGCAGAAAACATCAAACTGAACTCCCTCAGCTGGAAGACAAAGAAATGGAACACTTACTAACTTCTATTTTAGATACTCAAAAGCTTCTTGAAACTGATTAGTCTCTATGAATGCTTGATCCTTCCTGGTCAAAGCTGTTAGAGGAGTTGCAACTTGTGAGAAATTGGTTATGAACCTCTTGTAGTATCCTGCAAGCCCAAGGAAACTTCGCACCTCTGAAACTGTCTTGGGGGATGCCCAAGACACAACAACTTCTATCTTCAATGGATCCACAACTACTCCCTGTTGGGACACAACATTCCCTAAGAAACGGACTTCTCGAGCCCAAAATTTACACTTCTACAACTTCCCGAATAGATGATGTTGGTGAAGAACTCCCAAAACAGTTCGCAGATGCTCTACATGCTCCTCTTCAGATGTGGAGTACACAAGGATGTCGTTGATGAAAACCACCAAAAACTTGTCCAGGAACTCACGGAACACAACATTCATCAATCCCATGAACACATCCAGATCATTCGTCATGCTGAACGGCATTACAAAGAACTCATAATTCCCATGACGACAATGGAAAGCAGTCTTCGGGATATCCTCATCCTTTACATGCATATGATGATATCCTGACTGTAAGTCGATCTTTGAGAACCAAATATCACCCTTCAGTCGATCAAATAAATCATCAATCCATGAAATAGGATAATGATTCTTTATTTTCACTTTGTTTAAGTGACGATAATCGACACACAACCGTGAACTGCCATCAGCCTTCTTCATGAACAAAACTAGTGCACCCCACGGTGACACACTTGGCCGAACAAAACCACACTGTAACAGACCATCAAGCTTCATATGTAGTTCTCGTAACTCATAATGGGACATACTATATGGAGACATAGAGATAGGAGACTCTCCTCGCTATATCTTGATCCCAAAATCAATCTCTTGTCGAGGGGGTAATGTTACAACCTCTTTAGGAATGACATCAGGGTACTCCTCTACGACCCTAGGAAACACCAACTGTTGAACCTCTGAAGAAATCAGCATCAACTCAGCCATCATGGATGATAATTGTGGAATGTTCCTATGACCCATCCGAGGATCTCCCTCACCAACAAACACCAGTTTCTCTCCATCTGTACCAATGAAGATGACCTTCTTCCCGAAGCAATCCACGATAACATGTACCAAATACAACCAATCCATGCCGAGGATGACATCATATAGTTGTATTTCTAAACATAGGAAATATCCCCATAAGAGGTGATTCCCCAACACTAGCTCACAATATCTACATACTTCAAACAAGTTGACTCGACCTTCAACCGGCGTAGTCAACACCAAGGGCACTGGAAGCCTCTCTACCTCAAGTCCCAAAGCATGGAAAAGGGTAGGTGATATGAAGGAGTGTGTCGCTCCTGAATCAAACAAGGCATACATATAGTTAGAAAACAAACAAAGGGTACCTCGAACGACATCTGTCTCACCTAGGGCTGGAAACGCTAGAGCATGAAGCTGACCACGGCCTCCTCCACGGCCTCTCTTACCCTGATGGTGACCACCACCCTAGCCGCGCTCTACTCTCTAAGGACGAGGAGCATCATGGGGTTTTACTGTGCCTGTCCCATCTACCCTCTACTGATCTAAAGCTGGTGAAACTGGATGGTGTTTTCTCGGCTAAAACTGCCTCAACGGAGGAACCTAGAGCGGAGTGTCTGGTGCATGATGTCCGCTCTAAAATTTCGGGCACTCCCGTTGCTGATGACCACGACCACCATAAGAAAAACAAGCACATGATCCCTTGTCATAGGCCTGAGAGTTTCTTCCTCTAGTGAAACTAGATGTGAATGGCTGGGACCTACCCCCGGGTGAATGAAAACTCTTCTTCCCTGAAAATCGAGAACTCCATACCACAGCTCTGCTTCATGAGTAATCATGTTGATTCCTCTCTCGTGATGGTCCAGTCCTAGCCAAAGTCCTTTAGACAACCTCTGTCCTCGCCAGCACCTCAAGATATGTCTTTAGCATAAATGGGGTGACCTGGAATTGGATCTATGGATGCAAAGCCTCATCAAAATGCCTCGCTCTGGCCTCCTCATATGGCAGTAAGTCTGAAGCATATCGTTGAAGGTTTCTGAAACGAATTCCAAACTCTCGAACACTGGACCTCCCCTATAGAAGGGTAAGAAGCTCATGGCGACTAGATTCCTTCGTATTCAAAGAAAGAAACTCGACTATAAACCTGTCTTGGAACTCCTCACATGATATAGTTGACTCCTCACAATCCCCGAGAAACAAGAACCACCACTTCCTCGCAACTCCACGCAGCATTGTCAAAACCAAGGACACTCAGTGCTCCTTACGAGCACGAATCGAACTGAAGCTGATCTCGAACTCCTCTAACCAGTCTTCTGTGATTGCATCTGAAACAGAGCCCTTATACTTCTGCAGAATCTGGAACTGAAACTCTCGAAGTTTCTTCCTCCATGTTTCTTCATCGTCAACCTCTACCCTGCGGCGTTCTGCTGGAAAATCCTGCTGAACATTTTCTGCGCAAACCTGATGATAACGTCGACCTGGAGCTATACCTGTAAAATAAAAAACCGTTAGAGCTCCTAAACCTGGAATATGTTAGACTCAACATTAATTAATTTATTGTTTTCTTTCATTCATTTTAGGTTAACCTATCCCAAGGTCTACCCATTCAAACATAGGCACAATAAGAATGATGCATGATCCTTTCCTAGGTCTCTACCCTGCAACTAGTATTACCTTGTTTAGTAGCCATTATAAACCTAAAGTTTCGTACATCAGATCATAGGGGGACCTAAACGCCTATGTCTCAGCCGGTCTCCATTGTTTACCTCACTTGCTAAACATGAATGACATGGTTTCCCTACCAACCCATGCAGCCTCACCTGTGCCTAACTCCAAACTCCATCCTATCCCTCAACTATACCTCTGATACCACTCTGTCACAACCCCTCCCCACAAAGTGTACCCCTCCTGGGCCGGCAATGTGAGAAGGGAGATAATGACCCCTAAGTCCCGCCTCCAGTAGGCCCCGGGTTGGCGACCAGCACTAAGGGTATAGTAAACACACAAATGTGAGGCATTACCCTCTAAGAGAACACATGTGGAAGAGAGAGATAAGATATACACCAATCAACTCCGAATCAGAACTGGAATATAAAAGAAACTCAAGTACACTTATGAAATGTCATGCAAAAGTACTACAACTAGAATGGAAAAACTGAAAGTACCCAAAAGTAAGTAAAACATTAGCAACCACAAGCCCGAACAGCTCCTGCAACCCCAAGCTAGTAGAAACCAGCTTGATCTCCAACCTTCTCTAAGTAACCTGAAAAATAGTTTACATATATATAGGGTGAGAATAACAGTATACTTAGTAAGATCCTCCCCGAAGCCTCTCATTCAAAAGTAAAGAAAGCATACTAAAGCACAGTGAACAACAAGTGAAACTAACTCATCACCTAAATAGGTATACTAAGTTCCCAACCTCACCATGGCCACTCTCACTATGTAACACATACAAGAATATAGCATATAGTAAATAATATCAAGGGTACCCCACTACTACTTCCCCACTGGTTTTCCACTTTTCCCCAACGTCACACGTCCTAATAATCTCTCTCCAAAAAGGCTTTCCCACAGACACCTGGGCGAAGCACCACAATCTGCACCTCGTGCACCACAATGGCTTGCCCGTAGACACCTGGGTAAAGGACCACACCATCCTCACAACAAAAAGTAACCAGGTAAGTTCTGGGAGCCACCACATCCCACATAACGTGTATCATACGTCGGGTATTATACCTCAAGACATTATAGCCCGTACACGGAGTAGGGATCCTCAAGCCATCACATCCTATACACGTTACACCTATAGTAGTCCATAGGATACTATATCCAGAATATATGTGTGTGAAATAACCACAATCCATTACAGTCCTCTACACACATATATGGGGAAACTAACCGTTGTGCATGTTGGCACAAGTATCTACCAAGAGAAGAGAGCAGGGCCAAAGGGGGTAGTCATCCATTCGTCCTCCCACCGGAATGTTGGGAAAAACACCCCCCAGGGTTCAGAATACCCGAGGTGTCAGTTTCCCTTACTGACAGAATGTAGTAGCGTATAGAAACACAAAAAGTATAGAATATATTATATCTCACAACCACACTATGGGAATTACCTAGTCTTATACACAACTGCAGATAACATCTTTTAGACTCCAGGCTGCTACTTCTAAGACTAGGTATCCTGTAAGAACACAACCATTTGAAGAGCTTTATTAGATTACTTCATTCCCTTTTTATCAGTTCCACTATATGTTAATTAATTCTTTAAACATTAATTAACCATGAAAAAATTAACATTAAACTTCATTAGCATCACACCCAATATCCAATGTACCTTCCAAATTACAACCTTGTCATTATGTTCCAGTAACTCCAACCCCATGAGTTAACACCATTTATTCAATTATTCATTACAGAATTACTTTCCCATATTCCTAGGCATTCTAGAAAAACATTCTATGATACTAAACATATAGGGCTCAACATGGTGAGTAGATGTACTACCCGTCGAGTCTTTTCCACCTATAGTAAGAGCATAGACCCATTCTCCCATGAGAGGCTAAACAAGGAAAGCATGTGGCATACCCCGCGTGTCTTCGCCTCTTTCAGAAGAAGGGTAAGCAAGACCAGCTGCCTTGAGCAGTGGGGAAAATTAAAGCAGATAATCAACTAAAAAATCAACAAGCATCTAACAATCACATCCATCCATTCCATCATCCCTGGTGTCCTCCCTGACACCCACATGCATAAACCGATGCATCTCACCACTCTAGGTGTCATCTTCTACCTCCACCAAAAGTCTCCATGCCTCCACATATCACAACACCCATCCAGGCTCACATCACAGCACAAGTAGCAGGAAAACAACAATCACATAAAAGGGGATCTTGGACCTTTAACAATCAAGAGGGTAACTCAGAACCCTTTTAGAAATTATCAAACAAGTGGTTCTTTAATCCATCATGAATTAACAGATTTATTAAACGTAGGTTCCAAATTTGAGAAACCTAATCAGTAATCTATCACAGATAAATAATCATGATTACTGCACTAATTTGATTAACATCAAAGTATAATAAGAACCAAATTCTTTTTCATGCCTCTTTATCTTTATCCAACAGTTATTAATTAATTCTGGTTTATGTTCCTTACCAATTTCCATCGAGAACAAACAGCTAAACAAAGCAAGCATAGATATCACACTATCAAGCAAAAGAAGAGGCAGTAACATATGATAGATATCAATTTATTTATCCAGATCAAATATTTATTATGTAAATTCCATTGTGATCCACTGTGATAAAATATGCTAACGATACATTTGCACGTAAAATAAAAGAGAATCACTGAATCTCCTACCTTAACAATTCTTGATGTTCTTTATGCACACAATGGGTCACAATCCTCCTCTCACGACAACTGAACCCACTGGAGGATTCCACAGTACGACAGCACCAACCAAACCCCATGAAAAATCCATTAGAATCATGGAGATTACATAGTCTAATATGGAAGGGAGAAACAGGATAAGATGATCCCCAAAAGAATGACGATAAAACATACCTTATATGGAAGTCTGACCGACACAGCTTGGTTGCATCCAAAATAGAGCGGAACCAATTGGAGGAGTAGGGTTTGATTTTGAAACTCCTATGGGCGTCTCATATCCAAGAACAAAGAGGAAGAACAAGGGATGATGATATCTTTTCTCCTTTCAAGATTTAATGGGGCGACGGTTTAAGATACGCTTAATTCTACATTAATTGTGGATCGCATTATCCCACGCGGTTTGACCAAGTAAAAACAACCCGAGCTATAGGGATAATTAATATAGGATTTATGGCATTTGAATCGGCCTTAAAGTCCTTAAAATAAGGCTTTAAATGTATTTTACGTCAAAGGAAATGTCAAAGGGGCAAAACTATAGGAAGCTGGAAACACTGTTCACATACTCAAAATTTGGAAAAGAAAAGAAAAGGTCACCATTAGACCACACCGTTAGAGGTTACCGATAGACCTCACTGTTAGAGGTTACCGATAGACCTCACCGATAGAGGTTACCGATAGACCTCACCGTTAGAGGCTATTGATACACCTCACCGTTAGAGGTTACTGATAGACCTCACCGTTAGAGGTTACCAATAGACTTCACCGTTCTGGAAACACTGTACAAGTCTACCAATCTGAAAACATTGTACACCTACCAATCTAGAAACACTGTACAAGTCTACTGATCTGGAAACATTGTAAAAGTCTACCGATCTAGAAACATTGTACAAGTATACCGATAGACCTCACCGATAGACCTCACTGATAGAAACATTGTTCACTGAACCTCACTGATAGAAACACTATTCACCTACCGATACTATTCTTAAAACTGGAAACATTGTACAATTATACCGATCTGGAAACACTGTACAAGTCTACCGATAGACCTCACCGATAGAAACACTGTTCATTGAACCTCACCGATAGAAACACTGTTCACTGAACCTCACCGATAGAAACACTGTTCACCTACCGATACTATTCATAAAACTGGAAACACTGTTCACAGAATTGGAAATTTGGAAAAGTGTTGGGGATAAGTCACCTTGACCTCCCGAAACACCTCCAACACCTCATTTTCACAAAGTAATAGACTGGAGAGGTCTGGGCCATTACATCAAATGCGATGATAGTTTCTATCTCATGAATAATTTTCCAATTATGGATTAAAATATTATATGCGATAATATTATTTTATCCCTTATGGATAATTTAAAATTATCGATTAAAATATTACATGCGATGATAACTTCTCTCTCCTTGATAATTTTCAAATTATCATTTTTATTATCACATGCGATGATACTTCCAATCTCGATAAAACCCAAATTATCATTTTATGTCAATGAATATGCTCACAATATTTTCCTCATAATAATTATAAACCACAATCTATATTAAAATATCTTTAAAATAAAGTTATAACACATGTGGTAGAAAAATTATCCTTTAATAGTTCATGCAATTACATGATGATAATTTTATATTTAATAAAAATTATCCATAACTACCAAAGTAATTATCAAAAATATATATCTAACTATATATATAAATATTTTGATAATTAATTATCTTTTGATAATCCAAATAATTATTTCTTGACAATTTTAAACAATTATCCATTCAATAGCTTGATATTTATTTGCGATTATCCTTTCTTTTAACAAGATTATATTCTCAAAATAAATTATTGACGTAAATATCATTTGATAATTATTTACAATTATCTTTTCAATAATTTAATAAAATTATCATTTAATAATTCCTCATAATTATTATTTGATAATACATAATTAATCTTTTATAATTTCATTTAATAATTTATCATTCGATAATCCCACACGATTATCCTTAGATAAATTATTAAAATTATATTTAAATGATTTTTCACTATTATCGTATGATAATTTTTATAAAATTAACTTTGATAATCTCCTGAAATTATATTTAGATAATTTTTAATATAATTTATTTCTATTATTTGGGTTCTATCAATTTATAAATCAATTTTTGATAATTAACATTGAATAGTTTGGGTAATTATCATTTGAAAATTTGTTTAATAATTATGCTTTGATAACTTAGGTTCTATATTTTTTTCATAAAACCCCCATTTTTTCAGAATTTGGATAATAATAGATAATGAAATAAATGAATAAAAATAATATGATAAAAAATGAATGAATAAAATACCACATGCAGCACCTCCTGCCAGGCGCTAGGGAAATGGTCCATTGCGACTCCTGGAATTGAAGACGAATGACGAACGATTTGTTGGAGGTTCTCAAAACACACAACAAGGGGTTTCATGGTTGTTTTAACTTGAGAATATTAACCCACCCAGAGATATCATGTTGCCCAACGATTTAAAACCCCCAAAACGGCTTACATTTAGGTTAAAATCTAATCACCCAATTCACTCACAGTTTCAATAAAAAAATTATGAAGGAGTTAATGATTTCACCCATTTAATCGGTTTATAATTTTTAAACTGTCAAAAATGGTCTTAAATCATGGTTTTTGGAAGGTCCCCCGGTAAAAATGGAGGTTACAGTGGGTAAGAAGATGAAAAGATGATAAAAAACGTTTTTTCGTAATTTATTAAAATTAATTATTTAACATAAAAATTAAATGACACCAAACATCTGTTGCGCATTAAATTTAAACCCTGTCTATGGTAAACACATCATTCCAGACCCAACAATGGTCTCATATTTCTCAAAGGGTGCACCGTTTGAGAGATATTAATGATTTATTATTTAAAAATGGAATAAATAATTAATTAAAATAAAAATGGTTATTTTTGTGGGTGAGGCATCCAAACGTCAGTTGATTACAAATTTTATACCTTTTCTAGGGTAAACCACTCATTCTAGACCAATTGGTGGTCTTTTATTTCCCATAAAATTCACCATTTGAGAGATATTTAATTATTTTTAATAAATAATATATTAAATATTATTTAAAAAATCTATCTCACAAGCGAGGTATTCAAAAGTCTGACGCCTTCGAATGTTATACCCCACCTAGGGTAAACAGTATAGTTCAGACATAACCATGGTCTCAAATTTCTCATACGATGAACCGTTTTTGAGTTATTCAATTATTTTGAATAAATTTACCATGTTTAAAATAATATATTTAATATTTTTTATTTCGCCCTCCTCGAGGATTTTCCGACCTCGGAAACTCATACTTAGTGTTTTAACTCGGATAATATTTAATTGAATATTCCAAATTATTAATTGGGCATTATACCATTCTGTGACGTGTTTAAAAAATGAAACTTTTCACTAATAAACCATTTTTCCCCATTTAATGTAAGAAATTAATAATTTAACACAAGAGGATTTAGGAATACCCAAAAACAGTAACATGATATTACATGAAAGGAAAGTAAATTACATATATGTATATAATATCATTAAATTAAAATTATTATTTCATATATATCATATAATTTAATGAAACTCATCCTTGATATTTTCCATGTTAAATGTGAACGAATCGCATTGCTTTGAGGAGGCGGTAGTCCACACTTTCATAAACGAAGTTATCATATTTACAAAAAATATAAAGCATGAAGGTGTGTGTTATATAATAATACAGAAGAATAAATACATAATAAATATCATATATATAATATAAAAATATAGTTTCCATCATAATTAAGAACATTGAGATGTTTTAAAGGAAAAAAAACAATATCATTTTGTGAGGTGGTACTTCGTCGTACACAAGAACGGTAAGTTTGTTACCCATTAGATGGATGTGTGTGTAAGTGTAGGTAAAAACATTAGAATAAAAACATATCATTATATTTATTATATAGATTTTATTATATAACCACGTAATATAAAGATTTTTGGGGGTGGAGAATGAAAATAAAACAAAAGAGATTGTGAAAGGATGTTACCTCTTCTTTAAGTAACTCATTTTGGTTTGCACCAAAGGGATTTTTTGTTTGGATTTATGAAAAAAGTGAGGATTATAGGTTGAGATGAGGTATTTTGGGAGCCCATTTGGGTAGGTTTTGGATGAGAAAAATTGGCTTGAGATGTGTAAGGAAGCGTGGGGGGCGAGTACACTTTTATAGAGGAGGAGGAGTGACATTCTTGTAAATATTAAAAGGTAAATACTATTGAGAGGTCTCTCTTACATCATGTGCCTACAATAATTGTTAAAATTAGATAAAATAGGGTAATTTTTCGAAATATGGTCATAAAATGTCTTTTGGACATGTTTATTGGTCATTTTTCCTCTTTAGATTAAAGTTTAACCATTAAGTAATCTTGTTTTTACCTTAATCGTTGTAATTAATTTTAATTAATTTCACTAATATTTTTGGTAAAAAACTAAGTTTACCTTATTATAAATTATAAATTATTATTATTCCAAATATGGAATCTATTTATCTAAATTCTAATCACATAAGTTCCATAAATTAATTTAAATTTAATCCTGTAGACGGGATGACAAAGCGGGTTTTTAAAGTAAAAATGTTCAAAAGTTTGCTAAGTTTTAATATCTAAATTTAATTTAAAATTGTTTAAAATGACCTAAATTTGTTTAAATGATATAAAATTGATCTAATTATATTTAAAAAACAATTATAAACTTTATTTAACCACATAAATAAATTATATAAAAATGCAGTTTTGAATTAAAATTTAGTGTTTTTCACTGTTCATCAAAAAATGAAACTTTTCAGAAAAATACCAAAAATTCACCAAAAGTAAATTTTTATATTAAAATTAGAAAAATTAATTTTATTTTTTCAAATAAAAATTATAAAATTTTAAAAAATTATATTTAAATTTGGTTTTCTATTAAAAGGAGATAAAGTTACCTTTTAGAAATATACATCTTTTATTCATAAAGTTAGATTTTATTATTATCTTATGACTATAAAAAAATTTATGAGTATGAAAAATATTTATTGAATATATAATATATAAATTTTATTAAAAACATTCATCAAAAGTGTTTTGTTTAATTTATTGGGATAAAATTGTGTTTTTACATAGAAAAATAGTTTTGTTTGAAAAGTAATTTCTTTATCTTCAAATAGTTATTAATTTCATTTATAACTAATTAATAACCAAAGGATTAATTTTATATACATGTGTAAATCATATTTTAATAATTTAGTTAATCTTATCTGTAACTTTCATTCCAACGGCTAGGTGGTAGCTATAATAATATTTTAATAATAATAATATTAATAGTATATTGTAGTTCGGTAAAACTCAGCCTTGCGTGTAGCGCAAGCTATAAAAGAGACTCGGTATTGTGTGTAATAAAATCCAAACATAGTTTTGTGTGTACTGGAAGTTAATTAAAGTGGTACATGTTGTTCAAGCTTAACTTGATGTGGCGTATAACACAATCCAAACTTAGTGCTTTTGTATAAAAAGTCTATATTCAATGTTGTGTCAAATGAAAAATATCAAAAAAATTAAATTAATTTGAAAAGATATTTCACATCATCTTGAGGTTTTACACACCTCAAATGTGGTTTTATTATAAACAGGGTCAAGGCTATAATATTAAATTCATTTAACTCATTTAAGTTTACCCTTATAAGAGGGATCACTTATCTTATCTCAAACATAATTAGTTAGAAATTGGTCATTTAAAAATTTCACCCTAAGGGGTGGTTTGGGTTGATGTGAACATCCTCCAATGGTTTAATTCTAAGAATAATGGTAATATAATTTATGGTTTTAGGGTATACATAACTAATTTCACTTTTAGAGGGAAATACATGGAGAATCCGACATCAGACACAATGAAATATATTATAAATCAATTAAACTTTAAGAAAAAAGATATAGACCACCTAACTCATGTTCAATATTCTCTACTCATCCAATATCAAGACCTAAATCGAGTTGGTTTAATAGAAAGTGAAGAAGTTTAAAAAATACCTAAATATAGGGTGAATCATCTCACATCATGATAACATTTAAGATGGTAAAAGAAACTGAGAAAGGATGAAGGAGGAGTTGTAGACTCACTGATACACTTCCAACATGATGAACAACAATCAAAATAGATATCATATGGTGGAGATCACTCCATACCTAAATGAGGAGAGGAGGAGCTCTAGGGGAGAGTTATTGTGTGTGGGTAAGAGGAGAAGAAAGGGAGGATAAAATAAAATAAGTAGGTAGGGGAATTTTGGGAAAATCATCCCTTTAATGAGGCACATTGTTTGGCCACATAGTTGGCCAAACCATGTTCCAATTGTTCATGGTCCACTGCCTAAGAAGGGGGCTCACACAATTTGGAAAATTGTGTGTAAATCATATCATTCACCTCTATTAAGAAACTTAGAGAAACCACATGACTTTATGGCTGGGTTTTCATAGTTAGACCAAACCATGAAACACCCTATGGCTCTCTGAATGTGATTCATGGTTTCTCTTAGATGGAATCACAATTTTAGGCAAATCATGAAACTCTGCCAGCCTTCTCTGTTTTTGAGTTTTCAGAGCCTGATGCTCCCAAAACTCATCCAAACTCCTAAGACACCTCTTGGGCATTAAACCAAGTCTAAAAACAACATATTTGAGTTTTAAAACTACTAAAATTTCATCCCAAATCTTGGTTTGTAATTCATCTTGTCCACCAAACTGAAAATTCAAGTTCCTTTAGAATTTTTTTTACTTGGTCCAAAACACGGGATGTTACAACCTCCCCACCTTAGAACTTATCATCCCTGATATGCCTTGAGGAAACAATAAAAGAAATACCCAACTTACTCAGGTCATGAAGTTTTGTAAAAACTATACCATTATGTTTCCAAACACCCAATTCACCCCCAAACATCACTTTAAGTGTATGGTACATAATCTGTTAGAACTTGATCCAACGCTCATATTCAAAACTAAAATGTTGATACGGTGCTCACTCAAGCTCGTTAAAATAGAGACTTGATCATTTCATCATCTCCATAATCACCCATCCTATGGAACTCCCCACCATTGGTTCTATCATTTTAAAGGAAAAATTAGATTCACAACATTTCTACCATCGATATTGTCTATTTAAGTGTGCTCATAGCATTCTTAAGACACTCAAGGAATGATCTATGATTTAGATGAACAATCGACTCCCAAATGACCTCAAATAGTCTTGTCAAGCCATTTTTTCATAAAATAATCATCTGGATCACATTTCACTAGCCTCACCCTAACAACGTGCCAAAAGTGGTTCCTCATTGCACACATTTAACAGAACAAGGTGAAAACAAGTTGATCTATGCACGATCAACTATTCTCAAAATGTTCATCTTATATAACCAGTGTATTTCAAAAAACTAGATCCAAATAGCTTTAAAATAAGGTACCAAAAGATTTTATATGATCACACCCACCAAATCTCATAACTGGTTTCTAGTGATTTCTCTAGGAAAAACATCCATTTGTGTTGCCATGCCATAACATGAATGTAGGAACATATTTGATATGGGACACTTGGATCATCATGATTAAAACATCACATTTGATATCGAATAAATTATAGGGTAATCTCAGAGTCATCAATTGGAGTCCAAGGAGATCATCCAAGGTAGTTTATACTATGGCGTTTACAAGTTAGATGTCAGTACATAGCCGAAATGTCCACATATCAAAACACCGACTAAGCCCAATGATAGTCAAGTCAAATAACCAACTGGTGTGCATGAGTCCATCTAAGGAATTCCTACTTGGGAACCCGGGTATCACTCCAGATTAACCATGCCTCCATAAAAAACTATGATTCCAGACTGCAACTCTGATGGATTATATTTATATAACAGAATGGAATTTTAATTTATCATGGTTTATAACTGATGCTCTCTCAGTGAACCTAAGACAATGTCAGGATAGGAGACACTGTCATCTCTAAAAAATTATACACTAAGGAGACATCAAGAATTTCCCATAAGACCCCACCCTTTGTAAACAAGAAAAAGTGACCAAAATGGTTTTCAACCAACCATACACACCCAAAAATAGACAAAAAGAATAGTCAAACCACTACTGGATGACTTCCTTCAAAAGAGCTCAACAACACCTGTCTACATGTCATCATAACTTGACCATGATTTCCTCACTACTAAGGATTCCCATGATTACTCAAGAATAATGTAATGTCTTGGAAATTCCATATAATTTTTTCTAATTATATAGAATTTTTAAGGAACCGCAAAATCTGACGGCACGTGATTTCGAGGCCCGGAGTGACCGGAATGATCCATTGAAAAAGTGTTAAGCTTAAAATAGCACGCGAGAGTAGTTTTCTTGAAAAAGTAGAATAACTATTAAAAAGGTACCCAGATCAGAAATCATAGGGCACTATTACGTTCAGGATAGTGGGTTTAGCCTAGGCGATACTTAAGTTTAGTCGGCACAAGCCTCTAGTGAGAAAACCCAAAAATGGCATAACCGTAAATAAAATTATTAAATAAAATTATTTTATTTTTCAAATGCTTATAACTCACGAATGGTGACTCAGATTAAAAATCTGAGATAACTGATGAACTTGTGATGGTATGATTTCCTTAGGAAGATACTAACTTTGGTTGGCATGGGCTACCAGTGGAAGTTAGTTTTTAGCCGTAAATAAAATAATTACATGAAAATTATTTTATTGTAAAATATTTAACTTATAAACGGTAACTTAGATTGAAAATTCAAGAGTACCATTGAGCTCTCAAGACCGTGTTTCCCTTAGGAAAATACTAACCTCAGCCGGTGTGGGTCGAGGGTGAATGCTAATAATTTTTGAACTTTTTTTAAAGGTACGTTCAGTAAACGCACGAGCGGCGTTTTCTATCTTTTGAACCAGTGCTTGGATTAAAAATTCAAGGGCACCGTTGAATCTGTATCATCGGGATTCACTTAAGGGAGTCTTAACTTTGACAGTAGTTGGTCGGGTGAAAAAGTTAGTTTTTACGACTTTTAAAAAAAATAATAAAATAACATAGGAATTTTTATTTTATTTTTTTTCCTACCACCTATTGAGCGGTGGTGGCGGGGACCACTGAGGTGGTTAGACTTTCAAATATGGGATATTAATTTCCCAGTTACACTTTATTTGTGTAACCACCCATCATGTAATTAATGTGACACATTAATTAAGTCAATTAATAAATCTCATTAATTCCTCGGTGTATTACTCACCCTTTTCCCCCTCTATTTAAATGGGGCTCGGGGTAGAGTTTTTGACACAACCTCTTCAAACAAGGAACCTATGGTGAAGTGATACGACACCTTCCACCGATGAAGATGGAAGCTCAGGTGACAATGAACCGGGTGTGACAAATTCCAATGAATTCTTCAAAGCGCGGATTCTCCTTCCACCACCGCGAAAACTCCAAAGATTCTTGAAGTAGGGGTTGTTTTTTAATTCAATAAATTCCCAAATTTCTTCTCATCATTATTGAATTTGTGGGTGGTTGTTGTGGGGGGGATCTGAATGGGGTTTATCATTATTTTAATATGATGTATAAATTACCCCCACTTATTATAATGCTAATGCGGAGGGCGCAGGCCATACAAACATGGCCCGGACCCTCCACCGCTTGTTTTTCATTGTGTTATTTGGAGGCGAGTTGTTACAACTTGACAGAACCTTGAAACTGAGAGGCACGCATTAACGGAAGCATCCCAGGAGGACCATAGGTACATCCGGAAGAAAAAACAGACCACCAAATCTCACCCAGTGGCCCGTGGAAGATTCACCAGTGTAGCAGCGGCACCGCGGCACTAGCGACTGCCGCTCGCCGGCCGCGGAAGAGGGTGGCGCCACTTGGAACCTTGGAGACCCCAAAGGGGCGGCTAGTAATCACCCAACCTCATTGGCGAGGCAGCACGCTGTGGAGAAGAAGCTGCGGAAGAAGGGGGACCTGCGCCCCATACGTCCCGCTGACCACATGGTGGCGTGAGGTGGCACCGCTATTTGAAGAGTCGAATGGGTCTTCTTGAGCCGCTTGGGAAGCTGGGCGGCCACCTGGCTGGCAAGCCATGCTAGTGCACCGAGCCGCGTCGACCGGGTCAGACCAGACCCGAACCCATTCGGGCCCAGTTGCGCTTAAATGATCGTACCTTTTGAACTAAATGTCCATTTTATGAACCATCTACGGCGCTAGGATCCTTGGAATGAGATGGTCCTTTTGAGATACTACACATGAATTTCAAATAAATTTGGAGTTTGGATGGGTTGGATCATACTCGAATCCAACCGAGCCCTCAGCATTAAAATGCATATAGCTTACAGACCGGGTATCTGATTGACACACCATCTGTTGCATTGGAACCCTTATGACATGATGGATCATTAGGTTACTTCCTTTTGGAACTTTGTGGTGGTTCAGGTATGGCCGATAACTGGAGGAGAAGAACTAGGGTGTTTCTTGTAGTGAGAGTTAGGATGGATACTCCCTTGATGACTTGAGGCGCGGGTATTCCTTACTCCTCTACTCTGGTAGAGATAGGACTCCCCACGTCAGGAGTGCGGGTTTTTTTCCTCTGATTTTTCTATCTTTGGAGTCAATACTCCCCTATTGGACTAGGGAATGGGTCCTCCATACATAACTCACATAGATTCAGGTACTCCCCTACCAGGTAGGGTGTGGGTCCTCTATGTTAGGAGTAGGTACTCCCCTGTTAACCTAGGGTGTAGGTCCTCATGCAATTCTACAGCAGAGTTGGTACTCCCCTACCATGCCAGGGTGCGGGTCCTCTATCCTGGGGTCGGTACTCCCTGAACATACTAGGGCATGGGTCCCCCACAGTGAACAAACTACCAGAGTTTTACTAGCCTGTAGATTAGGGTGCGGGTCCTCACATATAGAGTCGGTACTCCCGTAACGCACCATGGTGTGGGTCCTCTAGCCTGGACTCGGTACTCCCCTGACGTACTAGGGCACGGGTCCCCCACAACGAACAAACTACTAGAGTTTTACTCCCCTACCGAGTAGGGTGTGGGTGCTCACATATAGAGTCGGTACTCCCCTTCCATGACAGGGTGCAAGTCCTCTAGCCTGGGGTCATTACTCCCCTGGCGTACTAGGGTACAGGTCCCTCATAGTAAAAAAATACCATAGTTGTACTCCCCTACCAGGTAGGGTGTGGGTCCTCACATATGGAGTAGTACTCCCCCGTCTCCGAATAGTACTGGGGAGTGTGTCCTTCAGGGGAGTTGGAGCTCCCTCGAATGCAAGACACAGTGTTGAGGAGTGGGACTCTTCACTTGGTTTCCCTTGTTCATGCCTTGAGTGCAAGACTGTGACTGCGATACCTCTAGTGTCAGGAACTAAAGGCAGTTATAGCAAAAATTTCTTGATGGGGAACATCCTTTCAGACATTCCATTTGGAATGGTTGAGTTGTATCTGATGGAGTACATCTCTCAGGCGGGTGCCATCGGGGATGGCTAGTTCATGGAGCGTGTACTCGTAATCCTTAAGTTACGTTTTGAGCCTTCTTTGGAAATCCTAGAAATGGCTTGTGGTTGGGGCCTTATGTTTCTTTGTGGATGAGACGATTATATCTAGTTTGATTTGTGTCTTTTTATTTGTGCTTTGGGATTGATATCATGATTTGTTTTTTTCCTTTGTAGAATTATGAGAAACCTTCAGGGGTCTCAGGGTCCCTAATGGGTTTTGTTATACTCACCTCTGCACGGGCTTCGCCCGCACCTTTTTGTGTCTTGTGTAGATGACGGGCAGCCTTGACTAGGACCTAGGGAGCCAGTACTTAATGTGGATGGAGGTGACCGGTGGACGAGAAGAGCCACGTGATGAGATTTACCTACCTTTCATATAGGATCCTTGAAAGATGACCTCATGATATTTTTCCTTTTTGTTGTATTTCCATATCAGTTGGGCTTGTATTGTAATGCCCTAACCCCAGAATCCAAGATCCGGTGAATTATTTTAATACATTGGCATGATTATAAGGAATCAATTCCCAAAGGACCGATTACTTTAGTATTCTTGTAAATAATATGCATACTTAGGTTTAACATTACAACTTCAAAAAAACACTAATTTATTCCACTAGAAATATCAAAGCTTCCAAGATTATTCCTGAAAGTCACTCATAACTAACTTCTTCCTATCCTGGGAAAATGAAACATGAGAAAGGGGTGAGCTCAGATGCTCAGTAAGAGTAAGAAATACAACGGAAGATAACATAAACATTAGGCATGGTGAATAATTTAAAACACATGCCATGAGCACTTTATGACAGGAATATTAGATGAGTAAATAATGCCATAATAAAACATAGTCATGGGTATTCTACTAGTCAAATAAACACATAAAATACCAATAGATAATCTCATAATGATGGAATGCATAATTCCGGACATTTTGAAACATTTTTTCAAGGCCTCGGCCAAGATGTCTAAAAATGATTAAGGGCTCGGCCAAAACCATATATCAAAAATTGGGAAAGGCCTCAGCCAATTCCATGTCTAATTGTCTCATGAGACCTACCGATGCATCGAGGAGATATAGAGGGCTCCACCCATCACTTACTAAGTCTAATTCATTCCTCATATGAAATGGGTGAAACATAATCTAAACATTCGTATTAAAACTAGCATACGAAATGTCAATACTTTAACTCAAACCATGAAGGGAATAAAAATAACACATCCACAGTCAAACATAACTCATTCAATAAAATATGGAAGATTTTATTATAATATATTAACCTCAATTGAGAATAATGAAGTATATTGACATAGATGAAAATAATCATCAAAACTATATGAGAGAAATATCCCCTTTTTTCTTGAAAACATTTAAAAGTCTCGCTATTTATCAAAAAATCATTTAAAATAGATTTTTGAATCAAATTGTACCATAACACTTTGAAACTTATAAAATGTATTTTAATTTGAAAATATTAATGTCCATATAAATAAATCCTTAAAACCATTTTTAAAACATGGACATTGATGATAATTATTTAAAAGAATAAATCTTTAAAACATTTAAAAATGATATTTTAGTTAGAGTTTCTAACCAAATGAGAGACACTTGAATAAAAATAATTGAGGTAATAAAAACTTTATAATATCATGATAATAAAGGATTTTATGATATACTATGTCAAAGGACGGTATATACACCATATAAAAGTGAATAGGTTCATAACAACAAACAAGTCTCAATGGAATGTAAATCGAGATAAAGTCCCTTATAAAAAATTTATCCTTAGGTTAAGGATAAATAAATGTCATAATTATGTGTGAAAATATTAATACACTCAATAATATTGGATATTAAGTTTAAATCAATCAGAATACATTCACACATATTCTTGTAAAAACAACACCAATGACTTGTATGTTTAACTCAATGAATGGAAATTGAGTTAAGATTACTCTTATCAAGTTAATATCAATGACTTGAGAAATTATCAATGGAGTGATTATGTATATCAAGAGTATATCCACACAAACTGGAGTGGAAATTACTACATAAATAATAAATAGGTATTCCCCACATAATCTTGGAGTAAAATAGTCAATGAAGTATGCGTAAATCCGAATGAGTGGAAATTGAAATTTGAAATTCCCTTACCGATTTGGTAACTTACGAAACATACACCCCATGAAATAAGGATCATAAAATTATGATTTAAATACTAATAAATTAAAGTATATTACACAATTAATACAATCATGGACAGTACATATGCCACATAAAAGGAAATAGTGTGGTATATAGCATGAATCTCACATGAATAAAAAGTGAGATGAAAAACCCTTACTTCGTTGTGATCGATCGAGTCGTGTGAACAAAAGTTAATAACCACCAAATTAATCATATAATTCCATGAATATAAAGATAATCATGGTAATATATATCAAATGGTAGTACACAATACACCACATGCAATAAATAAGTGGTGAACAATGGAAATCTCACAGAATTAAAAGTGAGATAAGAAACCCCTTACCTCAAGTCTGACTTGTCTTGTATGTTCCTTGTTCTTCCTAAATAATAAAATTAAGTTAATTTATAATTGATTAAGAAAATTTTTAAAGTTTATTATTCCTTTTATATAACTTATTACCTTGCTATAACAATTAGTTAATTATTTGAGTTCATATTGGATATTTTATCGATGTTCGGAACTTGAGTCAAAAATGAACTTGTTATAATTACAATTTTTCCATGTGTTAAAAAGTCCATTATCTAAAAAATTATATAAATGATTTATATATAATATATATTATTTATCCAGTATATATATGTATTTATAACAGTACATAACATTTGGAGATAAGAAATTAAATGCACCGTTCATGGAGACGGTAAGTCGTACGTACGCATGAACACTACTTTCATTTCTATTTTTTATTTTAATGGAATTAAAACATAATTATACATAGTTATATTATAATTAAAGTATAATATAATATATAATATCATTAACTCCATACTTTATACATCCCAAAAAAATCATTAACGAGTCATATCACTTTGAGGGGGTGGTATTCTGCACTTCCTCAAATGAAATTATCACATTTTACCCATAATAGAAACCATAAAGGTATGATATAAATAGAAAATATAGATTAACAAAGAAAACATAAACATAATATATATCATATATAAATATAGTTCCATATTAATTTACACCATGAGAGGCGGTAGGAGATAATCGAATAATAATCATTTTGCGAGACGTTAGTTTTCCAACCACAGAAACAATATGTTCTTCACCCATTAGATGGAGGTGTGTGTAGGTGTAGTTAGAATAATTATCATAAAAATATACTAGTATATTGAGGATAATGTTTTTGTTATAAAATACAGGAATAAAAAGAGTTTATGGGGTTGGAGAAGTAAAATAAAACAAAATAAAAAAAAGAATTTAAGAGAAACAGTTACCTTTAATTTGGGTAACTTCCTTTGGTTTCAACCAAAAGGACTTCTTGAAGTGAATTCTGAATAAGGTAAGGCTTCTAGGTGTAAGAGAGAGATCTTGAGAGCTTATTTGGGTAGGGGTTGGATGATACAAGGGGATTGAGAGGTGTGTAGAAAGGGTTATAAGTGGTGTCTTTTTATAAGGGGGAGGAGGGGCTCTTTAGGAAACTATGAAAATATTATTTTATTATATAGTGATATTCGGCTTCTAAAGGTCCAAAACTAATTAAATTAGAAGATAATATGACTCATGGTAGAAATAAAATCATCCAATAATAATTGGAAAGGTTTTTGATATTGTTTTAATATTAATAATCTTATTTATTTAAATCATTTATTAATGATGTAAATGCTACATCATTATTGTTTCATAAATAATTTAATTTATTTGTTGTCTAAAAATTATAAAAAAAATACCATAATGTAGGAAATATTTTTATCTTTCCAATGAATATTAATAGTTGAAAATATGACTTATATGACCCCATGTAAAATTTTATTTACTAAAAGATATTTTTTTATGTCATTTTTTCCTTTACTTTAAGTTAATTAAAATAAAGTGTCATTATCATTTATAAGTGGCTCAATGGGGTCCCGAAATCGACCCAAGGATGCACATGGTTAGCCATGACTCATAAAATAAGTTTAAGACAAGTTTTAAGGTAATTTATTATTATTATAATATTCTTTTTACCTTGAATTACCTTATTTACCTTTAACTGCAGTAAATAAAAGTCAAAAGCTATTATTCACCAAAAATTATTTTCATCTTATTGAACCACATTTTAATTAATAATAACAACCATTTATGTCGGATTTTCTAAATTCAATTCACAGAAGTGGTAAAATTTCATTTAAATGAAATGGTCGGATTTTTAACTACTACTTAGTGGTTTCACTATTCATCAAAATTTGAAGTTTTTTAGAAAAATACCAAAAATTAAGCCTAAGATATATTTGATATTCATAATTCAAAAATGATTTCTATTTTACCAAATTCAAAACATAGAAGTTGGATTAATTAATTTAAAATTAATTCTCATTGTCAAAACAAATAGCGTGTTTTTAAGAAACAATAACTATCAAAAGATTGACACTTGTTTCTGTATAATTTAAAAATGAAATCAATTCCAATGACACACATTGAATTAAAGGGTAAAAATATTATATAATTACACTTTAAAACCAATTTAAAATAAAATCTAACCTTATAAATAAATTAGATTAAAAGGCAGTTTTGAATTAAAATACAGTATTTCTCACTATTCATAAAAAAATGAATATTATTAGAAAAATACCAAAATTTCATCCAGAGTAAATTTTCATGCCCTGGTTCTAAAGAAGAATTTTATTTTGTCAAATTTAATATGTAAAAGGGTCAAATATTGGATTTAAAAAGGGTTCTCCATTAAAATGTGGTAAAATTGATTTTTTTTTAAATACATTTTTTATCGGAAAAATTGAATTTGTTATTATAATATGTCTAATAAACACATAATACATAAGTTAAAATTATATGGAGTATATAAAATTTAAAATCCATTTAATACTATTCATAACCGCTTTTGAACGTTTAGTTTGGTAAGTCGTGGTGCGCTCGAACTCGGTGTTGCGTGTAGTGCAAGCTATTTAATTTAAAGAAAGTAACTTACTATAAAATTTTGGGGTGTTAAATTCTCCCCTCCTTAAATAAATTGTGTCCTCGCAAGTTGAAATTTTTCTTCGAAAATAAAAGGTTAAAAATATACAAATACCTTTGTGGAAAACCCACATCGGAAATTGGGTTAATAAAATTTAGTCTTAATAAGAGGGAAAGGGAGATGAAAAAGTCACCACCACATTGTGATCTCAATCAGGAGAACATTGGTGGAAATTAGAGACACATAATTGGAGGAAAACATAAATATTTATATGGAGTGATTGAGGTCATCAATCACAAACAAGCGTAAAATTGAGGGGCTCAAAGCCATCAAGCTATGATGATTTAAAATATCATTGGTCTAACAAAACATAAAGCATTAGGATAAAATATTTTTTGTTTTAAGATACCTTCCCTAAAGTTTAATAATTAATTTATTCATATAATAAGAGAGAGAAAAATATACTTGACAAGTAGAGTTTCATCCTTAATCTAATTCTTACCACAAAATCATCTTTCACTCCAAATGATGAGTATTAAATATGACTTGGTCACACTTGAAGCGCTAGAATCAACTTATAAAGAATCACATAATCCACAATGGATGAACTATATATTTTTCTTTATAGATTAACCAAAACCAAAATGGTTAGTAAAAGATCAAATGATCCTAAAAGGATGATACTTTAGAGAAATAAATACTAATCTTAATTTCTAAAATTAAACCAACAATACCCAAAGTTCAATAAATACCATTCAATAAAAAATTGTCCATAAAATTTTTCAATATAATCCAAACTATTATTGAAACCAAAAACTCAGAAGAATTTGTTTACATAGTCTTCCACGTTAAATTGTATCTCCAAATAATATCGACTACTCTTAAAGTCGCATACTTAAAAGTAATTAACCTAATCACATATTCTCTATGATAGGTTAATCATTTCTATAAATAACCCAAATAACTATAAATCCACAATAAAAACATAGATAAAAATCCACCATTACACCTCAAATGAAATCCCATAGTATTCTATTTTCCTTAGACATATAGTGTTCCCAACAGAGTGAACGTCTTCCAAAATAACATTTATCACTTAATCACCAAATCATTTTCCTATACTAAGGATATCCATTTGATAATACATAGGGTCCCAAATCAACTTAATAAAATCATTTAACTAAAAATAATTTGTCACACTAACCAGGGACTTCATGTAGTCCAGTGGTAGGCGATAAATCCTAATTGCACTCTGGTTATGGGTTTGATTCCCGCAGCTTTGTCTGACACGATTGGTTGTCACATGGTCTGTGTGTTGTCCTTTTTCAAAAACTATATAATTTTATAATATTCTGAAAAATGAGATAAATTCCTCAAAAATAACCCTAACATATTTTAACCATAAATGTTATCTCATACCTCTCATTTTCATCTTAAAAATTAATAACCTATAATTGCCTCAAATTCAAGGATCATATAAACCCAAATGGTTATTTAGAACTATATCCACAAAATAAAATATAATTCTTCCTAGAATAGTATTTTCATGTAACAAACTACATGGTTACACATACAAGATAATAGTCTTCCAAAGTAATCCCATACTTTTAAACATTTCTCCATCCCTTTATTTCCAAATAGGTTCTTCCTTGACTTAGAGGTTATCCTATCGAATAGGGAATTGAATCAGTTAATTCCAAGGTCCCTTAAATTTACGACAAATGACTGTAATTGGATTCTTAGGATCATTTTTATTTTCTTCCATAGTACTCTTCATTTTTCTTCGGCAATTATTTACTTTATGTCATTCTTTACCACACACAATACATTTCTTTGTTCCATTGAGACACTTTCCTAGGTGCCTCCTTCCACATTTCCTACATGATGGAAATTGAGCTTTCTTTTCTCCATGGTCTCCACTGCTGGAGATCTTATCATTCAACACCTTTCTCTTCTTTTTTGAGTCTAAGAGTGGGTTAATATATATGTTTTTTATCATATTTTTTGAAAATTGATTCGACATGTACACAATATCTTTACTCCTATAAACATTAAATTTCGTTTCTCATTTCCACCACCGTTCCCACCTTGTACATCATGTTCAATGTTACTATGACTTCCTTGGAATCCATCCATTTACTAACACAAGAAAGCATAGTGTGAGTCATAAAATAATTTAAAGAATATCATAACACCTTATTTTCAATATAAAATACCTTAGGATTAACCAAGGTTATTTATTCTAATCTTATATTAAAATCCTTCAAATAGGTTTGTAAAGAAAATTTGAATTATCCTAACCATATCGCCCGAGAGTGTTGTAACCAAGAGTGCAACAAGGCCCATTGTCGTGCACTAGTTCCCGTTCGAGTCTAGCTCAAAGTGGTGTTTTCAGGTTTTACCCCTAGGTACATCTATGCCAGAGCATCCTCTACCTGCTCGTATCTAGACAGGGATGTATTTCTTGGAAAACTCAAAAAATATTTATAGTACCAATATTCTAGTAAGTTATTCTATAATAATCCTCAAATTCTATCTTAAGGTAATGTTCTCTAATTAGAGTTTTTCTAAATCTAGCTTCCAAGGTTTGTACTAAACTTCCTCTGATACCAACTGTAACACCCCGACCCCAGAATCCAGTAGACGGTGCATTATTTTAATACATTAGAATGATTATAAGGAATCAAGTCCCAAAGGACTGATTAGTTTCGTAGTCTTGGAAACATTATGCATACTTAAGTTCAACATTACAACTTGAAAATAAAGACAATACTAATTTATTCCATTAGAAACATCCAAGCTTCCAAGATTATTCCTTCAAGTCACTCATAACTAACTTCTTCATATCTTGGGAAAATGAAACATTAGAATTGGGTGAGCACAGATGCTCAGTAAGAATAAGAAATATAGCGGAAGATAACATAAACATTAGGCATGGTGAATAATTGAAAACACATGCCTTAATTAATAATAAACATGATCACTTTATGGCAGGAATATGAGAAGAATAAATAATGTCATAATAAAACATAGTCATGGGTATTCTACTAGTCGAATAACCACATGAAATATCAATAGCTAATCTCATAATGATGGAATGAATAATGCCAGACATTCTGAAACATTTTTTCAAGGCCTTGTCCAAGACGTCTAAAAATGATTAAGGCCTCGGCCAAAACCATATATCAAAAATTGGGAAAGGCCCTGGCCAATTCCATGTCCAATTGTCTCATGAGACATAATAATGCATCGAGGAGCTATATCAGGCTCCACCCATCACTTACTAAGTCCAATTCATTCCTCATATAAAATGGGTGAAAGATAATCTAAACATTCTTACTAAAACTAGCATACGAAATGTCAATACTTTAACTCAAACCATGAATGGAATAAAAATATCACACCCACAGTCAAAAATAAATCATTAAATAAAATATGGAATGTTTTATTATAATATATTAACCCCAATCGAGAATAATGAAGGATATTGACATAGATGAATATAATCATCAAAACTATATGAGATAAATATCCCCCTTTTTCTTGAAAACATTTAAAAGTCTCACTATTTATCAAGAAGTCATTTAAAATAGATTTTTGATTAAAAGTTTCCCATACCACTTTGAAACTTTTAAAATGGATTTTAATTTGAAAACATTAATTCCATATAAATAAATCCTTAAAACCATTTTTAAAACATGGAGATTGATGAGAAAGATTTAGAAGAATAAATCTTTAAAACATTTAAAAATAATATTTTAGTTAGAGTTTCTAACCAAATGAGAGATGCTTGAATAAAAATAATTGAGGTAATAAAAACTTTAAAATATCACGATAATAAAGGATTTCATGATATTCTATGTCAAAGTATAGTATATACACAGTATAAAAGTGAATAGGTGCATAACAACAAAGAAGTCTCAATGGAATGTAAATCGAGATAAAGTCCCTTATAAAAACGGTATCCTTAGGTTAAGGATAAATCAATGACATAATAATGTGTGAAAAATATAAATACACTTAATATGATTTGATATTAAGTGTAAATAAATCATAGTAAATTCACACATATTCTTGTAAAAACAACACCAATGACTTGGATGTTTAACTCAATGAATGGAAATTGAGTTAAGATTACTCTTATCAAGTTTATATCAATGACTTGAGAAATTATAAATGGAATTATTATGTGTATCAAGAATATATCCACAAAAAGGGGAGTTTAAATTACTACATAAATAATAAATAGTGATTCCCCACATAATCTTGGAGTAAAATAGTCAATGAAGTATGCATAAATCTGAATGAGTGGAAATTGAAATTTGAAATTCCCTTACAGATTTGGTAACTTACGAAACATACTCACCATGAAATAAGGATCATAAAATGATGATTTAAATACTCATAAATTAAATCATATTACACAATTAATACAATAATGGATAGTACATATGCCATATAAAAGGAAATAGTGGCCAATGTTACATGAATCTCACATGAATAAAAAGTGAGATGAAAAACCATTACTTCGTTGTGATCAATCGAGTCGTATGACAAAAAGTTAATAACCACCAAATTAATCACACAATAACATGAATAAAAAGATAATAATTTTAATATATATCAAATTTAAGTACACAATACACCAAATGCAATAAATAAGTGGCAAACAATGGAAATCTCCCAGAATTAAAAGTGAGATAAGAAACCCCTAACCTCAAGTCCGACTTGTCTTGTATGTTCCTTGTTCTGCCTAAATAATAAATGTAAGTTAATTTATACTTTATTAAGAAAATTTTTAAAGTTTATTATTCCTTTTATATAACTTATTACCTTTCTATAAAAATTAGTTATTTATCTGATTTCATATTGGATATTTTATCGATGTTCAGAAATTGATACAAAAATGAACTTGTTATAATTACAATTTTTCCATGTGGTAAAAGTCCATTATCTCTAGAATGATATAAATTATTTAGATATAATATATATATATTATATATCTAGTATATATATTTATTTATAACATTACATAACATTTGGAGATAAGAAATGAAATGCAGCGTTCATGGAGACGGTAAGTCGTACGTACGCATGAACGCTACTTTCATTTATATTTTGTATTTTAATGGAATTAAAACATAATTATACACAGGTATATTATAATTTCAGTATAATATAATATATAATATTATTAAATTAATACTTTATATGTACCACACAAGTCATTAATGAGTCATATCACTTTGAGGGGGCGGTAGTCCGCACTTCCTCAAATGAAATTATCGCGTTTTGCCCATAATGGAAACCATAAAGGTGTGATATAAATGAAAAATACAGAAGAACAAATAAAACATAAACATAATATATATCATATATAAATACATTTCCATATTAATTGACACCATGAGAGGTGGTAGAAGATAATCGAACAATCATCATTTCGTGAGGCGTTAGTTTTCCAACCAAAAAAACAATATATTTTTCACCCATTAGATAGAGGTGTGTGTATGTGTAGTTAGAATACTTCTCATAAAAACATCCTAGTATATTTAGTATACTAGTTTTGTTATAAAATAAATGAATAAAAAGAGTTTAGGGGGTTGGAGAAGTAAAATAAAACAAAATCAAACAAAAGAATTTAAGAGAAACGGTTACCTTTAATTTGGGTAACTTCCTTTGGTTTCAACCAAAAGGACTTCTTGAAGTGACTTATGCCTAAGGTAAGGCTTCTAGGTGTAAGATAGGGATCTTGAGAGCTTATTTGGGCAGGTTTTGGACGATCCAAAGGGATTGAGAGGTGTGTGGAATGGGTTAGAAGTAGTGTTCTTTTATAAGGGAGAGGAGGGGCTCTTTAGGAAAGTGTGAAAATATTATTTTATTATATAGTGATATTTGGTTTCTAAAGGTCAAAAACTAATTAAAGTAGAAGATAAGATGACTCATGGTTGAAATAAAATCATCCAATAATAATTGGAAAGGTTTTATATATTGTTTTAATATTTATAATCTTATTTATTTAAATCATTTATTAATGAGGTAATACTACATCATTATTATGTCATAAATAATTTAATTTATTTTATGTCTAAAAATTATAAAAAAAATATGTTAATGTAGGAAATATTTTTATGTTTCCAATGAATATTAATATTTGAAAATATGACTTATATAACCCCATGTAAAAATTGACTTACTAAAAGATATTTGTTTATGTCATTTTTCCCTTTACTTTAAATTAATTAAAATAAAGTATCATTATCATTCATAAGTGACTAAATGGGGTCCCAAAATCAACCCAAGGATTCCCATGGTAGGCCATGACTCATCCAATAATGTTAGGACAAGTGTTAAGGTAATTTTTTATTATTATAATATTCTTTTTACCTTGAATTACCCTATTTACCTTTAACCGCGGTAAATAAAAGTCAAAAGTTACTATTCACCAAAAATTATTTTCATCTTATTGAAGCAAATTTTACTTACTAATAACAAACATGTTTGTCATATTTTCTAAATTCAATTCACAGAAGTGGTAAAATTTAATTTAAATGAAAACGTCGGATTTTTAACTACTACTTAGTGGTTTCACTATTCATAAAAAATTTAAGTTTTTCAGAAAAATACCAAGAATTCAGCCTAAGATATATTTGATATTAATAATTCAAAAATTATTTCTATTTTACCAAATTCAAAACATATAAGTTGGATTAATTAATTTAAAATTAATTCTCATTGTTAAAACAAATAGCGTGTTTTTAAGAAATAATAACTATCAAAAGATTGACACTTGTTTATGTATAATTTAAAAGTGAAATAAATTACAATGAACCAAAATGGATTAAAGGATAAAAATATAATCTAATTAAACTTCAAAACCAATTTAAAATATAATTTATCCTTATAAATAAATTAGATTAAACGGCAGTTTTGAATTAAAATACAGCATTTCCCACTATTCATAAAAAATGAATATTATTAGAAAAATACCAAAATTTCATCCAAAGTAAATTTTCATGCCCCGATTATAAAGAAGAATTTTATTTTGTCAAATTGAATATGTAAAAGGGTCAAATATTGGATTTAAAAAGGGTTCGCCACTAAAATGTGGTAATATTGATTTTTTTTTGAAAAATACATTTTTTATCTGGAAAATTGAATTTGTTCTTATAATATGTCTAATAAACACGTAATACATAAGTTAAAATTATATGGAGTATATAAAATTCAAAATCCAGTTAATACTATTCATAACCGCTTTTGAACGGCTAGTTTGGTAAGTCGTGGTGCGCTCGAACTCAGTGTTGCGTGTAGCGCAAGCTATTGAATTTAAAGAAAATAACTTACTATGAAATCTTAGGGTGTTACATGTATTTTGGCCCCTTATTTTCAGTACTTACCCTTACACTCAGTTGTGGTATCTAGTTGTGGTTGCACCTTACTCTTCCGTTGTGTTTTACTTTTTCATAGTGTACCCTTCTTGTATGTGTATAGGTTTTGAGGAAATGCCTTCCCATTTTATGGAAATGTCTTTCTAGTGCTAGTCACAAACCCCTGGCCTATGGAAGGCGGGCTTTGGGTAGTCACGGCACGGGCCCTAGGGGATGGGTCGTGACAAAGTGGTATCAAAAGAGTCGGTTCTACCAAAGAACTAGGACTCTGATCTTTCTAATGGAGCAATAGTGTTAAGTGTTTTGAGTGTGGTTTTCAGTTAGGGGAGTCCAGTGTTGGTGTGGCAGTCGACCTATCCATACACTAGAACCCTGAATTTTGATTTCCAACTTAGCGCACGAAAACACTGATTGCGTGTGTTTTGGTAATGTTTTTACTTTGATCTCTTTTGAGTCAGCTCACCAGGTATAACTTATTGATCATGGTTCATCTTGATTCTCTTTCAAGATGCCTCCACGCAGATAGCAAGCCAAGATTCCAGTGTGTGACCACGAGGATGGCCCGTAGAGTGATGAGGCTTCAGTACAGGGAATGTTGCCCGAGATGGTACCTTCGGGTGGTGTCCCAGTGATACCACTGCTCGTTGGTCAATAGTTACTACTGTCACTATTGGTAGAGGACACTTATAGGCTCAGTTCCTTACACAAGTTTTAGTGACCGATATCTCTCAGGTTCTGAGGCGAGCCCAACTCACATGCGACTAAGGATTGGCCTGAGGTGGTGAATAAGCTGTCATCTAGCCAGTGCACCATTAGATCAGATGGTGGTCCTGGTAGTGAGCATTCAATGTGGCTCAATAGGGCGATGAAAGGGTTTAGATTTTCCCTATTGTACAATGAGGTGACTGTTTCCATGGACATTGATTGAGAACCTTCCTCAAAGAAGGGGGTCTCTTGGCATAAAAATATAAGGGGTATGTGTTCCCAAGAGCTTCTACAGCTTCAGCAGGACGACATGTTGGTAGTTCAGTATTAATCGAGGCGTACCAACCATTCTAGGTACTCGATGAATACGATACGACCAGTACTTCAGGGCTTGGACCTCTGAGTGAGATGTTTTTAGGGACATCTGATCTAGAAATATTTCTCTGTGCATTCCTACTTATGTTATGGTGCTAGAGAGAACCTTTGTGGTTGAAAATTCATTGGCTGAGCAGAAATATCCAGTGAATATCAGTAGTGGGAAAGGAGGAAACTAATGTCAGTATTAGAGACTTTGATGTTTAAAATGCTTCGGGAAGAGGAAGTAATAGGTAAAGATGAATCTGCAGGGTAACATACATGGAAGAGGAGATAGGATAGAAACAGGAGGTGGTATACATTTCAATATGTTTCAACCAGCACCCTAATGTGTCCCCCACCAGGCTCAGGGAGCTGGAGGATAGGGGAAGTAGCTGCATGCGGTCAAGGAGTGTGACCCAAGGGCTCTAGGAATGATTTTTGGTATGATTTGTGTCTACTACTAACTTCCATATTAATAGACATAGGTATTAATCATTCCTTCTTTCCACGAATCTTGTTCACGACCTATAGTTTCCAGTTAAACCATTGACTTAACCCTTACGTATGAATATACCTTTGGGAGGATACTCAAAAATCACACTTATACCGACAGTGTGATCTGGCCCTTGAGGCGATAGTTTCGGTTGGAAGTGTCGAGGTCTTACGATGTTAGTTTGGGTATGGACTAGAAATCCACAGTTCATACTCAGATTGACTGTTTTAGGCAAAATGATGTGGTATATCTACAACGTTGGAATGGGGGTTTTCCTTGGTTGGTGAAAAAGTAAACCTAGGAAGAATGGTATAAACTCATACATAGGAGGGTCCAACTGATCACTCTTGAGTCGGCCAGCCTTACCCTTATGGAAGCAAGAGTTTTCAGTTTTTAGTTCCCAACGGTAGTGGAAGAGTGCGGGAACATCTTTTCAAAATATGTTTCTAGGATTACCTCCCCAAATGGAGAGGGACTTCCGCATTTTATTGTAACCATCGAAGACACCGATATCAACAACTACATATAGGATGTCTCCCACAGAGCTCTGGGAGCTAATATTTTATAAGGGGGACGTGGTGGTAGATGCACTTAGTAGGAGGTCTGGTTTACAAATGCTGAGTGAGGCATCAGTTCAGCTGGCTGCGTTACAAAAACCTTTCATGGATAGTGATGGAGTAGCTTACCTCCAGTTTATAACTATCACTCCCCCACACCTTTAGTGAGTTCAGGAGGCATATATTGGGGATGTGGACTGTGAGGCCCGATGTGCTCACATATCCTCAGGACATACTCCTAATATATTTTCTGAAATTGGGGAGCACATCATCCTTTTCATAGGACGCACTATGGTACCAGTGATGCTACCAAAGGAGATGTTGAGGGAGTTCCACACATCCCCTTTGGCAGTACATCCTAGTGTGACGAAGATGTACCAGGACCTTTGGTGTCAGTACTAGTGTCCATGGATGAAGACTGCATAGATCTGGCAGAAGTCTTATGCCGACAGGAGATGGAGACCCTTGGGGTTCGAGGATAGAGACCATGTCTTCCTACGGGTCTCACCCCAATGTGGATTGTGGAGATTTGTCTAGGGTGGAAAGATTTATCTGTGGTTTATCAGACCTTTTTAGATTCTCATCAGAGTGGGTGAGGTGGCGTACTGTCTAGCTCTTCCCCCATAGATGCACTGGGTGCATAATGTTTTCCATGTGTTGTATTTGAGGAGATGCGTTCATGATACATTGCACATTATCGACTGGGGCGTACTGGACATTGATGATGGGGTGACTTTTATGGAATTTCTGATGGAGATAGATGATCAATAAGAGAAAGTCCTTCGTGGATGGTTGATCCCTCTGGTGCGAGTTCAGTGGCAGCACGGGAACCTCCAGGAGAGCACATGGAAAAGGGAGGCTCAGATTCGTGCTCAGTACCCTTATTTGTTTGTTTTGCCTTTTTTTTATTTCAGGGACATAAATCCATTAGGTGGGGAGAATGTAATGTCCTAAAAATCCCGTATAATTTTTTTTAATTATATTGAATTTTTACAGGACCGCGAAATCTGACAGCACGTGATTCCGAGGCCCATAGTGCCCGGAATGATCCATCGAAAAAGTGTTAAGCTTTAAATAGTGTGCGTGAGTAGTTTTTATGAAAATGTATAGTAACTCTTAAACAGGTTCCTGGATCAGAAATACGATGGCACCGTTGCGTTCAGGATAGTGGGTTTACCCTAGGTGCTACTTAAGTTTAGTCGGCACAGGCCTCTAGTGAGAAAACCTGAAAATGGAATAACCATAAATAAAATAATTAAATTAAAATATTTTATTTTTCAAATGCTTATAACTCACGAATGGTGACTTGGATTAAGAATCTGAGAACACCACTGAACTTATGAGGGTATTCTTTCTTTAGGAAGATACTAACTTTGGCTGGAACAGGCCACCGATGGAAGTTAGTTTTTGGCCGTAAATAAAATAATTAAGTGACAATTATTTTATTATAAAATCATTAACTTCTAAATGGTAACTCAGATTGAAAATCAAAGAGTATCATTGAGCTCGTAAGAGCATCTTCTCTTTAGGCGGAGCCTAATCTCGACCGGCACGATTCGAGGGTGACTGTTAATAATTTTTGAACTTTTTTTTAAAAGTACGTTTAGTAAACGCACGGGAAACATTTTTTATCTTTTGAACCGGTGCTCAGATTAAAAATATGAGGGCACTGTTGAATCCATAGTGTCGATATTCTCTTAAGGTAGGCTTAACTTCGACCATAGTTGGTTGGGTGAAAAAGTTAGTTTTTACGATTTTTTAAAGAAATAA
Source organism: Viscum album (assembly GCA_963277665.1). Taxonomy (NCBI): domain Eukaryota; kingdom Viridiplantae; phylum Streptophyta; class Magnoliopsida; order Santalales; family Viscaceae; genus Viscum; species Viscum album. The sequence continues at coordinate 790,551,782 of OY728156.1, read as the reverse complement.
TAAAATAACATAGGAATTGTTATTTTATTTCTTTTTTTTCCTACCACCTGTTGAGTGTCGGTGGCAAGGATCATGGAGGTGGTCAGACTTTTAAATATGAGATATCAATTTCCCGATTACACTTTGGTTGCGTAACCACCCCTTGTGTAATTAATGTGGCACATTAATTATGTCAATTAATGAATCTCATTAATTCCTCAGTGCGTTACTCACCCTTTTCCCTCTCTATTTAAATGGGGCTCAGGGTATAGTTTTTGACATGGCTTCTTCAAGAGAGGAACCTCTGGCAAAGTGACGTGACACATTCCACTAACAGAGATGGAAGCTCGGGTGACAACGAATCGGAAGCGACAAACACCATCGACTTCATCAAAGCGCGGATTCTCCTTCCACCACCATGATGACTCCAGTGATTCTTGAGGTAGGGGTTGTCTTTTAATTCAAGAAATTCCCATGTTTCTTCTCATCATTCTTGAATTTTTGGGTGGTTGTTGAGGGGGTATTTGAACGGGGTTTATCATTATTTTAATGTGATGTATAAATTACCCCCACTTGTCATAATGCTAACGCGGAGGGCGCAAGCCAAACGAACAAGGCCTAAACCCTCCGCTGCTTGTTTTTCATTGCGTTCTTCGGAGGTGGGTTGTTCCAACTTGACAGAACCTTGAAACTAAGAGGCTCACAATGACAGTGGAATCCCATGAGGACCGTAAGCGCGTTCGTAAGAAAGAATGGACCATAGGAACTCACCCAGTGGCCCGCGGAAGATTCGATGGCGCAGCACCGGTGCGACGACACCGACAACTAGTGCTGGCGGGCAAAGCGGCGACCAACACCACTTGGCGCTGCGACAGACAGGAAGGGGTGGCCGAAAGCTGGATGACCACGTTGGTGAGGAAGTGTTTCATCACGTACCGTGGAGAAGGAGCCACGATAGGATGGGGACCCACACCTCGCAGACCACATGGCAGCGCCACGTGGCACCGCTATTTAAAGAGTCGAATGACTCTTCTTGAGCCGTTCGAGAAGTTGGGCGGCCACCTGGCTAGCGAGCCACACCAGCGCACTGGGCCACGTCACCCAGTGGCTCGGGCTGGTCCACGGTCCAGCCCAACCAGGACGAATTGGGTTGGGTCGTGCCATCCCAGGTCGGGTCTGTCTGACTGGGTCAAACCACACCTGGACCCATTCAGGAACTGTTACACTTAAATGACCGTACCTTTAGAACCAGACATTTTTTTGATGAACCTTCTATGGATTTGGGACCCTTGGAGTGAGACAGTCCTTATGAGATACTCCACATGACTTTTAGATAAAGTTTGAGTTTGGTCAAGTTGGATTGTACTCGAATCCAACCAGGCACTCGACATTAAAATGCCTATAGCTTACAGACCAGGTGTCCGATTGATGTTACATCTATTGCATTGGAAACCATATGACATGAAGGATCATCGGGTTACTTCTTTGTAGAACTTCATGGTGGTTCAGGTATGGATAATAACCAGAGGAGAAAAACTAGGGTGTTTCTTGTAGTGAGATTTAAAATGGCTACTGCCTTGATGACTCGAGGCATGGGTATTCCTTACTCCTCTGCTTCGGTAGAGATGAGAATCCCCAGATCATGAGTGTGTGTTCATTTCCCTCTGATTGGGTTTTTCTACCTTTGGAGTCGGTACTCCCCTATTGGACTAGGGTTAAAATCCTATATGTTATGAGTAGGTACTCCTCTGTCAACCCAGGGTGTAGGTCCTCCTTATGTAGTGCTATAGCAGAGTCAGTAATCCCATGTCATTCTAGGGTGTGGGCCCTCTAGTCTGGGGTTGGTACTCTACTGATGTAGTAGGGCACGGGTCCCCCACAGTAAACAAACTACCAAAGTTATACTATCCTACTGGGTAGGGTGCGAGTCCACACATATAGAGTCAGTACTCCCCTACCATGACAGGGTGCGGGTCCTCTAGCCTGGGGTTGATACTCCCCTGATGTACTAGGGCACAGGTCCCCCACAGCGAACAAACTACCAAATATAATCTTCCCTATTGGGTAGGGTTCAGGTCCTCACATATTGATTCGGTACTTCTCTACCATGCTAGGGTGCGGGTTTTCTATCCTAGGGTCAGTACTCCCGTGATATACTAGTGTGTGGGTCCCCCATTGAAAACAAACTACCAGAGTTGTACTCCCCTACTAGGTAGGGTGTGGGTCCTCACATATGGAGTAGTACTCCCCTGTCTCTGAGTAGAGATGGGGAGTGGGTCCTTTAGGGGAGTTGGATCTCCCTCAACTTTAGGACACAGTGTTGAGGAGTGGGCCTCTTTACTTGGTTTCCCTTGGTCTTACCTCAGGCACAAGACTATGACTACGAGACCTCTAGTGTCGGGAACTAGAGTCAGTTCTAGTAAAAAGTTCCTGATGGAGCACGTCCTTTCAGAAGTTCCATTAGTAATGGTTGATTTGTACCTAATGGAGTACATCTCTCAGGCGGGTGCCATCTGGGATGGCCGGTTCATGGAGCGTGTACTCCTGATCCTTGAGTTATGTTTTGAGCCTTCTTTGGAAATCCTAGAAATGGATTGAGGTTGGGGCCTTATGTTTCTTTGTGGATGATATGATTATATCTGGTTTGAGCTAAGTATTTTGCTTTGTGATTTGTGATTGAGATCATGCTTTGTGGTTTTTATTTGTGGAATTATGAGAGACCTTCGTGGGTCTCGGGGTCCCTACTTGGTATTTTTATACTCACCTCTGCACGGGATTCACCCACACGTTGTTGTGTCTTGTGCAGACGACGTGAAGCCTTGACTGAGACTTGGGGAGCATGGACTTGATGTGGATGGAGGCGACCGGTGGACAAGGAGAGCCATGTGATGAGTTGTACCTACCCTTCAGGTAGGATCCTTGGCAGATGACCTCAGGAGCTGTTTTCCTTTTTGTTTTATTTCCATTTCAGTTGGGCTTGTATTATATCCCCTTACTTTCAGTACTTACCCTTACACTTAGTTGTGGTATCTAGTTGTGGTTACACATTACTCTTCCATTGTGTTTTAATTTTGTGTAGTGTACCCTACTTGTATGTGTACAGGTTTTGAGGCAATGCCTTCCCATTTTTGGGAAATGCCTTTCCAGTGCTAGTTGCCAACCCCTGGCCTATGGAAGGCAGTCTTCGGGCAGTCACGGTACGGGCCCCGGGGGATGGGTTGTGACACACAAACACCAGATTATATCTATGAATTATGGTGTTCTCAAAGGTCGTGTGAATAACCAACCATATTATCATCATGCTGCCTTGTAAGCACTGATGTGTTCCCAGCTTAATAGACTCATGAAATTCAAAGCATCGCTAAAAATTTCTATATGGTCCTCCTTGATTGAATTCCTTATACTTATAAGTACATTTATTACCTATATTTACACAATGTTCCCCACTTTATTAGTGTCGAAGTTTTTAGATTTAATGAAGAAGAAAACCCATTCCATGGAACACGCTCCATAGACCACTAACTTTAGGTCCCGAACAGAACCTACACACCTTTAGCAAGTGTTTAACCAAAATTAGAGATAGAAAAGATGCTTACAGGAACAATAGATCATATTTTATTTTAGCATACACATGTAAATCCTCCTGAGTTACGTCCATGTGCACCATGTCATGAGGCGTAAAATCCAAAACCAACTAACCAACGTGGAAAAACACCTAATTATTTTTACAACATCGTATTGATCATTGGAATGAGTCTGATTTCATTTAACGAACATTTCACTCTACCTAGGAGATGCCCAGTGATTCAAGCATAACATCTCAAGGCACAAATGATTACCATAGAACTCAAATAGTTCGATGCACCATTTTTCTAACTTGACATGTACCATGTGTATCAACACATACTACCCTGAGATTATGTCTACACAATAGGACATCACATGATACTATCCATAGTCATATCATCCCTATTCATTCTAGATCTAATGACCTATATAAAATAACTATCCCAAATTCATATTATCCCATACAACTATAAATATGGCTGACGACCTCCTGAGTCATCCAATACTAAAAATAAATAAATTCCACATGACCTACTAAGTGGATGACTATGCCCTATGCATGTCTAACTCATTGAAATCGATCATTACATGATGATCATGCCCATAACTAGGTCTAAAAGATATAACAACCACCCATCTAACCCGGTTGTCATTTTAGAAACTAAGGAGTCATACTCAGGACAAATGGCACCCAAACGACACCACATGTCTAAAATAGTTCACAAGAATTTAGAGAGGTTTTTAATCTTTGAGGGTGCTACCTATCTCAGTCTAGAACCTTAAAAAGAGTCTACCTTATAGATAGGTCACACCAAAGATATCATAAGGCTCTACCACCTATTATTTAGCTTCAACGATCCTAAGAAAAGTTATAGAATCCTACGAGCAATGCTCACATTCCCATTATAATGAAATCTTAGAGAAACATTTTAACTACCCTTACATGAGAGTTTAAGATAAAACACCAATTTAATGTTTTACTTGAGTTGATTCATCTATTCACATTTGATCTTTCAACATTTTAAAGGCTCGATTTAAAACATCAAGTACTCATTATAAGGAAAATTGTACCTAGAACTTTATTTAGAAAATTCACATTATGACCCCCCCTTTTTAAACATCATTTATTTATCCAGGAGTTCCTCAAAATATGAGTCTTGGTTAATGAAAGTTTCAATTAAAATATATAAAGGAAAACCCCCTTTAGGTTGTAATTGAAATTTTAATTAACTAACTCCTCATATAAGTACAACTAAAAAGTAGATAACAAACCATTTATTAATTAAAGAGGGGATTGATCAAGTAATATGCCACCATGAATTTATTTATAACACCATATAAGTGGTTGTGTACACTTTAAATAACCATCCTAATATAATATAAACATATCCCCATGGGGTCAAGTACTAAGGCATAACAAGATAAAGGAGACCTATGAGAGACCCATTTAACCATTCTGGGTTCATCTAAATGCAACCCCCTTTTATTTAAAACATTAAGATTTTTAAAACATCCTTATTGAGTTTATCTCATAAGAACAAGCATCGGGAGTAGCCTACTTGGGTCGAGTCAAGTCTATCCTATAAGAAACATGCCCCAACTGACCTACTTGGGTCTAGTTGTGAATTTTGGAAATTGGTCATTTGGGTCACCATGCCCAAGTCATAGAGGTACAAGACTTTATAAAGGCAACCATTTCTAATAAAAACAAGATTTAACAACATCTATTTTTATACGATGGTCTCAAGGAATATCAAGATCATATATGATGGTTCAATTATAAGGGTTACCATTTTACAATTTATAAAAAACTCATACACTTTATAGATTGAAAATTAGATTTCATTTAATCGCAAAGAATATGTTTCATCTCATTCAACAAACATTACATGGCTCAAACATGTCATGATTGATTAGTTAAGGTGTCACTATCAATCTATGTGGGAAAACACCACTTATGTTGATGTTGGCACTCTAATAACCAATTGTATATTAAAATTATAACTAGGAATACTATCACATTATGTAAATATGAAAGACCATGGAAAATAATTACTTAATCATGGTATATAGATAAACATGATAAATAAACACCGAATCATGGATAAATAAACATAACAAGCTACTTCTCAAGAAAGAAATAGCCAAACATGGTATATAGGTAAATGTAAAAAATAAATCAAACATCATGTAATATAACAATAATGGTAAAGAAATACCTAAGAAATTATAAAACTAATCATGTTACTAAAATATCTAACATGGTATACAATAGTCATGCTAATAAACACACAAGTCACATCAACAAATCTCAAATAGCTTAACAATACAATCTACATGACATGGTATATGCATGGAATGTGAATATCTATGTGCCTATAATGATGAATGCAATGCTACTTTATTACCATACTGGGACAAGGATAAATACTATAAATCTCATAAACTAATAAGCAGCAAAATTATTCCAATCACTCAAGGTGAAATCATAGTCAATCATAACAACGAATAACAAAAATAGCAATCCTATTCATGTCCACTTGGAATTTTCCCCGTGTATGGGGTGATCACTCCCAGGCATGAATATTTACCAAGCATTTACACATTACTAGTCCCTTAAATACTGTCCCAAAACAATGAGACAAAAGAAAATAAAACACCTCTGATACCACTTTGTAACGTCCTGACCTGACAACCACTAAAACGGTGCCCTAAGTTGGTCGGTCACATGACCTCAAGTGTGAATCCCTGTATGACATAGGTTTCCAACTAGTAGTGAGGGTATAATGATGATATGATGGGGAGACTATGCCCTCATGATCAGAGTATTATAGCTACATCATATGGATAAACCAACAACAGAAGCAGATAAATAACAGATTAGCAGAAGATAATAGAAATAAACTAAGAAAGTGGCTAAAACCAAACATACAATCATGCATGAATATCCAAATATGAAACTATAATAAGGGAGAAAACATATAGAAGATTATACACTATAAGTATAAAAAAATAAACAAAATACCCAAGGTAGTCTTCATGACTATTCAGAGCTCCAACCCAGTCTTGTACTCCTAACTCCCTAATAAAAATCATACAACACAAACATAGTCCAATGAACCTGAACCGGAAAACATGAGGTTAATTAGGATATTCCAATGAAATGGAAGCCTAATATGGGTTTGAGATATATTGATTAGGCCACCACCAATGGTTTTTAAATCAAAATTCATTCTGTGAATATAAATATGATAGTCTGCAGGTATAGCTAATAAAGCATTAAATAAATAAAGTAAAAAAGTTAGGCCCAGGTTCCCAAGGGACACCTAACCAACCATATCTTCTTTGGACTAAGATGGATATCTCAGAATGGGGGTCAATGTATTCAAATATAATTTGTATATATAATTTCAGGTTTTATTCACAAGGGAACATAATTAGGCCTATCATAAATGCCGAATACAAACATGGAATGAACCCAAACATGTTCTTTGGTTTGTAGGAAGCATCCTGTAATCTAAAAAACTAGCATTTATTATATCTTTAACAAGAGTCATTAAGGTTATTAATCAAAATGATTCTGGAGAATTTAATATAGATGGCATCTTGAGAATTTAATATAGATTGCATCCTGAGCTCATCTAAGTTGAACCTCAAAGATGAACCCAAGTATCAATCTAGGAGAACTATAAATTCTAATCATTGTAAGATTCTATCCAAGGTGGTCCATAAAAAGAAAATTATCACACTTGGAATGGAGAAAAGAATGACCTTTTGAGCCTATCTGAAGTATACCATATAGGGGACTAAGTATCACTCATGACCTGATATAACCATAACGCCAAAGTAGATCATCCAAGGTAACTCCCCTAGGGAACCAATATCTCTCTTGGGTAAGTAAAACATCTTCTTGGTGATCTCATAAAAGGTATCCTATAAGGAATCCAAGTATCTCTCCTAAAGTAATATAAATAAAGAAACCTATGATCTTGTTCCTAGCATTCTGTAAAAAGGAAACTCAAGTATCGGCTAAGGTACGTATGATATATATCAACCTATGATCCCATCCAAGGAGTTCCATAAAAAGGAACTTGAGTTGCTTAAGGCATAATACAATTCATCTAATAATTAAAGTTCAATTATAAGAGGCCATATTCATAAACATTCCAACAAAACTCAAGTGTAAAAATAGGTCCATGCCCATTATTCAATTCAATTATAACAAAAATTCTATGTACTTAATAATTTCATACTTTACATATCAATTCAAAATAATTAAGAAGGACATGTCATAAATATGATATTATCTTAAACAAGGTATAAATAAAGATAGAAATTAATGTTTATCAATTCAATTAACCCATTAAATTTCCCTATTTTATTAATGAAGATAGTGCACCTCAAAGGTGGTTTTATTATAAATAGGGTTAATGTTATCATATTAAATTCATTTAACACATTTAAGTTTACCCTTACAAGAGGGATCACTAATATTATCTCAAAAATAATTAATTATTAACAATGAATTTGAATAACTCTCCCAAAAATGGTGGTTCAAGTTGAGGTGAACATCCTCCAATGGTTTAATTCTAAGCATAAAGACAATATAATTTAATGCTTTAGGGTCTATATAACTAATTTCACATTTAGAGGGAAACACACGAAGAATTTGTCATACAGCTCAATAGTATATATTATAAATCAAATAGACTTTAGGGATAGATTTATATTCCACCTACCAAATTATTAGGATTCTCTACTCATCCAATATCGTGGATTGAATCAAACTGGTTTGAGAAAAAATGAAGAAACAAACAAATGACCTGAAAATAGGGTGAATTAGATCACATCATGATAACATTTAAGATGGAGAAATAAAATGATAAAAGAGGAAAGAAGATTCATAGACTCACCGATATGATTCCAACATTCCAAACGACACTCAAAATAGAGGTTGAATGGAGGATATATCTTCACACCTAAAGGAAGAGGAGAGGGTCTCCATGGAAGGCTGATATACACAGGTAATAGGAGAAGAATGGGGGGGAGAAAATAAAATAATGAGGCAGGGAAATTTCATTAAAATTACCCCTTTAATGAGGCACACGGTTTTTCCACATATTTGGAGAAACCGTTCACTAACCATGCATGGGATACTGCCTAAGAAGGCGGCTCACACAGTTTATATGCACAATTTGGAAAACCATGCACAGACTAGGCCATTCACCTCTATTAAGAAACCTGGAATAACCGCATGGCCATGAGGCCTAGTGTGCATGGTTAGAACAAACCATGAAACATCCACAAGCTCTCTAAACAGGCTACAAAATTTCTCCTGGAGAGCTGCCTGGTTTCAGATGAACCATGTACCCCTTCCAACCTTCTTTGATTTTGAGTTTTCAGAGCCCGATGCTCCCATAACTCATCTGAGCTCCCAAGAAACCTCTTGTTCCTTAAACCAAGTCTAGAAACAACACATTTAAGTATTCAAACTCTTAGGACTTCATTCTAAATATTGTTTTATTATTCATCCTATCCACCAAACTAAAAATTCAAGTTCCTTCAGATTTTTTTTACTTGGTCCAAAACATAGGATGTTACATCCAAGAGTGCGGGTCTTAGGCTGTTATAGTTATTATCAGAATAAGGTTTAGATAACTTTGGAGATTAGGATGTTTTAATTTGAGATTATCTTAAGAGTTATGGATACCATCATGGGTTTATAATTTTATATTTGATCATATGTTCAATGTTTTAGACGCCCTTTTTGAGGTTTTAAGTTATGATATTTTAAGGTGATTAATGAGATTTTGGGAGATGTTTTATTAGGTTAAGGTATATGTAACCCATAAGTTTATCATGTGAAAAAAGTTATATGAGTAATAATGATCTATCATTTTGTGTAGATAAGTTTAATGGTTTGGATAACCTTTAGGTTTTATATGATCTTTGATTTTGAGATAATTATGGGTTATTACATTTTTGGGATGAAAAATTAAAGGTATAAGATAAAATTTGAGGTTAAAACATTTCTTTAAAGTTGAATATATTATGATTTTTTATTTAGTATTTTTATCAAATTTTTAGGAATTTTATAAGTATTATATTAATATATTTTTTGAAAAAGGACAACCCATAGGCCAGGTGACAACCTAAGGCTTGAACCCACAATAGAAGGGAAACAAGGGTGTATCACTTACCACTGACATACATGAAGTCCTGGTTAGTATGACATTATTTTTCTACTTAAATTATTTTAAAAATAAATATTAAGTTGATTTTGGGAAAATATGTTTTATCATTTAGATAACCATGAGATTGAAAAGTTATTTGGTGATTAAGTGATTAATGTTATTTTGAAATAAGTTCACTATTTTGGGAACCTTATAGGATTAAGGTAAATATAATAATAAGAAATTTTATTTGATAAATAAATAATTAATTATCTTTTGGAAGTGTATGTGATTTTATTGTGTCTTTATAGTGAATTAGGATATTTATGGAAGTGATTATCATATCTTAGAGATTATATGATTAGGGCATATAATTTTTGGTATGAGACATTAAAAGTGATTGATGTTACTTGGGGATAAACCTTGGAAGAATATGTGATCAAATCCTTCTTATTTTTGGGTTTCAATATTTGTATAGAATATTTTTAGTAATTTTAAGGATATTTATTTATTGAATGATCTATGTTGAATTTTGGGTATAATTGTTGAATTTTGGAAATTAAAATAGTTTTTATTTATATGAAGGTTTATTCATTTTGAGAATCATATTATCTAGTACTAACCATTTTGGTTTTGGTTAATATATAAAGATAGGAGTAATAGATTTTTAAACTTTTGTGGATTATTTTATACATTAGAAGTTGATTCTAGTGCTTCGGGAATAAAAAAATCATCTTGAATAATCATCGTTCAGAGAAAAAAGATGAGTTTACAGTGGAAATTGATTAAAAGATGAAATCCTTCTTGACATGTATATTTTATTATTATTATTATATAGATGATAAAGGAATTACTCAACTCTAGAAAAAAGGATCTTGAAATAAAAACATTATCCATTTACTTTTCTTACTAAGAAATCAATGGCCTTTTAAACTATCACATAATTACAGTTTTGTAATGGTTAAATATCTCATGATCATGTTATCTATCATTCTATATCAGTACTTAGGAGTTATTTTTCTCTTACATATCTATTTTTTCATTTACCACTAATTTTTTCCTACATGGAAACCTATTATGTGTTATTTCATATGACCTTCATGCTTCTGTTTTTAAATTTTTAAGTGGAAGTTTCATTAAACCTTTTTATGATATGAGATTTCAAAAATGGTGTCTTGAAAAGTCAAACCTCTAGTTATCACAACCAACTTCAAATTACAAGGATGTAATTTATTAAATTGGGTATAATGTAATATCCCAATATTTTAAAAGTAAAGTCTATGTTAAATAGCATACAAGATACACAACACCAAACTTAAACAAACAACAAAATATTATTATTTAAGTGTGATTGTTATATCCTAACCATTAAATTTAAAGGTATGAATATGAATAAATGATTTATGAAATATATAATGATCCTACACACTATTAATATATTTATTAATTCTTTTGTAGATAAACACTTGATTTTTAGTAAAGTCATTTTATTCTTCAAAAATGATTTTTATTGCTTTTTTATGTAAAAATACTATAATTAATTTATGAAACATTAAGAAAATATATTTTATACAATGAAATTTATTTTTTAAATCGTCATGTCAAAATTATCTTAGGATGGGTTTTTGAAACTTTTCTAAAAATATTTATTTTTTAATGAATAATGAAAAATACATATTTTTATTGAAAAATGTATTTCATTTTAAAGTATTTAAAAGTTAGATTATGTTTTTATTGGTTTTATAATTTAATTATTTATTTTTATTTAAATTATGGTTTTTGAAATGGATTTTATACTTTAATTTAGCATAAATACATTTTATATTTAAAAAGAGTATTTTTCTAAACAAAAACTATTTTTCATTGTGTTTTTCTGGTTTGATTTTAAATTAATTTCTTCAACTTATGGGTTTTGAATTTTGAAAAATGGATTCCATATTTGGAATCATGAGATCCAAATTTAGTAAATAGGTCCCTTTTATTTTTTGTCAGTATAAATAGTAACCTTAGTAATTTTTGTTACCATGATAAAGGGTAAATTAGGTAATTGAAGTTAAAAATAAAATAATAAGAACTGGAAAATGAACCTAACACTTGAATAAATATTATTTTATGATTATATTTTATAAATACTCATAAAATATTCAATTACATGGCATTTTATGTCTATTTAGATGATATTATGACCTTTATAGTATTTTATTTAAAGAAAAATCAAACATGTCACACTTTTATTTGTAATAAATATAATATTTTTAATATGGGGTAATCCAAAGGATATGTTCAAATATAAATATATTTTTTGAAATATAAAATATTTATCTTCATCATGGTAATTTATTTTTAATTTTTAGTAAAGAAATAATCACCTTAAATGCTTGAATAACACTGACACAGTAATTATTTAAATAATAGAAAATCAAATAAATGATATTAAAAATAGTAAAAGTATTATAATTTGAGATAATTACTGTGATACATAAATTTTATAGATGGCCATGAAATTTTGGGTATGTGTTAAAATAATCGGTTCAAATTATAAGTGTTATATTGGTATTATTAAAGTCAAAGTAATGAATAGTTCTAAAAATTAATAGTATAGATATTTTAAAATAAATAATATTTTATTAAATGATATTAAATTACTAAAAATATTATATTTAGAAAAGTGATTTGTATATGGTTGATAATGTCAACCATGGTCCGTTTATGGGCTGTTTTTTCCGTTTATAGTAATTATCATGACCCTTAAAGAGTAAAAAACTTTTTGTCACGGTAAGTTTAAAAAGGGTTAACAAGAGGTTTAAACCAAAAGATATGGATAAAAACATAGTCAAAACATATCTAATTTTTATTTTATTAGATTATTTTGACCCATACTCACCCTAAATTTAAAATAAATTAGTTTGGAGCCATTTAAAATTAAATATTAATTTATATTAATTTAATATTTTTAGAAATTCCAAGAGTGTTCCTCACCTCTCTTATAAAAGGACACATATTCTTATCATTACTTCACAGTTTAAAACCCATTTTTTACCAATATCTACCCAAATACCTTCTTATAATCCCTCCCATAATTTTATAGGTCTTGTTTTTGAAAAAACACCAACCTTAGAAGACTTAAATTGTTAATCAAATGAGGTTTTCCAAAGAAGAGGTATGGTTTTTATCTGGTTGCTTTAGTTTTGTTTCTTCTTCCACCTCCTTATAATATTCTTCAACCATGATAAAATAATAACACTAGTATCCTCCATATAATTAGATGTTATTATGTTAATAACATAACCTATATCCATCTCATATTCCATCAAATTGGAAACCATCATTACTGTGTATGGAGGACTACCGCCTCGTGAAACTATGTAATTTTTTTCCATCACCATATATCAATACTAGTTATAATTATGTAATTAATGTTTATATATGATATTAATTACATATTTTTTATTCTAAAAATATAATATATCATTTATAGCAACCCTATTCTTTTTATTACATTCATACATGATTTAATGACATAAAATTACACTTAATACAACCAGAAAGATCGAGAAGTCTAGTACCTTGGGAAATTAGGAACATTACAAAAAAACTTAAAACATGAAATACATCATAATTATTGAAAAATTCCTTTAAATTACCACAACATTCCTTCGTACTTAACATTGCATGGGATAACCTGAGGACATACATAATAAAGGGGTGAGTTATAAAGCCTTGTAAGGGAATAAACATGGAATAACGTGAGGAAGATGAAACATGCTAGAAAATAAGCATATCAATGGAGCATAGAAGAAACGTGAACATAAAGTCGTGATATAACATGATAATAATAACATGGAAATGTGTAAATAACTTAAAACTTTGCATCATAGGTTAAGGCTAAACTGCCATTAAATCATAGTGGACAAATTCCCATAAGGGAATCAGGTAAAACCCTATCCCAACATGTTGTATCATGATACTAAACATTAATCAATGCATTGGAGCACTATATAATTCCAGGTTCACTCTTCATAATTATTTCAATCTCATGCTTAAGTGTGCCACAGAGATCATAAAGCATGGATTCATTCATCATCTTAATTTATTCTACGATTAGGGGATGTGGAATAAATACATGTAAGTACTCAATAAAAAGTCATATCTGCATAAAAGTGAACACACTTGATAGGTAATGGATACAATATTCACTTACATAATTGTTTGGAATGGAGATTCACGGTGCAATTTCGACTGCCTAACGGCGTGACATAAAAACTCATAAAAGGGGTTGATGAGAGAAAAATATGTATCTCATTATATATACATGAAATGGAAAGTAATAGGGTCATATAAATACATGTCCCAACATAAATAATTTGGAAATAAAAGGCATAAAATAATAAAGAAACTTGAAGAAAGAGGAGGAATAAATCTTATGGAATTTCGACATGGTAACGGGTGTACGTGGAAGGGATTAATGAGATAGAAAGTGGCTTATCATAATTAAAACATAATAAGGGCAGTATGGGGTAGGTTTGAAAACATAACCCATCAGTTTTAAATGAAAATAAAATGGTGTAACAATATAAGAAAACTTGGATAAAAATAAGAATAGAGGGAACCCTTACTTTCGTGTGTGACTTCAAAAGCTTGAAGAGGGTATTCTTGAGAGATTGGGGCTCCTTGGGAGGATTCTAAAGAGGGGGGACATAATAAGGACATGATAAAAGTATTTTGAGTGAAGAGAAGTGGGATATCATGTGGGTTTATATAGGAAATGAGAGGGGAATTCTTCATTATTTCACAAACTTAGGTTTTGGAATCTATATAATTAAATATTCAAAACCACAAAACTTCCCATGGTTTTTCCCATGGTTTTATATCAAAGAAGAGTGTAAAAAAATTTTTTATAAGTCTATGGGTCGAATATATTAAAATATTAGTCTTTCTTATGAGGAGTTGAGTCACATTATTAAAGAAATGAACTTAAAATCATAAGATATATTATACATTTTGGAGGATTCACTAAGGCTTTATAAAAGAAGTCAAACAAATATAAAATAACATTATTTTAAAGGTAAAACTTATATTTGGCTGAATATCCCTTTTATAATGTTTATTACATCACTATTGGGCCATTATGATGTCATAAAACACACTATATATTTATATGGTATTTAATTTTTACCCAAAAATTACTCTCTTAGAAAATTATGAAAAATTCACCTTTGGATAATTTTGACATATTTATTCAAAAAATAATATTCATTTTATCCAAATAATTTTATAAATATTTCAATTTTCACTTTTAAAATAGAAATGACATTTATTTAAAATTGACGGGGTTTGACAAAAATAGTTTTTAAACCTGAATAAAAATTACATTTGGCATCATAAAAATTATATGATCAATTATATTTAATAAAAGTAATTTAATAATAATATTTTACTAAAATATTATTTATTAATTCATCAAAATATATTTCTTAATTCAATTTTAATATTAACCAAAAATACTATTTGTTCTTTAAAAACAATAATAAAATAAAAGTATATTCATTATTCTATATAAAAATAATGTAAATAATAATAATTATAGGGTCTTGATACATGTTCCTTTATTACACTAGCATACAACCTAAAATTAATGTTTTTGATGGTGGGGCTTTCATGGTGTTGTTCAGTGAATATGGTTCGGGTTGTGATCTTGATGAGCTTGAACTTATCCCATAAAATATTTTGCTTATGCTTAAGTTGTTGGATCTCAGCTTGGTCTTGGTATAGAGAAAATCCTAGAAATGTTATCTCCCTTGGAAGCTTTGATAAGTGAGCTTCATAAGGAACGATCCTACTGGTTGAGGCCATCAACTCCTTTGTCTATGTCGAAAGGATCTTTCAAAACTCTATATTCATACTAGTCATGTGATCACTATTCAATGGTTATATTTTCAACAATAATGATACTTAAAGGTCATTTAAATCCAATAAGATATAATAAAACAAATGGAGTGGATGTGTTTTCTATATCTATTTTACAAAATAAGACACTTAATTAAATCAAAATGGAAATTTCACTTATATTTGTTTAGTTCATTACAATCTTCCCCCCTTAAGAAATTTTTCCCTCAAAATTTTCATTTACCACATTAAAATAGATGAGGGTAACTTTGTTTCATCACCTCCTCTTATTCCCACATTACTTCTTCAAACTTGTACACTACTACAAATACCCCTTTTATCAGTACTAAAAAGGACCTTTAACAGTTCTAGAAAAGCGTTGTTAAAGCCGACATAGATAAAGGGGGGGTCCCCTTTATCAGCGCTCCAAAAACCGCTGATAAAGACCCCTTTTATCAGCGCTAAAAAAAGCGATGATAAAAGGGGTATTTTATCAGCACTAAAACGAAGTGCTGATAAAAGTGTCCTTTATCAGTTATTTATTTTTAATGCTGATAAAAGTTAAAAAAATTAAATTTTTTAAAAAAAATCATGGCAATCTCGGGGGGGGCTTTTTACAGCGCTTGAGCCCCCCCTTTATCAGCGCCTTCCTGCACCTCCAGCGCCCCCACGCACACCCCTCCACCCTTTATCAGTGTTATCCCCCACCCATTATCTGTGCTAGCTCTCATATTCCCCCATGTGTGTGCTCTACTGCCTCCACCAGGTTTTGAACTCGAAACCTCCCCCCTGCGCACCTAAGCCCTTACCACTCCTCTATTTTGATTTTTTTTTTCATTTCATGATATCTCTATATATATATATATATATATATATATAGTTATATTTATTTGTATAGTAATATATATTTATATTAATATATATATATATATATATTAATATATATTTATTTATAGTGATATATATATTTATAGTGATATTAATATATATATTTATAGTTATATTAATATATATATATAGTTATATTAATATATATAGAGTTAGATTAATATAAAGGTATATAAATATTCATATATTTTTATTTTAAATAAAATGGATATTAGTTATTATTTAGATAAATCTAATTTATTTTATATGTAAATATATTTTATTATTTATATTTATAATTAAATATTTATGAGTGAATATATAAAAAATATGTATATATTGTTATATATTTGATTATAAATAGAATTTCATTATAAAAAATGATAAAATTTCAAAGCCATAATATCAATATGAATGTAATACCTTGGAATAAATTCAGTCCCCACCAAAAAAAGCCAATAATACTCCCTTAAACGAGGCTGAAAATCCACAAAATGTTAAACAATCGGGGTATCCCGACTAAAAACTCATTTTTTGGAGGCCTTCTGGGCCTTTTTTGCCTCGAAATAACCTTGACTAGGGTCCCCCCAAGTTCATAAGGGTGTAGAGCTCACCACAGGCTTCGATTTTATATATGGTATAGCTCAAACGGACACCCGGATCAAAAGTTATGGCAGTTTGAAGTTCGAGTTGCGTTTTCAACATATTTTGGATCTTTTTTTATTTTATTTTTTATTTTTTTAGTCTTCAAATTATTATTAAGTGACTATTACTCCATAATAATTATCAAATTATTAATTAAAAATATTTTTTAAATTTTTTTATAAGCCATTTTCACTAAATATCTTATATATTAATTGTAACTGTATATTTATACTTATCTAAAATATATTTAAAATTATATTTAAAAAATATATATTATATTTATATAAATATAAATATATCTATATATTTTAATATTAATATATATTTTTAATGATTTTTTTTGAAGTATACCCTTTATCAGCGCTTTTAAAAAAAGCGCTGATAAAGACCCCATGTATCAACGCTACTAAAAAAAGCGCAGATAAAGGGGTACCCTTTAACAGTGCTAAAAAAAGCGTTGTTAAAGGGGGTACCTTTATCAGCGCTTTTTTTAGCGCTGATAAAGGTACCCCCCCCCCCCTTTATCAGTGCTTTTTTGTTAGTACTGATAAAGGGTGGCGCTGGCCTTGGCCTGTTTTGTGGTAGTGGTAGTTTCTCCACAACACTTTGACCAGGTGCATTGTCTTATTCTGTAGAACTTTGTCTCTACAGTCTAATATCTTCACTGGTTTCTCCTCATAAGAGAGGTCATTCTCCAATGGTACCGACTCTATATTGAGTACATGAGAGGGGTATGGTATGTACTTTATCAATAGGGATACATGGAATAAATCATGTACTTGAGATAGGTTAAGTGGGAGTGCTAGTCGGTAGGTCACTGCTCCGATGCGATCAAGGATCTCAAAAGGGCCTGTGTACCTTGGACTAAGATTTTCCTTCTTCCCAAATCTCATTACTCTCTTCCGTGGAGATATGCAGAGGAATGCCATGTCTCCAACATCAAACACTAAGTCTTCTTGATTACAGTCGGCATAGATTTTCTGTCAACTCTGAGCATCCTTGATGTGCTACCAAATGGTATTAACCTTATCCACCATTTTCTAGACCATTTCAGGACCTAGCAGTTTTTGTTCCCCAACTTCATCTTAGCATAAAGGTGTTATGCACCTCTTCCCATAAAAGGCTTTATAGGGAGATATTTGGATGCTTGAGTGAAAAAATTTGTTGTAAGAGAACTCAACCAGAGAATATGTTGATCTCATCCTCCTTTGAAGTCCATTGAGAATGCTCTCAACATGTCCTCAAGTGTCTGGATAGTCTACTCAGATTGGACATTAGTTTGAGGGTGATAGGTAATGTTGAAGTTTAACTTAAGATTCATAGAATATTGGAGACACTTCCGTAACTTATAGGTGAATCTTAGATCTCAATCGAATACAATTGATAGTGGTACACCATGCAGCCTCACCACTTCTCTGATGTATATCAGTGCAAGTTGATCCAATGAGAAATCCTCTCAAATCGCAATGAAGTGTGCATTCTTTGTAAGACGATCCACCACAACCCAGATAGAATTGTTTCCTATAGATGTCTTAGTAAGCCCTATGATAAATTCCATGGTGATTTTTCCCATTTCCATGTAGGTATGGGTAATGGTTGCATTATCCCCTTAGATTTTTTTCCTTTCCACATTCACTTGCTGACATACAAGACATCTTGATGTATATTATGTGATATCCTTCTTCATATTGTCCCGCCAATAGATTTCCTGGAGATCAAGGTACATCTTTGTGATTCTAAGGTAGATAGAGAAGGTTGAGCTATGTGCATCATCCAACAACTCCTTCTTTAACTCAGGATTTTATGGTACATATAGTTTTGACCCAAATCTTACAAAACCTTCTTCATTAACATTGAACTCTGAGGAGTTCCCTTTTTTAATAGATTTTCACTTTCTTCTGAATCCCCACATCATCTCTTTGATCATCCTTTAACCTACCCAGAAGATATGGTTGAGAAATAATTTATGAAATTATTGATGATTTTACTTCCTTTATGATTCTCATCTCTATCCTCTTCAAGTCTAAGAAGATCAGATCTTTCCCAGTTCTCATCAATGAAATATTTGTTGGATCCTTTCTACTTAGAGCATCTTCTACTTTATTCGATTTCCCCAGATGGTAGTGAATTGACCATTCATAGTATTTTATCAGCTCTAACCATCTTCATTGGTACATATGCAACTATTTCTATGTGAATATATACTTACGGATTTTATGATCCACATATATTTCACACTTATCCCCAAAGATGTAATGTCACCAAATTTTCAAAGTGAAGATCACTAAATCCAACTCCAGATCATGTGTTGGATAGTTATTCTCATGAACTTTCAACTGCCTTGAATCATAGTCAATGACTTTGTCATTTTTCATCAACACGTAGCCCATACCCTTCTTTGAAGCATCACTGAATACCACAAAAATCTCTCCACTTGTGGGTAGTGTGAGCACAGGCACAGTGATAAGCCTCCTTTTGAACTGTGTGAAGCTCTCTTCACATTTATCAATCCAAGAAAACTTGACTTCCTTCTGAGTTAGCTTGGTTAAAGGGTTTGAAAATCATGAGAAATTTCTCACAAATTGATGATAATAACCAGGTAATCCAACAAAACTATGGATATCTTTCATAAATGTTGGCCTCATACTTCTTTTAATTGCCTCAGTCATTGAAGAGTCCATATATATTTCCTTGCTTGTGATGATATAACCCAATAAAGAGGCTTCCTTCAACTATAACTCACATTATTTGTACTTGTAATAAATATTTTCCTATCTCAAGGTCTATGCCCCTCATGCTCCTTACTTTTGGAGTATATTATAATATTATCAATAGAGACTACCAAAAATTTGTCGAGGTAATCTCTAAATACTCTATTCATCAAGTCTATGAATATTTCTAGAGGATTAGTGAGTTCTAATGGAATCACTATGAACTCGTAATGCTCGTACCTTGTACGAAAAGTAGTCTTGCAGATATCCACCTTCTTTACCCTTACTTGGTAATATCCCGACCGTAGATACACCTTAGAGAAGTATTGTGCTCCATGTAGTTGATCAAACAAGTCATAAATTCATGGAAAAGGATACTTGTTCCTTATATGATTTTTTTGAGCTCATGATAATCAATAAAAAGGTTCATTGACCCATCCTTCTTATTGATTAATAGGACTAGTGAACCCCATGGTGAAGCACTTGGTCATATAAACCCTTTACCCATATTCTCCCGTAGTTGTTTCTTTAGCTCCTAAAGTTCCACAATATTCATTATATACAGAGTCTTGGATATTTTCAACACCCCAGGTATAAGATCAATAGAGAATTCAACACATCTGCTAGGAGGAAGACCAATAAATTCCTCTAGAAACACGTCAATGAATTCCCTCACAATAAGAATGTCTTAAGGATGGTTCCTTCTTTAGACTTGATCATCTAATCAAGATATGCATAATCATATAGTGGTAATATCTATTCTTGGGATGATGGTGCTAAATAATATTCATCCTCCTCCTTTCACTTGTATAGAATCAAGGGATGATTTTCCATATGAAGATTGATTTCCCTCTCATGGATATTTATGTTGGCTCTATATAGGGAAAGTCAATCCATGTCAAGAATTGCATCTAATTCCACCAAGAGAAGTATGATAAGGTTCTTCGGGAAGTTCAATCCATAAATTGTGATAGGGGAGGAGTTATATACATGGGATTCTATAATTTCCCCATTTTCTGTTTTCACAGACATCTTTACTTTCATGCTTTTTGGTGGTGTTTGGATTGTTCTACTAAACTTTCGGGATATAAAAAATGCGTAGAACCAGAATCAAAAAGTAAATTCTCTATAATTTCATGAATAACTAGCGTACCTATCACTACTTCATTTTCAGGATTCACTTCGGTTGTAGGGATGGAAAAATCTTGCCTCTACTACCTTAGAGGTTGTTGGTTGCCTCTGAAAACCCTTATCTTAGTGCATTGGTTTGAGAAATTACATGGTTCCTTGTAGTTTTAGCAATAAAAAATGCATTGAGGGTTTACTAGAGCATTCCTTTCCTCCATTGTAGTAGTGGTTTTTTCTTTCCAGCAATCACTGGCTAGGTGCCCTTCCTTCCCTCACTTAAAGCATTTTCTCATCCCCTTTAGGCAATTTCCAGGGTGCTTCTTTCCACACCTTTGGAAAGTGGGGTGTTGAAATTTCTTGGAACCATTAGATATCTCTATTGGACTTACAAAATTTAAATACACCTTTATATTCTTATCCCCATGAGGCCCCAAATATTCATTGATCTTTATTTTTGACATTGAGGGCATATCGGACAATTTCCTCATAGCTATCAAAGTCACGGATCACGAGAGATTTCTGTAGGCTAGGTTTTGGCCCACCAAAGAAGTAGTCAACCATGCATTCAGGGGTAACGACAAATACAGAGGTGTATCATGAAAGACTTGTGAATTTTTCCTCACACACTCTAATGGATTCATGGTCTTTTTTCTTGAGTTAAAGGTATTCCCTTTTCATCTTAATTCAGAGGGTGTGAGGAAAATATTTATTGAAAAACATTTTTTGGAAATCCTTACATCCCATTACCTCGATCTCTTCCATAGGATTCATATTTTTTATCAATTTCCACCATTGATAAGCTTCACCCTCCTTACAATAATCATCCATAAGAACCTTCTCTTGTTCAGAGCATTGAAGTATGAATAATATCTTCTCAATGGAGTTGATCCATTGTTTGGAGATTTAGGGATTGGGTGATCCATTGAAAGTAGGATGCCTTTGTCTCATTAAGCTCTCAATTGCAACTTGTTATTTCTTAGGGGAGTTTAGAATTTCCTCTTAATCTAGGTTTCTATTTAAAACTTCAGTTAACTGAGAGAGTTTCTTGAAAAAGTTTTTGATTCCATCTCCCATCAGATTGGGCATCTCATTAGGGTAGTCATTAAATTGATCTTCGCATCAGTTGTTAGCATGATTCCTCCTATTACCGGCCATTGGATAAAATAGAAGGAAAATTAAGGATAAGTATTTTAAACTATTAAACACATAAAGGGTAATCCAATGATGTTAAAGGGATAACTTATAAATTACATTTATTTCCTTAACTTATGAATTTCTAGGCTTCAATCTAAGTTATCCATGATCTATTTCCTAATGTATATTCTTATGGGATTTTTTATTCCATTAATAATGGTTAGTACTAAGATTGAAAATTTATCAAAACATATCCCATGGGAGTGTCAAACCAGAAGTGCAGCAAGGCCTATTGTCATGCACTAGTTCCCATTAGAGTCAAGCTACAAGTGGTGTTTTTGGGTTTTACCCCTAGATACATTTGTTCCAGAGCTACATCTACTTATTCGTATCCAGACAAAGATTTATTTGCTTGAAAAAACACTTTCTATATACTCACCAAGATTTAGGGATTTTTTTCTTATACTTAGTCTTATTCCAAAGGAATTCACTATAGTTTTCTAATCTTAGTCCCAAAAATAACTAAACTTTCCTCTGATACCAAATATAAAAACCCTATTATTTTTATTAAATTCATACATGATTTAATGGAATAAAATTACACTTAATAAAACCCTAAAGATTGATAAGTATAGTTTCTTTGGAAATTATGAGCATTACATAACAACTTAAAACACGAAATGCATCATCATTATTGAAAACATTCTTTACATGAACACAACATTCCTTCATACTTAACATTTCATGGGATAACCTTGGGACATACATAAGAAAGGGGTGAGATATAAATCCCAATAAGGGAATAAACATGGAATAACATGATAAAGACAGCACATGTTAGAAAATAGGCATATCAATAGAGAATAAAAGAAACATGAACATAAAGGCATGATATAACATGATAATCATAAAATGGAAATGTGGAAAAAATTAAAAAAATTCATCATAGTTCAAGGCTAAACTTCAAAGACATAATAGTGGAAAAATTCCCATAAAGGAATCAGGTAAAACCCTATCACAACATGTAATATCATTATACTAAACATTACCCAATGCGTTGGAGTGCTATATAATTCTGGGCGCACCCTTCATAATCATTTCAATCTCATGCTTAAGTGTGCCACATAGATCATTTAGAATGGATTAATTCATCATCATAATCTATTCCATGATCAAGGGGTGTGGAATAAATACATGTAAGTCCACAATAAAAAGGTATATGTGTATAAAAATTAACACCCTTGATAGGGAATGAGTATGGTATTCACTTACACAGTTGTTTTGGAATGGAAATTCATGGTGCAATCTCGGCAGCCTAACAACATGAAATAAAAACTCATAAAAAGGGTTGATGAGAGAGAAATAGGTCTCTCATAATATATAAATGAAATTTAAATTAATAGGTTCATATAAATACATGTACCAACATAATTAATTTGTAAGTATAAGGCATAACATAATAAATAAACTTGAAAAAAGAGGAGAAATGGAATAACTCTTATGAAATTTCGACATGGTAACGGGTGTACATGGGAGGAATTAATGAGAGAGAAAGGGTAATATCATCATTCAAACATAATAATGGTTGTATGGGGGAGGTTTTAAAACATACCCTATATTTTTTTAAATAAAAATAAAAGGTTGTAACAATATAAGAAAACTTGGATAAAAATTATAATAGAAGGAACCCTTACTTGAGTGTGTGATTTCAAAAACTTGAAGAGGGTATTCTTGAGAGTTTGAGGAACCTTGGGAGGATTATATATATGGGATGAAAGATTAAGGATATGATCCAAGTATTTTTAGTGAAGAGAAGTTTGAGCTTCGATGGGTTTATATAGGAAATGAAAGGGGAGTTCTTTAATATTTCACAAACTTAGGTTTTGGAATCTATATAATTAAATATTAAAAACCACAAACCTTACCATGGTTTTTTACAAAGAAAAGTGTAAAAAATTATTTTATAAGGCCATGGACTGAAGATATTAAAATATTATCCTTGCTTATGTGGAGGTGAGTCATATTATTAAAGAAATGAACTTAAAATCATAAAATATATTATACATTTTGTAGGATTCACTAAGGCTTTATAAAATAATTCAAAAAAATCTAAAATCACATTAGTTTAAATGTAAAAAACATATTTGGCTGAAAATACAATTTATAGTGTTTATTGCATCACTATTTTTCCATTATGATGTCATAAAATACACTATATATTTATATAGTATTTAATTTTTACCCAAAAATTCGACTGTCTCAGAAAATTATGAAAAATTCAACATTGGATAATTTTTATGTCCTAATTCCAAAAATAATATTCATTTTATGCAAATAATTTTATAAATATTTCAATTTTTACTTTTAAAATAGAAACCTACATTTATTGAAAATTGATGGGTTTTTACAAAAACCGTTTTTAAACCTTAATAAAAATTACATTTGGCCTCATAAAAATTATATGATAATTTATATTTAATAAAAATAATTTAATAATAATATTTTATTAAAATATTATTTATTAATTCATAAAAATATATTTCTTAATTAAATGTTAATATTAACCAAAAATATTATTTTTTATTTAAAAACAATAATAAAATAAAAGTATATTCATTACTCTATGCAAAAATAATGTACATAATCATAATGATAGGGTCCTGATCATATACCTTTATTACACTAGTAAACCTAATAGTAAGGTGTGCGATGGTGGGGCTTTCATGGGGTCGTTCGGTAAACATGCTTTGGGTAGTGATCTCGATGAGTTTGAACTTCTCCTATAAACGATTTTTCTCATGCTTAAGTTGTTGGATCTCATCTTGGGATTGGACTAGGGAAAAGCCCAGAAATTCTATCTCCCTTGAAAGCTTTGATAAATGGGATTCTTGGGGAACGATCCTACTAGTTGATTTTATCACCTCCTTTTTCTATGTCGAAAGGATTTATTACAACCCTATATTTATACTAATCATGTGATCACTGTTCAACAACTATATTATCAACGGTAATGATACTTAACATGCATTTAAATTCAATTAGATATAATAAAACAGATGGATTAAATGTGTTTTCTATATTAATTTTACAAAATAATACATTTAATTAAATCAAAAGGTAAATTTCACTTATAATATTTTGGGTCGTTATATTATTTACTTTCTTACCATTTCATTCATTGAAAAATAATAACTTCGCTCGTGCGTACGTGTGGAATACTACCTCCATGAAGCGATGTGATTCATTTTCCATCACCACATCACATTGATGATATATATAAGTATATTTAAAGAAGTAATATGATATATATATGATATTATTATTGGAAAGATAAAATAATACTTACTTTCTTTCCATAATGATCATTGAAGAATGGAAACGTTACTCATGTGTACGTACGACCTACCGTCTATGTGATTGTAACATAGTTCATTTTTAATAACCATATTTAATGGTTGGAATTAAAATTATAATTTATGTATAAAAAATATAATTATTTCACGATTATTATTCTAGAGATGATGAAATAATGACCTCTTTGACCATATTCAAACTACCAAAGTCATTTTGGACTTATGTATCAAATATCACTAAAACGACCGACGCAAACATAAATGATTAAGTAATTGTTATAAAATGGTAATAAGTGAGATAAAAAGGAATAATGAACTTTAAAAATGTCTTTAAGAAAAATAATTAATCTGAGTTTATTATTCAATAATACAAATAACATACTTGACAAGTTGGACTCAAGGTAGGGGTTATTCATCTCTATTTTGTTTCATTAAGACATATTTGATGTTATACACCTATTTATTTTTATGAGGTGTATATACTAAATATTTGAAATAAAAAATCATGAATATCCTTTTTTTTAATGATATTTAATGTTTAATTTGAGGTTATTATTTCATGTGAATTATTTTTAACTGACCAACCTGAGTTAACCAAACCATACACCCGATTCATCCATCACATGGTGAGGTAAAGAAAGAAAATAGAACAAGTATTGAATATAAAGAATAAATACATAAAAACAGAGTACTATGTTGAAGTAAAAGATACAACTAGATCCATAATATCCTATCCAAACTAGATAAACCCGAAAGTATGAATAAAGAAAGACCAACAATTCTCCATGTGACTGATAGTCACCTCCAAACCAAACCGAACCAAAGGAAAAGACCAAAGGAGAAGCTAACACACTACAAGATTCTTTTACCTTTACCGATATCCTTCAATACAACATCTAAAACTAAGAAAAATTTAGGTTTTGAGAAAAAATCTCAGTATAATACCACCATAGTGTCTGTACAGGCTCTAATAACAAGAATTTAATTGTGATAAATTTTAAAACAAAAACATTTTTACAAATCATTTTCATAAATCCAGTCCATTTATAAATCTTTCCCCCTTTGGTTTTCATAAAATCCTTTCATATTGTCAAACCAAAAATATGACAAGTATAAGGGATATAAATAGAAAATAATATCCATGCATAAAGAGGTAAGCAAGTAAACACATATCCATGAAATAACCAATCATATGAATCTATGTGATACAACCTCATAATATAACCTGTGAGCAACAATCTATGATTAAAAAATCATGTGATAAATAACCATAAATGGAAAATTACCACATATTGGGCCCTATCATATGGGACAATATGTTCTAGACACTCAAGAGCCTAAATAGGCATAACATTGGATCCAGCCAATATTGAGTCCTAACACAGTCCATCAATATCCAAAAGGTTACCTCTTAGTGGTGCTACACACACTAAGGCTACCCGTGTCTATTTCCTGAAACACCCAAGGTTATCAATGTTCTAATTGTCAAAATACATTTTCAATACCATAATCATAATTTTATAAAACATTTTCATATCCATGAAAATTTTCTTCAGTGTTTGAAAACCCATTTCCAAATCAAGAAAATCCGTTTACAAAACAAAACCCCATTTTGAAAACATTTTCCTTTCCAAGAAGACCTTTTAAAACACTTGTCCTTAAATTCAATTAACAACCCAAAGGAATTTACCAAGAATGAAATTTAATTCAGTGTATTAACCCTTTTTATAGAAACACCTAATCAAACTGGTATAAACCTAGTTGCCTTCGACAATGGTGATTGGAAACCATGAGAATAACCTTCTAAAGACAAGTAACTCCAAGAAAATGAAATGGATTGATAGAAAACACTATCTGATGACAAATATGAAACCTAACCACAACCAATGAAACATACATGGCCAATATAAAGAATAACCAGAAGGAAAACTTGCCCAAATAAATTCACTATAGCTTCAACAATGATCAATCGCCAAATAAAATGATCTGGAAAGGTCAGAGGTCTCCAAAATCGCCCCTAAGAGCTTCTAGGTATAGAGGGAAAATAGTTGAAAATGAATGAAATGAAAATATGTCATGAAACACCCTAAAATCCCAACTCATTATGATTACATGGCATGTAATCCCTTTACACATCATTTAATCCATAAACCTCAAATACACCAATAAACCCATCAACTTTTTATTGAAAACTTAGTTTTTGAAAATATACAATGTGAAACTGGTATACAGAGTGTAAAACCTTCACGAACTGAACATTTTTCATGAAATATTATCAATGAACATTACACGATGTTTAATCTCCAAAAAATCTGTAGAAACTGTAGATTTAGGCATAAAAACCCAAAGACCCCACTCCAAGCGTTCTTAGAACTTGGGAAGAATCCTGTTAAGTCTTTGACACATTTCTACCCATACTCCATTAATTCAAATAAACATAAATCCCTAAAATTTATTTCATTTTCCCTAGAAAAATATTTATATCCTTGATAATCCCTCAAAATCACCCAAACAAGGATGATAAACAAATCATAAACAAGGGAGTAGCTAAAAAGCATAACGGGGTGTTACAATCTCCCCACCATAAATGCTTTATTCCCCTAAAAATACCTTGGATTCCTAGAATCGCAAAAAGTTAGGTCCATTGTTGCCTCATTAATAATTTCCTCACCCATGTATAATGGCTATACCATCTTCACTACCACAGTACCCAAACCAGAGGAATTGTTTTATCACACAGTACCTTCTCTCGACGTTTCATAATCTGAACTGGCTACTCAACCAAAGAGGTGTTCATCTCAAGATCAACATTCTCCCATACAATCACATGAGAAGGATCTAGTACATACCTAAATTTCATGGATGTATTTTTATTTGAATTAATGAGATATGGGTATAAACGTGTCAAAGACTTAGCGGGGTTCGTCACAAGTTTGGAGAATTCTCGGAGTGGGGTCTTTGGGTTTTTCTTCCCAAACCTATAGTTTCTATAGTCTGTTAGGTGATTACACAATGTGTAAAGGTATTAAATGTCATTTAATGTTTTCAAGGAATATTTTTTTAAATAGTTTTAGGGTGTGAAGGTTTTACACACCATGTACTGAGTTCACGTCATGTATTGTCCAAAATTGAGTTTTTAATAAAAAGATGATGAGTTTTTTGGTGTATTTGAGCTTTGTGGATTACATGATGTGTAATGGGATTATAAATAATGTAATAATCATGAGTTGGGATTTTAGGGTGTATCACGAATGATTTTTATTTTATTCTTTTACATATATTCTCCCTATTTACCTTGAAGCTCTCAGGGATGATTTTGGAGACCTCCTACCCTTCCATATCATTTTTTTGTGATTCATCATTGCTGCAGTTGTGATGCATTTCTCTGGGTAAGAGTTCCTTCTGTTTCTTCTTTCCTTTAGTCACATATATTGCATTGGCTATGGTTAGGTTTCATATTTGTGATAGAATAGTCTTTTTAATCAATCCCTTTCAGTTTCTTGGAGTTCCTTTTCTTTTAAAGGTCATTCTTGTGGTTTCTAATCACTATTGTCGAAGTTGGCTAGGTTTATACTAGTTTGATGTAGGTATTTATATACAATGGGTTAATTTAATGAATTTCTTATCATTATTGGTAAATTACTTTGGGTTGTTCATTTATTTGAAGTGATATGTGGTTTAAAATGTTTTCTTGGAAAGGAAACTGTTTTCAAAAGGGGGGTTTTATTTTGAAAATGAATTTTCTGGATTTGGAAATTAGTTTTCAAACACTGATGCAAATTGTCTTGGATTTGAAAATGTTTTATAAAATTTTGAGCATGGTTTTGAAAATTTATTTTTATAATTGGCACATTGGGAACCTTATGTTCATTGGGAAATATCATGAGTATCTTTAGTGTATTTGGAACAACTAAGTGGTAACCTTTTTGATATCGATGGACTCTCGTAGGACTCGATATTGGTTGGATCCAATTTTATTCTTGTTTAGGCTCTTGAGTTCCTAGTACATATTTTACCATAATTTAGGTCCCAATATAAGGTGCTTTTTCATTTATGGTTATTTATTTCATGATTGTTTTTTATCATGGATTGTTGATCATAGGTTATATTTTGAGTTTGTATCACACATCTTTACATGATAGGTTATTTCATGGATATTTTTTTACTTTCTTACCTCTTGATTCATGGATATACTTTCTTATTTATATCACTTCTACTTGTTATATTTTTGGTTTGATAATATGAAAGTATTTTATGAAAACCAAATTGATAAAATGATTTATAAATGGATTGGTTTTATGAAAATATTTTGTAACACTACTTTTGTTTTAAAAGCAATAATTGTTGCATTCTTGTTATTAGATATTATATATACACCGTGGTGGTATCCTACTAGACTTTTTTATCACACACTTCTTTTTACTTTGGGTATTTGTAGATGTTGTATTATAAGATACAGGTAAAGGGAAGGGAATCTTGTAGCATTTTGGCTTCTCCTTTGGTCTTTACCTTTGGTTTGGGTTGTTCTGTAGGTGAATATTGGTCACATGGAGACTTATTTGTCTTTCTTTATTCAAAATTTTGGGTTTAGCTGGTTTGGATTAGATTGTATGGATTTGGTTTTATCTTTTTCTTCTACATTGTACTCTGGTTGTATGTCTTGATTCATTATATTCAAGACTTGTTATGTTTTATTTATTTACCTCACCATGTAAAGGCTTGATTAGGTGTATGGTTTTGTTGACCTAGGTTGGTTTGTTACATTATGGATCAAAAGTTACCAAAGTGAATAGGGTTTCTCGTCTCACTTTTACTTTTGTGAGACATATGTCATATTCACCACTTATTTATTTTGTGTGGTGTATATACTAACCATTTGATATATTATATCGTGAATCTATTTGTATTCATGGTATTTAATGTTTCATTTGAAGTTATTTCTTTCATGGGGTTTACAATTCAAAAGAAACCCAAGTGTTAAGGGTTATTTCACAATCTCATCTTTATTGAGGTTTATTTATGTTTAAGTCTCTGATGGGGAATATTTCTCTTTTATGCCCATTTTTTCTAAAAATGTTTTCAAAAAGGGTTTTGATATTATCCTACAATTGTTTAAAATTATTTTTCCCCATGTTTTAATTTTAACCAAATGGTTTGAAAGGAATCTTTTTATCATTTTCCAAATGAAGTACTTTATGAATTTTCTAAAAAAAGTATGAAAGATATTTTTTTAACTTATAAAGCATAAACTGAATTTTATTCCGTCTTGATGCCTCAATGATTTGAATCTTCCTTTACAAGTTTACAAGGTTATTTTCAAAGAAAATTGCTTCTTTATTTCATTCAAAATTTTAGATTATAAAAAGTGATTTTTATATTTTAAAGTATATTTTCCTCAAGAAGGTTTTAAGTGATCATTTAACACTATATATATTCATCAAAAACAATATCCCTTAATTCTAATTATACTTTACTGGGGTTATGATCCAAGGTTACTATATTTATTCTTTCTCTGGATGGTTTATGTTTATGATGAAAAGATGAAATTTTTATGAAACCCATTTCTTTTCCACAGGTTATATAATGATGAAATGTTTATGAAACTCATTTATTTTCATGGGTTATGATATGATGAATGCTTTATGATCTTATGGCACACATATGTATGATTTTAATTATGTGATAGGTGGGATATATATCTCCATCCAATGCATTGGATAAAGTATTATATCTCATTAGATAATAATGGGAATCAAGTCATTGTGCCTGATCCACTAGGATAAATAAGTGTTGATATATGATCTAATGGTATTGGTAGTTAACCTTGACATATGAAATTTTTTCTATAATTATAATGATTAAATACACATTTATGACATGGAATTATGGTTCATTATTGAGTTATAATGATTTACCATTCCTAAGATTCATGTATTTTGAAATTATAAAGGTTTATGCCATTATTTATGTATATAATCTTTATCAGATTGGGTATGAACTTTATAAGTTTTGGTCATGAACTTGTACTATTATTCTCATCTTATGCTTTCATATGATCATCAATCGATATCTCCCATGTTTACTCTTACTAAGCATCTAAGGTCACCATTTTCTTACGTTTCATTTCCCTATGTTATGAAGAATGATGCTAAATGATTTTTGTTTACAAAGGTTTAATATGTGAGGAATCTTATGGGAGATGTTGAATACTTAACATAGAATATTAAAATATGGATATAGTGGGAGATGATATTGATCTTTATGAACCAATTGTTCATGAAGCCAAGTTGTTAAGAGTTGGTTCTAATTTTCTAAAACTCTAAACCTAAAATGTTGTTGGGTATATAAGTGATCCAATATTTTCTTTTAATGTTGTAAGTTTTGGATGGGAAAATGGGTCGCATTTATCGGTATCAAATCTAGAAATGTAAATTTTATGTTTTTAGCACTGAATCTAGGAATGTGGATCTCATGTTGATACAAGGGTTAGGAGATAAGAGAATGTACACACTGAAGGATATAGTTTTTAGAAAATTTATGGAAATAAAAGATAATAAATCCAAGAGTTCATCTTATTAGAAGATTGTTGTGTTCCATCAAGTGGATGAAACTTGAGTAGATCGTTATGCTTATTGTAACATCCTGACACTGTATTTTAGGTACAAACCTTTGATTACCTTGGTTCTTCTTGATTTTCATGTTGATCTCTAGTTGATCTCTTTTATTCGTGGTTTTTTCAACTTGGTTCACACTTTTTAGGTGTCAGGGATGTATTTTGTTTTTTGTTTGAGGTGTCGCGAGGTGTCTAGGCATTTTAGAAATAGAGTGGACAAGATCCTATAGTCAAAATGGAAATAGGAGGTCCACTGGAAATCCGATGAGGGCCACCGGATCACCAACAGATTTATGACAATAGATATTTCTTATAGGAATCCCATCAGCCATCTGGTGGTGTTCCTAGGCACCCAAGAATTCTACCAAGTGCTACCAGCTAGCTGGTGGAAGCTAGTGGCTATCTGGTGATACCGATGTGGGAAAGTCTGGCTTGAGAAGTATCATAATTGTTTTTGTTTTAATCTCCACTTAAACTCTAAACACCTCTCCCTCAAACCTAATTCGACCCTAATCACTTTAGAGGCTCTCTAGAGGAAAATTTATCCCTTCCAACATTGAATCTTCACGGATCAAAATGTCGGTTCTTACATTGAATCTCTTCTAATAAGTGTAATTCATTTTGAACATGAATTATTATTTTCTTCATCTCTATTCCTATTTGAGTGGGGGATCCTTGTTTTGTCAATGGATCAGGATCTTAACTTTATGGATTGTGGTTAGTTTTATCCCTAGATCATTCCATCCTTTCATCTCTCTCCATTTGAGGATCCCGTGTTGGGTGTTGATAAGATCATGAATTGAGGTGGGTGTTTTTGTAAGGAAATTCCTATGATTTGAAACTGTTATTGCTTTACTAATTTGAAATGGATTTCCAATTGATTTCAAAATAATGATTTTGGTCTTCGATAAATGATTTTTAAATGGAATGGTGTGTGTGTGTGATGAAATCTCTTTGACAATGGATTTAAAAATAAAGTGTGGATTTCTAGAAAAATGATATATAATTGAAATGAATGATTTGAAGTATAATTTTGAAGATGAATTTTAATAATAAATGGCACGAAATGTTTTATGATTTGAAATAAAATGAATTAATTTGAAAGACATGAGTTTTGATGAAAACCATTTGATGATTGATTTTTTAAATGAAATGGCATGGTTTGAAACTTGAAGTTAGAGATGATTGAAATGAATATTGAAATGATTTGAGATTGATTAAAATTAATGAAATCCCCTTGTATGATTGATTACCTTGAAGAACATGAGATTTTGGTTAGTTAGGAGAAGGATATGCATGATAGGTAAAACTGATTACCTAGAGATTGATTGATGATGAAAATAATAATAAATTGTCATGAGAGAATTGACTTTATTCTTTGGGATTCTCTCATATTCCCCCTGGGCTTGGGTCTAGGGAAGTGTGTGCACACCAAGAGCCATAATTCACCATGATTGTGTGGAACCTCATGAGTCGATATGACAAACCCACAAGGCTTATAACCATGGTTCTATGATTGAAAATGATTTATTCATGTTTATTTTGAAATAAATTATTATTCAATCTTATTTTGACAAAGATTCTTATATGTGTCTGATTTGATGGAAATTCACTTTTATACCTGCTTTATACTAACCATTGAAATGTTTTGAGAAGTATGTTTATCTATGAATTGTGAAGAGATTTACATGTCATGTTTCATTTAAAATTGAGCATATTTTGTTTATTTGGTATGAAAATATTTATGAAATGATTTGCGGAATCCTAATGGGATATTATTGCTCACACCCTGCCTTCATCTTTGGGCATTTGTAGATTTTATTATGCCAGGTCCATATAAAAAAAAGGTACCGCTTGGAAGTTGTGGATGTTCTTGATTAGAGGGACCGTGGGAGTTGGCAGCGACCGATGGAGTATGTGATCCACTTATTACATGGAGATCATTTGATAATATCTTTGATGGTTTCATGTAACAAATTTGGTTGATGTATCATTTTGGGACTTGTACCTATCTGCTTTTGGCACTTTTATCTTGAGGAGTGTTTTGGAATACCGAATTTTTATTGATTAATATATTTTTCTTTCTCTTGATGAGTTTTTATTTTTCCAAAATCATTCCCTCTTGATTGTTTTGATGCCTAGGTACTGGTCATCATCCAGTGGGGATCAGGAATACCCTTTGAGCTATGTCTGAATTGATTTGGGTACCATTTAGGTGGGTTACCTTGGTTGGTACATGAAAAATTGATATCAAAGGAGGTTGTGTTCTTTCTTGGATGTCGGTATGCAATTTGGGATATCTTGGTAAACAGGAGACAAGATTGTCTAAGGGGTAGGTTATGAAAAAGTGTTTGGCCAACTCTCATCGTAACAAGCCTTAAGTTACCATGGTTTGTTGGGAAAAAGTGTCTCAAGGGATTTTTTTATATGATTCTAGACTTTTCCCAAGTTTTGATCTAAGTTTTATGTTTCCTATTTTAATTCAAATTGATAGATTTGATGATATCATGTCTCTTGACTGATGTTTCCTTCTTATATGTTGTTGTTGTGAAGTGTCATTCCCCAAGAAGATGTTTGAATAGGAATTGGGAGGGAGCTACTGATGAACCACAACAAGTGAACCCTCTGGTTGACTAGAACTTCATAGAGGTTGTAGTGCTTATGATCCAAGCTCTGGGCCAAGTGTCCCCAATTGTTCCCGTTTAGGCTCTGGTAGTGGAACCTCCAAGGGATGATTGCATAGTTCATTACCGGGAGTTTCTTCATTAGAAACCACCATTTTCTCAGGGTACCAACATTATTCAAGAGGTAGAGGATTGGTTGAAAATTATTGAGAAACTCTTTGAGTTTTTAGAGACCATGTTCTGTTAATATGAAATGTGTTGCCTTCAAACTTAAAGGACCTGGAAGGAGATGGTGGGATGCTATAGTTATGGAGAAGAAGAATGAAGTATTGGAGTGGAAGGACTCCATGGCTCTTTTCATGGAGCATCTCTATCAAAAATAAATGGTATTGGTTATGTCCATGGAATTTATTGACCTTCATCAAAGTGATTGAACAATGACTAAGTATGTTAATCGATTTACTAAACTTGCTCAGTTCTCACCAAAGGTAATTTTGAATGAGAAGCTAAAGTCTCAAAGGTTTTGTATGGGTCTTCGACCATATATATGATCTCAAGTCTTTATTCTAAAGATTACTACTTATGTTGATGTTCTGGATAGGTCTCTAATGGATGAAATCGACCTGGCTGGTAAGTTAGGCTTGATGGGTGCTCCTCTTACTCTTAGTGGTAGCTTGAGTGATCCCTTTAAAGGGAAGAGGAAGCGAGATGAGTTTTATGGTGGAAACTATAGTGGTGGATCCCAACAATAAACTTTTTCTAAATCATCTGCAGTGTCTCACAAAGTCTCGTTGACTTGTCTTAAATGTGGCAAGGTTGGGCACAAGAAATGTGCTTGCATGGAGGAACCTAAGATCTTTAGCTTTTGTAGATGTTTAGGCCACTTGCAGAGGTTCTACTGTGTTTTTACCGATCCTTGTGCACTCATCAATACCGAGAGTCTCTGCGGCACAATACGATGCTTCAAGAACAAAGAGGTTCCAACCACATACATCATGAACCAATACTACAAAACACATAATATACAGTGCAAGCCTTTATCAGCACTAGAAAAAAGTGTTGATAAATGTCCAGATCACACACGCCAGTCCCACATCAAAATTATGCAGGTTAAGATGCTCCTTTATAAATGATTCTACCGCATTTAAAACTCATAAGTCTGTTGTGGGGATGAGCTCCCACATACACTTACCACACACTTCCATATGAGCCACTTCATGGGCCCGCACTGGCTGAGGCCCACCCTATGCTTCCCTTGGGCCTTGGCACACCCTCATACACACGATCGGGTCCTACACGACCCGACTCACCTACCTGATGGCCCTATACATGCCCCACACCACAACCACTACTTCATTTTTTTAACTAATAAAAAAATACGAGTATTAAAAATATTAAAAAATTGAAATGATTAAACAAATAAAAAATATATGAATATATATTAAAAAAATTAAAAAAAATTATTAATTAAATAATTATTAATATATATATATACACACATATTAATAAACATTATATGTTAAATATAAATATATATAATGAACAAATTGATATAATTAAATAAATAAAAATTAAAAATTAGAAAAGTAGAAAAAATAATAAAAAATATTAATTAAATAATTATTAATAAAAAATGAATAAATTTAATATACATATAAATAAATTATAAATATTAATAAATAGTATATTATAAATATAGATATATAAAATGAATAAATTTTAATAATTAAACAAAAAATTTAAAAAAAATATTAATGAAACAATTATTAATAAAAATGAATAAACTCAATATATATATGTACATTAATTATAAATGGTAATAAATAATATATATTAAATATAAATATAGAAAATGAATAAAATGTAACAATTAAAAACATATTCATTTCGTATTCATTTTTAATGGTTTTTATACAAAATTATTCATTAATACATTTAATATAGAAATATATTCATATATATTTCTATATATATATATATCAATATATATAATATTTCCTAAAATATTATTTATATAATACAAAATATTTATGCTTACATTAAATAAATCATATATTTAGCGAAGAATGATTTATAATTAAGCATTAATATTAATTAAAAATATTTACTAATTATATCGTGTAAAGAACATTAATTGAATGACGTTTGATTTTTCAATTTAACATATATCAAATGTGTGTTAGATTGATTTCACACATACCTATATGTAATTAATGCATTTTTATATACAAAGCACACACAAATATTTATATAATTAATAAAATCTTATATAGAAACATATACACCTAATATTTATATAATTTATTCAAATTTTAATATTCATTTCAGAATTTCATTTAGTAACATGATACATTTAATATATTATATTTTTAATTGGAAAACTTCATTTCTTTTTTTTAATATTATTACAGTTAGGTATTTTTTATTTTTTATTTTATTTTTTTATTTTTTATTTTTTTGGGAATTTAATCATTTTCTAATATTTATCTATATATATATTCTATGTTTTAATATTTTCAATATGTATTCATCTACATTTCAATATATATCCATATTTTATTAATAATTTATATTTAATTAATAAAACTTATCCATTTTTTCAATATTTTTAAAGTGTACTCATTTTAAATTATTCAATTTCACTCATTTTTAATGTGTATACATTTAAGATTATATATTCATTAATAATGTTAAAAATATATTTATAAATAAATATTTATAAATAAATATATTTATAAATAAATATTTACTATATTTATAAAATTATATATTTATAATTATAAATAAATAATAATATATTCAAATAACTATAAATTTATAATAAATATATTTAAATAATGAATATATTTACTATATATATATATATATATATTTATTTATTTATTTATTTATTTATTAAATATATACATATATATAATTATATAAATATATATAATGATATAAATATATTTATAATTATAAAATTATAATAATTATATTTAAATAATGAACATATTTACTATATTTATATTTATATTTATATTTATATTTATTTATTAAATATATGTATAATTATATAATTATATAAATATATATAATTATATAAATATATATAATGATATAAATATATTTATAATTATAAATAATTAATTATAAAAAAATTAAAAATATATTTATATTTAAAAATATATTTACAAATATATTTATTTCTAAATATATTTATAAATGTATATTTACTATATTTATAAAATTATATATTTATAATTATAAATAATTAATTATATATTTAAATTATTATAAAATTATAATATATATATTTAATTAAGGAGTATATTTAATATATCTGTTAAATATATATATAATTATATAAATACATTTATAATCATATACAAATATTTATAAATGTATTTATAAATATTTATAAATATATTTACAAATATATTTATTTATAATTATAATTATAAATCTTTAATCAGCAATAAAGTTGTATCACTGATAAAATGTATCTTTATCAGTGTTTTTTCGAAAGCACTGATAAAACCCTCCCCGATCTATTTAAAATAACCCTAACAGAACCAGTTTCAGACGAGCCTCTAAAGCTCTCACGGAAGTCCACTACTGTCATTGCTCCCCCTTGACTTTCTCTCAGACGAATCAAGCCTCAAATCTAAGGTATGTTATTTTTTTCTTGCCCTCTCTCATTTCTTGTTTGTTCAGTTTTCATGGTGTATGTTAGTGAGGTGTTTTCTTGGAGAATTTCTATTTTGGGTTCCATGTTTATGATTCTACACCTTTTCATTTGACTCTTATTGATTTCACAAGCCTGGATGATCAAAACCTCACACTTCGAGTTCAATGATCCCATTTTAATTGGTTTTGGTTTATTACATAGGAATTTTAGGCCAGTAATTGGTTTCTTCCTCTTCTTTTTTCTATCTCTGTGCAGCGAGTTGTGGCATGGGAGCTCCCTTATATATAGAACATGTTCCCTGCTATATGGAATGAGTATCGTCCCACTTAGTAGAATGTAAACTCTCTTCATACCTAAGGTTTTGTGAAAGTTTCAAAAAAAATAGCACAGTTATATGCCAAAAATATTATAATTATAATTTTGGCCATTTTTCTCAGAGATGTTAAATGAATATTATTATTATTATGTTATGTATTGATGAAAAATCTAAATATGAAATTTTTTTAGTTTATTGAATCCATTTAATTTTGAAAACTCATAGGTGAATATGATCTTTTCCTATGATATTGGATAATCTTTTTGTTTTTTTGTTCTTCTGATTTTATATAAATGATAACATTATTTAAAATTGATGATTCTTTGGTTCTTGATAATTTTTAGATTCATTAATGAAAATAGTTTTTTGAATATTTTTCTTGACATCATAATTGTTTTTCTAGAAAATTTATTTTTTTATTTTTAAAAGTCTATCAGGATTTATAAAAATGTTATTTTTGAAAATCATTTCATGATTTATTTTATTTTGATAAATTAATTTCATTATAAAATAATGATATTGTGATTTATTGTAAATAAAGATTTAAATTTAAAATGATAAAAAAATTTGGAATGATTTTATGAACCAAATGAATAATGGATGTGTTGGTCATGAAATTTTTTAATATAATGTTTCGGGTTTTTGAATACTAATTTGAAAAATGATTTTAAAATGATGTCTTGAGAAGTAATCTTAACCTGGTTCTAGTAGATTCCTTATTTAGAATGATTGACAAAGGCCCCACCCAATGGTTCAAATATTCTATGTTTATATAGAGGTACTAAAACTCTAACTCCCCCTTGAAGTTGGTAGATTATATGTTTATATTGAGGGCTCAGAGTAGATTTTCAATTGGGGTTATAATCTCTTTTATATAGGACTTTGTTCATTTGAAAATGTGATCTTTATTGGAGTTTTACTTATATTTCCAGTGGACATTATTGTGAAAGATTGTTATGGAATGAAGTGTTTCTCACCAAGCAGCCAACTCTTCCAGATTCCTTTTCCAAAGTAGGACAATTAGTCCATTTCATACCCAATGATTGAAAACTTAAACTTCATTCCTCTTTAAAACTTATCGACTTTTCTTTACATTGAAAACTAATTCACAATAAATATAACTTCAACCCATGGGCACTTCACTGATCAATTTAATTTATTATGTTTAAAATTCCCAATAATTAAAAAATAGTTCTTTGAAAAAATAACATATTTTTAATATTAAATAATTTTAACCACCTCCTATAAAATTTAATTATTCATCTTCAAACCATTTAATAAATTTTTTTTCCAACATATTTATTAGTGATTATTAGATTAATATATATTTGTAAGTGATTCATTTGAGTAATAACTCCATTTTATTAACATTGTTAATAAGATATTTTATAATTATATATGAAATAATGATTTGAAATCCCTTGATTTAGGATGTAAAGTGTATCAGAACATTCTAAATTAGAATAAATGATAGGGGAAATATTTATGCTTGAAGTGGCTACCTATCATTGTTAAGATTTCATAATTAAAGGAAATAAGGATCAAGGGTTGACCAATACTTGTCAATGGTCAAATGTCTCGTATGATTTCAATTTCTTATTGCTTCTTTTGGATCTTCAAATTAATAATACGTGACATTTTTCCACTGACAGGTGATGGTAACCTAAACTTTCCCACTCTTTTAAAGCTCCACTCAGACTGTCAATGAAACACCACCTGAACCACCACATACCAAGTGAATAAATGAATAAACATCAACTCCTCCCATTTTTTGGTCTCCCACCTAGCATGGTTACAAAATCCATCCTATAATTACTGTCGTTTTTTCATGGGAAGTTAAGCGCTTCTAAAATTCAATCCTCAAACCAAATGTCTTTTCCTTTTCATGGATTAATTGAAGGCATGCTATGAATATTGAAACTGAAACAGTTGTCTCAACATGATTGTGTGTAAGACCATCTAGTTGAGCCTTCTCATGGTCACACCGATCAAGGAGCCCGTTATAGGGATCAAATTGTTACTGTTATTTTTTATAGATTTAGGAAAAAAATTAAGAAATGTTATCTACAGCTTTGCCAACTCCCAGCACGGGAACATTTAGATTTAATGGTACAACTATCATACTCTTCAGTTTCTTCTCCCGAACAATTATTACTGCATTTTTTTGCTTGAGACTCATCCCCCACCTCTTCTGGACATGAGCCTATTTTCTTGAACAACTCTAAGCAGTAGTCATCCCATATCGGGTACAAGTGATCATTTTGGATGAATTTAGATAATAACACCTACCATAATGGAGTAATTATTTTCTTAAATTCAGTTACCTATTTCCTTCAAAGCATACTAAAATTATTTGAAATAATCAAATGTTGGGTTTCCTTTATTAGAATTATCTATAACATTCACCTTGAATAATGAATATCTTATGTGTATTTATTTATTTTTTATAAAAAATGAACATTTTATTAACCTAATAGTATGTATATGAATCAAAAATGGATGCACGCTAATCATATTAAAAAAAGATTATGAATATGGGGTTAAAGAGTTTACCAAGTTTGTAATAGAGAATGCATACAACCCTTCTCAAATCCTTTATCTGTGCTTACGTTATTTTTATACATGAAAATTTAGTCTTGAAGAGTTGTAAGAACATTTTATTTTTCATGGAATATATCAGGGCTATAAATTTTAGACTAAAAATGGGAAAAAACTAATCATGCACACCAATTGGGATGATACTGCGGTTTATGGGTCATTCGATATGAATACTAGTGTAAATGATGATGGAGATCACATTGAAGAAATGAAAATGGCAATTAAAGATGACGTTCATGATTTTCCAAAGTTTTTTTAGAAATTAAATATTTGTGGTAAGAGACTATTGTATATATGTTGTACTAAATACACAACATTATAAGATATGTTAAAATTATATAATTTGAAAGTTGGCAGTGGATGGAGTGACACCAGCTTTACAAAACTAGTTGGTCTCTGGAATGATATGTTATCAGAAGAAAGTGAACTTCCTTACCAAACATATAATGTTAAATGAATTCTATGTTTAATGGGAATGATCTCTAAAAAATACATTCTTATCTAAATGATTTCATATTATTTCGTGAGGACCATGAATCACCCATAAAATTACCTAAGTGTGGCGCAAATTGATATAAGAAAGATGAATCAAGTCCTTCAAAATATGTATGGTACTTTCCTATCATTCCATGGTTTAGAAGAATATATGGATGTCAGGAAACCACAAGACAATTGAAATGGAATGCAGATATAAGAATTAAAGAAAGGAACCTATGTTATCCAGCAGATGATCCTCAGTAGAAGAAAATTGATTATGAGTATTCTGGATTTGGAAATTAGGCATGAAACTTCCATCTCGCGTTATCTATAGATAGAATAAATCCTTTTAGTGTACAGAGTATTACTCACAATACATGTCTCATCATGTTGGTAAATTATAACTTGCTATCATGGTTATGCATGAAGCGTAAATACATTATGTTGTCTCTACTTATATTTGGACCAAATCAACCGAGTAATGATATTGAGGTCTATTTGCCTCCATTGATCGAAGATCTAAAATTGATATGGGATACAGGTGTTATAATGTATGATGCTCATAGAAGTGAAGAATTCACATTGAGGTTCATGTTGTATGGAATGAGAAATAAATTTACTACTTATGAAAATTTTTTAGGCTATAACATTAAAGGAATGTTGGGGTGTCCCATTTGAGAAGAATGGACACACTCAGTTTATTTGAAGCATTCCTTGAAGATTGTATTTTTAGTCTATCAGAAATTATTACCTCGATAACATAAATATTGATCTTGGATGAAAACATTCAATGGGAATAACAAACAAGGTACAAAAACATCTCCACTAACGGGTGACCAATTATTTGATAAAGTAAAAGATGTTGACATTATTTTCAATAAACAATTTTCAAAAAACCTTACAGAATCGGGTTAGAAAAAAAAGATCAATTATATTTAAATTTTCTTATTGGAATTGTTTGTACGTCAGACATTTTCTTAATTTTATGTAGGTAGAAAAAAATGTATTTGATAGTGTTATTGGAACGTTAATAAATTTTCTTGGAAAAAAATGACATCAAGGTTAGGTTGGACATGATTAACATGGGGATAAGGTAAGGGTTCACACTAATGAAGGGTAAATGGTGGAATTTTCTTCCTCTAACAGCTTACACTCTATCTTGACAAGAAAAATTACAATTTCTCATTTTCCTTAATGGTGTAAAAGTTCCATATGGGTATTCATAAAATATAAATAATGTCGTATAAATGACTAATTTGAAGTTATATGGACTAAAATCACATGAATATCATGTTTTGATGCAAGATTTAATTTTCATCGCTTTACATTGCATTCTTCCTGAAAATGTACGACATACATTAATCAAACCCTGCTTATTTTTAAAAACCATATGCAATAAATTTATAGACCCGATGAAGTTTCCAATCATTAATAGAGGTTTCAATCATATTATGTGAATTAGAGATGTTATTCCCACCATCATTATTTGATATAATGGTCCACCTGATGGTTCACTTGGTTAGAGATGTTTAACTATATGGTTTTGTCTATTATAGATGGATGTACCCCATTGAATGGTATATAAATATTTTAAAAGAGTGTGTCAAGAATCAAAGTCATCTAGAAGGTTGTATTATAGAATGATATATTTTTGAATAAGTTTTTTAATTCTATACCAATTACCTATCAGATGTTAATAGCATCAGTCTCCCAAAGTCTCGTCACAGCGAACACTTTATAGGTGAAGGGATTTCTGGAATAGATGTTGTTACAATTACCATCACAGAGTGAGAGCAAGTGCACCCTTACATTTTATATGATAGTGAAGAAGTTGATCCATACATTGAACCTCAAAAAGAAATTCTTAGAGATTTGAATCAATCAAAGGCTAAAGGATGGATATAAAATACACATAATAAATAGTTTATAGGATGGTTCTGAGATCATATTTATAAGGAGTTATTTGAAAATATGAATTCAATTATCAAATGAATTTGATGGCTAGCCAGGGGACCAAATACATATATTATATATTACACTAGTTTTGTAATCAATGGTTATATTTTCTATACAAAAGAACATGATAACTACAGTATGATGAAAAATAGTGGAGTTACGCTTGTGGAAAAAGTGATGCACATATCTGGTTCCAAGGATAGAAAACCAATTTATGTGAATATAAAATATTTCAAAAATATCCAATATATGTATGATTTTTATTATACAGCATTTCAAGTACTGATTTTCCATTTCAAATGGGTTGAAAACAGGAGTGCAGTGAAAGTTGATGAAATGGGCTTCATGAAGGTGTATTTCAATGTAGAAGGGGAAAAGGATGAGTCATTCATAATAGCATCACAAGTAATGCAAGTATTTTATGTCTCAGATCCAAAAAACAATAATTGATCAATTTTCCTTCTAGAGACTAAAACAAATGTAGGGTCAGATGAAAATTCAATTGAGGATGAATCTTTCATTGGGATATCACAATCAGTTCATGGTGGTCCTAATGTAGACAATGTATTGTATGCTAGATAGGACCATAAAGAGGAGATTTGGATTCTCGATAAAGGAGTCAAATCCCTTCATCCTTTAAAAAAAAGAGTTCAATGAGAAGGTTAAAGTGTTTTTTAATATAATA
The DNA here is from genome assembly GCA_963277665.1 of Viscum album. NCBI lineage: Eukaryota > Viridiplantae > Streptophyta > Magnoliopsida > Santalales > Viscaceae > Viscum > Viscum album. The sequence goes on along the minus strand of OY728156.1, from coordinate 790,507,400 downwards.
TTCTTTCCTTATAATATTATGTGTTATATACTGTATTAATATAATCTAAATTAAATGTTTGACTACTCATACAGACAATGACTTCTATGCATAATGATGTTACCAATCCTAGGAAAGAATATGCGATTAATTCTAAAACTATAGAATTATTAGGGGATCAACAACATGTTGATGAAAAAAACAAGAATGACACAACATCACAATGCTGACTAAAATTATTAAGGCAAAAATTAAGGGTATAAATTTTCAGGTTGGCTGGAATCAACACGGCCAACCTATTGACCTCGAAAGTCAATGTCCATTAGTTATGTTGAGGTCACAACGAGGATGAATGTGCCAATTGATAGAGTTGTGGCTCCATGTTCAACCTATAATGAATGTAACCATTTAGAAAGATATAAGGGAATGTTATGATAACCTTTCTTTATTTTATCAAAAAATTATATAATGAAACGTCGATATAATATTCATTATTCCTTACAGAGTTTGTTTATTTTAGATGATATCTATAAGAAATATGTTTTAATGGCCGCTGTAAAATCCCATAGAGGATTCTGAACTCTTCTTACCAAATTTCATTTGATGTTGAGGGTAAAGTAAATCCCCTCTCACCAGTTACTTATGCACACATTATAAAAGAGGAAACAAAGAATGCTTTCATCATCCGTCATGATGAGAAATCATTTCAAGTGCATTGTAGCTTATAATATATTATTTGACATTATTTATTTTATCCAATTTGATTCAAAATCATTAATTTATGAAATAGAAAAGGATTGATGAAAATAAAGAATGTTCATCAAAACCAATGTACCCCTATCACAAAGCAAGAATCAAGTACGCTTCACTAGATAAGAAATTAGTATGTATTTTAAATCAACAATAGAAGTTTTATGTGATATGAAATAACATATATTAATTAGTTTATATGATGATTGGTGAATCAAAATCCAAATCCACTTCAATCCCATTTCATGTGTTATAGAAGGAGGATCATCTAAATAAGGAGGGTAAACTAGTTGATAAAAACAAAAAGCATCATGGGAAACATGTATAAGTATGACATAATAGTAATTCGTTATGCTTTATAATAGTATTACATAAAAATATCTATTTATATTCATATGTTTTTTATATGGTTTAGACACAATAATTGGAAATGGCCATACTAAAAGAAAAACTACTTTCACTAGCTTTGAAGTGGATGGAACAATATGGTCGCGTTAGAGGAGTAGGTTTTGGAGGGTCTCGTCCAACATATTTTGAGAATAAAAAACCACAAGAAGATAAATATAAGATGATGAAAAGGTTACAAACACAAATAAATGTTTTTCAAGATATTATTGTCTGGTCTAGTTTAACAGACCAACATACATGAAAACCCAAATGACCCTGCTAGCTTTGAGGCTAGTCATTACCCTCAACAGCATAGCTTACTCAAGGTAATCAATTTTTTTAATTAATATTTCTCCTAAATTTGAATCAAAAAACTTATGATGACTTTATATTACTAAAATTCTATAAGGTAAAGTTGTATGTGATTTCTATCTTTCAACACCCACACATCACCTTATTGTGAGGGGTATAATGTATAATATCCCAGGAGGCAATCTACACAATAAAGAACTCCTAAAAGATCACATGAGAGTGGGGATTGAGGTAGATCAAGAGCCGAACGCTGATTTTCTTGTTCCACTTAATGATCCAGATATTACAATGATCAATGATGCTATTGGAACTTTCATAGCATTGTCATATAATCTTACAAAGATATATGAGGTATGTATTTAACATAATTTTTCATATGAAAAACTTGTAACAGTTGATGAAAAAAGGTATTAAGTAAGGTATGGTATTATAGATGGATAAAGAGATGGGGAAATGGAAGGTCGGATCAAGACAATGAAGTGAATCGACCAAGAAATCAAAAGGATCTTCTAGGAGTACCTTCTCCCCACCAGTTCCACTACAACATTTATTATCATTACAAATTCATGCAGATACAACAAAAAGATGGATATATATATTAAATTCTATATGAAGAAGAAATATTTGGAACTTTCATTACATACACAGTTGGTCTTGAGAGTATAAATGATATTCTCAAGTTTAAATAGTTGGGAGTCTGAGTTGTGAATACATACATAAGGTACATTTTCATAATAAATTTGTCCAAAAAATTATCTAATTTGTTCAGTAATGTTAATATCTATTAATATTTTCTATATAAGTTTATATTTATACAATATAAAGATAAAACTATGCGAATAACAATTTCAATTCATTAATCCCTGTATCATTTCTATGCAATAAGCTTCTTTGAAGAAGAAATTGATAAGAAAAAATATGTGCTATGCATTTGACAAAAAAATAACAGAATACATACTATTTTTTATTCCTAAAATACAGGGGTAAAACTTTACAATATTATCACATAAAATATATTTTTATTTTTTTCATTGCTTATTTGTTTTTGTTTTTTTAGGAATCACAAGATGCTAATCGCAATCAATTTAGATACCCTAAATGTAACGACCCAAAGTTTCTTTAATGGAAAATCCCTCTTGATCCAGTTAAATGTCTCTTTATGAAAAATGTTTTTATAAGGTGTCAACTTCTTTGGTTTTATGTTAAGAATTGTGACTGTTGTTAATATAGCTGTTGAACAGTGATCACTTGATTAGTATAAAAATAAGGCTTTAACGAACCCAATTTTACTCAGACAAAGGAAGCGATGGCCTCATCCAGTAGAATTTCCCCATACGAATCCCATTTGTCGGAGCTCAGAAAAGAGGTGGCATCCTTGGGCTTTGCCCTTGACCAAGCCCAAGCTGAGTTTCACCATGTCAAGATCGAACGGGACCGTGTACGGGAAAAGTGGAAGTTGATAGAGATTACCACTCGAGCGATGTTATCCGAGCTGCCCCAAGAGTCTGTCACCATCGCACACCTTACCCTTAGGTATTATGCGTCTATTTTAAGGGGTTACGTAACAAATAAGTAGTACTATATTCATCTACATTATTTTTTTATATATAATAATGAATATAATTTCTATTCATTTTTGATACATTATAAATAGTTTTTAAAGTACAAATGGTGTTTTTAGTTATTATTTAATTAAGAAATCTATTTTTTTAAATTAAGGTATTTTTGAATTAAATAATATTTTAATAAAATAATATTATTATTATTAAATTAATTTTTGTTAAATATAAATTATCTTATAATTTGATGAATGCAATTAAAATTTTATATTATGGTTTGAAAGCCATTTCTGTCAAAACCCATGAATTTTCGATAAATGTTGGTTTTTATTTTAAAAGTGAAAATTAACATATTTAGAAAAAAAAATAGATAAAATAAATTTCATTTTTGGAATCAGGACGTCGAAATTATCCAACGGTGAATTTTTCATAATTTTTTGAGACAGTCAAATTTTTGGGTAAAAATTAAATACCGTTTAAATATATAATGTGTTTTATGACATCATAATGACCCAATGGTGATGTAATAAAATACCATAATCCTTATTTTCGGACAATATATGTTTTATCATTAAAATAATGTGATTTTGGGTTTGTTTTACTTACTTTTCAAAGCATTAATGGACCCCTCAAGACATATTCAACACTTTGCCTTTTTAAATTAATTTCCATGGGAGTGTGACTCACCTCCACATAAGAAACCTTATTATTTTAAGAAGTTCGGAATTGGGCCTTATAAAATATTGTTTTCCCCTTCCCTTTTCCAAAAACCATGGGCAAAAACCATGGGATGGTTTTTGGTTTGGATTAATTTAATGTATGGGGACCCAAACATAAATAATAAAGAATTACATCACCTTTCCTATATAAACCCACCCAAGCTCCCACTTCCTCCTCACTAAAATACCTTGTAGTTCATCCAACCTCTGCCCTACTCTCTCTATAATCCTCCCAAGGTGCCCCAAGCTCCCAAGAAGCCTCTCACAAGCCTCTCTCTAGCCTTTGGAAGCACACTTCCAAGTAAGGGTTTTTTCTTCCTTCCTCATTTTTGTCAATTTTCTTTAAGTTGTATTGCCCTTTTAATTTAAATTATGAGTGTTGGGGTATGGTTTCGCACCTCCCCCATACTTCCCTCTTATTTTTTGAATGATGGGAGACCCCTTTCTCTCTCATTTAATGCCTCCCATGTACACCTGTTACTATGCCGAAATTCCGAAAGGAACTTCTCTCTCTTCTTTTACATTCAAGCAATACTTCTGTATCATGAATCCAAATTCCATTTCAATTGTTGGGACATATATCTATATGACCTCCTTACTTTCCATTACATGTAAATATGATGAGGAACCCCTTTCTCTCTCATCAACCTTTTTTTATGAATTCTTATGTCACGCTGTTACGCTGCCGAAATCGCACCGATTTTCTAAGCCAATGTCATTGTGTAGTGAATACCATGTTCATTTCTCCATCAAGGGTATTCACCTTTATGCACATTTACTTATTGATTGTACAGTTTCATGTATGAATTCCACATTCCTTTATCATGGAATAAATGATTATGTTTTATGAATCCATGTTTTATGATCCATGTGGCACACTTATGCATGAAATGAAATGTTTAAGAAGGGTGTTCCCTTATAGCGCTCCAATGCATTGGGTAAAGTATAGTATCATGATACATCATGTGCAATGAGTGTTGACTCATGCTAATTCAAGTGAAACTAGGGTTTACTCGTGCTTCATGTGCAATAAGGGTTTACTCATGCTCCATGTGCAATGAGCCTTGGCTCATGCTAATTCAATGTTAAGTGTTGTTGTCATATTTCCTTGTTATGATTATCATGATTTATCATGCCTTTATGTTTATGTTTATCTTATGCACTATTGACATGCCTATTTCCTAACATGTATTGTACTCCTCATGTTATTCCATGTGTACTCCCTTACTGGGCTTTATAGTTCACCCTTTTCTTATGCATGTCCTCAGGTTATCTCATGCAATGCTAAGTATGAGGGAATGTAGTGGTCATGTAAAGGAAGTTTTCAATAAAGATGTTTTATTTCATGTTTTAAGTTTTTATGTAATGATCCTAAGACCCAAATACACTAAACCTCTTGATCTTCTTTGTTGTATCAAGTTATGTTTTATGTAATAAAGCATGTTTAAGTTGTAATAAAAAGCAGGGTTGTCATAGTTGGTATCAGAGGATAGGTTTAGTTATTTTTGGGATTAGGAAACCCTAGTAAAGCCTTAGATACAAGACTAAGTATAATAAAAACATCCCTAATTTTTGGTAAATACTAAGTAAGTGGTTTATCAAACAAATACATCCCTGTCTAAATACGAGCAGGTAGAGGCGGCTCTGGCACAGATGTATCCTAGGGGTAAAACCCGAAAACACCGCTTTGATCTAGACTCGAACGGGAACTAGTGCATGACAACGGGCTTTGCTGCACTCTTGGTTACAACACTCCCAGGGGATATGTTTTGATAAATTCACAATCTTAGTATGAACCATTATTAAGGGAAAAATGCCCCTAAGAATATATGTTATAAAGTAGATCATGAAAAGCCTAGATTAAAGCCTATAGACTCATTAGTTAAGGAAATAAAAGTTTATTTATAAGTCATCAACTTTTGTCTTTGGATTACCCTTTATGTGTTACCCCTAACTTTCCTTTTATTCCAACCAATGGCCGGTAATAGGAGGACTCGGGCTAACAATCGTTGTGAAGATCAGTGTGATTATTGTACTAATGAGATATCCAATCCAATGGGAGCGGTAATCGTGAACTTTGTCACGCTTCTCTCTCAGCTAACTCAAGTTTTGAATAGAAACACGGGTTAAGAGGAACGTTCAACCCCCCCCCCCTAAGAAAGAACAAGTCGCTATCGAGAGCTTCATGAGACAAAGGCCTCCTACTTTTAGTGGATCATCTGATCCCACGATCGTTGAACAATGGATCAACTCCATTGAAAAGATATTCTCCATCCTTCAATGTTCTGAACAAGAGAAGGTTCTCCTGGATGCTTATCGTATGGAGGGTGAAGCTGATCAATGGTGGACGTTGATCAAAAATACGAAGCCTAAGGAGGAGATCGAGGCTTTGGAATGGAAGGAATTCTGGAAGATGTTTTTTGATAAATATTTTCCGCGCACCCTCCGTCTTAAGATGGAAAGGGACTTACTTTCCCTCAAGCAAAAAGATGAAGAATCTGTTGGAGCGTATGAGGAAAACATCACAAGGCTTGCACGATATGATTCCGGCTTTGTCGTTACCCCCGAATGCAAGGTTGACCGCTTCTTTGGTCGGCTGAAGCCTAGCTTGCGGAAAGCATTAGCGATCCGTGACTTCGAAAGCTATGAGGAAATTGTCTGATGTGCCCTCAAGGTCAAAATGGAGATTGGGGAATCACAGGGGTATCATGGGGACAAGAAGCGTAAGGTGGACTTCAATGCTGGTGGTCCGATGGATAAATCCAACAGTGCTAAGAAGTTCCAGCACCCCACTTGCCAAAAGTGCGGAAAGAAGCACCCTGGAAATTGCCTTAAGGGGACGAGAAAATGCTTCAGGTGTGGAAGAGAAGGGCACCTAGCTGTTAACTGTCGGCAATAAGGACCTGCGGCTGCGATAGAGGAGAGGAACGCTCTGTTCGAACCTCAATGCGTTATTCAATGCTATAAATGCAAAGAACCGGGTCATTTTTCAAATCATTTCCTTAATCCAAGGGTTTTCGGAGGCAGCCAACAACCTCCAAGACAGCAAGGAAGAGCTTTTTCCATCACTTCTGCCGAAGTGAACCCCAACAACGAAATGGTGACAGGTACGCTAGTTATTCATTCAAGAATTGAGAATGTACTTTTTGATTCAGGTTCTATGCATTCTTTTATATCTCGGAAGTTTAGTAGAACAATCCCAACACCACCACAAATCATGGAAGTAAATATGTCGGTGAGTACGGAAAATGGGGCAATTTTTGAATCCCATGAATATAAGTCCTCCCCTGTTATAATCTGTGGATTGAATTTCCCGGCGAACCTCGTCATGCTCCCTTTGGTGGAATTTGGTGCAATTCTTGGCATGGATTGGCTTTCCTTATATAGAGCCAACATAAATTTTTGGGAGAGGGAAATCACACTCCATATGGAGAATCGACCCTCGATTCTTTACAAGTGTCAGGAGGAAGATGAATCTCCTTTATCTCCATCATCTCAAGCATGGATATTACTGCCCTATGAGCATGCGTATCTAGCTCAGATGATTGAGTCCAAAGAAGAAACCATCCTTGAAGAAATGCCTATTGTGAGGGAATTCGCGGAAGTGTTTCCCAAGGAACTGTCTGGTCTTCCTCCTAGAAGAGATGTTGAGTTCTCAATTGAACTTATACCTGGGGAATTACCAATATCCAAGACTCCATGGCTATTGTTGAGCTTAAAGAGGTGAATAAACAAATACAGGAGAATCTGGATAAAGGCTTTATATGCCCAAGTGCTTCACCATGGGGTGCACCAGTCCTCTTCGTCAAGAAGAAGGATGAGTCAATGAGGATCTGCATCGATTATCGTGAACTTAACAAAATCACGATAAATAACAAGTATCCTCTCCCAAGAATCGATGACTTGTTTGATCATCTGCGTGGAGCACAATACTTCTCCAAGGTGGACTTGTGGTCGGGATATTATCAAGTAAGGGTGAAGAAGGAAGATGTCCCCAAGACTGTTTTTCGAACAAGATACGGGCACTATGAATTCATAGTAATGCCTTTCGGACTCACCAATGCTCCTGAAATATTCATGGACTTGATGAATAGAGTCTTTAGAGATTACCTTGACAAATTTTTGATAGTCTTTATAGATGATATTCTAATATACTCCAAAACCAAAGAGGATCATGAGGAGCATTTAAAAACTGTACTAGAGACTTTGCGCAAGGAGAAGCTCTATGCAAAGTACAGCAAGTGTGAGTTATGGTTGAAGGAGGTCTCATTCTTGGGCCATATCATCACAAGCAATGGGATATCTGTGTACCCCTCCAAAACAAATGCAATTGAGGGATGGCTGAGGCCAATATTGGTAACGGATATCCGTAGCTTCTTGGGGTTAGCTGGATATTATCGACGATTTGTGAGGAATTTCTCACGATTGTCCAACCCTCTTACCAAGCTAACTAGAAAGGGAGTAAAGTTTGCTTGGAGTGATGAATGTGAAGAAAGCTTCAAGGAGTTGAAAAGGAGGCTTATCACTGCACCCGTTCTCACTTTACCCACAAGTGGGGAGCTTTTTGTGGTATTCAGTGATGCTTTGAAGAAGGTCTTAGGATGTGTGCTGATGCAGAATGATAAAGTGATATCCTATGCCTCAAGGCAGTTGAAAATCCATGAGTGAAACTATCTAATGCATGATCTGGAGTTGGCGGCGGTTATCTTTGCCTTGAAAATCTGGAGGCATTATCTCTATGGAGAGAAATGTGATATATATACTGACCACAAGAGTCTTAAATATATATTCACACAGAAAGAGATTAATATGCTCCAGAGAAGATGGATAGAGCTCATCAAGGATTATGACGGTTCAATACATTACCACCCTGGGAAAGTGAACAAGGTGGCGGATGCCCTAAGTAGAAAGGATCCAGCGATTCTATCAATGATGAGAATTGAGAAGGATCCAATCTTCTTAGACTTGATGAAGATGTATGTGGGAATCATAAATAAGGGAACATCATCAATCCTTTCACAAATGATTGCTCAACCATCTCTTTTGTAAAGGTTAAAGGATGCTCAAAAGGATGATGTGGGAATTCAAGAAAAAGTAGAAGCTATCAAAAAGGGAAAATCCTCAGAGTTTAATGTTAATGAGGAAGAAATTGTGCGGTTTGGGAAATGACTATGTGTTTCATCAAGTCCGGAGCTGAAGAAGGAACTTTTGGATGATGCACATAGTTCAAATTTCTCTATTCACCCAGAGAGCACAAAGATGTATCGAGATCTCTGAGAAAACTTTTGGTGGGATAATATGAAGAAGGAGATTGCCAAATATACATCAAAGTGCCTGGTGTGTCAGCAAGAGAAGGCAGAGAGGCAGAAGTCTAAGGGGATGATGCAACCATTGCCCATACCAGAATGGAAATGGAAGAACATCACCATGGACTTTGTCACCGGACTTCTGAGGACATCCAAAGGCAACAATGCAATCTGGGTTGTTTTGGATCGTCTTACAAAGACTGCACACTTCATTGCTATTCGGGAGGATTTCTCATTGGATCAACTAGCACGGATATATATTAGGGAAGTGGTAAGGTTGCATGGAGTACCACTATCTATTGTGTCTGACCAAGATCCAAGATTCACCTCTAAGTTTTGGAAGAGTCTTCAACATGCTCTGAATACTGAACTGAACTTCAGTATGGCCTATCATCCTCAAACTGATGGCCAATCCGAGCGGACTATCCAAACACTTGAGGATATGTTGAGATCATGCTCAATGGACTTTAAAGGAGGATGGGATCAACATCTTCCTCTAGTTAAGTTCTCTTATAATAACAGTTTCCACTCGAGCATCCAAATGGCACCATATGAAGCCCTGTATGGGAAAAGGTGTAGAACACCGGCATGTGGGGATGAGGTCGATGAACGTAAGCTGCTTGGACCAGAAATGGTCGAGGAAATAGTGGACAAGGTGAAAACCATTCAACAGCATATCAAGGCAGCCCAGAGTCGACAGAAGAGTTATGCAGATAATCATCGACGAGACCTTGAGTTTAAAGTTGGAGACATGGTGTTTCTACGCATATCTCCGTGGAAGAAGGTCATGAGGTTTGGAAAGAAAGGGAAGTTAAGTCCTAGGTACATCGGCCCCTTCGAGATTCTTGATCGTGTTGGGGCTGTGGCCTATCGACTAGCACTTCCAACTACTATGACCAAGGTGCATGATGTCTTTCATGTATCCCGCTTAAGGAAGTATATACCGGATCATTCACATGTACTCTCTTCTGAGGTGGTACAATTGGAAGATGATCTTTATTATGAGGATCAACCAGTGAAGATCTTAGATCGTAGAGAAAAAGTTCTATGAAATAAGACAATGCCCCTCGTCAAGGTGTTGTGGAGAAACCACAAGTTTGAAGAAGTGACTTGGGAGTCGGAGGATATGATGAAGCTGAGTTACCCACATTTGTTTTAGTGTGGGAAAAGGAAAATTTAGAGGGCGAAATTTCTTAAGGGGGGAATATTGTAACGACCCAAAGTTTCTTTAATGGAAAATCTCTCTTGATCCAGTTAAATGTCTCTTTGTGAAAAATGTTTTTATAAGATGTCAACTTATTTGGTTTTACGTTAAGAATTGTGACCATTGTTAATATAGTCATTGAACAGTGATCACTTGATTAGTATAAATATAAGGCTTTCACGAACCCAATTTTACTCAGACAAAGGAAGCGATGGCCTCATCCAGTAGAATTGCCCCATACGAAGCCCATTCGTCGGAGCTCAGAAAATAGGTGGCATCCTTGGGCTTCTCCCTTGACCAATCCCAAGCTGAGCTTCACCATGTCAAGCTCGAATGGGACCATCTACGGGAAAAGTGGAAGTTGATAGAGATTACCACTCGAGCGATGTTATCCGAGCCACCCCAAAAGTTTGTCACCATCGCACACCTTACCCTTAGGTCTTATGCGGCTATTTTAAGGGGTTATGTAACAAATAAGTAGTACTATGTTCATATACATTATTTTTTTGTATATAATAATGAATATAATTTCTAGTCATTTTTGATACATTATAAATAGTTTTTAAAGCACAAATGGTGTTTTTAGTTATTATTTAATTAAGAAATCTATTTTATTAAATTAAGGTATTTTTGAATTAAATAATATTTTAACAAAATATTATTATTATTATTAAAATAATTTTTATTTAATATAAATGATCTTATAATTTTATGAATGCAATTAAAATTTTATATTATGGTTTGAAAGCCATTTCTGTCAAAACCCGTGAATTTTTTATAAATGTTGGTTTTTATTTTAAAAGTGAAAATTAACATATTTAGAAAAAAATTTAGATAAAATAAATGTCATTTCCAGAATCAGGACGTCGAAATTATCCAACGGTTAATTTTTCATAATTTTCTAAGACAGTCAAATTTTTGGGTAAAAATTAAATACCGTTTAAATATATAATGTGTTTTATAGCATCATAATGACCCAATGGTGATGTAATAAAATACCATAATCCTTATGTTCGGCCAATATATGTTTTATCATTAAAATAATGTGATTTTGGGTTTGTTTGACTTACTTTTCAAAGCATTAATGGACCCCTCAAGACATATTCAACACTTTGCCTTTTTAAATTAATTTTCATGGGAGTGTGACTCACCTCCACATAAGCAACCTTATTATTTTAAGAAGTTCGGACTTAGGCCTTATAAAATATTTTTTTCCTCTTCCCTTTTCCAAAAACCATGGGATGGTTTGTGGTTTGGATTAATTTAATGTAAGGGGACCCAAACCTAAATAATAAAGAATTCTCTCACCTTTCCTATATAAACCCACTCATGATCCCACTTCCTCCTCACTAAAATACCTTGGAGTTCGTCCAACCTCTGCCCTACTCTCTCTAGAATCCTCCCAAGGTTCCCCAAGCTCCCAAGAAGCCTCTCACAAGCCTCTCTCTAGCCTTTTGAAGCACACTTCCAAGTAAGGGTTTTTTCTTCCTTTCTCATTTTTGTCAATTTTCTTTAAGTTGTATTGCCCTTTTAATTTCAATTATGAATGTTGGGGTATAGTTTCTCACATCCCTCATACTTCCCTCTTTTTGTTTGAATGATGGGAGACCCCTTTCTCTCTCATTTAATGCCTCCCATGTACACCCGTTACTATGCCGAAATTCCGAAAGGAACTTCTCTCTCTTCTTTTACATTCAAGCAATACTTTTGTATCATGAATCCAAATTCCATTTCAATTGTTGGAACATGTATCTATATGACCTCCTTACTGTCCATTACATGTAAATATGATGAGGAACCCTTTTCTCTCTCATCAACCATTTTTATGAATTCTTATGTCACGCCGTTACGCTGCCGAAATCGCACCGATTTTCTAAGCCAATGTCATTGTGTAGTGAATACCATGCTCATTTCTCCATCAAGGGTATTCACCTTTATGGACATTTAATTATTGATTTTAAAGTTTCATGTATGAATTCCACATTCCTTTATCGTGGAATAAATGATTATGTTTTATGAATCCATGTTTTATGATCCATGTGGCACACTTATGCATGAAATGAAATGTTTAAGAAGGGTGCGCCCTTATAGCGCTTCAATGCATTGGGTAAAGTATAGTATCATGATACGTCGTGTGCAATGAGTGTTGACTCATGCTAATTCAAGTGCAACATGGGTTTACTCGTGCTTCATGTGCAATGAGGGTTTACTCATGCTTTATGTGCAATGAGCCTTGGCTCATGCTAATTCAATGTTAAGTGTTGTTGCCACATTTCCATGTTATGATTATCATGATTTATCATGCCTTTATGTTCATGTTTATCTTATGCACTATTAACATGCCTATTTCCTAACATGTATTGTACTCCTCATGTTATTCCATGTGTACTCCCTTACTGGGCTTTATAGCTCACCCTTTTCTTATGCATGTCCTCAGGTTATCCCATGCAATGCTAAGTACGAGGGAATGTAGTGGTCATGTAAAGGAATTTTTCAATAAAGATGTTGTATTTCATGTTTTAAGTTTTTATGTAATGATCCTAATCCCCAAAGACACTAAACCTCTCGAGCTTCTTTGTTGTATCAAGTGAAGTTTTATGTAATAAAGCATGTTTAAGTTGTAATAAAAAGCATGGTTGTCATACTAAATATTTATTTTTTGGATCCAATGCATGGATATCTAACAAACTGACCACACATGATGTGTATTATGAATTTTTAATGCACTACAATAGATATTTTACATATAAACTTCAAATTATATGTTCCATCTTGTGTTTTAACAAGAATTTTGTTATGATAGGGTGATCGCAAAATATAGGCTAAATAATGGCATGAAGTCGGTGACTGAATATAAGAAGCATTTGGGTTACTTAAAATATAAATAGATTAAGGTATATATACAAAGATTTAACTATCAAAACATATTTAAAAAAATTCTTATTTTGGTCAATGTTTCAAAAGTTTCTAAAACAAGATAATCATAATGATTGTGGATATTATATTTTCAAATTTATGAGCGAGATCATACACTATGAAAAGTCTAGCATCTCCAAACAGGTAATTTATGAAGGTAATTACAATTCCTTTAAAAATAATTTTTAATCGTTTTTTTGTCTATATTTTCTCAGTACTACCAATATTGCTAAAAACCTTCATACTTAAAAGAAGAAGTAAATTTTTTTAGAGATGAGTGGTCAACGTACATAGTGTCGGAATGGTTTCTGACAACAAATTTATGTGATTACCTATTATGTTTGTCATCTAGTATGGGCTATGGACTTAGAAATATATTTGGTGTGTGAAGCATTAGTATCATAATGCTTATATATTATTTTTTATATATTTCTCAAGGAGAAGTATAATTGAAGAAATCAATTTGTTTATAAACGAATGGGTAGAATACATGGTGTCATAATGTATACAGGAATAATGAATAGGTGACTTCCTAATAGTTATTTAGTTAATTTTCTCATCATTTTTGTCTAATTTTTTAGCTAATTTTCTTATCATTTTTATCTGATACTTATTTTGTTAAATTTACATATTAGTTCAAAACATGCATCACATGCTCAAAACCAAGAAAAAAATCTCATATTATTTTCAATATATAGGGAAACAATCCATAATCCATTTTTGATATGTAGAAATTTAGAACATATTAATACGACACCTTATGTGGTCAGTATGACTCGAAGTACATGTTTTCAATACAAAAGTGTCATTTTAGTTTAAAATATACATCAAATAGTCAAAACTATAAAAATGAGCTCAGATTATTTTCAAACTTTAGGAAAAGGATCCTTAATTCATTTTTCATGTGTAGGAATTGATCACATGTCAATCTGACACCCGATGTGGTCGTTATGACTCAAAGTATGTGTTTTTGATACAAAAGTGTCATTTCAGTTAAAAACATACATCAAATGGTCAAAACTGAGCAAAAAAACTCGATTGTTTTCAAACTTTAAAGAAATGATCCATAATTCATTTTGCACATGTATTAAATGACTGCACATCAATTTGAGACACGATGTGGTTAATATGACCTGAAGTACATGTTTTCAATAGAAATGCACCATTTTAGTTTAAAATGCATGTCAAAATAGATAAAACCGAGAAAACGAGCTCAGATTGTTATAAAAAATTAGCACAATGATCTATAATTCATTTTTCATGCGTAGGAATTGACTACACATTAATTCGATACACAGTGTAACCAGTATTACTCAAATTGTGTGGTTTGAACTTAAAATTGACATTTTCGTAAAAAAGACAAGTGACATTCTCAAAGTCGAGAAAACACATTCAGATTATTTTGATACTTTAGGAAAAATATTCCTCAGTCATTTTTTAAATATAAGAATCAACCATACCTTAATCTAATACATAGTGTACCCGGTATGACTCAAATTGTGTGGTTTCAGTTTAAAATTGACATTTTATTAAGGTATTGTTTCATATTTATATTTAATTTATTTACTTGTAGCATTACTAACATAAGAATTGTTTTCTTATACAGGTGGATTCTTTTACTTGAGTTGGAGTGGTTTGTTCAAATTTTCTCATGCTCATGAGAGATTGGACTTTGAGGCTGCAACTAAGATAATGGAAATAAGGAAATGGATCAAGTATGTATACATACATCATGAAAAAGGTGAATTCATATTACTTATTTAGTTAATTTTGTCACCATTTTATCTAATATTTTTAAATTAATTTCATTATAATTTTTATCTAATAATTATTTGGTTATTTTCACAGATATTTTAGGAAATAAGTTTTTTCTTTCAACTGTCTGTAACAAGCCAGAAAAGAGAGAACATGTTGCTTTTGGATGGGGCGTTTCAGACAGTATGGGGTTTCCTCTTCCATCTAAATGGAGCATGTTCTCTCTTTTCTGGATTTTTTCAAACAGTTGAAAGAAAAACACACATCACATAATCAGTCAGTCATACTTCAATCCGATATAGAGTGTGTTTGATATGACTCAAATTGTATGATTTTAATTTATAATTTATATTTTAGTTCAAAACACACATCACATAATCCCAACTAAGTAAACACATTCAGATTATTTTAATAATTTAGGGAAATGATCCATAAGTCATTTTTGACATGTAGGAATTAGTTGCAGCTCAATCAAACAGACGATGTGACTAGTATGACTCCATGTGTGTCTTTTTATTTAAAATTGACATTAATTTTATTAAAAAACACAGGTGACGTACCCAAAACCAAGAAAACACAATCAGATTGTTTTGATACTTTAGAACAATAATTCATAAGTCTTTTGTGATGTGTAGGAATCAGCCACACCTGAATCCGATACATGGTGTGCCTTGTATGACTGCAAGTGAGTCTTTTTATTTAAAATTAACATTAATTTTAGTAAAAATACAAATGACATGTCACGACCCGTCCTAGAGGGGCCCGTATCGTGACTACCCCAAGACCGCCTCCAATAGGCTAGGGGATGGCAGCTAGCACCTTGTAGGCATATCCCACAAATGAGAGGTATTTTACTAAGTACGTGTAAACATGCACACAACTTTAAGCCAAAAATGCTGAAATGTAAAAACACTAAGTAGACAATGTCTGCTTACACTAAGATACCAACCACAGAGTACGATAGTAGGAAACTGGAAAGTAAACAGGGCCAGAATACAAGCCCACCAAAGAGTCTGCAAAAGAAAATACGCAAGTTCCTGAAACTCGTTCGCAGAAAACTCTACCTGAAGGGTAGGTATAGGACAGTTGTTTGAAGCCATAGAAGCACACCACGTCCATCTGACCTCTCTAAGCACCACCTGATCCCAATCCACCTAGGAATCCATCAAAGAGTTGATCTTCTATACAAGATACGACATGTGTGGGAAAATCTAATGTAGGGGTGATTAAAACCATACTCAGTAGGACACCCCAAAACCACAAAGAAATACCACAAAGAAATATATAAAGTATACCACAAGAAATACACGAAGTACAGTCAGATCTACATAGGTATATGTTTGTAACACATATACTAAAGATATCCAGGTATACTCATAACCATCCACAAAGTAAAGAGGTAAGTCACAACCAATCATCACCCACAAGATTCATCTCAAGGCACGCTCATTCCGGGATAACTCCCTCCTCGATCCATGATGTCATTAGATACTCTTGCAAAGAGGTCCTGCTAATTTGGTCCCTTCTCAAAGATAATACACTGGTCAAAGATTATGGTATACAGAGAGGGGACCCTTCCCATAGAATTCCAACAACCCAGTCTGTATTAGCCAGCAATGTAGGGGATCCTTCTCAGAGAATACCAACAACCCTACAGATACAGCCCACTGGATGGGGGAATAACGCCCTACGCTCGAAGGACACATCAATTCCCACAAAACTCCACCAGGGGTGATAGTAGATCGCTCCAGTCCCAAGGATGGATACTAAAACTCTATCTGGAACTCGACCTCTATAGGGGACTATTATCTAGTGATTTGGATGTAATGTCATACTAAACCCTCGAGGAAAGAATGAAGAGAAACTCTATACCAATACTGGTCCATACTAAAAACCCACCAAGCCATCTCAAAATGACTGCCTCATTGCGAGGGTCCCAACACCATAGATGGCTCATAAAATGGACCTTCCGTTTGAAAGTTATGACCATTTTAGTGAAAAATCCGACCCGACTCCAGTACGTGTCCGACCCGACCAGACCTGCCGACCCAAACCGGTCCGGTCGACCAACCCGGCTCGTTGGGACACTAGACCGCTAGACTAAGCCCAACCTTCTATGTGCGGGTTGTCCCCCTTCTCCCTCATGCAGCCGACCCAATTACGTGCGCCCGGTCAATGCGGCGCCCCCGCAGTTAACGCGGACGACCACCGCATCCCTGGTCTCCCCCATGGCCTCCGTTGTCATAGGCTCCACATGAACCCAGACTCATACGTGTCCCCTCGCTATTGCGTCCCCAGTCACCGCCTACGGCCTCCTCCACCACGGGCTCCCACGTGGTCCTGCCTGGACCGCAGCCTCGCACTCCGCAATCGGCCACCCTGTTGGTGGCCCTTCAGCCTCGCGCTCTGCCTGGCCAGGCCCCCTGCCAAGCAGCGTGCCGCCTCCATCGCCGGAAACCTGTTGTCCGCCTCCTTCTCCTCCTAAACCCGGCCAGATCCACTGCTTCGGGCACCACCTTGCGCCGCTGTAAACTATTGCCTCAGTTGACTCGCGTCGCGGCTTCGCCGTCATACCTCTACGATGTCATTACAGTGTCGGATCCCCAGTCTCTAATCATTGCGCTATAGATCGAAGGCGCAACGATCATCTGTTCATATTTCGTGAAGAACAAAGAATGCGGAAAGATTGGGGGAAAGAGATAAATTCATAGGAACGCCCAAATAAAGGATCTTGGCCTTATTCGTGTCGACCTCAATCCGTTCACGCTAGAATAAAGAACAAATAGGAAAATAAAATAAATCTCTAAACGTAATCATCCTCAATAATCAACCCGCATAAATTATCCATCATGCAAGAATGATTGAACCATGGATCAAACTGTTCTTGGGATGTTCTACGTTCATCATTGAATGTAATAATGGATAATGAATCACAAAGAAACAACACCCTACCTGGGGTTTGGATCGGTTGTTGACGAAGGGTGAAGCTGTGTCATCGTCTTCTGTCGATCCGTTGATATTTGATCTAAGTCCTGATCTCTGATCTGTCGTCTCCATTGAGAGAAATTTCTTCTCCTCATATTAGGGGAATTTCAGGGTTATGGTGATAACCCTGAATTCTAGACAAACTCAAATATAAAAAAAAGTCTTTGCGTCGAAATAAAATATTTTTATTAAATATTTTATTACTGATATGTCCAAAATATAACTTTCATGTTCAGTCCGTTCTAGTCAATGTTAGGCCCCACCTAAGGTAAGTTCGTTGTTCCAAATGAAATGGTGCCCTCAGATTTCTGATCTAGGTACCCATTTTAAAGAAAAACCACCCGCATGATTCACTAAAAACTTAACATTATTCAACAAATTGTTCCAGACACACCAGGCCTCAGAATCACATGTCGTCTCAGCACCTGGTCTCGAAATTTTCCCAATTAATTTTTCAAAATAAGACTGGATAAAATCTAAGTCATTACATTCTCCCCACCATAAGTCTTTACATCCCCAAAATCCAAAATAAGGGCTACTCAACAAAAATATGAGGGTACCGAGCACGAATATGATCCTCCTGCTCCCAAGTTCTCTCTTAGAGATTATCGTGCTTTCACCGAATGTTCGCTAGAGGAATCAACCACCCACGAAGGATCCTAACCTGTCAATCCTCAATCTCCACTGGGTACTCTGCAAAAGTCATCTCATCATCAATGTTCAGCTCTCCCCAGTCGATGATGTGCGATGGATCATGCACATACCTCCTCAGTTGCGACACATAGAAGGTGTTGTGTACCCGGTGAAACTGTGGGGGTAGATCTAGGTGATATGATACCTCTCCAACTCTACACAGAATCTAAAAAGGGTTGATTTATCTCATAGATAACAAGCTTCCCCAACCAAATCTCTGTAATCCCTGTCGAGGTGAGACCCGAAGGAACACATAGTCTCCCTCCTCAAATTCCAGAGGCCCCTATCTCCTGTCAGTATACAAATTCTTCTGGCTTTTTTCAGTCCTCATCTACTCTTGGATGGTCTTCACATTCTCAGTGGTAGCCATCACAAACTCTGAACCCATTAGTGATGACTCTCTTGGGTCAGTCCCGTAAAGTTGTGAACTACTTGGTCACCCGTACAAGGCCTCAAATGGTGTCATATCGATGGTGAAGTGGTAGCTGTTATTGTATGAAAACTCCACCAGTGGTAGGTGATCCTCCCAGTTATGACCAAAGTCCAAGATGCAGGATCTCAGCATATCCTCTAGAACCTGAATGGTCCTCTCCGTCTAGCCATCCATCTTGGGATGGAACGTTGTGATAAAGCGTAACTAAGTCCCAAACTCCTCCTGCAATCCCTTCCAAAACCGATATGTGAAACGAGAATCACAATCTGAAATGATCGTCGATGGAACTCCATGAAGCTGAACTATATACTGCATGTAGAGGCGTTCCAAGATCTCCACTTAACTCTTCTCTCGGATAGGTAGGAAGTGGGCCGACTTGGTGAGTCGGTCAACAATCACCCATATGATATTGTGACCTCTGGATGTGCATGGTAAACCCGTCACGAAGTTCATCGATATCCTATCCCACTTCCACTTTGACACCTCTAGAGGTTGGGTCAATCCTATTGGAACCTGGTGCTCAACCTTTACTTGATGGAAAGTGAGGAATCGAGAAACAAATTATGTCATTGCCTTCTTCATCCCTATCCACCAGAACTAATGTTGGAAGTCCTAGTACATCTTTGCAATACCTGGATGTACTGCTAGAGGGGATGTGTGGAACTCCCTTAGAACCTCCTCCCACAACGCCACTGGTACAACTGTGTGTCCTCTGAAAAGAACGATGTTCTCCCCACCTATTGAATATCCATCAGGGGAATGGCCTATGGACAATTGAGCACATCAGGTCTTGCAGTCGGTATCCCCAAGTTGCGTCTCTCTAACTCGCTACAAGAGTGGAGGGGTGAAAATTATCGATTATAGGTAAGTTGCTCTATATCTATCCACAAAGGATATCTTTAATGCATCCAACTGCTCTGATGCCTCACTCAGCAACTGCAAGCTGGATCTCCTACTAAGAGCATCTGCCACCATGTTCCCCTTCTTAGAAGTATAGATAATCTCAAATTCATAGTCCTAGAAGAACTCTAGTCATTGCCTTTGTCTCAAGTTCATATTCTTCTAAGAGAAGATATACTTGAGACTCTTGTGGTCAGAGTAGACGACAAACTTCTCGCCCATCAGGTAGTGTCACCACAACTTCAATACGAAGGCTACCACCATTAGCTTAAGATCATGGGTCACGTAGTTCTTCTCATGTTGTCTCAATCGGTGTGAACCATAGGTAATCACCACTTTCCACTAAATTAGGACACAACCAAGCCCAGTCCCTGATGCATCATAGAACACTACATACCCAATGCCCTCCTCTGGTAGTCTCAAGATGGGAGTGCTCGTCAGTCTTTGCCTCAGCTTCTGAAAGCACTTCTGGCACTTCTCTATCCATATGAATGGTTTCCCCTTCCGTGTCAAATCCAGCAAGGGTGGTTCCACTCTGGAAAAGTCAGGTACAAAACTTTGATAGTACCCAGGAAACTCTACACCTCGGTAACGCTTTTGGGTGGCTCCCAAGCAAGCATCGCTGCAATCTTTGCCGGATCCACTGCAACTCCAGCCTATGAAACAACGTGTCCCAAAAAGTGGACCTCTCTAATCCATAACTAAAACTTCGAGAGCTTCCCATAAAGATGGTGCTCTCGGAGTGTATCCAGGATCATCCTCTAGTGTATCGCATGCTCCTCCTCAAATACTAAGTACACTAGGATGTCATCAATGAAGACCACCATGAACCGGTCTAAGTAAAGCTGCAAGATCTTGTTCATGAGTCCCATGAACACTGTCGAGGCATTCTTCATACCAAACGGCATCAATAAGTACTCGTAGTGGTTATACCAACATCTGAAGACTATCTTTGGTACATCCTCATCTCGTACAAAAATCTGGTGATAGTCAGATCTAAGGTTAATCTTTGAGAACCAACTCATCCCTTTAGCTGATCGAAGAGGTCGTCGATCCTTGGTAGTGGATACTTGTTCTTCATGATCACCTGATTCAGGTGCTAGAAGTCTACACATAACCTCAATTTCTCTTCTTCCTTCTTGGAAAACAAAATAGGGTCCTCCCAGGTTGAAACACTGGGTCTTACAAATCCCTTCCTCTATAGGTCCTCTGACTGTACCCTTAGCCCACAAAGCTCTATGGGATCCATATGATATGAAAGGGTAGATATTAGTGTTGTCCCAGGGTATAAATCAATGCAGAATTCTACCTCCCTGTGGGGAGGTAATCCAGGGACATCCTCAGGAAATACATCCTCACACTCCACCACCACTGTAGGAAACTAAGGACTTCTATCATCCACTGCACCGAGAGTGAGGCTAGCCAATTGGTGAGTAATCAGTTGCACCCTCCAATGAGTAAGTACATACTACATTGCATGCATTTCCTTTTCTCCAACAAAGGAAAACCTGGTCCCATCACCACAGACACACCACACTCTGCACCTAAAACAATCAATCTGAGCATGGAATGTAGATAACCAGTCCATACCGAGAATGACATCGTAAGGCCTCGACGTCGCTGCCAAGAGATCCCAACTGAAACTCTCACCTCCAAGAGTAATCTCACACTGTCGGAAGCAGTGTGTGATCATCGAATCCCCTCTCATAAGAGTCTCTAAATGTAAGGATCAATTCAATGGCTCAACCGAAATCTCTGATCCCCGAATAAGGTTCGTGGTAAGAAAGGAATGAATGTCACATGTGTCTATCAAAACTACAGTTAGGGTGGAAAGGACACAGATTGTACCTCTAATCATCC
The DNA here is from genome assembly GCA_963277665.1 of Viscum album. Lineage (NCBI taxonomy): Eukaryota > Viridiplantae > Streptophyta > Magnoliopsida > Santalales > Viscaceae > Viscum > Viscum album. The sequence goes on along the minus strand of OY728156.1, from coordinate 790,485,642 downwards.
ATGGAGCACTGGGGTCATAAGCATTCATCACCTGCAGCTATCCTCATCCCTTTCCACCAGCTCCCTGAGCCTGGTGTGGACCACCTGGGGGTGGTGGTGGTAACACATCGAACCTCCGCCCACCTCTTGTTCCTCTACTAGATTCTCTACCACATTTTTCGCCTTATTGACAACCCTTCTCATGTCTCTGCCTCTGCCTCGGCAGTCCCTCGACCACCCCCCGATCGTTCATACGTCGAGTTGGGAAATCTCGAGCCAGATGCCCCTAAACGCCGCATGCGTAACATCGCCTATCTCTGGAATGACTTGAGCCGCCTTGGGATCCCTACACCACTAACCTGGTATCTTGGGGTCTTCTCCTGAAGTTTTTGGCCTTCTTGGGTCCCTACGACTGTCTTCGGCTACCTACTGCCGAAGTCTCATCCACCTGGTGCCTGCTGGTAGCTCCCACAACTGGCATCTACTCTGCTAGAAAGCTCTCTACTAATAGAGTTCACTCTAGTACCCCAACATATGTAGGAATGTTAAAAGATATCATGGATGCCCCGATCTCCTATCATAGCCCATGCTCAAAGGTCTAAGCCCTGAATAATGGTTCTCGAACTATGTTCGTGGATTAGTGAGAAAGATCAGTAAACCTCGTCGAGTACTCCTCCACATTCTGACTACCCTGCTGTAGATGTGGGAGCTCCTAGATGCACACTAATCATAACATATCTAGAAATAACTCCCCATTGAAGAGACGCTTAAAGTCTTCCCAAGAGAAATTTGCATCATCATGTGTATGGGTCACTAAGCTCCACCATCGCCCCATTGATCCTTGAAGAAGACTCACAATTAGGACCACCATCTGGTCAGAAGGCATCCTCATAGGGTGGAAGAAACATGTAACTACCTCCAACCAATCCTCAGCTACCTGGGGGTCTATCTCACACCGAAACCTAAGAGGTCACTGCCTCTAGAACTCATGCAATACACTCAGCCTGCGTGCATCCTCAACTAGTAGTGCTAGGAGTAACTGATGCTCTATGAGTGGTGGTATCACTGGTAAACTACCTGAAGGTACTATCTCCGGTACATAGAGTATCTACGATACAGGTCCTTGTTCTGACAGCTCGTCGCTAGGAGGATCATCCTTGTGATCACACAACGGAACCCTAGCTAGTTGGCTACATGGAGGCATCCTAAAATGAAACAATATGTACCATGGTCAATAGAGTATATCTAGTGATCTGACTCAAGAAGGACATGAGAACACACTCAAAATCATGTATGATTCATGTACTATTTATCCCCTACAACTAGTGTTTTCATGTACCGAGTCAAAAATCAGGTGTCTAGAGTCCTGGTGTATGGATGCGTCGGTCGCCGCACCAACACTGAAGTCCCTGGTCTGAAAGATGATCTCGAAACACTTAACATTGTTTCCCCAAACCAACCTCACAGACTCCCAGTCCTTAAGTAGAAATGATCCCCTTTGATACCATTCTGTTACGACCCATCCCAGAGGGGTCCATGCCTTGACTACCCCAAGCCCACCTCCAATAGGTCAGGGGCTGGCAACTAGCACCGAGTAGGCATATCCCACAAATGGGAGGTGTTTTCCTAAGTACTTTTACACATGCACACAACTCCAATCCCAAAATACTGAAATGTAAAAACACTAAGTAGACAACATGTGCATACACTAAGATACCAACCACAGAGTACGACAGTAGGAAACTGGAAAGTAAACAAGGCTAGAATACAATCCCACCAAAGAAAGAGTCTGTAAAAGAAAATACACAAGTTCCTAAAACTCAACCACAGAAAACCCTACCTGAAGGGTATGTGTAGGATAGCTGTTTGAATCCATAGAAGCACACCACATCGATCTGACCTCTCTAAGCACCAACTGGTCCCAATCCACCTAAGACTCTGTCAAAGTGTTGATCGTCTGCACAAGACATGACATGTACGGTAAAAACCTGTGTAGGGGTGAGTAAAACAATACTCAGTAGGACTCCCTTAAACCATAAAGGAATACCACAAAGCAATATATGAAGTATACCAGAAAAAATACACAGAGTACAATCAGTTCTACACGGGTATACATCTATAACATATATACCAAGGATATCCAGGTATACTCATAATCAGCCACAAAATAAAGAGGTAAGTCACATCCAATCATCAACCACGGGATTATGCTCGAGGCACACTCATTTTGGGAGAACTCACTCCTCAAGCCATGATGTCATCGGACACTCTTGCAAAGAGGTCCCGTTAATTTGGGCCCCACCCAAAGAGAGTACACTGGTCAAATATCATGGTATATAGAGAGGGGATCCTTTTCATAGAATACCGAAAACCCAGACTGTATTTTCCTGCAATGTAGGGGATCCTTCTCAGATAATACCGATAACCATACCGATGTAGTTCATAATGTAGAAGATCTTTCTCAGAGAATACCGACAACCCTATAGATACGGCCCACTGGATGGAGGACTAACTCCCTACGCTCAGAGGTCATATCAATTCCCATAAAACTCCACTAGGGGAGATAGAGGATCGCTCTAGTCCCAAGGAGGGATACCACATCTCTATCTGAGACTTGGCCTCTAGAGGGGACTACTATCTAGTGATATGGACGTAATGTCGTACTAAACCCTTGAGGAAAGAACCAAGGGAAACTATCCACCAATACTGGTTCATACTAAAAACCCACCAAGTCATCTCAAAAGGACCACCTTTTTGTGAGGGTCCCAACGCTGCAAACAGCTTGTCAAATGGACATTCCATTTGGAAGTTACATCCATTTTAGTGAAAACATCTGACCCAACCCGGCCCATTGGGCCGCTGGACCACTCAAGCGGCCCGATCCATCCAGCCCAGCCTGCGTGTGGGCCGGCCCCATTCTCCCGCACGTGGTCGACCCAGCTGTGTGTTCCCGGTCAATGTGGCACTGCCATGGTCAATACGGATGGCCACTGCATCCCCGACATGCCCTGCAGCCTCCGTCGTCGCGGGCTTCATGCGACCCCTCATCGTCGTGACCCTAGTCGCCACCCATGGATTTCACCATCGCGGGCTCCCACGCAGTCCTGCCTGGACCACGGCCTCACACTCTGCTGCTGGCCACCCCATCGGCGTCCCATATGCCTCGCACTCGACCTTTCCCAACCCCCCATCGGGTTGCGTGCCACCTCCATCGTCATCCACCCTTCTGGTGGCCCGTTGTCCGCCCCGTGCCCTGCGTAAACCTGGTTGGAGCCACTGCTTCGAGCACCGCCTTGCGCTGCCATAAACCGCTTCCTTGGGTGATTTGAGTCACGCCTTTGATGTCGCACCTCCGTGATGTTTTTGTGGTGTTGGATCTTCGATCTCGGATCGTTGCGCCATGGATCAAAGGCGCAACAATCCTCTGTTCATATTTCATGAAGAACGAGGAACGCAGAAAGATTGGGGGAAATAGATAAATGCACAGGAACACCCAAAGAATGGATCTTTTCCTTGTTCGTGTTGTCCTCCATCCATTCATGTTAGAACGAAGAACAAAGATGAACATAAAAAGAATCTCTAAACAGAATCATCCCCGATAATCAACCTGCATAAATTATCCATCCCGCAAGAATGATCGAACCGTGGATCAACCTGTTCGTGGGTTGGTCTACGTTCATCATTGAATTTAAGAACGAGGAACGAATCAAAGAGAAAAAAACCCTACCTGTGTTTTGAATCAATTTTTGACAAAGGGCGAAGTTGCATCTTCATCATTCATCGATCCATCGATCTTCGATCCAAGTCCCGATCTCTGATCTATCGTCGTCGAGAGAGAACTTCCTTCTCCTCGTCTCAGAGGAATTATAAGGTTACGATGATAACCCAGAATTCCTGAAAAACTCAAATATAAATAAAATATTCACTGTGTAGAAATAAAATATTTTTATTAAATATTTTATTATTGATACGTCCAAAATCTAACTTCCATGTCCGGCCCACGCCGGTCGATGTTAGGCCCTGCCTAAGATAAGGTCGTTGTTCTGAATGCAATGATACCCTGATATTTCTGATCTAGGAACCCTTTTAGAAGTTATTCCCATTTTAAAGAAAAATCACATGTGTGCTTCATTAAAAAATTAACATTATTCAATGAATTGTTCCGGGCACACCGGACCTCGTAATCACACGTTGTCTCAGTGCCTGGTCTCAGAGTTTTTCTAATTAATTTATAAAAATAAAACTGGAGAAAATCCGAGTCATTCTATGACATACTCAAATCCAATAAAATATATTCAGATTTTTTTTGATACTTTAGAACAATAATCTATAAGCCATTTTCGACGTGTAGGAATTAGTTTCACCTCAATCTGATACACAGTGTGCTCGGTATAACTCAAAGTGTCTGTTATTAGTTTAAAATTGACATTTTAGTTCAAAAAGTGTTTCACTCACTGAAAACTGAGCAAACATGCTCGGATTATCTCAATAATTTAGGAAAATAAGTCATAAGTCATTTGTGACATGTAGGAATTAGTCTCACATCAAACCGACACACGATGTGACCGGTATGACTAAAAGTGTGTGTTTTCAATTTAAAATGACATTTTAGTAAAAAAACACAAGTGACATACTCAAAACTGAGAAAACACATTCGGATTGCTTTGATACTTTATAAAAATGATCCATAATTTATTTTTGACATTTAGGAGGAAGTTGAACCTGAATCCTACACACGGTGTTACCAGTATGACTCCAGGTGTGTCATTTTTATTTAAAATTGACATTAATTTTGGTAAAAAAGACAAGTGACATACTCAAAACCGAGTAGATGCATTCATATTGTATTTATAATTTAATACAATGATCCATAAGTCATTTTTGATGTGTAGGAATTAGTTATAACTCAATCTAATACAAATTGTGCCCGATATAACTCCAAGTGTGACTTTTTTATTTAAAATTGACATTAAATTTAGTAAAAAAGGGACAAGTGGCATACTCAAAACTGAGAATATGCATTCAGATTGTTTTGATACTTTATAAAAATGATCCATAAGTGATTTATGATGTGTATGAATTAGATGCATATTAATATGATGCATGATGTGCCCATTATAACTCAAAGTGTCCATTATCTATTTAAAATTGACATTTTAGTTCAAAAAGTGTGTCACTCACTAAAAAATGGGAAAACACACTCAGATTGTATCAATAATTTAGGACAATGATTCATAAGTCATTTGTGACATGTAGAAATTAGTCTCACATCAAACCGACACATGATGTGATTGGTATGACTCAAATTGTGTGTTTCCAGTTTAAAATGACATTTTAGTAAAAAAGATGTGTGACATACTCAAAACCAAGAAAAAACATTCAGATTCTTTTTATACTTTAATAAAATGATCCATAAGTCATTTTTGACATGTAGAAATTAGTTTCACCTCAGACCAATGCATGGTGTGACCGGTATGACTCCAAGTGTGTCTTTTTATTTAAAATTGTCATCAATTTTAGTAAAAAAGAAAAGTGGCTACCCAAAACTGAGCAAACATGTTCATATTATTTTGATACTTTAAGAAAACAATCCATAAGTCATTTGTGACATTTAGGAATAAACCTCACCTCAATCTGACACATGGTGTTACCGATATGACTCCAAGTGTGTTTTTTATTTAAAATTGACACTAATTTTTGTAAAAAAGAAAAGGGGCATACTCAAAACCAGTAGAAAGAATTCAATTTGTTTTGATACTTTATGAAAATAATCCATAATTTATTTGTGACATGTATAAATCATCCTCACCTCAATCTGATGTACGGTGTGCTCGGTATAACTCAAAGTGTCTATTATTAGTTTAAAATTGATATTTTAGTTCAAAAAATGGTTCACTCACTAAAAACAATGCAAACATGATCAAATTATCTTGATAGTTTAGCACAATGATTCATAAGTCATTTGTGACATATAGGAATCAGTTTTACGTCAAACTGACACACTATGTGACCAGTATGACTCAAAATGCGTGTTTTCAGTTTAAAATGACATTTTAGTAAAAAAGACAAGTGACATATTCAAAATTGAGCAAACACATTCATATTATTTTGATAATTTAGGAAAATGATCTATAAGTCATTTTTGACATGTAGGAATCATCTGCACCTCAATCTGACGCATGGTGTGAATGATATGACTCAAAGTGTGTCTTTTTAATTAAAATTGACATTAATTTTAGTAAAAAATACAAGTGACATACTCAACAATGAGGAAATGCGTTCGGATTGTTTTGGTATCCATAAGTCATTTCTGATTTGTAAGAATTAGTTGCATCTCAATCTAATATATGATGTGCCTAGTATGACTCAAAGTGTCCGTTATTGATGCGGAAATACTGGGAGTCGCAATGACAAAATAATTTTGTAAATGAAGAAAATACAAAATAAAACAATGAGAAAAGAATGATAATAAGATCACATATGACATAATAATTTATGTGGTTAGAGAATAATACCTACATCCATGGAGAGGTAAAATTTCACTATGATTTGGTAGCACAAAATACAAAGAAAATATCATATTTTCACAACACATAAACCCTAGCCTGAAATAATCTAATAAAGAAGATGATGCATTGTTCCACCAATTATATATTAAGTCCATTGTGTTATAATGAACGGTGGTTGGAAGTCCGAACTTCTATAGTTCTATGACCACCCAATTCCAAGCTGCTATAGTGGACGGTGGAAAGAAGTCTATAGACCTACTATACCATTGTCTCTAAATTTTGAGCTTCGAAAACAACCGCACCAAATTTCACACTGCTATAATGATCTATCGGTGTCACTTGATCATCTCTATTATAGGCATTCAAAGTTACTATAATTCCCCAAAATTTAGGTTGGGGGCAATCGACACTCGGACCTCATAGCAAGGGCGCGTTTCCCCCTATAATCCCCAATGAGCTCACCACAGAGCTCATCCCATGAGAGTTGTAGCCTAGTGTGCAGTATGGGCCACAAGAATTCAGCCCAACATCATCCAAAACAGATTAAGCTACACAAATCAAACAATTATCAGTTTAAAATTGACATTTTAGTTAAAAAAGTGTGTCACTCACTGAAAACTAAGAAAACACCATCGGATTGTCTTGATAACTTAGGAAACTGATTCATAAGTAATTTGGGACATGTAGGAATCAGTTTCATGTCAAACTGACACACAATGTGACCAGTGTGACTCAAAGTGCATGTTTCCAGTTTAAAATGACATTTTAGTAAAAAATACAAATGACATACCCAAAACCAAGCAAACACATTCGGATTCTTTTGATATTTTAATACAATGATCCATAAGTCATTTGTGATATATAGAAATTGACAGCATGTCAATTTGACACGCTATGTGGTTGATATGATTCAAAGTGCGTATTTTCAATATATAAGTGTCATTTTCGTTTAAAATGTGCATCACATCACCAAAACTGAGCAAACGAGATTAGATGATTTTCTCATCATTTTATCTTATATTACTTAATTAATTTCCTTATCATTTCTATCTTATACTTATTTAGTTAATTTTCATAGAGATAATGTTTGAATAAGAACAAGAAATTGTGTGATGTGCAAGATTCAATTATAACTCAATCTGATACATGGTGTTCCTAGTATGGCTCAAAGTTTATTTTAAAATTGACACTTTGTGTTTAATTTATTTCTTTATAGTATTACTGACATAATAATTGTTTTCTTATATAGGTGAATTCTTTTTCTTGATTTGGGGTGGTTTGTTCGGTAATAGCATGACTGGGGGTCGAGGTCCAAAGATAAAGAAACATTGATGTTTTTGAATTTATGTGATAATTTGTACTTACTCATGTAATTATACAAACTAATGTTTGAAATTTATATAATATAGTGGTTTCCTTGTATTTATGTTGTAAATTTTATTTCATTTAAATTATGTATTTGTAACCAGTTTTTGTTGTTGTATTTTGTTGTAAATTTAACAGTACGTTGCAGTATGCCCCTTTATCAATTCTATTAAAGGCGTTAATAAAGTAATCATTTATTTATGATTTTTTAGCGTTGATAAAGGACCCCATTTATCAGTGTTTTTAGTAACATAGATAAAGGGGGTAATTTATCAGTACTTTTCTAGTCTTGATAAAAGTTTAGGGATTTTAATCATGATCTGGTACTCAGTGTTTTTTTGTGCTGACAATTTCCAATTTTAGCGTTGTTAAAGGCATGTTTTGTAGTACTGAACAAAGATCCTTCACATATTGGATGTGTCTCCAAAGGGAACCGATGGGAGTATTATGACAGTGAGAGGTACCATTAATATTGTGTCATCTTTAGTGACTACTTTATTTGATATCATTTTCTCTCATTCTTTCTTATCTACCCTCAATGTGGACTTGTTGAATCTTCCTATGGAGAAGATGCCTTATGTAATGGAAATTGCTACATCTCTTGGGATGAAGAAAAAGTAGGGTCTCTGATTCCCCTCTTGTGCTTTTTATTTCTTGGAAGTCGAGCTTGTTTATGACATTTTAGTTATTGATATGAATCCCCTTGATGTTATTCTCAGGATGGACTAGCTGATTGCTCATAAAGCCTAGACACACTGTTATCTTCAGTGGGTCTCTTTTACTTCCTCAGATGGGGTGTGTCGTGTTTTTTAGAGAGGATGGGATCCTGGGGCTAGTTTTGTCAGACCTCCTCTTTCTGAGTTAGGTAGGATGATATCCTTGAGTACTTTTGAACTGGAGAAAGAATCTTCATGTGGTGATCCTCCCTAGTAGAAAATGAATTTCCAGGTGTTTTTCTATCAGACTTTTCTAGTTTACCATCGATAAGAGAGGTAGAGTTATCTATTGATTTGGTACCAAGTACCTAGCCTATTTTTAAGCATTTTTACTATATGACACTAGATGAACTGAAGGAGTTAAAGACTCGGTTGGATGACTTGATGTCCAAAGTCTTCATTTGACCTAGTGTGTCGCTTTGGGCAGCACCTGTGATTTTTTCCAAGAACTTTGATGGAACCCTTCACCTATGTGTTTATTACTGAAAGCTCAATCAAATATCCCTAATACTGCCTTCAAGAGCAGGTATGGCCACTATGAGTACCTTGTTATGTCTTTCAATCTGACCATTGCTCATGTCGTATTTATGGTGCTGATGAACAAGATTTTTCACCAGTACCTTGATTATTTATTTTTGGTATTCATGGATGATATTTTGGTTTACTCTAAATATGAGTAGGAGCATGTTCTTCACTTGATATTAGTTCAAGACATCTTGAGGAATCAATGACTTTATTTCAAGCTTTATAAATGTAATTTTTAGATTCAGGAGGTAAAGTTCTTGGGACATGTGGTTTCTAAACATACTATTTCAGTTGATCCTGTGAAGGAGAAATTTTTTATGACATGGTAGGAATCGTGAAATGTCTTTGAGATTCAGAGCTTCATGGGATTGGTAGGGTATTACCTTCAGATTGTGAAATATTTCACAAAGTTGGCCTCTCCATTGACCGCTCTCACTCAGAAGGGGGTGAAGTTAGTTTGGGATTCGAAATATCAGGCTTATTTTGATGATTTGAAGTTTCATTTGCCTTTTTCCCTAGTATTTACTCTTCTAAAGGATAACTAGGGTTATGTGGTCTTTTGCGATGCATCAAGATCGGGTTTGGGTTGTGTTCTCATGCAGGGTGATCACATGGTGGTTTATGGTTCTCTTCACCTTCGTCCTCATGAGAACTATCCCACGCATGATCTCAAACTCGAAACTGTGATGCATGCTCTTAATAGTTGATGACATTACCTTTTCAAAAGGTTTACCATTTATTCTGATCACAAATGTTTGAGTTATATTTTCTCATAAAAATATTTTAATCTCCATTGGAGTTGGTGAGTAGAGTACTTGCAATCCATTAACTTGGAAACCCTGGTAATGGAAATGCCATTGTTGATGCTTGAGGCAGGAAACTTTCATCCTAGACCATGAAAGAATCTTTATAGTGGAATCTGATGGATCTCTTTGCTCGTATGCATTTGGGAGTCTTGGAGGATAAGATATAGGGTGTTTTAGCGAGTGTTCAGTTGTCATCCTCTCTTCTCAAGATGATTCTCCAAGAGAAGCAGCTTGATAATGAGTTTTAAGGCATTAGGGATTCTTTATATGTTTGGGAGACCATCAACAGATGGTCTTTATCTTTTAAGGGTATCCTTTTCTTTAGGAACTATTATTTTATTTTGTTACTTATGAGGAAGACTGTGATGGGGGATTGTCATCATTCCCAGTGGGAAGTACACCCAAGCATAATGAAAATGTTTTATGATATGAGGTGATGATTCTGGTGGCCAAGTATGAAATGAGACAATACTGGTTTTGTTTTTCATTGTAATACTTGTCAACAGATTAAGTTCGATTATCAAAAGCCTTTAGGTCTGCTCTAACCACTTCATGTATTGACCTGGAATTGGAATGAGATATCGATAGACTTTGTTATTGGGTTGTCATGTACCCCTCAAGGAAAGAATGTGATTTGTGTGGTGATTGACCAATTGACCAAATCATATCACTTCATTCTCATTCGTGATACGACCAAAGTTGAGAACTTAGGAAATATGTATGTATATAAGATCGTCAGATTGCATGGTGTTCAATTTCCATTGTTTCTGATAGGGATCCCCAATTCACTTCTTGGTTTTGGAGAGGCCTCCAGGAGGCATTGGGATCCCAAGTAAAGTTGAGTGTGGTGTATCACCCTCAAACAGATGGTCAGACAGAATAGACTATACAAATTCTAGAGAACATACTTCGTGCTTGTGTCTTTTGACTTTGGAGGAACTTGGGATTTCCATTCGGGGTGGGTTGAGTTTTCCTATAACAACAGTCACTAATCTTCCATTAAGATGATGCCCTTTGAGGCCTTTTAATTCTCCATTTTGTTGGTCCGAGATTAGTAAAGATTCCCTTATGGGACCTAGTTTGGTCTGAGAGATGATGAAAAAAATCAAAATGAGTCTATGGAGAATGGTAATGACACAGAACTGGTATAAGTATTATGTTGATCATTGATGGCACCCTTTGAAGTTATCAGTTGGTGAACAGGTGTTTTTGAGAGTTACACCTCAATTGGGTCACCGACAACTTGGAAAATAGAGGAAGTTGGGACTGAGATACGTGGTATTGTTTGATATTGTTGAGAAGATTGGGAAGGTGGCTTACTGTTTGGATTTTCCACCTCAGATTACATCGATCCATGATATGTTTCATATGTCACAACTAAAGAAGTATCTTTTAGACTCGTCACATGTCTTGAGTTTGGAGGACCTTGATATGGAACTGGATATGATAGTGACTAAGAATCTAGTTCCGATTGTCAACTCTCGGATAAAAGGTTCTTCGAGGAAAGTCCATACCCTTGGTTCGGGTGTTATGGCAGCATGGTTCTGATTCTCATGAGACATGGGAGCATGAGGTGTTGATGAGAGAGCAGTGGTCTCACCACTTTTCTATGGAGTCTTCTTGACAAGATTTTTTGGAGCAGAAAACATTTATGGTGGGGGGAATTGTAACAACTCGACACCCTCTTTTAGGTATGAACCTTTGATTACTTTGGCTCTTATTGATTTTCATGTTGATCTTTAGTTGATCCCTTTGATTCTTGTTACTTCACCTTGGTTGAGCCTTTTGAGGGGTAAGGGGTGTGTGTGTTTTTTTTTTGAGGTGTTGGGAGGTTTTCGGGCCTATTAGCATGAGAGTAGACAAGAGATTATAGCTGAAATGGCTACAGGTGGACAACTGGTGGTAGGGATTTCTTACAGGAATCCCACCAACCGGCCGGTGGATTTTCTAGGCACTCAAGCATTCTGTCAGGCGCCACTAGCTAGCTAGTGAAAGCCAATGTCTAGTCGGTGTTGCCGATGTAGACGAGTTTGGCTTGGGCGGTATCCTAATTGTTTTTGTTTTAATCTCCTCTTAAACTTTAAACACCTCTCCCTCGAACCTAATTTAACCATAATCACTTTAGAGGCTCTCTAGAGGTGAATTTTTCCCTTACAACCTTCATTCTTCATGGATCGAAGTGTCGGTTGTTGCGTTGAATCTCTTACGGTAACTTTAATTCCTTTTGAACATGAAATCTCTTTTTATTCATTTCTCTCCCTTTTTAGAGTGGTGGATCCTTATATCATTGATGGATTTGGATCTTGACTTGATGGATTGTGGTTCTAGGTTTCTCCCTCGATCGTTCTAGCCTTTTGTCTCTCTCTATTTGAGGGTCCAATATTGGGTGTTGATGAGATCATGAATTAAGATAGGTTGTTTCATAAGGATATTCCTATAATTTAAAACTGTTGTTGCTAGCTTAATTTGAAATGGATTTCTAATTAATTTCCAAAGAATGATTTGAGTCTTTGAAAAATGATTTTGAAGTGGCATGGTGTGTGTGTGTGATGAAATCATTTTGAGAATGGCTTGGAAAATAAAGTATGGATTTTCGGAAAATTGATTTTAAATTGAAATGAATGATTTGAAGCATTATTTTGATGATGAATTTTTAGAAGAAAAGGCATGAAGTGTTTTATGATTTGAAAGGCATGAGTTTTAATGAAAACCATTTGATGCTTGTTTTTTAAATGAAATGGCGTGTTTTGAAACTTGAACTTGGGACTGATTAAAATGACTATTGAAATGATTTGAGATTTATTGAAATGAATGGAAGCTCCTTGTATGATTGATTACCTTGAAGCATATGATATTTTAGTTATTTAGGAGGAGGATATGCATGCTAGGTAAAGCTAATTAGATAAAGATTGATTGATGATGACAATGATACTTAACTATCATGAGGGAAGAGAGATTATTCTTTGGGATTCTCTATTATTCCCCTAAGGCTTGGCTTTAGGGAAGTGTGTGCACACCAGGAGTCGTAATTCACAGAGAATGTGTGGAACCAAATGACTTGATGTGACTAACCCCCCAGGCTTATAACCATGGTGTTATGATTGAAAATGATTATTACTTGCCAATGTATGAAATGAGTTATTCGTGTCTGTTTTGATAGAAATGGTTATTTATGTCTGTTTTGAAAAAGATGCTTAGATATGCCTAATTTGATGGAAATGCACTTTTATACACGTTTCATACTACCGTTATGTTTTGAAAAGCATGTTTATCTATGAATTGTGAAAAAAATTTCATACCATGTTTCATTTAAAATTGACCATATTTAGTTTATTTGATATGGAAATGCTTATGAAATGATTGGTGGAATCTTACTGGTCTATTACTGCTCACACTCTATCTTTGCCTTTGAGCATTTGTAAATTTTCTTATGTCAGGTTTGGGGAAAGGAAAGGCACCACTCAGAGACGATGGATGTTCTTGATTAGAGGGACTTTGGTATTTGGCAGTGACTAGTGGAGTATGTGATCCACTTTTTACATGGAGATCATGTGATGATGTCATTGATGGTTTTGTGTGATGACTTTGATTGACGTACCATTTTGGAACTTGTATCTATCTTCTTTTGGTGTTTTTCTCTTGAGTGTTTTAGAATACTAACTGTTTATCAATTCATGTTCATTGTTTTGTCTAGATGACTTTTTCTTGTTGTGAAAGTATTCCCTCTTGATTGTTTTGATGCCCAGTTGCAAGTTCCTATCCCATGGGGATTGTGAACGCTATTTGGGCCGTATCAAAATTGATCTAGGTACCGTTTAGGAAAGTTATCTTGGTTGGTTAGTGACACCTATCCAGGTGTGAATCTTAATCACTGTCCGTGGAAGATCAAGATGTTTCACTTGGAAGAATAGTGATCATTCTAAGTGAGGGAGAGTATTGAGTTTTCTACCATTATGGGGGTTATAAACCTAGAGGGTTGGTGCGATTGATCTAAAATTGTAACAAGTTGTACGCTTAGTGAATTTGGTATATGGCACGTTATTGTTTCATGCTCCTTAGACGTAGCCTAGCACAGGTTAACCAAGTAAAATGTTTGTGTCTTTCTTTACATGCTTTTTCACTTTTATATTTCACTGTAAAGGGAAAAGGAGTGTTCCTACCAACCACGGTACAAGATTATTGGAAAGGGTCATTTGAAATCGACATACCCTGATTCACCCCTCCCTTAAGGTGTTTTCTTTATGTGGGAGCAACTAATTAAGTCTAAGTGAGTGGTTAGCTCTCACAATCACACGTCTCAATGATTAACAAAAAAAATAGAAAATAGAATTACATTCCTTGGATCGATGGCCAATGGAACGTGGTTAACCTTGACATTAATACACTTATAAATGAAATGATTCAATAAAAATTAAATAATTTTTATACAATGATATAAAAAAACTAAAAGCATTAATAAAAAGTGGATTATGTCATTACCTCAGACTTGAAACGTACCAGATAGTATATAGCAATAGAATTCATCAGCATTGCAACTGGGGAACATGAGTGTGTGTGAGCCTCGGATTTCTTGTTCATTGTCAGAAAAATAACACTAAATCAAAGGATGAAAAAGAAACCACACAACCAGTCCACCCTATACCTATAAATGCTATTATTTATAATGCATATGTTGAAAAAAACTTATTGTCCCTCCTGCATCTGATTTTTGGGGTTGTAATGTGTCAGGTGTGATAGTATCGGGTTTTTTTAAGATTTTCCAAAAAAAATTAATAAAATAAGTCTGTGTAATTTTTTTTTTGAAAAATAGGTCTTAAAGGTGTCAGGAGCATTATTATCTTTGGCTAAAAATTTTAGGCAAAGGTGTTGAAGACCTTAACGCCTTCACCCAAAAAAATACAAACAAAATCAAATTCTTTTAAATCAAAATAAAAAAAATCATTTTTCATAAATAAATTATTTAGAAATAATTATAAGTAATTAATATTTATGATTTATAATTAATTATAAGTAAATAAATAAATCTTAGTAAATAATTATTGACTTTTCATTTTTAAATATATATATACACACCATGATAAATAATTATTTAGAAAAATATATATATATTAATAATTTAAAAATAATTAATGTTAATAATTGTTTTATATTTTCATAGTAATAAATATTAAATTTAAAAAGTAATATATATTAATATTAATTTTCAATTATAATAATTATTATTAACTAATCATTTGTCACTTAATACCGTGAATTATAAATAATTAAATAGTAATTATTTATAATTAACAATAATTATTATCACTTAATAAATAATTAATAAATTTTTTACTAATTAGAACTTAAATAATATCAATTTATTAATAAATATTATTAAATAATTTACAATTTTTATGTATTATTATTAAATAGTTATAATTCATTAATACTTATTATAAATACATAATAAATACCGTTATTGGTGTTATTATTAATTAGTTTTATTTACTTACTAATAATTAATTACTAATTATTCTTAATTGTTATTAATTAATAACTGTTACAAATTATTTTTTAAAAAACATAAATTCAAAATAATTACAGTATGTATAGAACAAAATAATTGTATCTGTATGTATTCGAAATGTTTTTTATAAATAAATGGTTTGATTAAAAATTTATAGTAAAAAAAGAAAAAATATACATTAAAATAAATACTATTGATTATAATTTCAATATTCTATAGAAGTTTTTTTAAAATACATTTATGATATTTAATTAGTTAAATAACTTTTGTATAATAATTTGAACATTATCAATAAGATAAAGCGCAAAATGTAATCTCCAATCATTCAAGTCAATAGAAAATATATAAATCAGTGGGTACAATTATTTTTCATCAATGTCTATAATGAGGTCTTGTCCCATAATCCAGAGTGCAAATGGGATGCCCATGTCGAGATTGTCAGCCTCTGTGTTGGGTTGGAGTCTAATAAGCTGGAGGGGGTCTTCCTCGAGTGCAAGAACATCGAATGTCTGTTGCTCTATCTGTGAATCATCGAGAAGAGGTGTCATCGGGATGTTGACATGTGAATCTGATCCTTCTCCCACTACGTATGAAAGATATATTATCTCATGAAGGAGTCATGTGGTGTAACAATCCAAGTATTTATAGAATAATACTTTTTCATTTCTATTAATATTTATGAATAAGATATTATTTTTACAATAAATGGATTGTTTTTTCCGATAGCGTACTCAACACGTAACAACGAGTTTCTTTGAAATTTTACGTTGCACACAACTTTGAGTTATATCGAAAAATAATATAATAATATTATTATTTTAAATAGTAGTTAATGTATAGTCATTGTATTGGCATAAATAAACAAAACTAACTACAATATGATTATACTTTTTTGTTAAATGTCTTTACATTTATCCAATAAGGTTTAGAGGCTTAAAATGAGAATGAATCCAATTTTAAGCATAAATACTCTAATATTTTTAAAACGTAGTTTTACTGTCTTTTAATGGAGAACCCTTTTTAAATCTAGTTTTTGTCACTTTTATATGTTTTATTTGACAAAATAAACTTCTTCTATAAAATCGGGACATAAAAATTTACGTTGAATGAAAGTTTGGTATTTTTCTGATAAAGCCCATTTTTTTTAATGAATAGTGAAAAATACTACATTTTAATTCAAAATTGTCTTTTAATTTAACTAATTTATATAGTTGGATAATACTTTTAATTGGTTTTAAAGTTTAATTGGATTATATTTTTATCATTTAATCCAATTTTAGTCATTGGAAGTAATTTCACTTTGAAATTGGACATAAACACATGTCAATCTTTTGGTAGTTTTTACTTCTTAAAAACACGCTTTTTGGTTTTGACAACAAGAATTGATTTTAAATTAATTACTGCAACTTTTATGTTTTGAATTTGGAAAAATGGATTCCATATTTTGAATCAGGATGTCCAAATTGTGTAAATAGGTACCTTTCGTTTTTAGACATTAAGAATAATAACTTTAGTGATTATTTTATTTACCATGGTTAAAGGGTAAATCTAGTAAATAAGGGTAAAAAATAATATTATAATAATATTAAACTACCCTAACACGTGTCCTAATCCTATTGGATGAGATATGTACGACCATGGACATCCTTGGGTCGATTTTGGGACCTCATGGATCCACTTTGATGTGCAAATGACATTTTATAAGAATTAATTTTTAAGTAAAGAAAAATATAACATAAACATGTCTTTTTTGCTAAAATAATTTTTATATGGGGTTATATAAGTGATCTTTTCAACTATAAATAGTCATTATAAATCTAAAAATATTTCCTACATCATGGTATTTTATTTATAATTTTTAGACAACAAATAAATATATATATATTTATGACACAATGATGATGTAGTGATTACATTATTAATGAATGATTTAAATAAATGAGATTATAAATATTAAAATAAATTTATTTTAAAACTTTTTATGTCATACACAAATTTTATGAATGAGTATGACTTGTTATCTTTGAATTAATGAAGTTTTTTCGAAATAATCAAGTTGTTATGAGAAGGATTCGAACTACACTTACACACACCTCCATCTAATGGACTTAGATGATACTGTTTTTGTGGATAGCGAACTACTGCCTCACGAAACGATGATTGTTCAATTATCTCCTACCGCCTCTCAGGGTGGTCATTAAGATAGAACTATATTTATATATGATATATATTATATTTATTTTGTCTTTGTGCTACTTTTTTTTATTTAAATCATACTTTTATGCTTTCCATAATGTGTAAATACGATAATTTCATTTGAAAAAGTGCGGACTACCGCCCCCTCAAAGTGATATGACTCGTTCATGCCATACATTGAACGTATAAAGTATGGAGTTAATGAACTTATGTAATGTATATAAAATATGATATTATACTGTAATTATAATATACCTATGTATCATTTAGTTTTCATTCCTTTAAATATGAAAAAAAATGAAAATAGTGTTCATGCATACGTACGGCTTACCATCTCCATGAACGGTGCATTTCGTTTCTTATCTCCAAATGTTATGTACTATTATAAATACATATATGTACTAGATATATATGATATCTAAATCATGAAAATCATTATGGAGATAATGGACTTTTGACCATATAGACAATTTGTAATTATAACAAGTTCATTTTTGACTCAAGTACCAAATATCGACAAAATGACCAATATTAACTTAAATAATTATGTAATGTTTATAACGAGGTAATAAGTGATATAAAAGGAATGATAAACTTGAAAAATATTCTGAAGCAAGTAGAAATTAACTTAAGTTTATTATTCAAGAAGAACAAAGAACATACGTTACGAGTCGGACTCAAGGTAAGGGACTTCGTCTCAATCTCCTTTCATTAAGACATATTTTGATTTATACATGACTTTCTTTTATATGGTGTATAAACCCCTTTGACTTTTCATTTCATTCAAAGGGAATCTTTTCCTACGAATCATTTAACTAAACGACAAAAAGAATATTTCTTTTTAACGTACGCAACAACAACAACCTTTCCGCTACCATGAGAATTATTTGATATCTAGCTTCCTTAACAAGCCATAATGTTTAAAAAAAATACCAAATACCATTTTCATTTATTTTGGTATTGAAAATGGTTTTGAGAAAGTATTGATTATGTCAATATCTTGAAATGTTATATTGTGATTCGAATGTGGAAGTGTTATCTTTCCTTTATGTTTGTTTTATGTGTTATGATTATGTTATGGTTCTTGAGAATCGTTTATGTATACTGGTGGTTTCATGATAAACCTAGGGTGGGTGAGTCCAATATAGCTCTCCAATGCATTGGGTAATGTGATAGTGGTAAACATTAATGTTTCTCCTAATAGATTTAGGGAATATACTGTGATGGGTATTCCAAACATAACTCTCTATGTAGCTGTGAAAGTTACAATGTAAGTATGTTATGGATGTCACAAGTTACCTTTATGATTTATGATTTCTATGGGTTATTCATAAATCTTATGATTTCATGAGGTATGTTAAAGAGCTTATGTTTTATGATTGAAAAGTATGATTTTATTGATTTTTATGTATTGATGGACTAATGTTTTATTTCCTTATTTTATAACCCTTACTGAGCTTTTTATGATCATCCCAAGTTTTTGAAATGTTTTTTACAGGGTATAAGAAAGGGTAAGAGAAATGAATAATTCAAGAAGATTTATATCAAGAAAATAATTCTTGTTTTGTTTAAGGAGTTTTATTGTTGTGAAAAAAAATGAATAGAGTAAAAGTGTCTACTTTGTAATATTTGAGATGTAATGTAATAGTTATGGCCTAATTCTCTAAATCTCTAAACCTGAAAAGATCCTCAATGTGAATTCTTGATTTAACTCAAGATTAAGTAATGTTTTAAGTTTGGGGCCTTATATGTGGCTTGTGAAGACTCGCTCATAAAAGATGAAGACATGGGAAATGAATCCTGATACGGGCTAGGATCAGCTACGCCCGGTGAAAACTGTGGATATGTTGAAAATAAAAATGGATCTCATGTCTGCCGGTACACATCCACAATCATCTAAGGTTCTTCTCCTAGATGTGATGCATCTTCATATAGAACGGGTGAGGCCTCACATGAAATTTGATGTAATCTACGTCGTCGTCGTCACAGCTTGTCAACATCGGCAGCTTTTTGAGGAGGTTCCTAAATAGGAATCTCCTCTCCCTAAGCAGCAACATCTTCTCTCTATGGTGGACGATCGAAGATACTATTGTGTAGAACACGATACAATGGCATCATATCCCGCATTGCAGCATGTTATGTTTCCCAACAAAATACATCACCCTCCTTAAGATCCAACATGTGGATAATATGATCTAGTAGAGTATGTTGTTAAGAGATTCAAACTGAACTAAAAAATGTACATCAAACTAATGTAAAGCTATTGACTTACCAGATCCTGGATCTCTCTATCGCGTGGTGTAAAATACATTGTAGACTTTAGTATATACCATGGTACATACTTGAGTTATTACGACAGATGATATCACATCGTACGTATTCCCTTGATACACAATGATGCATGTCTCTCCCAGATGTCAACATAATATGCATGTTGTCATCATCAATCAACATCCTACCTCCCCCTTCAGCTTCAGGGAATGAAGTGTTGTCGGTTGTTTGGGTGCTAATGGAATATGTCGAACCAATTCAAATTGATGCATGACTCTAAAGTTAGTGTCACTCAACAATATGAAAGTGTATGAGAGGCACTACAATTGTGGCATCGTCAAGCCCAACAATTCAATATACATGAAATCTAAAATGATAGGTGATATTTGTTAAAATATTTTGCTCCTAATTTCCCAAAAATGATAATATTATGAAATTGATTAGTCAACAACAGAATGTATATACTTGTATCGGGAGGTAGTAGACTGTCCAACATGAGACGGTATACGCCCAAATTGTGTCTCGATGTCTGGATGAACTAGTGTGTTTGGCACCACATGTAACATAAAACATAGAAAAAGATAAATAATAAGAAATTAAGTACAAAAAACTCATATTAGCATCATAAAACAATAAAAATGAGGTTGTTAGAATTGTGTATTCTGATCTGTTTGGATGAAGTTGGGTTAAATACTAGTGGCCCGAACTGCACAGCATACCAAAAGTTTCACGGTTCGACCTCCATGATGAGGTTGTTGAAGGTTGTAGGGGGAAGCATAGCCCCTGGCCTAAAATTTGGGGACTGTAACAATTTTGACTCACTATAGCAAAGCCGACCAGGGAACATCGATAGGGAACTGTAGTGGTGCGAACTTTGGACATCGTTACTGTAGCATCTCGGCCTTTAGAGACAGTGGTACTATAGCTCCATGAACTTTTAACCATGGTTATTGTAGCACAGTGGACTTTTTGTTCAGTTGGTAACACAGTTACGTCATTTTCTTTATTAGCTCATTCAAGCTAGGGTTTTTGTGGGTCTGAAACTCCAAAAATTGTCTTGTAATTTCACTCTCGATTATAGTAAATTTTTGTCTCTCCGTGGATGTAGGGATCATTTCTCGAACCACGTAAATCACTATGTCATGTGATATTCTCGTTCTTTTGTTTTCCCCTCTTACTCTGTTGTGAATCGTTTTTCATTTGTTGCTCTCAGCGTTTCTGCAGCAACTGTTATTGTAAATACCTTAAGATTTCTCGTTTTTATTTTTTGTTTGTCTAATCTGGTAGATCGAGGGCTCTCGAGGCTAAAGAGGCATAAGATATTTTGATCAGTCTAATCGAGGGTTCCTAGGATAAAGGAAATAGAGATTTGTCTAATCATTCTGATTGAGGGCTTCTGAGGCTAGGAAGACAGACCATGTCATAGGGTTAATATCATGGATACCTTAAGTCAGGTTACTGAATTCTTTAACACTTGAGGTTAAAGTGTAGAACTTTCTTAGGAAAGTTTCTGTAAGTTTTCTTACAATATTTAATCAAAGTTGTGTTACTTTGTTTTACTTGTTTCTATAAGTTTTATTATTTTCGTTGTGTATATACAGAAAATTTTATATTGTTTCTTATAAACTGTTCCTAACTCTATTTATGAAGTATATCAGTACAAAACTTTGTCAAATAAACTTTCTTAAAGAGGTTTCCCAAATGTCCTGAAGTCCTTCATTTTTTATTGATTTTTTATAATCCTCATTTCAAGGGATGAGGGGGAACCCTTACAAGACCTGTAGGCTTAGTGATTACATGACCCATAGGCTTAAGAGACATTACATGACCCGAAGGTCTTAGGGAATTCAACCAGACTATAACTACAAGGAACTGCCCCTCCCCAGCATCTGCATCATGATAGTAGCTATCCACCTTCACATGGTCGTCTGGCTAAGCTTCTCGTGCAATCACAGGCTGGTCCCGATGGCGTATTCATACTCTCTCATTCTTCCAAATCTATTGGTTCTTCTCTGGTGAGTGCGCCTTCTTTGAATCCTCCTCTAGGGCTACTCCTTTTTTTGTAGATTCTGTCTGTGGAAACTGCATGCGACCCAAAGGCCTTGAGGTGGCCCTAAGGCCTTAAAGGTGGCCCAAAAGCCCTACTGACCCGAAGTCCTGGGTAGAATGAAGGCCTTAAGGACTCCAAGCCCAAAATGGTGGCCCAAGGTGAATAGTTCCGACTGATACAGTACCAAATAGTACCTACCACAGCCCTCATACAGTACCCACACAGTGTACAGTACTTCTACATTGCCTGCTACAGTACCCAGAAATTTGTCTCCACCTGGTTTTAAACCTGGGTCTCGTGTATGCACTTAAGGATACCTCACCAAATGGGCTAAGACTCATGTGATTATTAAAGAGGTTGGAAAATTGCAAGTTTAGTTTTTATAAACCACAATTCACCCCCTCCCCCTCTTGTGGTATATTTTATACTCTTACGATCCTATATTTTTGTATCAGAGAAATATTTTATGCATATATTTTGTTTACACTAACCGTTTTTGTAAAAAAGAGTATATTTGTTTTAAGATGGAAGGTTTGTCCATTGAGACTCTTGAAAATCTTAATCCTAATAGACCATAAGTCTTTGATGATGTTGACTATGAGTATTGGTGTGATCGTATGAAGACATTTGTTCTCAACATAGGGGTTGACAACTTTGTTATGATGATTGGAGACTACAAGATTCCTGATAAAGAAGTTACTATTTTTACAAGAGGAAAAGTTTGAATATCAGTTGAACTGTAAAGTTTGTAATGCTTTATTATGTTTCATGAAAAGGAATGTTTATAGTCAGATATCTTCTTATGAAACAACTAAGAACATTTAGAGAAAGCTTGAGGTTACACATTTTGGATCTTCTAAATTTATAGAAACTAAAAGAGTTGTGCTTCGTACGAATTATCAAGCGTTTGATTTCTTATCGGGTGAATTAGTTACCTAGATGCATCAATGTTTCATGACCATAGTAAACAGTTTACAATCTCTTGGTGAAAAAGATCTATCATATGATCAGTTGGTAGAAAAGATTGTAGATATTATGCCAAATGAGTGGCAATTTAAGCATACATCGATTAATGATACAAAACATCTTACAAAGATGAGTTTAGATGATCTAATTGGAAATCTCATGCAGTACGACAATAGGATAAAAGGAAATGTTAAGAGGGAAAAGAAATGCAGAAACTCTGTTTTTTCTTTACAAGACTTTGAAATATATCTAGAAATGTTTTCGAAACCAGGCACTGGGATGTACGATTCTAAGGCCTCGTGTGCCTATAATTAATTTTATGGAAATATTAAATATATTTTATATTAAATGTGCACAGATTCTTAAACAAAATGAGATATCTCCTAAACAAAATCTCAGATCAGAAATTTGAGGTCACAGTTAACTCTGAAATGCGAGGTTTACCCTACACACGACCTAAAATTGGTCGGCGCAGGGCGTTTGGATATCACGACCATTAGCGGGTGCGTTTAATTAAAATAAATAATTAAATTTATTTATTTTAAATTAAAAAACCTAATTTTGTTTTGTCTATAAAATCCTTGTTATGGAGGATCACTAGGGTTAGTCGCATAACCCTAGGATCGTTGAGAGGATTCCCCTCCCACCTCTCATTGGCGAATCAAGATCCAACGACGATAAAGCACTGGATCCAGGAAGATCGAGGCACAATGAACGCCACGACTCATCTTCTTCATTGGAGAGTGCATTCTTCATCGACAAATGATCCAATCTCCAGGTATGACGCATCAATTTGTGGATTCTTCCACAGTTGATTAAATAGATTAAGCATGAACATATTGTTTCCTTGATCTACATTTAAATCAAGCCTTTGCATGAGCTCAGGTACCGATTAAATTGATTATTTGGTTTTCTCACCCCCAGGCATCCAAATTTGTGTTCATTGACCAAGAACGTTTGTCCAACAATTGTGTCACCTTTGTTATTGTGCATTTCTCCCAATGATTCTTTGCATTCTTTGCTGATTGGCCTATACGATCTCAGTTTGACATTGTTAGGCATGACCGAGCCCGATTGAACCCCATGATTCATAGCAGATTCACGTACAAGGAATGGATTGGCGAATTAGGGATAGATTCAAAGGATTTGTGGGTTGTAGCTAATTGCATCGTGGATCCGGGATCCGAAGTGGGAATTGACGCAACACGGGAGGCACCCCGAGCGGCGATGGTGCATGCAGCTTTGTGTAAACCAATCATAGATTCGTATTCCAACCAACGGATAGCCGAAAACAGTGATCGAAGGCATCCCTTTCGATTTCAGGGGACCTAGAGGTGAGATTCGAGGAGGCAAGGATGAATCTGGAATGTTGGAAGCAGATCTAACTTTCTACAAAAAATCCAACTACATGGTGTGTACTGGGATGAACACACATCGTGTAGTGCCCCTTTGGTTGAAACGCTATAGTTTTGGAAAAGTTATGGATTACACATCGTATGGCTGGGCCACACGTCGTGTGAACCTCCCCGGGTAGATTGGTCATGTGACGAAGCATAGGAACAGGACCCCATGCGGGAGGACACATAGTGTACCGAAGTACATAGACATAGGCAAGGTTACACAAACATGGCCAGAAGCACGGGCAGGACCCCGGGTGGTTGAGGCACATTGTGTAGCCCCCTTACATGTTGTTTAGGGCTACAAGGGCAGTTATCTGTTGGATTGGTGTAGCCCGATTCGGTTGGGCCGAATGCTTGTGGCCCGCAACTTTCGCGGGTCGAGCTCCGTGGTGAGCTCGTTGGGGGTTTCAGGGGGAAATGTGCCCTGCTCCAAGGGTCTAGGGGTCGAAGGTCTATGGCCCAATTTTTCGGTTATTGTAGAATCTATGACCATTGTAGTAGAGCTGACCGACCGACACCGACAAATAATTGTAGTAGTGCAGACTTCGGAGTCAACTTTACTGTAGACTTTTGGACTTCCATCCGGCAGCCACTATAGCACTATTGACTTGGGTGGCCGACTTTCACTGTAGCGGTGTGGACTTCCTGTGCAACAGTGGATCATCTTCTCTATTTGTAGCCCATTTCGGGCTAGGTTTTCTTACCGAAAAACTCTGTAATTGTGCTCCCGCTTATAGTGATTATTCTGTCTCTCTGTGTATGTAGGGATTATTCCCAAACCACGTAAATTTGTGTGTTCTGTATGCTTTCATTTCTTCTGCATTTTCTTTCCATATCTCATTTCTGTTGTTGTGACTCCCGACGATTGCGCAAAATTATCCATGTACTGGAAGGGACACGGCCATGCAGCATGGCGGCACCACATGTCGTGTGGGTCCCCTTACATGCCAGGTATCCCTACTTTCCTTTTTAGGAAACTTCTACATGTCATATCTCTTTCATTTGTACATGGATTTTCTACGTAGAATGCGATAGTGGCCTTCGTAGTGGCTTATGAGATACGATGTTAGATGTTCCAGGTGTGACACTTCTTTAGGCGGCTCTTGACATCAGCAGTGATCGGGTAGGATCACCAGAGACACTAGAGTGACACCCTCCTACTAGGATAGGGCATGAGTCCTCTACCTATATATAGATTGAAACCCTCCTGTGGGACTGGTCATGGGTCTATCTGTTATCTGAGTGGCGCCCTCTTGTTGGGAAGGGCATGGGTCCTCAATTGACTATTAAAGAGGCAGCATCCTATCGAGATAAGGCATGGGTCCTCTACCTATCTACAAGAATGGAACCTTTCAACTAGGTTAGGCATGGGTCCTCTATCGATTACTAGAGTGTCACCCTCCTGCTGGGACAAGGCATGGATCCTCTATCGACTATTGAGTGGCACCCACATGTGAAGCCAAAGTATGAGTCCTCGACCATCAGAGTGGCACCTTCCTATCAAGACTGGTCATGGTTCCTCTAGCTATTAACTGAGTGGAACCCCCTGTTATACCAGTGTATGAGTTCTCTACCTAGAGATTGTGTCCCTTAACTGTGTGGCATAGTGGTAAGGTGTGGCTTGACTTGGATGTCTCTTCAGATAGATGCGCGAGATAATAGGCATCGTTGATAAACCTTTGGAACTAATGACACTTTTTTCTCGGGTTGTGAGATAGAGATCCTATTTCCTTCTCATTCAAGATTCTTTTGTTGAGCGCATATATATATAACTATATCCATGTTGTTTGATTTTTGCTACTCTCTCACTTTGGGTTGAGCAGTCTTTTTCTTATCGTGTCTCTTACTGCTCTCCCCTTCAACTTTCAGGGCATCCTACTGGGTATGTATATACTCACCCCTACATGGGTTTTTCCCACACGTGTCGTGTCTTATACAAACAACAGACAGATCAGCGGCGATTACATAAGAACTTAGGGATACTTGGTGCATTATACCACGTATGATGGTCGGGGCTTGAAGATTCAGAGCTGGGCTCTCTCAGCATTTACTTTTCCAGTTTTTTCAGGTTGGGACATCTTTATGATTGGGTGTGTATTTTTCCCCTTTACTTTTCAGTTTACATTGTCATACTCTTGTACACCCTAGAGGTTTTTTATGGATGGTTTATACTCTAGTTTTTTATCTTTTTATTACTATTCCTCTACACTTTTTCATTGAGATGATTGGGTGTGTGCATATAGGTACATTAGGCAAAGACCGTCCATAGTAGTTATTTCTTTTGGCGCTTGTCGTCACCCCCTGGCCTATGGAGGCGGGCTTGGGGTATTTTCAGCTCAAAACTCATTGGGTCGAGTCGTGACAGATTGTTATCAGAGCAGATTATTTCTTGGGATGGTGTTTGGATTATTCCCCTTGCAAGGATTTTGGTTGGGACCTAGGGTATGACAACCCTGCTTTTTATTACAACTTAAACATGCTTTATTACATAAAAATTCACTTGATACAACAAAGAAGATCGAGAGTTTTAGTGTCTTTGGGGCTTAGGATCATTACATAAAAACTTAAAACATGAAATACAACATCTTTATTGAAAACTTCCTTTACATGACCACAGCGTTCCCTCGTACTTATCATTGCAAGGGATAACCTGAGGACATGCATAAGAAAAGGGTGAGCTATAAAGCCCAGTAAGGGAGTACACATGGAATAAAATGAGGAGTACAATACATGTTAGGCAATAGGCATGTCAATAGAGCATAAGAGAAACATGAACATAAAGGCATGATAAAGCATGATAATCATAACATGGAAATGTGGCGACAACACTTAACATGGAATTAGCATGAGCCAAGCCTCATTGCACATAAAGCATGAGTAAACCCTCATTGCACATGAAGCACGAGTAAACCCACATTGCACTTGAATTAGCATGAGTCAACACTCATTGCACATGACGTGTCATGATACTATACTTTACCCAATACATTGGAGCGCTATAAGGGCGCACCCTTCTTAAACATTTCATTTCATGCCACTATTGGAAAACTAACCTTTACCAACGGTTTGGAACCGTTGGTATAGGCCTCCAAACCGTTGGTATAGCCTATACCAATGGTTTGGAGAACCGTAGCCAAGTAAGCCGTTGGGATAGGTAATATGAAATCTATACCAACGGTAATGGAACCGTTGGAATATAAATTCCAAAAATAAAACATCCGATGGGATTTGATCCCAGGACCCCTCGTTTATAATTGAACGACTCAACCACTAACCTAACATGACTTTTGTGATCATAATTACATAAATATATATATGTATTCTCATAAATATTTTAAATTTTGATTTATATAATGTTCTCGGTACGAAGGTCCGATAAAAAATAAAAGTACCTATACCAACAGTTTTAACAACTGTTGGTATAGGTATTTGGTTGTGATTTTCATTCTGGGTTGGATGTTGAATTTTGGCCCACTTTTCCCAATGGTTTGGCCCAACCGTTGGGAAAAGTGGCATATTTGGGGACCTTTCCCAACGGTTTGGTCAAACCGTTGGGAAAAGTGGCCAATTTGGGGGTCTTTCCCAACGGTTTGGCCAAACCGTTGGGATAGGTCTACCTTTCCCAACGGTTTGGTCAAACCGTTGGGAAAAGTGGCCAATTTGGGGACCTTTCCCAACGGTTTGGCCAAACCATTGGGAAAGGGCACCTATACCAACGGTTTTTGCAAACCGTTGGTATAGAAGCGTTGTGAAAGATCTAATTTCCAGTAAGTGTGCCACATGGATCATAAAACATGGATTCATAAAACATAATCATTTATTCCACGATAAAAGAATGTGGAATTCATACATGAAACTTTACAATCAATAAGTAAATGTGCATAAAGGTGAATACCCTTGATCGAGAAATGGGCATGGTATTCACTACACAATGACATTGGCTTAGAAAATCGGTGTGATTTCGGCAACGTAACGGCGTGACATAAGAATTCATAAAAATGGTTGATAAGAGAGAAAGGGGTTCCTCATCATATTTACTTGTAATGGACAGTAAGGAGGTCATATAGATACATGTCCCAACAATTGTAATGGAATTTAGATTCATGATAAAAAATTATTGCTTGAATGTAAAAGAAGAGAGAGAAGTTCCTTTCGGAATTTTGGCATAGTAACTGGTGTATATGGTAGGCATTTAATGAGAGATAAAGGGGTCTCCCATCATTCAAAAAATAAGAGGGCAGTATGGGGGGGTGCGAAACTATACCCCAACATTCATAATTTAAATTAAAAGGGCAATATCACTTAAAGAAAATTGACAAAAATGAGAAAGGAAGAAAAAACCCTTACTTGGAAGTGTGCTTCCAAAGGCTAGAGAGAGGCTTGTGAGAGGCTTCTTGCGATGGTGACAGACTCTTGGGGTGGCTCGGATAACATCTCTCGAGTGGTAATTTCAATCAACTTCCACTTTTCCCGTAGACGGTCATGTTCGAGCTTGACATAATGAAGCTCAGCTTGGGCTTGGTCAAGGGCGAAGCCCAAGGATGCCACCTCTTTTCCGAGCTCCGACAAATGGGATTCGTATGGGGCAATTCTATTGGATAAGGTCATCGCTTCCTTTGTCTGAGTAAAAATTGGGTTCGTTAAAGCCTTATATTTATACTAATCATGTGATCACTGTTCAACGGCTATAAAAGTAACGGTCACAACTCTTATCATAAAACCAAAGAAGTTGACATCTTATAAAAACATTTTTTATAAAGAGACATTTAACTAGATCAAGAGGGATTTCCCATTAATGAAACTTTGGGTCGTTACAATATTCCCCCCTTAAGAAATTTCGCCCTCGAAATTTTCCTTTTCCCACACTAAAACAAATGTGGGTAACTCAGCTTCATCATATCCTCCGACTCCCAAGTTGCTTCTTCAAACTTGTGGTTTCTCCATAACACCTTGATGAGGGGCATTGTCTTATTTCATAGAACTTTTTCTCTACGATCTAATATCTTCACCGGTTGCTCCTCATAAGAAAGATCGTCTTCCAATTGTACCACCTCAGAAGAGAGTACATGTGAAGGGTCTGGTATGTACTTCCTTAAGAGGGATACATGAAATACATCATGCACCTTGGCCATAGTAGGTGGAAGTGCTAGTCGATAGGCCACAGCCCCAACACGATCAAGAATCTCGAAGGGGCCGATGTACCTTAGACATAACTTCCCTTTCTTTCCAAACCTCATGACCTTCTTCTATGGAGATATGCATAAAAACATCATGTCTCCAACTTTAAACTCAAGGTCTCGTCGACGATTATCTGCATAACTCTTCTGTCGACTCTGGGCTGCGCAGCTGGATGGTTTTCACCTTCTCCACCATTTCCTCAACCATTTCTGGTCCAAGCAGCTTACGTTCACCGACCTCATCCCAACATGCCGGTTTTTTGCACCTTTTCCCATAAAGGGCTTCATATGGTGCCATTTGGATGCTCGAGTGGAAACTGTTATTATAAGAGAACTCAACCAGAGGAAGATGTTGATCCCATCTTCCTTTAAAGTCCATTGAGCATGCTCTCAACATATCCTCAAGTGTTTGGATAGTCCGCTCGGATTGGCCATCATTTTGAGGATGATAGGCCGTACTGAAGTTCAGTTCAGTATTCAGAGCATGTTGAAGACTCTTCCAAAACTTAGAGGTGAATCTTGGATCTCGGTTAGACACAATAGATAGTGGTACTCCATGCAACCATACCACATCCCTGATATATATCTGTGCCAGTTGATCCAAAGAGAAATCCTCCCGAATAGCAATGAAGTGTGCAGTCTTTGTAAGATGATCCACAAAAACCCAGATTGCATTGTTGTCTTTGGATGTCCTTGGAAGTCCGGTGACAAAGTCCATGGTGATGTTCTCCCATTTCCATTCTGGTATGGGCAATGGTTGCATTATCCCCTTAGACTTTTGTCTCTCTGCCTTCACTTGCTGACACACCAGGCAATTTGATGTATATTCAGTGATCTCCTTCTTCATATTATCCCACCAAAAGTTTTCTCGGAGATCTCGATAGATCTTTGTGCTCCCTGGGTGAATAGAGAAATTTGAACTATGTGCATCATCTAAAAGTTCCTTCTTCAGCTCCAGACTTGATGGAACACATAGTCTTTTCCCAAACCACACAATTCATTCTTCATTAACATTAAACTCTGAGGATTTCCCCTTTTTGATAGCTTCCACTTTTTCTTGAATTCCCACATCATCCTTTTGAGCATCCTTTAACCTTTCCAAAACAGATGGTTGAGCAATCATTTGTGAAAGGATTGATGATGTTCCCTTCTTTATGATTCCCACATCCATCTTCATCAAGTCTAAGAAGATTGGATCCTTCTCAATTCTCATCATTGATAGAATCGCTGGATCCTTTCTACTTAGGGAATCTGCCACCTTGTTCGCTTTCCCAGGGTGGTAATGTATTGAACAGTCATAATCCTTGATGAGCTCTATCCATCTTCTCTGGCGCATATTAAGCTCTTTCTGTGTGAATATATATTTAAGACTCTTGTGGTCATTATATAACTCACATTTCTCTCCATAGAGATAATGTCGCCAGATTTTCAAGGCGAAGATCACAGCCGCCAACTCCAGATCATGCGTTGGATAGTTTCGCTCATGGATTTTCAACTGCCTTGAGGCATAGGATATCACTTTATCATTCTGCATCAGCACACATCCTAAGCCCTTCTTCGAAGCATCAATGAATACCACAAAAAGCTCCCCACTTGTGGGTAAAGTGAGCACGGGTGCAGTGATAAGCCTCCTTTTCAACTCCTTGAAGCTTTCTTCACATTCATCACTCCAAGCAAACTTTACTCCCTTTCGAGTTATCTTGGTAAGAGGGTTGGAAAATCGTGAGAAATTTCTCACAAATCGTCGATAATATCCAGCTAACCCCAAGAAGCTACGGATATCGGTTACCGATGTTGGCCTCGGCCATCCCTCAATTGCATCTGTTTTGGAGGGATCCACAGATATCCCATTGCTTGTGATGATATGGCCTAAGAATGAGACCTCCTTCAACCAGAACTCACAATTGTTGTACTTTGCATAGAGATTCTCCTTGCGCAAAGTCTCCAGTACAGTTCTTAAATGCTCCTCATGATCCTCCTTGGTTTTGGAGTATATTAGAATATCATCTATAAATACTACCACAAATTTGTCAAGGTAATATCTAAAGACTCTATTCATCAAGTCCATGAATATTGCTGGAGCATTGGTGAGTCTGAAAGGCATTACTATGAATTCATAGTGCCCGTACCTTGTACGAAAAGCAGTCTTGGGGATATCTTCCTTCTTCACCCTTACTTGATAATATCCCGACCGCAAGTCCACCTTGGAGAAGTATTGTGCTCCATGCAACTGATCGAACAAGTCATCAATTCGTGGGAGTGGATACTTGTTCTTTATCGTGATTTTGTTAAGTTCACAATAATCGATGCAAAGCCGCATTGACTCATCCTTATTCTTGACGAAGAGGACTGGTGCACCTCATGGTGAAGCACTTGGGCATATAAACCCTTTATCCAGATTCTCCTATAGTTGTTTCTTCAGCTCTTCAAGCTCAACAACAGCCATTCTATATGGAGTCTTGGATATTGGTAATGCCACAGTTATAAGTTCAATTGAGAACTCAACATCTCTTCTAGGAGGAAGACCAGGCAGTTCCTCGGGAAACACTTCCGCGAATTCCCTCACAATAGGCATTTCTTCAAGGATGGTTTCTTCCTTGGACTCGATCATCTGAGCCAGATACGCATGCTCATAGGGCAGTAATATCCATGCTTGAGATGATGGAGCTAAAGGAGATTCATCTTCCTCCTGACACTTGTAAAGAATCGGGGGTCGATTCTCCATATAGAGTGTGATTTTCCTCTCCCGACAATTTATGTTGGCTCTATATAAGGAAATACAATCCATGCCAAGAATTGCATCAAATTCCACCAAAGGGAGTATGACGAGGTTCGCCGGGAAATTCAATCCACATATTATAACAGGGGAGGACTTATATTCATGAGATGCAATGATTTCCTCATTTTTCATACTCACCGACATCTTTACTTCCATGATTTGTGGTGGTGCTGAGATTGTTCTACTAAACTTTCGAGATATAAAAGAATGTGTAGAACCTGAATCAAAAAGTATGTTCGCTATTCTTGAATGAATAACTAGCGTACCTGTCACCACTTCGTTGTCGGGGTTCACTTCGGCAGAAGTGATAGCAAAAGATCTTCCTTGCTGTCTTGGAGGTTGTTGGTTGTCTCCGATAACCCTTGGATTAGGGCACTGATTTGCAAAATGACCCGGTTCTTTGCATTTATAGCATTGAACAATGCGTTGAGGTTCGAACGGAGCATTCCTCTCCTCTATTGCAGCCGCGGGTCCTTCTTGCCGACAGTTAACAGCTATGTGCCCTTCTCTTCCACACCTGAAACATTTTCTCGTCCCCTTAAGGAAATTTACAGGGTGCTTCTTTCCGCACTTTTGGCAAGTGGGGTGCTGGAACTTCTTAGCGCCGTTGGATTTATCCATCGGACCACCAGCATTGAAGTCTACCTTACACTTCTTGTCCCCATGATACCCCTATGATTCTCTGATCTCCATTTCAACCTTGAGGGCACATCGGACAATTTCTTCATAGCTGTTGAAGTCACGGATCGCTAATGTTTTCCGCAATCTAGGCTTCAGCCCACCAAAGAAGCGGCCAACCTTGCATTCGGGGGTAACGACAAAGCTGGAATCGTATCGTGCAAGCCTTGTGAAGTTTGCCTCGTACGCTCTAACAGATTCTTCATCTTTTTTCTTAAGGGAAAGGAAGTCCCTTTCCATCTTAAGCCGAAGGGTGAGCGGAAAATATTTATCGAAAAATATCTTCCGGAATTCCTTCCATTCCAAATCCTCGATCTCCTCCCCAGGCTTCGTATTTTTGATCAACATCCATCATTGATCAGCTTCACCCTCCATACGATAAGCAGCCAGAAGAACCTTCTCTTGTTCAGAACATTGGAGGATGGAGAAGATCTTTTCAATGGAGTTGATCCATTGTTCAGCGATCGTGGGATCGGATGATCCACTAAAAGTAGGTGGTCTTTGTCTCATGAAGCTCTCGATAGCGACTTGTTCTTTCTTAGGGGGGGTTGAATGTTCCTCTTGACCCGTGTTTCTATTCAAAACTTGAGTTAGCTGAGAGAGAAGCGTGACAAAGTTCGCGATTCCCGCTCTCATTGGATTTGGCATCTCATTAGTACAGTCATCACACTGATCTTCACAACGGTTGTTAGCCCGAGTCCTCCTATTACCAGCCATTGGCTGGAATAAAAGGAAAGTTAGGGGTAACACATAAAGGGTAATCCAAAGAAAAAAGTTGATGACTCAAAAATAAACTTTTATTTCCTTAACTCATGAGTCTATAGGATTCAATCTATGATTTTCATGATCTACTTTCTAACATATATTCTTAGGGGCATTTTTCCCTTAATAAGGGTTCATACTAAGATTGTGAATTTATCAAAACATATCCCCCAGGAGTGTCGTAACCAAGAGTGCAGCAAGGCCCGTTGTCATGCACCAGTTCTCGTTCGAGTCTAGCTCAAAGCGGTGTTTTTGGTTTTTACCCCTATGATACATCTGTGCCAGAGCCGCCTCTACCTACTCGTATCCAGACAGGGATGTATTTGTTTGATAAACCACTTAGTATTTACCAAAACTTAGGGATATTATTATACTTAGTCTTGTATCTAAGGCTTTACTAGGGCTTTCCTAATCCCAAAAATAACTAAACCTCCCTCTGATACCAACTATGACAACCCTGCTTTTTATTACAACTTAAACATGCTTTATTACATAAAACTTCACTTGATACAACAAAGAAGATCGAGAGGTTTAGTGTCTTTGGGGCTAATGACCATTACATAAAAACTTAAAACATGAAATACAACATCTTTATTGAAAACTTCCTTTACATGACCACAACATTCCTTCGCACTTAGCATTGCAAGGGATAACCTGAGGACATGCATAAGAAAAGGGTGAGCTATAAAGCCCAGTAAGGGAGTACACATGGAATAACATGAGGAGTACAATACATGTTAGGCAATAGGCATGTCAATAGAGCATAAGAGAAACATGAACATAAAGGCATGATAAAGCACGACAATCATAACATGGAAATGTGGCGACAACACTTAACATGGAATTAGCATGAGTCAATGCTCATTGCACATAAATCATGAGTAAACCCTCATTGCACATGAAGCACGAGTAAACCCTCGTTGCACTTGAATTAGCATGAGTCAACACTCATTGCACATAACGTATCATGATACTATACTTTACCCAATGCATTGGAGCGCTATAAGGGCGCACCCTTCTTAAACATTTCATTTCATGCATAAGTGTGCCACATGGATCATAAAACATGGATTCATAAAACATAATCATTTATTCCACGATAAAGGAATGTGGAATTCATAAATGAAACTTTACAATCAATAAGTAAATGTGCATAAAGGTGAATACCCTTGATGGAGAAATGGGCATGGTATTCACTACACAATGACATTGGCTTAGAAAATCAGTGTGATTTCGGCAGCGTAACGACGTGACATAAGAATTCATAAAAATGGTTGATGAGAGAGAAAGGGGTTCCTCATCATATTTACTTGTAATGGACAGTAAGGAGGTCATATAGATACATGTCCCAACAATTGTAATGTAATTTAGATTCATGATACAAAATTATTGCTTGAATGTAAAAGAATAGAGAGAAGTTCCTTTCGAAATTTCGGC
This sequence comes from Viscum album, assembly GCA_963277665.1. Taxonomy (NCBI): domain Eukaryota; kingdom Viridiplantae; phylum Streptophyta; class Magnoliopsida; order Santalales; family Viscaceae; genus Viscum; species Viscum album. The sequence goes on along the minus strand of OY728156.1, from coordinate 790,450,520 downwards.
ATAGTAACGGGTGTATATGGGAGGCATTTAATGAGAGATAAAGGGGTCTCCCATCATTCAAAAAATAAGAGGGCAGTATGGGGGAGGTGAGAAATCATACCCCAACATTTATAATTGAAATTAAAAGGGCAATACCACTTAAAGAAAATTGACAAAAATGAGAAAGGAATAAAAAACCCTTACTTGGAAATGTGCTTCCAAAGGCTAGAGAGAGGCTTGTGAGAGGCTTCTTGGGAGCTTGGGGCACCTTGGGAGGATTCTAGAGAGAGTAGGGCAGAGGTTGGACAAACTCCAAAGGATTTTAGTGAGGAGGAAGTGGGAGTTTGGGTGGATTTATATAGGAAAGGTGAGAGAATTCTATATTATTTAGGTTTGGGACTCCTTATATTAAACTAATCCAAATCACAAACCATCTCATGGTTTTTGCTCATGGTTTCTAGAAAAGTAAAGAGAAAAACAATATTTTACAAGACCAAGGTCCGAACTTATTAAAATAATAAGTTTGCTTATGTGGAGGTGAGTCACACTCCCATGGAAATTAATTTAAAAAGGCAAAGTGTTGAATAAGTTTTGAGGGGTTCATTAATGCTTTAAAAAGTAAGTCAAACAAACTCAAAATCACTTTATTTTAATGGTAAAACATATATTGGCCAAACATAAGGATTATCGTATTTTATTACATCATTATTGGGTCATTATGATGTCATAAAACACATTATATATTTAAACGGTATTTAATTTTTACCCAAAAATTTGATTGTCTCAGAAAATTATGAAAAATTCACCGTTGGATAATTTCGACGTCCTGATTCCAGAAATGACATTTATTTTATCTAAAAAAATTTCTAAATATGTTAATTTTCACTTTTAAAATAAAAACCAACATTTATCAAAAATTCACGGGTTTTGACAGAAATGACTTTCAAACCTTAATATAACATTTTAATTGCATTCATAAATTTATACGATCATTTATATTTAATTAATTTAATAAAAATATTATTATTTTATTAAAATATTATTTAATTCAAAAATCCCTTAATTTAATAAAATATATTTCTTAATTAAATAATAACTAAAAAACACCATTTGTACTTTAAAAACTATTTACAATGTATCAAAAATGACTAGAAATTATATTCATTATTATATACAAAAATAATGTACATGAACATAGTACTACTTATTTGTTACATAACCCCTTAAAACAGCCACATAAGACCTAAGGGTAAGGTGTGCGATGGTGACAGACTCTTAGGGTGGCTCGGATAACATCGCTCGAGTGGTAATTTCAATCAACTTACACTTTTCCCGTAGACGGTCACGTTCGAGCTTGACATAATGAAGCTCAGCTTGGGCTTCGTCAAGGGCGAATCCCAAGGATGCCACCTCTTTTCCGAGCTCTGACAAATGGGATTCGTATGGGGAAATTCTACTGGATGAGGTCATCGCTTCCTTTGTCTGAGTAAAAATTGTGTTCGTTAAAGCCTTATATTTATACTAATCATGTGATCACTGTTCAACGGCTATAAAAGTAACGGTCACAACTCTTATCATAAAACCAAAGAAGTTGACATCTTATAAAAACATTTTTTATAAAGAGACATTTAACTGGATCAAGAGGGATTTTCCATTAATGAAACTTTGGGTCATTACATAGGGAAATAGTGTCAAAGTGTTTTGAGTGCGGTTTTTAGGCCAAACAACTCAGTGATGGTGCGGGCAGCCAATGTATCCATTCACTAGGACTCTGACTACATACTTTTCGACTCGACATACTGAGACATTGGTTGCATGAATCAATGGTACATGCATCATATAGTATTGAGTCTTTTGAATGTCCTTGAGTTAGCTCCTCATTGTATATATATGCTCATCTGGCCATGGTACATCTTGATTAAATTTTCAGGATGCCTCTGCGATGACAGCAAGTCAGGTTACCGATTTCGGATTGTGACGACCATCTGATGAATGATGAGGCCTCAGTTCAGGGAGCCATCGTGCGAGATTCTCCCTCCAGGTGGACAGGTAGCAGCACCCCCACCTGTTGAACAGCAGATCATACCAATAGAGCAGGATGAGGATGTGCGCAGCCTTAGCACACTATGTGAGTTCCAGCACCAGAGGTTGTTGAGATTCAACGATGAGCTAGATCCCCAGGAAACATAAGATTAGCTAGAGTCGGTTATTTATGTGTTCAGGCTTAGCTGGACACCGACTGATCAAGTGGTCGCGCTAGCAGCTGACCTTTTCCACAGAGCAGTTGAGTGCTGGTGGAGTCTAGTTATGCAAATGCATGACGAGTCGACACTCTCATGGGCCGACTTCCAGCAGTTGTTCCATGAAAAGTACTACCCCTCCTGCTTGCGCTCAGTTTGGATTCAAGAGTTTTTGGAGTTGCAGCAGGGAGGGATGACAGTGGAAGAGTATGTTGTGAGGTTCATGGACCTTACGCAGTACTCCCTCAACATGATCTGAGATAGCTACTTCCGGGCACGGAAGTTTGAGCAGGGTCTCCGCAGAGACATTCATGTTAGTGTAGTGCCTTTGTGCATCCCCACCTATGTTGGATGTTGGAGCGGGCACTGGTGACAGAGAGCTTCATGTCAAAGGAACGTCAGACAACCGGAGCTAGTAGTGGGCACTATAGGGCGGAGTCATCTACAGCAGCTAGCAGGCGCCAGTTGACAGGATCTCGGTGCAGGAGATCTTCCCAGGATCAGACTCAGGCACGTGGTTAGGGGCAGCACAGAGGACTAAGGAATACTAGAGAGGGGCGGTGTTATGCATGTGACGGATGAGGTCACATGACACGTGATTTCCCAACCCGACGTGCTAAGGAGCGCAGGAATAGAATATGAACCGTCATGGTAGAGGCAGCACCATGATCAGGGATCTCCAAAGCGCGGGAAGGGTGGCCCCCAGGGAGGTGGAGCTGGTATAGGAGTAGGTGGAGCTCCATAAGGAGGAGCTGTGCATGGTGGACGATGCTATAAGATCCTTCCACCACCACCACCAGGCGGCCCACGTCGGGCTCAGAGAGTTGGAGGTCGAGGTCGCGGATAGCTGCAGACTATGGCGGCGTATGACCCGGTGGCACATGAGATTATTAGAGGTACGATATGTGTGTATTCTACTCTTGCTTCGATATTAGTAGACAGAGGTGTGAGTCATTACTTAATCTCTTTACTCCTGGTGCGAGAGTTAGAGCTCCCAGTTGAGACTTTAGCCCAGTAGCTTTGTCTTAAGGTTCCTACGGGGAACGCTTCTTCTATATCTTTTATCTGTCGGCAGTGCGAGCTATCGCTTGGTGGAGAGATTTTATCATGGGACCTTTTAGTCGTCATGATGGAACCCTATGACATCATCTTGGATATGGATTGGTTGTCCACGGTTCGAGCCCAAATTGATTGTCACCGCAGACGAGTCAGATGTATTCGCATTGATGGGAGGAGATTCTCCTTTATGGGTGAGAGAGATTTCATGGCAGGATTAGTGGGAATTTCAAGCTAGAGGTTTCACACCCATTAGTTGGTGAGTGTAGCCCTTGGTGCAGCAGGCTCTTCAGGCATCTGGATTCCTTCAGTCATGGAGGATTTTATGGAATTCTTCCCTGAGGATGTTATGGGACTACCTCTGAGGTAGGAGATGGAGTTTTGTATCGACTTGCATCTCATGACCGCTCTGATGTCTTCTGCGGTATATCGGATAGCATCTACCGAGCTCAGGGGCTGCGATCGTGGTTGGAGAACCTTCGAGAGAAGGGTTTTATCAGACGCAGTATGTCCCCCTGGGCAGCTCCAATGTTCGTGAAAAAGGTGAACAATGGTTTTACGACTTTATGTGGATTATCGTCACCTGAACCAGGCCATGATAAAGAACAGGTTTCCCTTGTCAAGGATTGACGACCTCTTTGATCAGTTGTAAGGCATGAGATGATTCTCAAAGATCGATCTCAAGTCTAGCTACCACCAGTTAAGAGTTTGTGAGACTGATATCCGAAGCAGGTATTTCGATGTCGCTGAAGACACTATGAGTTCTTGGTGACGCCCTTTGGTGTGACGAATTCTATAACACCCCGAACATTTTATGGTATGTTCCTCTTAAATAATTTCTATTCATTAGATAGCCAATATTTCATGAAGCAATAAATCTTTTGTGAATCAAAACATTATAGGAGAAAGTTATAAGCTATCCATTAAACATAATTTTTCCACTTATATGATTTGAATTTTGAAAAACGATCATCAAGAGTTGTGACCAGTAAGTCATTTGGAGTCTAATAGAACCAAATTGATTTTTTTGATGAATATTAACATACCCTTATGAATAGTAATATAACCCTTATAAATAGTAAATAATGATAATATTTTATTTTCTTAATGTAATAAGATAATGATATCTTAATTAATTTTTCAATGTGATATAGAACTAATTATACCTTTAAAATTGTTATTTTTCGAATTAACTATGATTTTGTTTAAAATTTAAATTAAAAATACTAAGAAAATTGTTTTCAAAAAATGGAGTTCATTTTTGAATTCTGCACGTCGAAAAATTGTTATGGTGAATTTTTGGGATTTTTCTAAAATACTTGAATTTTTGTGAATAGTAAAAATACAGTTTTGAGTTTTTGGTAGTTTAATGACATCATAATGATGTAATAATTAAATATAAAAGGCCAGTCGAATTGTTTACAGTAACTTATGACATGAGGTGTCCAAAGTGGCTAAAACCATGGGCAAATATCATGGGCAAACCCATGGTTTTGCAAAAACCACTAATAAGGTGTCCCTTTTAATTAATAAAAAATCCCTCTTAATTACTATAAATACCCACTCACCCCATTTGTTTTCTTTCATTCCAAACTCATTATCCTTAGAGATCTGGTGGTATTACCTCCCTAGGAGTCCTCCCAAGGTATCCTCAAACTCCCAAGGTCCCAACCTTCAAGTTTTGGGAGTTAATCTACAAGGTAAGAGAATCAACCACCCTTCTCTTTTCTTAAAACTTTCATTTATGTTTTCTCTTTTATTTTCAATTGGATTATGTTGGGATATGTCATTCCACATTCCCCTTACTTCCCATATTATTTATGAGTGATGAGATACCCCCTTTCTCTCATCAAACTATTTTATGAAATTTTAAGTGACGTCGTTAGGCTGCTGAATTTTTGTAAGAGATTTCTCAATTTTTCTCTTATTTTGAGTTCCTTTCTTTCATACTTCTTTCCTCACTTCACTTCATCCAAATGCTGTGATAATTCTAGTACCTTACATGAACTGGAATTATATTATACTAATGGAATATTTCATCATCATCTCTCTTTCCCCCTCCTCTTATACTAAAAATGAAAACACTATCCGAGATGTGTTAATTTACCACATTCAAGAACGACGAATTCTTAATTTTCATTACCATCTTCAATTCTGGTCATGAAACCATTTTTATGGTTGAACCAGATCATAATATTTGTATTTCATCTCATTAATGTTCTGAAATCCCTACACACTCATAATATGGAATAATAATACAAAACTAGTTCATTGTACACAAAACCACCAATCTAAATCCAAGCATTTATCAATAACTTTTAACTAATGACTCATCCTCAAGTATATAACCCAGAATCATTATAAGATCATTTATATCTCTTTAATGTCACTAATAATATATATTAACAATTATGGATGTTTAACCACATTTCAAACGAACTTCCATTCATGAATGCAAGTAAACGAATCATGAAAACCAAGGAAGAAAATGGTTCCAAAACAATAAAATTGAACCTCTTAAACTCATAAAAATGGTCATGAATGAACCTAATAGGGTTATACTAAACCAATTACATGTATAGAAGATTCTATAGTTATTAATTAATGAAGCTAAATTTTATTATTCAGGTCATTAAAACAAACGAAGAACACACTCGAGCATAAGGTAAGGGGTTTCTCATCTCACTTTCATTTCTGTGAGATTTCCATTATTCGCCAATTATTTCTTGTATGTGGTATATGTGTACATCCATTTGATATATAATATGATTCTCTTTATATTCATGGTATTCAATGACTCATTTGAGGGTTATTAAGTTCTGGTCATATGATTCGACCGATTACATTGTGGTAAGAGACTTTGTCTCAACTACTATTTTGTTATGACTAACTTTGTGTTGTGTACCTAATAATCTTTATGTGGTGTACCTGCTGCCCATTTGAGATCACTTTTCATTTGAAATTATATTTATATTAAATATCCATAATCTCATATCATGGATATGTTTGTTGTCTAAACCGTATATCATTTTACATATGGTGTTTATTTGAAAAGTTATTTTAACTATGGAAATATTGATGAATCTATATACTCTACTCTATACAGATATTGAAAAGGCATATTTCTCTTGTATTGAATCAATGTATAAAGAATTATTTGGACATACAGTGGAGGGTGGGGCCCACTATATCCCCTCGATGCATCGGCAGGTCTCATGAGACAAATCAGTTGACGACAGCTCTTCGATATTGAAAAGGCATATTGCTCTTGTATTGAATCAATGTATAAAGAATGATTTGGACATACAGTGGTGGATGGGGCCCGCTATAGCCCCCCGATACATCGGCAGGTCTCATGAGACAAATCAGTTGGCGACAAAATTTTGTTTCCAAAAAAATCAGATAGATTTCTAACCACAGAACTAAACTGTTTTAATAGTATTATGGTATCATATGCGAGATACATGACGTCCAATTAATAAGAATTCTCTTTATTCATTATCAGTTATTACTATCCATTAGGTTTTCACTATGACAAAATCTAAGAATGAAGTTTCAATCTCAGTTTATTAATGGCATGAGTCATTCATGTATTCATCATGCCATATTGACTATGTCAAATTGGTTATGATTCAGTTATTATTGATTCGTGCTTCTTCTATTTGTAACCCTTACTGAGTATTTGAGCTCACCCCTTTCACTGTCTACCTTCAACAGGTGATGAAGAGGAGATCATTTATTGAGTTCATGTGGATGCAGTTTTTAGTTTTTGTTATGTATTGTATTTTGTAACCTTTTCCAATGTAATTTGAGTTACATTTATATATCTAGTTTCTTCAAGACTACTTAAATGATCGTTCCTTTAGGATTTTCATTCCTTCTAACCATGCCAATATAACAAGTAATGCACCGGTTCCGGTCTAGAGGGGTCGGGGTGTTATAGTTGGTATCAGAGGAAGTTTAGTAGAAAACTTGGAAACTATAGTAGGAAATGTATAGTAGGGAACAAAGCCCTAAGGTAGTATTTGAGGATAAACGTACAAGAACGTCCTGGTATTTTGGTAAGGAATAGATTATGTGACTATTTCTAGAAAATACATCTCTATCTGGATACGAGTAGGTAGAGGTAGCTCTGGCACAGAGGTACCTAGGAGTGAAAGCTCCGACAAGGAGTTTCGGGCTTGATCTGGGGTATCCTGGTACACGAAAACGAGTCTTGTTGCACTCTTGGTTACGACACTCCCAGGGGATATGCTTAGGATAATTCATATTTTCTTTACAAGTCATTATGAAGGATTGAAATGTAAATTATTCCTCAAAGAAACCATTTTTCTGATTATGGGATTATCCATGCGTAGGATCTCAATTTATGCTAAGTATTTTGTTAAGTTAAGATTATGCATTATGATTCATACCCTAATCTAGTGTGTGGCATTATTTAGAAATGGTGTCTAAAGGAAGAAGGGGAATCAATACTCGTGGACAACGTAGGGATCTCCCCACTGATCATGTCACCACAGTCAATGTTGGAGCAGATCAGATCATGACCATATTGGGACAACTTACTCAGGTTGTAACGAATAACCATTCCACACCTGTGTTGGATCGTTTCATGTGGCAGAAGCCCCCATCTTTCAACGGGACTACTAATCCAGTGGTTGCTGAGCAATGGATCAAATCCCTTGAAAAGATATTCATGGCATTAAGATGCAATGAAAATGAAAAGGTAGTATTGGCAGTATATTGTATCAAGGGCGATGTTGATCAATGGTGGTTCTTGATTCAAAATACCACGGAGGAAGAAGAAATAGAAGATATGGAATGGAGGAATTTTAAGGAAATATTCTTTGAAAAATATTTCCCTCATGGGCAATGAACTGAAATGAAGAGGAAATTCCTTGGCTTAAATCAAAGGGAAGAAGACAGTGTTGCAGAGTATGAGGCTACCTTCACAAGGCTGGCCAGGTATGTCATGGATTACGTGCGTGACTCGGCAGACAAGATTGGTCATTTCTTTGAAGGTCTTAATCCAAGTCTTCGAAGGGCACTGGCTTCTCAAACATTTTCATCATATGATGAAATTGTATTAAGTGACATCAAAATAGAGAAGGAATTTGCTAGATCAAATTTGTTCAAGGGAAACCAAGATAAGAAGAGGTACTCTGATAACCAAGGGAAAGGTGAAGCGCCAAAGAATAACAAGGGAACAAAGAAATTCCCATTATGTGAAAAATGTGGAAAGAATCATCTTGGGAAATGCTTAAAAGGCATGGAAGTCTGTTATAAGTGTGGAGAAAAGGTTCATCTATCTCATGAATGCAAGGGAAAGAAAAAATTTGATGATGTTCAATGCTACAATTGTAGAGAGATGGGATACTATGCAAATGAGTGTCCTAAGCGCCGAGAAAATATGCCTTAGAAAAAGCCAATAGAGCAAGGGAGAGCTTATGCGATTACAACCACGGAAGTTGAAGTTCCTAATGGTGTGGTGGCATGTACTTTAATTGTTTCCTCAAACTTAGTCAACACTTTATTTGATTCTGGATCATCGCGTTCATTTATATCTTCCCCGTTTTCCAAGAAAATTAGACATGTCCAATTTGATTTAATAAAGGAGTTATCAGTCAAAACTCCTAGGGGATGCATCATTGCAACAAAGGCATGTCAACTAGTCCCTCTCGTGACACCTAAATGTGCTTTAGTTGCTAACCTTATCTGTAGGTTCTGGGCGCAGCGGAAGCGCGTTGGTGAGTTTGCCCAACTTTAATTTTAACGTTAAACAACGTTCGATCCGAGATCCATCATGATTTAAAACGCCGAATCTTCAGAATAGAACTAAGAACAAAAAAGAAAAGAAGAGTCCCGGAACCCTTGAGATAGGATCATCATATGTTGGTTATAATTAATTTAATTAATTCATAAAAATTACCTCGATGGAATTCTTTCTTCGTTGGAATCTCTGGTCATGATCGTGTGATCCGTCATTGCGTTGTAGAATCCAAGTACAAGATTCCTCTAGCGGTGATCCACACGTGTTCCACGTATCTTTGGACGCCGTCGAAGGGATCTCCGGGTGCTAGCACGGAAGAACCTTCGCCTGCGATGTCCGCCTTGATCCAGTGGAGGATCTCGCTCTCGTGACTTAAAAGCGTTCTTGGTGAAAAATGAATTCTCTCTTGCCTTGAGAGTATTTTTCAAATCCGTTGTGCACAAAAAATGGCTCTCCTCTATGAGAATAATGTAATTGGGATTATAATACTTAAGAATAATAAAATGAATTAATTTCCTGAAAGCATTTAATCATTTCATTTAATTCTTAGTAATACCCCATGTCTTAATAATGACAGTTGACCATCATTATTACTTGACATGCGACCAACATATTACATTTAATATCATTTAATTAAATAAACAATATTTTCTCACGAATCCCGAAAAAACAAACCACGCGGCGTGTATATAAATATACACGGCATGTACTTTTATTTTTCCATTTTATTTATTTCCTCCACCATATTTATTAGACCTTGAGTAATGGCTATTTATTTCTCAAATAAATGTAACTGCATTACTCGCTAATAAATATATATTATTCCACCCACAATATATTCTCTCGAATAACTAGTGTCGAAATAAATGCGATCAAGCATCCTTAAATAATTATTAAACCACAGTCGGGAATAATATTTATTTAACTTGTTAAATTAATATTTAACTGAGATACATGGACACACTTAGTGTGTGACCCTCTAGGCCTCTTTCTCAGTGGCATTAGGCGGAGCCTGCCTAAAGTCCAAGGTTAGCATCTAGCAACACGCCAAGGCACCCATAGAGAAAGAAGTTAACACCGCAATGACGTGTCACCTCCTACGAACGCTTATCGTGTAATATAATCTCTTTGTCTCGATATCTCCAATCAAGCGGGTTACATGCTAGTGCCATCAACCCATGTACTCGATTATTCTTTCTTAGACTTCCCGAAATTGAACTCGCTCATACCTTACCATGGCCATGGATTTATTTAGGCTATATCAATTCCATCAAAGGGCCTGAGATATCTACTTTCGTTATGGAACCGAAGGGACAAATCTTTTCTCGCATTATCTATTAATGCAGTATTACTCGTGACGTACCCAACATATCCTACATCACTGCGAACAGTGTGTCGTCACAGTTTTCATCAATACATCTAAGTGTGCGAGTTGTAATACTCATTAATAATAATCTTAAAGTCTAAGGACCAATACACACGTCCGCGGATAGGAACATCCAATGACACCCTGAAATGTGGATTTCCTACTGGTGGGTCTCGTTCTTATAATATCCTCCTGGATATTACCAAGGGCGCACACCATGAGAAGGTGCCTCAAAGTTTTATGATTCCCCACCCCTAATGGCCTGTATTATTTGTGTCCCTCAAATAACATCATCCGGCCATAGAACATATATTCAAGAACAGTGTTATGGCACTTCCGGTTTCTCATTATAGCAGGGATCCGCTATGACCCATTAATGCAATAGCTATCCTTAGGACATTATCACATGCATTATCACGCAAAAGAACAATCAAGATGTGATAAGTCATTTATTAATGAATAAAGTACAAAGTAGTTGGTTCTAGGCCACCAACTCCAACAGACTCCCACTTGGACTAGATCCAACTGCTAACAACCTTTAACCCACTAGCTCTCACATGATATTCATGCTTCTGTTGAGATAGGTCTTTAGTCATGGGGTCCGCCACATTCTCTTCCGTGGACACTCTGCTCACTACAACTTCACCCCTTTGATAGAAATACCTCAAGAGGTGATACTTCCGGAGTATGTGCTTTGTCCGTTGATGTGACCTTGGTTCTTTTGCAAGAGTCACCGCTGCAGTATTATCACAATACAATGTAATGGGATCTTTACTGCTAGGCACCACATCAAGCTCCTGGACAAAGTTCTGAATCCAGACGGCTTCCTTGGCTGCATCAGAAGCCGCTATATACTCGGACTCTGCTGTAGAATCGGCGACAACTGGCTGCTTTGAACTCTTCCAGCTCACAGCTCCTCCATTGAGACAGAAAACATATCCAGATTGCGACTTCAGATCATTCTGATCTGTCTGAAAACCAGCATCAGCATACCCTCTGATGACAAGCTCCTCGTCTCCTCCATACACCAGGAACATGTCCTTAGTTCTTCTCAGATACTTAAGGATAGTCTTAACAGTAGTCCAATGTTGTTCTCCTGGATCTACTTGATATATGCCTACCATGCTCAGTGCATAGGCAACATCAAGCCTGGTACATAACATGGCATACATGATGGATCCTATAGCTGAAGCGTATGGGATCTTACTCATCCTATCTTTCTCCTGTTGTGTCTGGGGACACATTTTCTTAGAAATATGTAAGTCATGTGACACTGGAACCAATCCCCTCTTGGATTTTTCCATACTAAATCTCTTGAGTATCTGGTCAATGTATGTACCCTGACTTAGTCCAAGCAGCCTCTTGGATCTATCATGAATGATCTTGATCCCTAGAATGTAAGCTGTTTCTCCTAAGTCCTTCATGGAGAAACACTTGTTCAACCAGTCCTTAACTGACTGTAAGGATGGTACATCGTTTCCAATAAGCAATATGTCATCAACATATACCACTAGGATGACGACCGCATTCCCATTAAACCGCTTATAAACACATGGCTCACATTCGTTCTTAATGAAACCAAATTCCTTTACGGATTCATCAAATCGAATGTTCCATGACATGGATGCTTGCTTCAATCCATAAATGGATTTCTGCACCTTGCAAACTCGTTTGGCTTCATCTGGTGTCACAAACCCTTCTGGTTGTGTCATATAGATATCTTCCTGAAGGTTCCCGTTAAGGAATGTTGTTTTGACATTCATCTTCCAAATCTCGTAGTCATGGTAATCTGTTATGGCAAGTATGATTCTTATGGATTTAAACATGGCAACTGGCGAGAAGGTTTCATCATAGTCAATTTCTTGACGTTGTATGAATCCTTTAGCCACTAGCCTTGCTTTATAGGTGCTAACTTGACCTTCCATGTCCAGCTTTCTTTTGAATACCCATTTGCATCCAACAGGCTTTACATCAACTGGCTCATCAACTAGAACTCAAACTTGGTTCTGATACATGGAATCCATCTCAGAATTCATAGCTTCTAGCCATCTTGCAGCTTCTGAGCTTTCTACTGCTTCCTTGTAGGAGAGAGGTTCATCATTGTCCAATAATAATGATTCACCATCCTCGGTGACTAGGAAACCAAATCTCTCTGGTTCTCTTACCTCTCTTGGGCTCCTATGCAGTACTTGTGTTCCTATAACCTCTTCCATGGGGACCTGTGGAACTTGTTCCTGTACCAACTCCTGTGTATCTTGAGCATCAACTTCATCAAAGTCAATCTTTCTCCCACTATCCGTCTTGAGGATGTGCTCCCTCTCAAGAAAGATGGCTTGTCTGGCGACAGTCACTTTCTTATCTTGAGGGTTATATAGGTAATATCCTTTCGTTTCCTTGGGATATCCTATAAAGATACACTTCGTGCCTCGGGGTGCTAGATTGTTGCCTGAGAAGGCCTTAACAAACACCTCGCATCCCCATACGCGTGTGTGCGACAAAGTGGGTTTCCTTCCATTCCATAACTCGGATGGAATTCCATTTTCCGCCTTAGTTGGTACTCGGTTTAATGTGTATGTTGCAGTTTGTAATGCATATCCCCAAAAGGATAATGGAAGATCTGCATGACTCATCATCAACTTCACCATGTCCAACAAGGTGCGGTTCCTCCTTTCACTAACACCATTCCACTGTGGTGTATAAGGAGGAGTGAGCTGAGATAGAATCTCAGACTCCCGTAGAAGATCGATGAACTCTTGGTTCAGATATTCTCCACCTCGATCCGATCGAAGCTTCTTTATCTTCTTACCAAGCTGATTCTCTACTTCATTCTTGAATTCCTTAAATTTCTCTAAGGCTTCTGACTTATACCTCATTAAGTAGACATAGTCATATCTACTCAAATCATTAGTAAAAGTAATGAAGTAAGAATATCCACCTCTAGATTCTACTGGAAATGGTCCACATACATCCGTGTGTACCAATCCTAGAAGCTCTGTGGCCCTTTCACCTTGTCCACCAAAAGGCGGTTTGGTCATTTTTTCTTGTAAACAAGTGTGACATCTATCAAGTGGTTTTAGCTTAGTAGAGTCTAAATAGCCATCTTGGCAGAGCTTTGTCAAGCACTTCTCGTTCACATGACCAAGGCGGTGATGCCATAACTGGGTGATGTATGAGTCATGTGAGTTTGTTTCTTTATCGATTGTCAACACTTGGTTTTCGTAATTTAATACATACAAACCATTATTCAAATCTGTCATACCATAACATATGTTGTTCTTATAAAAGAGACAACTCTTATTTCCAAACTTGAAAATAAATCCATCCATATCCAAACAAGATACAGAAATTATGTTCTTGATAACACTAGGCACAAAATAACAGTTTTGTAAAACCAAAATCATGCCAGTTGGCAATGAGAGGTGATAGTCGCCAATAGCCAACGCAGCCAGCCTTGCGCCATTGGCGGCTCAAAGATCCACCTCTCCTCTGGCGATCTTTCTAAATCTACTTGGTTCCTGCATTTGAATACAGATGTGAGCCCCACAAGCTGTATCTAATACCCAATGTGTAGAAATAGAAAGATTGCACTCGATAACGAACGCACATTTAGCGTCCTCACGCTTCTGGGTGTAGTTCCTCTTCCAGTGGCTCTGCTTGCCACATGCAAAACACACCACCTCCTGTTCCTTGACCTGCCTCTAGATCTTCCCCTTCTTGGAGGGACGGTGCTCGGGGGATTCAGACCGTTTATAAGTCTTTGGCCCTTTTTCCTTGTCCTTCCTTTTCTTGCTCACCATAAGGACCGCAGGTTTGTCACGCCACATGTCCTTATCTACCTGGAGAATCAAGGTCAGAAGCTCCGATAGACTCTTCTCATTGCCGCTCATATTATATTTGACAATGAAGCTAGAGAAGGTCTTGGGTAGTGATGATAGAATGAGATCTGTACGCAACTCATCCGGGAATTTAATCCCTAAGATGTTCAGGCGTTCAATGTAGCCAATAAGCTTGACTACATGAGGCCCAGCTGGCGCAGACTCTCCAAGCTTTGTGGTAAATAAAGCATTGGAGATCTCATACCTCTCATGTCTTGCCTTCTCTTGGTAGAGATCTTTAAGGTGAGACATCATGTTATACGCGTCCATGTTTTCATGTTGCTTCAAGAGCTCATTAGACATGGCCGATAGCATGAAACACTGGACATCTGTGACATCATCCATGTGTTTCATGTACAGAGATAATTCCTCATCACTAGCCTCTTTCCCAGGCGAAACTGGAATAGGCTCTTCCAGCACATACAATTTCCTTTCGTGGCGAAGGACGACGCGTAAACGCCTCTACCACTCTTGGAAATTGGTGCCAGTGAGAAGGTTTTCTTTTTCGAGTATGGTGCGCAATGATATGTTTGAAGTCATTTTCTTGTCGTTTCTACAAATTAAGATGAGCAAAGGTTTAGTACTTTATTACAAAAATTGAGACAAATAAATTAATTAATACTTATTAGTCTCCCACTATTTTATTGAAATCCAATAGCCCTCACCATTGACTTCAGAATATTCTGTTGCGTGAATATTCTAGTGGCAAGGATCCATATTGCCCTTCGTATTACCCCAACTAGGGTTGGTCAAGCAACTTGAAGGGTTTTAGGTAGGCATTCCAAATGCCAACTGCATTAACTCGCAGCTCCTTGATCTACTGAGTGGACTCCCCAATCCTGAAATCCTTTTTGGATTTCCTCAACCTTTGCCTCTTGGTCACACCAAGTCCTGTTGTGGCAGTCAACCCTTGATGCGAACCAAGTCAAGTCAACCCAAAACCTTGAATTAGAATTACCCGATAATTGAAAGCACCCCAACTAGGGTTGGTCAAGCACTTTGAACTATGGTTCGATTCTAACCAATATTATGGAAGGCTATGCCGACTTAATATTTATTTTGAGGGATTTTATCCTTATACGTAAATTTCCATTTTATTATCTTTGATTACATGCTTGTTAATATTAAGTGGGATATACTTAAGTGATTAACCATGTCTAAGATAATAGTTACATATAAGCTGGTTTTATTTTAGTTCTATCTTGCATGCTCGTTTAATTCATTAATTGTGTGATCGTGACAACACACCCACAATAAATAAACCATGCAACTGACAGAAATAAAATAAATGGTATGATCATGAGCTTTTCTATTGGTTAGTTTATCTAGCGGTTGATAAACTAACCCAAGACCTAGGGGAGAAACACCTTGAACCTTTCGGGTTCATGTTTACAGCTTTCCACATGTCCACCTTTGTATCTCCTTGGATTGGTTTCACCTTGGCTCCTGACTTGAGCCGCCTCCACTAGCTTGGGAGCTTCATCCATTACATATGCATTTATCTCACACGCAGGTGAGGGGTAAAAGGGGTTTTTACATAAAAGAATCCTTGGGTGTGCAGGCCCTACATATTAATGAGGAGATGGCTCGTAGGCCAACAAATTTAATTTAAATAAATAAATTAAGAGAAACCATTCACATACAAAGGTCTCGGTCTAGCACATGATCAACCATACATGCAACGATATTTACGCATAAATAAAACTAGCATTCAATTCTTTGATCGTTCTTGTTTAATATAAATCATGCTCAAATCAATTAATTATCTTTAATTAATCAATCCTTTTATCTTAAATCCTTTTTCTGAATTTCCTTGAGATTCTCATCCATCATAATTTTAAAAAAATAAATTCATTTAAAATTATCCTTGTACGTAACTTGTACCTTGGAGGCAACCCGGTGAATTCTCATTTATTACGCAGATGTTAAATTAAACACATATATATAAAACACTTATCACGTGTTGTGCCTCAGCTTTACGCCTGCACCATGGTACACGTCTCAAGGGTTTGTATAATATAATAATAAATTTTAATAAATCTGCGTAATTTGGGTGAGTACACGGCGTGTAGTTCCGACTACACGGCGTTTACTTTTCTTCATCGTCCATCCGAAGTACACGCCCGGGGACAGGGCGTGTTAATGTACATCGGAAATTTTCAGAGTACACGGCGTGTACAGTGGGACACACGCCGTGTAGTTTCCGCGTTACACGGTTTCCAGCCGGGCAGGCCGTGTACGGAGTACACGGCCCAACCCAAACCCGAAGGGACTACACGTCGTGTTCATTGGACCACACGGCGTGTATTCCGGAAACCGTGTGCCACCTGTTTCTGGTCAACACACGGTGTCTTAAATTCTTAGAAAGAATCCAATACATGGCCAGATTTGGCGGATCAGTCAATGCATTGAACCTAGACTACACGGCATGTACTTCCGAATACACGTCGTGTATTCTGGTGTTATACGGCCAGAAACGTT
This sequence comes from Viscum album, assembly GCA_963277665.1. Lineage (NCBI taxonomy): Eukaryota > Viridiplantae > Streptophyta > Magnoliopsida > Santalales > Viscaceae > Viscum > Viscum album. The sequence continues at coordinate 790,433,753 of OY728156.1, read as the reverse complement.
TGGCTCCTCCGGATGAGTTCCTCTATTTTATTTTAATCAAAATTAAAAGAAAAATTTGTTTCTGTGAGGTGAACGAGAAACGAGGGAGGAGGAACAGATCTCGATATTAAGATTTCCAGAACGATTAAACTTGAATTGAAATAACTAAATTATTAAATGTGTAAATTACCAATGAAAAACTAAATAATTATAATCAACGATATGACCCCCTCGGATACCACTTGTAGGTTCTGGGCGCAGCGGAAGCGCGTAGGTGGGTTTTCCCAACTTTAATTTTAACGTTAAACAACGTTCGATCTGAGATCCGTCACGATTTAAAACGCCGAATCTTCGGAATAGAACGAAGAACAAAAAAGAAAAGAAGAGTCCTGGAACCCTTGAGATAGGATCATCATATGTTGGTTATAATTAATTTAATTAATTCATAAGAATTACCTCGATGGAATTCTTTCTTCGTTGGAATCTCCGGTCACGATCTTGTGATCCGTCGTTGCGTTGTAGAATCCAAGTACAGGATTCCTCTAGCGGTGATCCACAGGTGCTCCACGTATCTCTAGACATCGCCGAAGGGATCTCCGGGTGCTAGCACGGAAGAACCTTCGCCTGCGATGTCCGCCTTCAACCGCCTTGATCCGGTGGAGGATCTCGCTCTCGTGACTTGAAAGCGTTCTTGGTGGAAAATGAATTCTCTCTTGGCTTGAGATTATTTTTCAAATCCGTTGTGCACAACAAATGGCTCTCCTCTATAAGAATAATGTAATTGGGATTATAATACTTAGAATAATAAAATGAATTAATTGCCTGAAAGCATTTAACCATTTCATTTAATTCTTAGTAATACCCCATGTCTTAATAATGACAGTTGACCATCATTATTACTTGACATGCGCCCAACATATTACATTTAATATCATTTAATTAAATAAACAATATTTTCTCACGAATCCTGAAAAAACAAACCACACGGCGTGTATATAAATATACACGGCGTGTACTATTATTTTTCCATTTTATTTATTTCCTCCACCATATTTATTAGACCTTGAGTAATGGCTATTTATTTCTCAAATAAATGTAATTGCATTACTCGCTAATAAATATATATTATTTCGCCCACAATATATTCTCTCGAATAACTAGTGTCGAAATAAATGCGATCAGGCATCCTTAAATAATTATTAAACCACAGTCAGGAATAATATTTATTTAACTTGTTAAATTAATATTTAACTGAGATACATGGACACACTTAGTGTGTGACCCTCTAGGCCTCTTTCTCAGTGGCATTAGGCGGAGCCTGCCTAAAGTCCAAGGTTAACATCTAGAAACACGCCAAGGCACCCATAGAGAAAGAAGTTAACGTCGCAATGACGTGTCACCTCCTACGAACGCTTACCGTGTAATATAATCCATTTGTCTCGATATCTCCAATCAAGCGGGTTGCATGCTAGTGCCATCAACCCATGTACTTGATTATTCTTTCTTGGACTTCCCAGAATTGAACTCGCTCATACCTTACCATGGCCATGGATTTATTTAGGCTATATCAATTCCATCAAAGGTCCTGAGATATCTACTTCCGTTATGGAACCGAAGGGACAAATCCTTTCTCGCATTATCTATTAATGCAGTATTACTCGTGACGCACCCAACATATCCTACCTCACTGCGAACAGTGTGTCGTTACAGTTTTCGTCAATACATCTAAGTGCGCGAGTTGTAATACCCATTAATAATAATCTTAAAGTCTAAGGACCAATACACACGTCCGCAGATAGGAACATCCAATGACACTATGAAATGTGGATTTCCTACTGGCGGGTCTCGTTCTCATAATATCCTCCTGGATATTACCAAGGGTGCACACCATGAGAATGTGCCTCAAAGTTTTATGATTCCTCACCCCTAATGGCCTGTATTATTTGTGTCCCTCAAATAACATCATCAGGCCATAGAACATATATTCAAGAACAGTGTTATGGCACTTCCGGGTTCTCATCATAGCAGGGATCCGCTATGACTCATTAATGCAACAGTTGTCCTTAGGACATTATCACATGCATTGTCACGCAAAAGAACAATCAAGATGTGATAAGTCATTTATTAATGAATAAAGTAAAAAGTAGTTGGTTCTAGGTCACCAACTCCAACATTATCATCATATCAATGACAGAATTTGATATAATTCTCGGTATTAATTGGTTGTCAAACTATGATGCGAAGATTTATTGCAAGAAAAAGGAAGTTACAATTTTTGGAAATGGTATAGAATCTCTTATCTTTAGAGCAGAGACCTCGTCGTCTGATTCTTATTTATACCCACCCCCAGTAGCTCTATTGAATTCAATTCTTGAAGAGGAAGAGAACCCAATATCTATGGGTGAAGAAAGAAATCTTCAAATTGAAGATGTGCATATAGTGCAAGAATACATTGATGTGTTTCCAGAGGATTTACCTAGACATCCTCCAGAGCGGGAAATTGAGTTTTCCATTGACTTAATTCCTGATGCAAGACCTATATCAAAGACCCCCTATAGAATGACCATTTTGGAGTTAGTGGAGCTAAAGAAACAACTAGAGGAGTTGAGTGACAAAGGATTTATTCGGCCTAGTGTTTCTCCATGGGGAGTCTCGGTCTTGTTTGTCAAAAAGAAAGATGGGTCCATGAGTCTATGCATTGATTACAGGGAAATCAATGATATTACTATAAAGAATAAGTATCATCTACCCTGGATTGGTGATTTATTTGATCAACTTCATGGAGCTCAATATTTTTCAAAGATTGACTTTCGATCCAGATATCATCAACTGCGTGTGAGGAAGGAAGATATTCCGAAGAAAGCATTTCGAACCAGATATGAGCATTACGAGTTTACAATGATGCCTTTTGGACTGATGAATGCACCATCTATTTTCATGGATTTAATGAATATATTTTTCAAGGAATATCTTGATAACTTTGTTGTGGTATTCATCGATGATATCCTAGTATACTCAAAAAACTATGAAGACCATGAGGATCACTTGCGGATTATTCTGAAAACTCTTAGAAAAAATGAATTATATGGGAAGTTTAGCAAGTGTGAATTTTGGTTTCAATCAGTTTCTTTTCTAGGTCATATTGTCTCTAAGGATGGAATCCTAGTTGATCCTGTGAAGACAAAGGCAATCCAAGATTGGCACACGCCAACAAACATAACTGAGATACATAGTTTTATTGGCTTAGCAGGTTATTATCGGCGTTTCGTTCAGAATTTTGTCCGACTGGCTAACCCGCTAACCAAACTTACCCGTAAAGGAGTTAAGTTTGTGTGGACAAAAGAATGTACAGAATGCTTTGAATAATTGAAAAGAAGATTGATCAATGCTCCAATTTTGACTCTTCCATCTGGAAGTGATGGATTTGTGATATACAGTGATGCATCAAAGAATGGTTTGGGTTGAGTCCTTATGCAAAATGGTAAAGTTATTGATTATGCATCAAGGCAGTTGAAGACTCATGAGCAAAATTATCCAACAAATGATCTTGAGTTAGCAGCTGTAATATTTTATCTGAAGATATGGAGACATTATCTTTACGGTGAAAATGTGAGATATACACAGATCACAAGAGTTCGAAATACATTTTCACACAAAAAGAACTCAACATGAGGCAAAAGAGATGGATCAAGTTACTCAAAGATTACGATTGTTCAATACACTACCACCCAGGAAAGGAAAATAAGGTGGCAGATGCATTAAGCAGGAAAGATCATGGACTTCTGACTCAAATGAGGATTGAGAGAGATCCTATATTCATGGATCTACTAAAGATGGATATGGGAATTGTTAAGGAAGGGAAAACATAATTTCTCTTTCAAATGATTTCTAAACCATCTTTACAAGAGAAGATAAAAAGCTCTCAATCAGATGATGAAAATCTATACAAGAAAATTATTGTTGATGGGAGATTGGAAGACTTCGTGTATGAGGAAGGAATTCTAAAGTTTGGGAAGAGGTTATGCGTTCCATCAGTACCTGAGCTAAAAAGGGAACTATTAGATGATTCTCATAACTCAAATTTCTCTATACACCCGGGTAGCACAAAGATGTATAGAGATCTGAAGGAATATTTCTAGTGGGATAATATGAAACGGGAAATTGCTGACTACATGTCAAGGTGTCTAGTTTTTCAACAAGTGAAGGCAGAGAGACAACATCCTAGAGGAGTGATGCAACCTCTACCTATTTCTATGTGGAAGTGGGATAACATTACGATGGATTTTGTTACTGGACTACCGAGGACACCTAGAAGGAATGATGCAAGGATTTACCACTTGAGCACCTGACAAGACTTTATATTAATGAAGTTGTAAGACTTCATGGTGCACCTCTATCGATTGTGTCCGATCGAGATCCCTGATTTACATCAAAATTCTGGAAAAATATCCAGAAAGCTTTGAATACTGAGCTTCGTATGAGTACTGCTTATCACCCCCAAACTGACGGGCAGTCTGAAAGGACTATTCAAACTCTAGAAGACATGATGAGGTCATGCTCTCTTGACTTCCAAGGTATGTGGGATCAATACTTGCCTTTGGTGGAATTTTCATACAACAATAGTTTCCATTCTAGTATTCAAATGGCTCCATAAGAAGTATTATATGGAAAGAGATGTCAAACTCCAACTTGTTGGGATGAAGTTGGTGAGAGGAAACTTATAAGCCCAAAACTTATTGAAGAGACCATGGAAAAGGTGAAGACAATCCAATCCCATATTAAAGAAACCCAAAGTAGGTAGAAGAGTTATGATGACAACCGGAGAAAGGATTTGGAATTCCAAGTGGGAGATCATGTCTTTCTGAAAGTATCTCCATGGAAGGGTGTCTTAAGGTTCAGTAATAAAGGGAAACTGAGCCCCAGGTACATCGGACCATTTGAAATTCTGGAAAGAATTGTAGCTTACCGTTTAGCAATGTCTCCAAGTTTCTCCAAAGTTCATGATGTGTTTCATGTGTCATTGTTGAAGAAATACATGTCAGACCCAATGCATGTACTCACCTATGGAGAAATAGAACTGGAACCTGATTTATCATACTGTGAAGAGCCTGTCGGGATTCTTGACACAAGAGAGAAGGTATTGAGAAATCGGACGACTCGTCTAGTAAAGGTTCTTTGGAAAAACCAGAATATGGAGGAAGCAACATGGAAACATGAGGATGTTATGAAGAAGAACCACCCACATCTTTTTGGTAGGCTTTATACATAAAATTTCGAGGATGAAATTTCCGAAGGAGGGAATAATATAACACCCCAAACATTTTATGGTATGTTCCACTTAAATACTTTCTATTAATTGGATAGCCTATATTGCATGAAGCACTAAGTCTTTTGTGAATCAAAACATTATAGGAGAAAGTTATAAATTATCCATTAAACATAAATTTTCCACTTATATGTTTTGAATTTCGAAAAATGGTCATCAAGAGTTGTGACCAGTAAGTCATTTGGAGACTAATAGAACCAACTTGATTTTTTTGATGAATAGTAACATACCCTTATGAATAGTAATATAACCCTTATAAATAGTAAATAATGATAATATTTTATTTTCTTAATGTAATAAGATAATGATATCTTAATTAATTTTTCAATGTGATATAGAACTAATTATGTCTTTAAAATTGTTATTTTTCAAATTAACTATGAATTTATTTAAAATTTAAATTAAAAATACTAAGAAAATTGTTTTCAAAAAATGGAGTTCATTTTTGAATTCTGCACATCGAAAAATGGTTAGGGTGAATTTTTTGGATTTTTCTAAAATACTTGAATTTTTGTGAATAGTAAAAATACAGTTTTTGAGTTTTCGGTAGTTTAATGACATCATAATGATGTAATAATTAAATATAAAAGATTGGTCGACTTGTGTACAGTAACTTATGACATGAGGTGTCCCAAGTTGCTAAAATCATGGGAAAATATCATGGGCAAGCTCATGGTTTTACAAAAAACACTAATGAGGTGTCCCTTTTAATTAATAAAAAACTCTCTCTTAATTACTATAAATACTCACTCACCCCATTCATTTTCTTTCATTCCAAACTCATTATCCTCGAAGCTCTGGTGGTATTACCTCCTTAGGAGTCCTCACAAGGTGTCCTCAAACCCCCAAGGTTTGGGAGTTACTCTACAAGGTAAGAGAATCAACCACCATTCTCTTTTCTTAAAGCTTTCATTTATGTTTTCTCTTTTATTTTCAATTGGATTATGTTGGGATATGTCATTTCATATTCCTCTTACTGTCCATATTATTTATGAGTGATGAGATACCTCATTTCTCTCATCAAACTATTTTATGAAAATTTAAGTGACGTCGTTAGGCTGCCGAATTTTCGTAAGAGATTTCTCAATTTTTTTCTTATTTTGAGTTCCTTTCTTTTATACTTCTTTCCTCACCTCACTTCATCCAAATGCTATGATAATTCCAATAGCTTACATAAACTGGAATTATATTATGCTAATGGAATATTTCATCATCATCTCTCTTTCCCCCTCCTCTTATACTAAAAATGAAAAAATCGTCCGAGATGTGTTAATTTATCACATTCAAGGACGACGGGTTCTTAATTTTCATTATCATCTTCAATTCTGGTCATGAAACCATTTTTATGGTTGAACCAGATCAGATTATATTTATTTCAACTCATTAATGTTCTGGAATCCCTACACACTCATAATATGGAATAATAATACAAAACAAGTTCATTGTACACAAAACTGTCAAGCTAAATCCAAGCGTTTATCAATAACTTTTAACTAATGATTCATCCTCAAGTATATAACCCAGAATCATTATAAGATCATTTATATCTCTTTAATGTCACTAATAATATATATTAACAATTATGGATGTTTAACCACATTTCAAACGAACTTCCATTCATGAATGCAAATAACCAAATCATGAAAACCAAGGAAGAAAATGCTTCCAAAACAATAAAATTGAACCTCTTAAACACATAAAAAGGGTCATCATTGAACCTAATAAGGTTATACTAAACCAATTACATGTATAGGATGTTCTGGAGTTATTAATTAATGAAGATAAATTTTATTATTCAGGTCATTAAAACAAACGAAGAACACAATCGAGCATAAGGTGAGGGGTTTCTCATCTCACTTTCATTTCTGTGAGATTTCCATTGTTCGTAAATTATTTCTTGTATGTTGTATATGTGTACATCCATTTGATATATAATAACATGATTCTATTTATATTCATGGTATTCAATGACTCATTTTAGGGTTATTAAGTTTTGGTCATATGATTTGACCGATTACATTGTGGTAAGAGACTTTGTCTCAACTACTATTTTGTTGTGACTAACTTTGTATTCTGCACCTAATAATCCTTATGTGGTGTACCTACTACCCATTTGAGATCACTTTTCATTTGAAATTATATTTATAGTAAATATCCATAATCTCATATCATGGATATGTTTGTTGTCTAAACTGTATATCATTTTATATACGGTGTTTATTTGGAAAGTTATTTTAACTATGGAAATATTGATGAATCTGTATACTCTACTCTATACGGATATTGAAAATGCATATTTCTCTGTATTGAATCAATGTATAAAGAATGATTTGAATATGTAGTGGCGGGTGGGGCCCGCTATTTCCCCTCGATGCATCGACAGGTCTCATGAGACAAATCAGTTGGCGACAAACCCTTCGAGTTTGTTTCCAAAAAAATCAGATAGGTTTCTACCCACAGAACTAAACCGTTTTAATGATATTATAGTATCATGTGCCAGATACATGAGGTCCAATTAATAAGCATTCTCTTTATTCATTATCAGTTATTACTATCCATTAGGTTTTCACTATAACAAAATCTATGGATGTAATTTCAGTCTCAGTTTATTAATGGCGTGAGTCATTCATTTATTCACCATGCCATATTGACTATGTCAAATTGGTTATGATTTAGTTATTATTGATTCGTGCTTTCGCTATTTGTAACCCTTACTGAGCATTTGAGCTCACCCCTTTCGTTGTCTACCTTCAACAGGTGATGAAGAGAAGATCATTTATTGAGTTCCTGTGGATGCAGCTTTTAGTTTTTATTATGTATTGTATTTTGTAACCTTTTCCAATATAATTTGAGTTACATTTATGTATCTAGTTTCTTCAAGACTACTTAACTGATCGTTCCTTTAGGATTTTCATTCCTGCTAATCATGCCAATATAACAAGTAATGCACCGGCTCTGGTCTAGAGGGGTCGGGGTGTTACAAATTCCCCAGCTGTGTTTATGGATTTGATGAATCGAATTTTCTAACCATACTTGGATAAATTTTTTGTTGTCTTCATTGGAAACATACTCATATACTCTGCGTTAGAGGAAGAGCATGTAGAGCACTTGAGGATGGTCTTAGATTTTCTTCGGGGGCACCAACTTTATGGTAAGCTCTCGAAGTGTTAGTTATGGATCTATGAGGTTCACTTCCTGAAGCATGTCATTTTTGAGCATGGATTAGCTGTGGACCCGGCGAAGTTCGATACAGTACTTTCTTAAGAGTCACCCAAGAGTGTGTACGAGGTGTAGAACTTTCTTGGCTTGGAAAGGTACTACAGGAGGTTTGTGGAAGACTTATCCAAGATTGTAGTCCCTTTGACCGCCCTAACACAGAAAGGGAAATCGTTTACCTAGACTGAGCAATGTTAGAGGGCCTTCGAGGAGTTGAGGCTGACGAGTGCTCCTTTTATGAGACTACTAGAGGAGGGCTTGGAGTACGTAGTGTATTGTGATGCCTCAAGAGCTGGGCTCGGCTACGTGTTGATGTAGAGATAGACATTTATTATATATGGTTTGAGACAGTTGAGACCCCACAAGAAAAACTATGCAACTTATGACCTAAAGCTGACAGCGGTAGTCTTCACTCTGAGGATGTGGAGGCACTATCATATAAGAGAGCGCTTTGTGGTTTTCTCAGATCATCAGAGTCTCAGGTTTGTCTTCACACAGAGATACTTGAACTTGAGATAGAGGCGCTCGTTGGAGTTCCTGCAGGACTATGACTTTTAGATAGTTTATACTCTTGGGAAGGGCAACGTGGTGGAAGATGCCTTTAGCAGGAAGTTTCGGGCTCGTTTGGTGCAGGAGGTGTCTGAGCAGTTGGCTTCCTTACAGCTGACCCTAGTTGAGCAGGAGAGTGAAACTTTTCTTCAATCGATGTTATTTACTCCTCTACTTCTCCAGCGTGTAAGAGAGTCTCGATTGGGAGACATCAACTGTGAGGTCTTACATGACTAGATATCCTCAGGAGATTCACCCGACAGATTTTTTTGGAGGGAATCACGTTATCCTTTTCCAGAGATGGACAGTAGTCTCAGTCACGATGCGGGAAGAGGTGATGAGAGAGTTTCACACATCTCCTTTGGTTGTACATCCCGATGTGGGGAATAGGCACATGTTGGATTGGTGTAGCCCGATCCTTTTCTGGATGATGGTTGGGTCGAATGCTTTCAGCTCATACTGCGCACCAGGCCACAACTTCCGCGGTGAGCTCGTTGGGGATTGTAGGGGGAAATGTGCCCCTACTCCTAAGGTCTGAGGGTCGAAGGGCCCTGGCCTAAATATTGGGGGGTTGTAGCAACTATGACACTATAGCAGAGCTGACCGACTGACACCGATAGGGAACTTTAGCAGTGCAGACTTTTTGGCATGACTACTATAGCGACGCAGACTTCCAGCAGCTAGCATTGTAGCACTTTTGACTTGTGTGGCCACAGCACTGTAGCGATGTGGACTTCCAACCACCTTTTACTATAGCACAGTAAACTTCTTGTGCGGTTGGTGGAATAGTGATCTATCTTCTTTATTAGTCCATTTCGGGCTAGGGTTTCTGCTGTTGTGTGAAGTTCTAATACTACCTATAATTTGTTTTCCCGACTATAGTGAAATTTCTACCTCTCCGTGGATGTATGGATCATTTTTCGAACCACGTAAATCTATGTGTCCAAAATCTTCTTCTTCTTTTCTTTTTCCCTTTTACTCTTCTATGAATCATTATTTTGTCGTTGTGACTCCTGACATTTACACATCAGTACAGGGACCTTCAACGGTAGTTTTGGTGGCCAACATGAGATGGAGTGTGACTGAGTTCATCTCTCGATGCCTCATCTGTCAACAAGTGAAGGATGAGCACCAGGTTCTGATAGGTTTGTTACAGCCCTTTGATATCCCTGAGCGGAAATGGGATGGCATATCCATGGAATTCATGATAGGGCTTCCACGAACAGCAAGAGGCCATGACGCCATCTGGGTGATAGTTGGTCGACTCATAAAGTCGGCACACTTCCTTGCTATCAGGGAGTAGATTTCGGTGGAGAGTTTGGGCAAGTTGTACGTATGAGAGATTGTTCATCTTCATGGGGTTCCCTTGACTATTATCTTCTACCGTGATGTGTGGTTCACGTCACAATTTTGGAGAGGCATGTAGGAGGCATTCGGGACCCACATAAGGATGAGTACAACCTTTCACCCCAAACAGATGGGAAAACCGAGCGCACTATCCAGGTGTCGGAGGATATGTTGAGGGCTTGCGTGTTGGAATTTGGCCAGAGTTGGGAGGATCACTTGCCTTTGGTAGATTTTATGTACAGTAATAGTTATCGCTCTACTATCGGCATAGCATCTTTTGAGGCCCTGTTCGGGAGACCCTTCAGGTCACCCTTGTGTTGGATAGAGATTGGCGAGACGTCTCTTATTAGGTCAGAGATGGTGCAGGCGATGAAGGAGAAGGTCCAGGTCATCCACGAGTGGATGAGGACAGCTCAGAGCATGCAGAAATCTTATCCCAATTTTTGTTTGTTGGCCAAGAACGTTTGGCCAACAATTTTTGCACCTTTGTTCTTGTGTATTTCTCCCAATGATTCTTTTCATTCTACGTCTATTAGTCCACGAGGTCTCGATTCGACATTGTCGAGCGGGACCAAGCCCGATTGGACCCCTGAATTCGCAGTGGATTCACATGCGATGAATGGATTGGAGAATCAAGGATGGATTCAGAGGATTTGTGGGTTGTGGCTAATTGCTTCGTGAATCTGGGATCCAAAGTGGGATTTGGCGCGACATGGGAGGCGCCCCGAGCAGTGGTGGCACATGCAGCTTCATGCGAACCAACCAGAGATTCATTTTCCAGCCAACAGACGGTCAGAAATGACAATCGAAGGCTTCCCCTTCAATTTCGGGTGACGTGGAGGCGAGATCCAAGGAGGCGAGGCCAGATCTGGAACACCAGAAGCAAATCTAACTTACTTTGAAAACCCCAACTACACGGTGTGTACCAGGATGAACACATGTTGTGTAGTGCCCCTTTGGCTGCGGAACTAGGGTTTTGGAAAAGTTAAAGATCACACGTCGTGTGACCCTCCCCATGTAGACAGGTCGTGTGACAAAGCACATGGGTAGAACCCCGTGCGGGAGGACACATCGTGTATCGAAGTACACGGATACAAGCAAGGTTACACGGACACGACCAAAAGCACGAGAAGGACCTCGGGTGGATGAGGCACATCGTGTAGTCCCCTTACACGTCGTATAGGCCTACATGGGCAGTTAGCCGTGTACCAACAAGGACACGGCCAAGCAGCAAGGCGGGACCACATGCAGTGTGGATCCCCTTACAGGTTGTGTATCTCTACTTTCTTTTTTAGGAAACTTCTACCACTCGTATCTCCTTCATTCAGACTTGAATTTTGGTCCACAAGTAGCCTATCCCAATCGTTTTTCTACATAGAACGTGATGGTGGCTTTTGTAGTGGCTTATGAGATACGATGCGAGATGTTCTGGGCATGATTTTTCTCTAGGCGACACTCAACGTCGACAGTGATCAGGCAGGATCGCCAGAAACACTAGAGTGGCACCCTCATACTTGGATAGGGCATGAGCCCTCTACCTATCTATAGAGTGGCACCCTCATGTGGGACAGGGCATGGGTCATCTATCTGTTATCTGAGGGGCACCCACCTACTGGGCAGGGCATGGGTCATCAATTAACTATTAGTGGCACCCTTCTACCAGGACAGAGTATGGGTCCTCTAGCTATCTACTGGAGTGGCACCCTCCAGCTGGGCTGGGTATAGGTTCTCTACCGATTACTAGAGTGTCACTCTTCTTCTCGAACAAAGCATTGGTCTTTTATCGACTACTAAGTGACACCCTCCCGCGAAGCCATGGTATGAGTCATCAACGATCAGAGTGACACCCTCCTACTCGGGTAGGGCATGCGTCATCTGGCTATCGACTGAGTGGCACCCCTGTTGCACCAAGGTATGGGTCCTTTACCTAGAGATTGTGCCCCTCAACTGTGTGGCACAATGGCGAGGTGTGACTTGGCTTGGATATCTCTTCGGATATATGTGTGAGATGATGGGCATCATTGATGGACCTTTGGAAATGATTACACTCTTTTCCCGGGATGGGTTGTGAGGTGGAGATCCTCTTTCTCTCTTGTTCAAGCTTCTTTTGTTGAGCATATATATGTTGCGGAAACGCCAGGAGTCGCAACGACAGAATAGGTTTGCAGATGAAGAAAAGATAGAAGAAAAAATCACACAGGACACAGAGATTTACGTGATTTACATGGTTCGGGAAATGATCCCTATGTCCACAGAGAGGCGGAAATATCACTAAATCAGGAGAACAAATTACAGGAAGTATCTCAAAGTTTCAAGCATAAGCAACCCTAGCCTGAAATGGACTAATAAAGAAGATAAACCACTATTCCACCAACTACACAGAAAGTATGTTGTGCTACGGTGAAAGGTGGTTGGAAGTCTGCATTGCTACAGTGTCGCGACCACCCAAATCTAAACTGCTACAGTGGTTAGCGGTTGGAAGTCTACAGAGCTACAGTATCGTTGTCTCCAAAATCCGCACTGCAGCAGTAGTCGTGTCAAAGTCTGCACTGCTATAGTGCCCCAAAATTTGGATCGTCGACCTTCGACCCCTTGAGCAGGGGCGTGATGCCCTCTGCAACCCCCAATGAGCTCACTACAGAGCTCGAACTGCGGAGTTGCAGCCTGGTGTGTAGTATGAGCCAGAAGCATTCGGCCCAATCATCATCAAGAACGGATCGAGCTACACCAATCCAACAATATATATATCCATGTTTGATTTTTACTACTTTCTTGCTTTGTGTTAAGCTATCTTTTTCCTATTGTGTCTCTTACTGCTCTCCCCTTCAGCTTCTGGGGCGTCCTGGTGGGTATGTATATATTCACTCTTGCATGGGCTTTGCTCGCGCGTGTCATGCACTACTACAAAATAGGTCTTTAACAGCCCTAAAAATGACCTTTATTAGCACTAGAGAAGCGTTGACAACCCGAGCGAGATTAAAGGCCCTTCTCTTTTATCAACGCAAAAAAAAACGCCGATAAAGAGTGCATTTATCAGTGGTTTTCAAAGAACTGATAAAGGACCATTTAACAGTGCTTTCAAAAGCGTTGATATAGGGGCATACTGCAATATGATGTAACAGCACACTGTAGCACCAGAAACACCACCATATCAACAAAATCAAGTACCAATACATAATTTAAATGAAATAAAATTTACAACACAAATACATGAAATAAAACACTATATTATAGACATTTCAAGCATTGCTTTATACAACTACATAAGTACAAATTATTACATACATTCAAAAACATAAATGTTCCTTTGTCTTTCGATCTTGACCCCGACTCATGTTATTTCCGATCAAGCCACCCATGCTCGAGAAAAAGAACACACCTGTATAAGAAAACAATTCTTATGTCAATAATAATATAAAGAAATAAATTAACAGAAAGTGTTAATTTTAAACTAAACTTTGAGTCATACCAGGAACATTGTGTATCGGATTGAGTTGTGGTTGATTCTTCCACATCACACCATTTTTTATTCGTATCCAAGCATTATCTATATGAAAATTAATTAAATAGGTATAAGATAAAGCCTGAGCACGTTTGATCGGTTTTAAGTGAGTGACACTTTTTGAACTAAAACGTCGATTTTAAACTAATAACGAACAATTTGAGTCATACTGTAAAATCGTGTATCGGATTGAGGTACGACTGATTCCTACACGTCACAAATGACTTATGGATATTCTTTGAAAAGTATCAAAAAAATCGGAATGTATTTGTTCAGTTTTGAGTAGGTCAGTTGTCCATTTCACTAAAATTGATGTCAATTTTAAATAAAAAACGCACATTGAGTCATATCGATCACATTGTGCGTCAAATTGAGGTGCGACTGATTCCTACACGTCTCAAATGACTTAAAGATCGTTGTCCTAAAGTATCAAAACAATCTGAATGTGTTTGCTCGGTTTTGAGTACGTTGCATGTACTTTTTACTAAAATGTCATTTTAAACTGGAAACACACACTTTAACTCATTCTGATCACATCGTATATCAGTTTGACGTGACACTGATTCCTACATGTCATAAATGACTTATGAATCATTATCCTAAATTATCAATAAAATTCAAGCATGTTTGATCGGTTTTCAATGAGTGGTACATTTTGAACTAAAATGTCGATTTTAAACCCATAACGGACACTTTCATACTAGGCACATCGTGTATCAGATTAAGGTGCGACTGATTCTTACACGTCACAAATGACTTATGGATCATTGTCGTAAATTATTAAAATAATCAGAATGCATTTTCTCAGTTTTGAATAGGTAAGTTGTCCATTTTAATAAAATTGATGTCAATTTTAAATAAAAAGACACACATTGAGTGATACCGGACACACCGTGCATCGGATTGAGGTGTGGTTGATTCCTACATGTCTCAAATGAATTATGGATTGTTGTCTTAAAGTATCAAAAAATCTGAATGTGTTTGCTCGATTTTGAGTATGTCACTTGTATTTTTTACTAAAATGCCATTTTAAACTGGAAACACGTACTTTGACTCATTCTGATCACATCGTATATCAGTTTGACATGACATTGATTCATACACATCACAAATGACTTATAAAGCGTTGTTCTAAACTATCAAGAAAATTCTAGTGTGTTTGATCGGTTTTCAGTGGGTGACACTTTTTGAACTAAAATGTCAATTTTAAACTGATAACAGGCAGTTTCATACCGGGCACATCGTGTATTAGATTGAAGTACGACTGATTCCTACACTTCACAAATGACTTATGGATCGTTTTCGTAAAGTATCAAAACAATCTGAATGCATTTGCTTGGTTGTCCATTTTACTAAAATTGATGCTAATTTTAAATAAAAAGACGCACATTGAGTCATATCGATCACACTGTGTGTCAGATTGAGGTGTGGCTGATTCCTACACATCTCAAATGACTTATGGATCATTATCCTAAAGTATCAAAATAATCTCAATGCATTTACTCAGTTTTGAGTATGTCACTTGTATTTTTTACTAGAATGTCATTTTAAACTAGAAACACGCACTTTGACTCATTCTGATCACATCGTGTATCGATTTGATACGACAACGATTCCTACACGTCACAAATGACTTATGAATCATTGTCCTAAATTATCAAGAAAATCTAAGTGTTTTTTAATGATTTTCAGTAAGTAACACTTTTTGAACTAAAATGTCGATTTTAAATTGATAACGAACACTTTGAGTCATATCGGGCACATCGTATAACAGATTGAGGTGTGGATAATTCCTACACATCACAAATGACTTATGGATCGTTTTCATAAAGTATCAAAACAATATGAGTACGTTTGCTCGGTTTTGAGTAGGTCATTTGTGTATTTTACTAAAAATGGATGTTAATTTTAAATAAAAAGACGCACATTGAGTCATTTGGCTCACACCGTGCGTCAGATTGAGGTGTGGATAATTCCTACACATCTCAAATGACTTATGGATCATTTTCACAAAGTATCAAAATAATCTGAATACGTTTGCTTGGTTTTGAGTACGTCGCTTGTATTTTTTACTAAAATGTCATTTTAAACTGGAAACACGCACTTTGACTCATTCTAATCACATCATATATCAGTTTGATTTGAAACTGATTCATACACGTCACAAATGAATTATAAATCATTTTCCTAAGTTATCAAGAAAATCGAAGCGTGTTTGATCGATTTTCAATGAGTGGCACTTTTTGAACTAAAATGTCGATTTTAAACTAATAATACTAAAAAGAATTCACCTGTATAAGAAAATAATTATTATATGATTAATACTAAAAAAATATATATATATATATAAATATGAAACAATACATTAATTATATGGACAATGATTTTACTGTGCAAACATCAAGATTACCTATGTGATTGAGCAGTGGAGGAAACTTGAAAGAAAGTGATAAATTTCAACACTGCTTGGGTGAAAAGGTTTTGATAGAGAAGTCTGTGGATGTTTTGGTGTAGAAAGGCATGAGGACACCAACTCTTACAATATAACAATAATTCAAATAGGTAAATTGGTAGGTTTATTTCATGATAACTGGCACATACCCGATTATATTCCTACGGGAATCAATTTTTCCTGGGTTGGGAGTGTTATGGTATGGGAAGGGATGGACGCGGTGGGTCGGGGGTGTGATGTGGAGCGAGACGAGAAAGGGACGAGTGAGGCGGGAACTGGATGGAAGAGGGGAGAGTACTGGATGGGCGAGGGGGCGGGGACGGTGGGACGGTGGGAACTGGATGGGATAGAGGGAGAGGGGTGGGTACTGGATGGGAGGGGCGGGACGAGATAGTGGGAACTAGATTGGAGGGTGGGGCACAATTCAAAAAAAAAGGCATTTTCATAGTTCAAAAAAAATTATCGACGTTTCTAGAAAACGTTGGTAAATGACGTGTAATTTCGCGATGTTTAATTACCAATGTTTCCAGAAAAAGTCAGCAAATGATGTATCATTAATTAGTGACACCTTAAAATGCCGCTAAAGCGACGTTTATTTACCGACGTTTCCAAAAAAAGTTAGTAAATGAGGTGTCGCTAATTAATGATATTTTAAAACATCGCTAATTTAGCGACGTTTTAAAACATCGCTAATTTAGCGACGTTTTAAAACATCGCTAATTTAGCGACGTTTTAAAGCGTCGCTAATTAACGACGTTTATAAGCATCGCTAAATTAGCAACATTTTAAAGCGTCGCTAAATTAGTGACACCTCATTTAGCGACGTTTTCTAGAAACGTTGGTAAATGAATTAACAATGCTTTAAAACGTCGCTAATTAGCATTTTTTCGTAGTGTGTCGACAGTGTGACCTTACTTTTGGAGGTGAGAGTTTCAGTTCTGATCTCTTAGTAGCGGCGTTGAGGCCTTACAACGTCATTCTCGGTATGGACTAGTTATCTAAATTCTATGCTCAGATTGACTGTTTTAAGCGTAGAGTGCGGTGTGTTCACGATGATGGGACCAGGTTTTCCTTTATTCGTGAAAAGGAAATGTATGCAGCACAGGATAGACTTGCTCATAGGAGGGTGCAGCTGATTATCCATCAATTGGCTAGCCTCATCCTCGGTGCAGTAGATGATAGGGGGCCTCAGTTTCCTGCAGTGGTGGCAGAGTATGAGGATATCTTTCCTGAGGATGTCCCAGAATTGTCTCCTCGCAGGGAGGTTGACTTCTGCATTGATCTGTACTTTGGGACGACACTGATATCTACATCAGCATATCGGATGGCTCTCACAGAGTTTCGTGAGTTGAGGGTACAGCTGGAGGACTTGTAGAGGAAGTGCTTCATGAGACCCGGTGTTTCACCCTAGGCAGCCCCAGTTTATTTGCCAAGAAGGCATACGGGAGCTTGAGGTTATGTGTGGATTTTCGACGCCTGAATCAGGTGACCGTGAAGAACAAGTATCTACTACCGAGGATCGACGACCTATTCGATCAGTTGAAGGCAGCGAGGTGATTCTCGAAGATTGATCTCAGGTTTGGTTATCATCAGCTTCGTGTACGGGATGAAGATATACCAAAGATAGGCTTCAGATGTCGGTACGGCCACTACGAGTACTTGGTGATGTTGTTTGGCGTGACGAATGCCCCAGCAATGTTCATGGGACTCATGAACAAGATCTTCCAGCCTTACCTAGACCAGTTTGTGGTGGTCTTCATTGATAACATCCTATTGTACTCGATGATTGAGAAGGAGCACATGATGCACATGAGGATGGTCCTAGACACACTTAAAGAGCATCGGTTTTATGGGAAGATCTCGAAGTGTCAGTTCTGAATTCAGGAGGTCCACTTTCTGGGACACGCCATTTCAAAGGTTGGAGATGTTGTGGATCCGGCGAAGATTGATGCAGTGCTTGCTTGGGAGCCACCCAAGAGTGTTACCAAGGTGTTGAGTTTCCTGGGTTTGGCTGGGTACTATCAAAGGTTTGTACCCGACTTTTCCAGAGTAGCAGCACCCTTGACGACTTTGACACGGAAGGGGAAACCCTTGGTGTGTACAGAGAAGTGTCAGGAGTGCTTTCAAGAGCTGAGGTAGCGGTTGACAAGCGCTCCCATCTTGAGACTACCAGAGGACGGTGTCGGGTATGTAGTGTTCTGTGATGCATCAGGGATCGGGCTTGGTTGCGTCCTGATGCAGGGGCAAGCGGTGATTGTCTATGGTTCGCGCCAATTGAGACAGCATGAGCAGAACTACGCGACCCATGATCTTAAGCTAGCAGCGGTAGTCTTCACATTGAAGATACGCCGACACTACCTGATGGGTGAGCGGTTTACCGTCTACTTTGACCACAAGAGTCTCATGTATATCTTCTCTCAAAGGATCTGAACATGAGACAAAGGCGGTGGCTAGAGTTCCTCTAGAACTAACTTTGAGATTGTCTATTCTCCTGGGAAGGGGAACGTAGTGGCAGACGCTCTCGGCAGAAGATCCAACTTGCAGTTGTTGAGCGAGGTGTCAGAGCAGTTGCCCTCGTTGCAAATATCCCTTGTGGATGGAGATGGAGTTGCTTACCTCCAGTCGGTGGTTGTCACTCATCCACTCTTACAGCGAGTCAGGGATGCACAGCTAGGGGATACCGACTGCGAGACCTGACATGCTTAGTTGTCTACAGGGCAAGCACCTGATGAATATTCGATAGGTGGGGAGCACGTCGTTCTTTTCAGAAGGCGCACAGATGTACCAGTGGTGTTGCGGGAGGAGGTTCTGAGGGAGTTCCACACATCCTCTTTGGTCGTACATCCGGGTGTGGCGAAGATGTATCAGGACCTCCAAGGGCAGTTCTTGTGGTCAGGGATGAAGAAGGTGATGGCAGAGTTCGTTTCTCGATGCCTCACTTGTTAGAAAGTGAAGGTCGAGCATCAGGTTCCAACAGGCTTGACCCAACCACTTGAGGTGCCAGAGTGGAAGTGGGATGGTATATCGATGGACTTCATGATAGGTTTACCACGCACGTCCAGGGGACACAATACCATCTGGGTGATCGTTGACCGACTCACCAAGTCCGCCCACTTCATACCGATCCATGATCAAAGTTCAGTAGAGAGCTTGGGACGCCTCAACGTGCAGGAGATAGTTCGGCTTCATGGAGTGTCATCGACGATCGCTTCAGATCGTAATGTTCGTTTCACATCCCGATTGTGGAAGGGATTGCAGGAGGAGTTTGCGACTCAGTTACGGTTGAGCACGATGTTTCATCCCCAAGCGGATGGTCATACGGAGAGGATCGTTCAGGTTCTAGAGGACATGCTACGTGGTTGCATCCTAGACTTTGGTCGCAGTTGGGAGGATCACCTACCACTGGTAGAGTTTGGGTACAACAACAGCAACCACTCCACCATTGGTATGGCACCGTTCGAGACTTTGTACGGACAACCATGCAGGTCGCCACTTTTCTGGACTGACCTAGAAAAATCAGCACTCATGGATCCAGAGTTGGTGCGGGCTACCATCGAGAAGGTGCAGATCATCCAGAAGCAGATGAGGAATGCACAGAGCCGGCAGAAGTTGTATGCTGACAGGAGACGGAGGCCCTTGAAGTTTGAGGAGGGAGACCATGTGTTCCTTCAGGCCTCACCTCGATGGGGATTACAGAGATTTGGTCGGGGCGGCAAGTTATCTCCGAGATACATCAGCCCTTTTCAGATTCTGACTAGAGTTGGTGAGGTGTTGTACTACCTAGCTCTACCCTCGCAGTTGCACCGGGTGCATGATGTCTTTCATGTGTCGCAGCTAAGAAGGTGCATGTATGATCCATCGAACGTTATCGACTGGGGCGAGCTGGACATCGACGATTGGGCGACTTTTTTGGGATACCTGGTGGAGATCGATGATCGACAGGAGAAGATCCTTCGTGGGTGGTTGATTCCTCTAGTGCGCATTCGGTGGCAGTACGGAAATCTCCATGAGAGCACTTGGGAGCGGGAGGCTCAGATTCGTGCTCAGCACCATCACCTTTTTGTTGAGTAGCCCTTGTTTTGGCTTTCGAGGACGTAAAGCCTTAAGGTAGCGAGAATGTGATGACTCGGATTTTCTCCAGTTTTATTTTTATGAATTAATTGGGAAAATTCTGAGAGTTGGCGCTGAGACGCGTGTGATTCTGAGACCCAGTGTGCCCGGGACAAGTCGATGAAAAATGTTTAGTTTTTAATAAAACGTGTGGGCAGTTTTTCTTTAAAACTGAATAACTTCTAAACGGATGCCCGGATTAAAAATCTGAGGGCACCGTTGCGTTCAGAATAGAAACTTTACCTTAGGCGGGGCCTAACATCGTCTGGCGCAAGCTAGACAAAAAAGTTAGTTTTTTGGCGTATCGATAATAAAATATTTTATTGCGACGCAGCAAGGGTTTCTTTTTTTAAATGAACTTTGTCAAAAAAATCAGGGTTATCGTCATAACCCTGATATTCCTCTGACGGATAAGGAGCTCTCTCCAACGAACGTCGGCGAATCGAGATTCAGCGATGACGGATCAAAGATCGGATCTTGGATCGAAGATCGACAGATCGACGAACGACGACGACGCGATTTCGCCCTCCGTCAACGACCGATTCAAACTCCAAGTAGGGCGTTTGATCTCTTTGTGATTTCCCTTCCTCTGCTTAGATCCAACGACGAACGTGGACCAACCAACGAACAAGTTGATCTGCGATTCAATCGTTCTTGCAGGATGGTTAAATTGTGGGGTTAACGGGTGATAGATCTTTATGATTGCCCTTATCTTTCTTGGTTAATCCTTCTCACATGAACGGATCAAGGCCGACACGAACAAGGCCAAGATTCGTTCTTTGGGCGTTCCTGTGCATTTATATATTTCCCCCAATCTTTCTACATTCCTCGTTCTTCGCGAAATATGAACAGAGGATCATTGCACCTTCGGTCTGCGGTTCAACGGTCCGAGACCAGGGATCTGACACCGCAACAACATCACAGAGGTGCGACGGCGAAGGCGCAGCGCGAATCACCTGAGGCAACGGTTTACGGCGGCGCAAGACGGTGGCCGGAGCAGTGGCTCCGGCCAGATTCAGGCGGAGCGTGAGGCGGACAGCGGGTCGCCAACAGGGCGGCCGGCGGCGGAGCGTGAGCCCGTGGTCCTGGCGGGACCGCGTGGGAGCCCGCGATAGCGGCGAAGCCGCGGGGCAGGCGTACGGCGAGCCGACTGTGTGAATGTGGTGCGGCGCCGCGTGGAACCGAGGGGCACGCGGTTGTGGCAGACCACGTGTGGCACACCGAGCCGGGCCGCAGCGCGGGCCGGACCACGGGGAGTCGGGTCGTGCATAGCAGATCAGGCCAGTTCGGGTCGCGCCCAACGGGCCGAGCCCAGTGGGTCGGGCCGGTTCAGGTCAGACCAGACCAGGTCGAGTCGGGTCGGCTGAACAAGGTCAGGTCGGCTGGCGGGTCGAGTCAAGTCCGACAGGTCGGATCGGACCCAGACCAGACCCAAGTCGGACCTTTTCAGTAAAATAGTCGTAACTTTCAAAACGTGTGTCTGTTTGATGAGTCGTTTGTGGCGTCGGGACTCTTGTGACGAGACGGTCCTTTTGAGGTACTCTAAATAAGTTGTTGTGGAAGTTGGCATACAACCTAATGGCTTGAAGAGTAGGTTCTCCCTGTACAAGTGCACTACGAGCGAAATCCTACGACTGACTGTGACTCGGTGACTACGTGACTCAGTGACTACGTGACTTGGTGACTACATGAATTGGGGGTTGCAAGACTACGTGACTTGGTGACTACATGAATTGGGGATTGCAAGACTTATCGACACTTTGTGTGTTATCGACACTTCGTGTGTTATCGACACTCCGTGTGTTACCGACACTCTGTGTGTTACCGACACTCCGTGTGTTACCGATAATTGGTGTTCTGTGGACTACGTATGATAATCCTGATTTTCGTGCAATAGACTTATACTTGTGTGAGCTGACTGTACTTCGTGTATTTCTTTGTGGTATACTTCGTATATTTCTTTGTGGTGTACTTCGTGTATTTCTTTGTGGTGTACTTCGTGTATTTTTTAGTGGTATTCTTTTGTGGTTCTGGGGTGTCCTACTGAGTATTGTTTTACTCACCTTTGCACGAGCTTTGTCTGCACGTGTCGTGTCTTGTGCAGACGATCGACGCTTTGACGGGGTTCTAGGTGGACCAAGACCAGGTGGTGCTTAGAGTGATCGGACAGACGAGGTGTGCTCTTACGGCTTCAGACAATTGTCCTACACTTACCCTTCAGACAACTGTCCTACACCTACCCTTCGTGTAGGGTTTTCTGCGGATGAGTTTCAGGAACTTGTGTTTTCACTTTGATAGACTCCTACTTTTGGTAGACTTGTATTCTGGCTCTGTTTACTTTCCAGTTTCCTATTGTCGTACTCTGTGGTTGGTGTCTTAGTGTATGCATGCACTGTTTACTTTGTGTTTTTACATCCCATCATTTAGGGCTTGGAGATGTGTGCGTGTGTGAAGGTACTTAGGCAAATGCCTCTAATTTTGGGATATGTCTACTCTGCGCTAGTCGTCAACCTCTACCCTATCAGATGCGGGCTTGGGGTAGTTACAGCACGGACCCCTCTAGGACGGGTTGTGACATTACTGTGCAAACATCAAGATTAGTAACGTATCAATAACACTATCAAATACATTTTTTTTCTACATGCATGACATCAAGAAAATGTGCGACATACAAACAATTCCAATATGGTAATTCAAAAAAATGATCTCTTCTTCCAATCTAATTTCGTAAGGTTTTTTTAAAATGGTTTACCGAAAACAGTGTCAATCTGTTTTACTTTATCGAACAGTTGATCATCCTTTATTGGAGACGGTGTTGTACCTTGTTCGATATTCCCATCGAATGTTGTCGTCCAGGATCGATATTTATGTCGTCGAGGTAAAAATTTCAAATGTCCGAAAAACACAGTTTTCGAGGAATGTTTCAACCGAACTGAGTATGTGCATTTTTCACAAATGGGACACCCCAACATTCATTTAATGTTATAGCCTGATAAATTTCTATAAGCAAGGAAGTCATTTATCGTCATGTACAACATGGCCCTCAATGTGAATTCTTCACAACTATGAGCATCATACATTGTAACACTCGTATCCCGCGTCAATTTAAGATCTTCGATCAATGGAACCAAATGAACATCAATATCATCATCGGGTTGTTTTAGTCCAAATATAAGCAGAGACAACATAATGTATTTGCGCTTCATGCATAACCATAGCGGCAAGTTATAATTTACCAACATGACGGGACATGTACTGTGAGTACTACTCTGTACACCAAAAGAATTTATTCCATCTATAGATGATGAAAGATGAAAGTTTCTCAACTCATTTCCAAATGTGGGATACTTGTAATCAATCTTCTTCCACAGAGTATAATCTATTGGATGATGTAGGTTCTCATCTTTACTTCTTGTATCTACATACCATGTCAATTGTCTCGCGGTTTTCTGACATCCATATAGTTTTCTAAATTGTGGAATGATAGGAAAGTACCATACAGATTTTGAAGAACTTGATTCATTTTTCTTGTATCGATCTGCACCACTTAGGGCATTTTATGAGTGATTCATGGTCCTTGAGAAACAATATGCAATCATTTGGACAAACATGTATTTTTTTAGAAATCATGCACATTGAACGTAGCATTCGTTTAACGTCATATGTTCGACATAGTAATTCATTTTCTTCGGGTAGCATATCATTCAGGAGACCAAGTAGTTCTGTAAAGCTGATGTCACTCCATCTGCTGCTAGCTTTCAAATTGTACAACTTCAATACAGCTGACAATGTTGGGTATTTAATACAACTGATATACAATGGTCTCTTGGCACAACTATTTAACTTCTCAAACAACTTTGGACAATCACGAAGGTCATCTTCAATTGTCATTGTCGTTTCTTCCATGCGATCTCTGTTATCATTTACACTGGTATTCATATCAAATGATTCATAAACCGTAGTGTCATCCCAATCGGTGTGCACGTACAGTTTTTTCCCATGTTTAGTCCAACATTTATAACTCTGATCTATCCCGTGACAAATCAAATGTTCTTCTAACTCTTCCGGACTAGTTTATCTTGAATAACAACGTAAACACGGACAAAGGATTTGAGAAGGGTCGTATGCATACTCTCTTGCAATCTTGATGAACTCTTTAACTCAATCTTCATACTCTTTTGTCAAATGATTAGCGTGCATCCATTTTCGATTCATATTCATCCTATTGGATTCATAAAATATTAATTTTGTATAATAAATAAATACACATAAGATATCCATTATCAAATGTGAAAGTTATAAACAATTCTAATAAGGGAAACTCAACATTTGATTGTTTCAAAGAATTTCAGTATGCTTTGAAGAAAATGAGTAATTGAATTTAAGAAAAGAATTAATCCTCTATGGTCGGTATTATCCTCTGAATTCATTCAAAGGTGAAAGTTATAGACAATTGTCATGCTCATCACCCCATCTCTCAAACATTTATCATTGCATTTTGTTGTTTGACACGCATCCTCCATAGCGACAAATTGCAATAATAACCATTATTTGACACACATCAAGTCTTTCTTAAATACCCTAAATAAATGAAAATATAATATAGGCAATTAAGGAGTGATAAGAAACCCAAATATGATAAACGAGAATAATAAACTCGCATTCAATCAATTAGAAGATATAGAAATGCATTGATAAAACATTGTAATAAATAAAGAGTTATTTCATATACATGAATGGTAATCAAAGATTCCTAGGAGTGGAACAAATACATGTAGACCTAATATGATGAATACTTAAAAATAATTTCTAATATATAGAATTTGATAACCTCCATTCTATTTTTTGGAACAAGTGGTGTAACAACCTAAGGAATTATTACATTTAATATTAATGTTAGATCAAATATTTGAAAACATCTAAAGACTCTTGGGATGTCATATCGTCACACTGATCCTTGAGATTCTAGAGAGGTCATCTAATACACATTGACCCATCCTTGAGATTCTAGGGAGATTCAAAAATAAGTTAGCATAAAACAATAATACACATCAACAAGATATATCACAAACAAGGGAGAAAAACACATCAACCCTTGCAGCATCTATCCCATACACACTAGCCTCTACCAAGACAGAATGACTCCTGTGAGGTCACATTTTCTAAGTGAATTATCCTTACTTCACTCAGAAATCTAAGCGGAATCACAAAATTAACAGATCTATAAAACATCACTCCCCATCTAAAGTCTACTACACAAATATGAAAATAACTAGTCAGTTTAATACGCCAGAAAGCAGTCTCATAGGCAACCCAACCACCATCATGGAAATTGATACATACAAAATTATATAGACGATGTAAAATGGGATGTGACTTCTACCATATGGTTAATTCCACTATTTATCCAACAAAAATAAATCATGATTCATCCACACTTTAAAATAAATAAAAGAGGATCTCACAAATCCCCTCACAGCTGCAATTGATAAGAAAGGAGATGCTCGTATGGCCTGGGAGCGAAGCTATGAAGGCTCACAGTATAGGTGTTTCACACTCTAAAAATTACAAGCATCAAAATGGACGATCACCACGACCAAATCTCCAAAATGGCCAACTCACCACACTCGCAGTTACAAAACAACCTCCACCACGGTCAGAACCATTGATGTTTTACACTCCAAGTTCCCCAGGAGAAAGTAGAGAAAGACTTACATTCAAGAGAAAGTAGAGGACTTACATTTGAACCTTGGATTTGTTCGACGAATAGTTTGAGCCTTAGATTTGAACCTTGGATTTGTCTGAGACTTGATTCGAGCTTCAATTCATCGAGGAGAAGCGCCAACAAAGGGTGGCTTCCGCGGAAAGCTTCGGATATCGCGACAAATTCACGACGAACCATGGATTTGTTCGACGAATAGTTTGAGCCTTATATTTGAACCTTGGATTTGTCTGAGACTTGATTCGAGCTTCAATTCACCGAGGAGGAGCGCCGACAGAGGGTGGCTTCCTCGGAAAGCTTCGGATATCGCGACAAATTCACGACTGGTTAGGGTTTTTTAAATAGATCGTGTTACTTTTATCAGCGCTTTTTTAGCGCTGATAAATCTATCTTTATCAGCACTAAAAAAACACTGATAAATATTTCTTTTATCAGCGCTTATTACTTAAGCGCTGATAAAGGATTTATAATTATAATTATAAAAATATTGTAAATATATATATACATATAATTATATATATATATATATATATTTAATAAATATATATAAATATAGTAAATATATTCTTTATTTAAATATATTTATTATAATTTTATAATTATTTATTTATAAGAATATAAATATTTTTTAAAAAATAATATTTATACCATTATATATATATATATATTTAATAAATATATATAAATATAAATATAGTAAATATATTTGTTATTTAAAAAAATTATTATAAATTTAATAATTATTTAATTATATATAATTATTTATTTATAATTATTTAAATATATATATAATTATTTATTTATACCAAAAAGATCTGAGCATGAGTTGGCAAAGTCAACCCACACCCAACAAATTTATTATAAAAGGATTAAAGCATAGCAAAGGAAGGAAAACAAGACTTGAAAACATTAAAAACGCCCACAAGGAAAACAAGAGATCAATTCCTATCACTCCCTCTTAAGGCCAAGTTCCTGGGATAACGACCTCTGTCTTTTGAGTGGTCGCTCGACGAGAGGCAGAGGTCTGTTCGGCGGCGGTTTGTGGTTTGCATGCAGCGGCTTCCTCTTCTGCGTGCGGCGTTGCGGTGGTCTGTTGCAGCGTTCGTGTACACCGATTGGGGGCGTTCGACAGCTTCCAGTGTTGTGGGGTGTTCGATGGCATGGTATGGGCTTTCAAGTGGTTTTGGTTGCGGTTTAAAGGCGTTGATGGCTTGATCGACAGTTGGTTTTTCTCTCATGTTTCCATCGCTGCTCGACCTTGTTCGTTGTCGCTATTGGGTTCTCTCATCCGATTCGACTTCCTTGACTTCCATCATCCCCGAATCTATGCAGATCTGGGTTCTCTGGTGCGGATCGGCGACTTCGGTGGCGGTTCGTTGCTTGGTTGATGATGTTGGTGGTGGTCTGATTGGGAGATGGTGAGCTTGATGGCGACGGCGATGAGTCTGTGTGGTGGCTTGTCACGAACCAGGCCGGGTCGCCATCCGAGCCGACGCCCGACCCGGTCCGCAACATGGCTCGAAGGGCGTTCCCGATCCCCACGGGCTGGCACAAGTGCCCGGGTATCAAAATAAACTTTGGGAACGATTTACCCGAGTGAACACATATAAAGCAACCAACCAAAGTAAACCAAACAGAAGTAAAGGTTACAGTCAAACATGCAATTAACCAAAAAGGTTTTTGGTTCACAAGTATTCAAAACCCAAATAACACCAAAACAAGATGACCAAAAACCAACCTAAGGACTGTCGCCCGGTGTGAAGACACCGCCTCTCAGCCACTACCAAAACGCCACGTAGATAGTCCTGCTAACAACCTGAACCACTGCTCCCAAAAGCTGGACCCTTACCTGTATCAGAAGTAAACAAGTCTACTTACACCCAAGGGTGTAAGTAGGGTGTGAGCAATCGCCCAGCAGGATATCACCAAGAAAAGATTCCACGCACAACTATCAAAAGACAAACCATTTGCAATGCTAAAATAAAGAGAGAAAGAAGTGCAAAAGAAATGGTTTTCATAAAATGATTTAAAAGAAAGGCAGTTCAAAAATAAACACATTAGGATGGCAGTTCAAGTGACATATCACGTATCATTATGCACACAAAGTAACTGGTGGCACCAAAGGATGGGAGAGGCCCTATGGGTACTAGAACTAGTGGGATCCTAGAACGTCGTGTCTCGGTGAAACGTGGCTTAGGCGGCCACGACCCTCAGATAACGTGGCTTAGAAGGCCACGACCCTCAGAACACGTGGCTTAGAAGGCCATAACCCTCAGATATCATATGTTTAGTTAGTGTTGCAATCGTCAAACCTGCCAGTGAAACCGGGTCGGGTCATCTCCGGAACACTAGCTCACTAGTCTCAGTCTCCCCACCTAATACCCCGGCTTC
The DNA here is from genome assembly GCA_963277665.1 of Viscum album. Lineage (NCBI taxonomy): Eukaryota > Viridiplantae > Streptophyta > Magnoliopsida > Santalales > Viscaceae > Viscum > Viscum album. The sequence continues at coordinate 790,405,159 of OY728156.1, read as the reverse complement.
CCTCCTTGTGCTCACCTAAAGATCAAAGTTCATATAACATGTCACATTATCACTTAGAGCCAAACGTGTCACTTGCACACTGATATCCTCTTTGAAAACCACACACACCTAAACTTCCTTTTTTTTCCTTTTAAAAAAAAAACTTAAACTACACTGCACGGTTTACACATAATAATAAACAGCCAAAGTGGGTTTCTGCAATAAAAATCGACTTGCACCACATAAATATACCACTGGCAAATTAGATGCACATTTAAAAAGTAATAAAAATTAATTTGTCAATATGGAAACTAATTAGCAGGGTGCTGAAAAATTAAACCAACACGCAAAAGATCGTCAGATGATAATTGAGTGCGGAATCACCTACCTCAAACAGGCGTGGAAAAAGACATGGCGCAAGACTCCAGTTGCGCCGCGGTTGCACCGTCTTGAGCCGTCAAACAGGTCCTAAAAACAGCAGATCGTACAACAGGCTCAATAACATTGTTAACATAATAATAATAATGATAATAATAATAACGCAAAAATAATAATAGTGAAAATAACAAAATAATAATAACAATAATAATATAATAATAACAATAATAATATAAATAATAATAATAATAATACAAATAATAATAATAATAATAATAATAACATAATAGAATAATAATAATAATATAATAATAATAGCAATAATAATATAATATAATAATAATAATAATAATAGCATACCCATAATATAACAATGATAATTTTATAATATAATAAAAATAATAATAGCATAACCATAATTTAATAATAATAATAACAATTTAATAATAATAACAATAATAATAATATAATAATAATATGATTATTATTGACATAATAATAATAACAGAATAATAATTATAGTAATAATGTAATAATTAACATATTAATAATAATAAAAGAAAACCTTAATATCTTATAAGTTAAAATAATAAAATGAAATAAGAAAATAAAATAAAAAGGAACAAACCGGCGAGGGGAGGCGTTGGCTGCAGCAGAGTGCCGCAGGGGCGGCCCGAGGCGGAACAGCGGAAGCGGGGAGGCGGCGCGACCTGGGGGAGCTGGGCGGAGGAAGGGAGGGAGAGTAGGCAGGGGCGCGCCGGCTGGACGGAGGAGGAAGGAGAGCGGCAGGGGCGCGTCGGCTGGACGGAGGAGGAAGGAGAGCGGCAGGGGGCGCGCCGGCTGGACGGAGGACTGCAGCAGGGTGCAGCAGGGGCGGCGGTCGGCGAGGGGTGCAGGAGCGGCGCAGCAGAGGAGGTAGCTGGTCCGGCGAGGGTGCAGGAGCGGCGCAGCAGAGGAGGTGGCTGGTCCGGCGAGGGTGCAGGAGTGATGTAGTAGGGGCGGGACGCGCGTTGAAGGGAGATGAGGAGAAGGGGGAGACCGGCGGGTGAGAAGAGAAGAAGAAGTAGAGGAAGAGAAGAAGAAGAAAAGGAGGAGGAGAAGAAAAGAAAAAAAAAGAGAGGAGGAGGAGGGGTGGCGCGCGGGGAAGAGAGGAGGAGAAATGGAGAAGGAGAGGTGAGGTGCGGCGAGGGAGGGTGCAGCGGGTAAGAGGGGAGAAAAAAGAGAGAAGGGGAAAACGTGGGGAGAAGGAAAGGGATAGAAAAAATAATAATAATAAATAAAAAGAAAAGAAAAAAATAGGAGGGGGTGGCGGCTATGGTTTTGGAGGGGGGAAGAGAGAGTTAAACAACTAATTAAAAATAAATTTAATTACATTAATAACATCCTAATAACAATAATAAGAATAATAGTAGTAATAATAGTACTAATAACATAATAATCAATAAAAATAATAATATTATTAGCAATAATAATAATAATAATAATAATAATAATACTAACATCATAATAAAAATAAAAATAATAATAATAATAATAATAGTAACAACAAAATCATAATAAAAATAAAAGTAATAATTATAATAACAATAACAATAAAATAATAATAATAATACTTTGAAACTAAATTAAATCGCCCGGCAAAAGGACGTTCGCGTAGCGAGTGCCGCATGTTAAAAAGGAAAAGTCGTGCGGCTACGCCCGTGCTCTGCCCATGCACCGAGCGGTGTAAAATTAATGCGCATTTATCAGCGCCGCGGCAAAGACCTCATTTCAGGTTCAGCCCGCACTCCAACCAAGCAATTAGATAAACCGGCAATTTAAACTCATGAAATAAAAATTTAAAATTAAAGTCGTACCTCTAAATGACGTCCGGGCGTGACATGGCTGGTGCACGGGTTTTGGCGTCGGTGATCTCTGGTGACTATTGTGGTGTTCCAGTGATTTGGTCGTCAGTGTTCTTCTGGTCAGCGGCAGTCAGGCTCGATTCTGGGATGCTGATGCGGCCATTGGGTCGTTGGTAATCCACTATTCTTTTGTGTATTCTGAAGGACTTTGGACTTCTGGGGTTGGTTGTTTGATGAGGGTGCAATTGCTGTTTTGAGCTTTGGATCTGGTTTCATTGCATTTGGTGCGGTATAGCTTCTTGCAGGTACTGCTAGGTGGGCGACCTCAAAAGAGGGATGGGTGTGCACCCATCCTCCGCCATCTCTTCTTCTCTTTAGACGGATGGGTTCTCTAACTTGAATCTGCTCAGTGGATTTAGTCTTGATTTGTGTTGCATCAAGTTGACTTGTTGTGATTTTTTCACAAGCTTCGTCGGGTGGGTGGCTCGAAAGAGAGATAGGTGTGCTGGCACCTATCGTTCGGTCCTTCCTTCACTTTTCTATGTTAGAGGGGTTCTCTGCCTTTTTGTGCGGCCAGCACGGTACAATTTTTGGCAGAGGGTGACGCTTATCATTGACTGACTCCACTGTTGCAGTTTCCGTTAAGGGGGGCGATGACATCTTATCCTTCGCTTATCATGATATTTATCTCTTTTTGAATGCACTGGTCATTCTCCTTCATGTTTGTTTTTATTGGCATTTTTTCATGGTGCTTGTAATGGGTTCCCTCTTACCCCATTTGTCAAAAGAGGATCTTCTATTTTTTGTTTAAAAAAGGGGGCTTGACCCTCAACCCATTTAAAAAAACTTTTGGACCATCAAATAATCCATATGTCCAAAAACATCTGGTTCCATTTTGTCGAAGGTGACTTCGAGCTGTAAATCAAATCATTTCACCATTTCATCTGTGAGGCCCTGAGGATACCTCTCACCCTCATAATCAACCGGGGGAGTCTTGACATTTTTTGCTCTTGGTACTTCACATTCCAAGAGCGAAGCCTTTCCAAAAGACTCATAAGTAGAAATCATGAGCTCGAAAAATTGAGATGGGTATGACCACTGTCTACCACCCCTTTCCTGACTTATAACATCCATGCTACAGTCCTTGGAAGAAGATCTTACCTCGACAATATCCTGAGAGGCCTGCACAGGAGGCTGGCTGCCTCCAATCTTCCTGTCATCATCCATGTGAGCAGACTGCTTGTTATCAACCCTGCCAACACTAGCAGTTGGGCATGCTCAGATGCATCAGAAGGCCTAGGTTTTCTGGGCAGGACCATTTCAAAGTCCTCGTCATCCACAACTTTCTTGCCTTTGGCCAGGTGCATGTCCGCTTCTTTACCATGAGTTGTTTGCTCATCCCTTGCGGCACCTTCAACTCTGATCAAGACACCAGAAACTCCAGAATCTTGCCCTAGCTAATGTGTAGCCTGCACAACGTTAGAAGTAGCATGTCCACCTCTGCTAGCAGAGCCACCAGATGGTGCAGGATCACCAGATGTCGCTAGCCACATCACCAGATGGTGCAGGATCATCTCCCCACCTTGCTTAGTTGACTGAGCAGCCATCGGAGGCTTGAACTTACATTGTTCAAGCACATGCCCAAATTTCCTGCAATTAGCACAGCGATGGCCTTTATGACATTTATCAGTGGTATGTCCAATGTTATTGCACTTCTGACAGAAATCAGGCATTTTTTCAGCTTCAATATGCAATTCAAATTTATAGTCAACATCCACTAGCATTACAGTGTTAGTGAAAATCGAGCTCATATCGATCTCCATGAGAATTCGAGCAAAATGCCCAAACCTTGCATGTTCTGTTTCCTTGTCAAGTTTAATTGGGATCCCAACCGCAGACGCCACATCCCATAGAATTTGAGGGTGCCATAGATACCAGCTAAGGCCAAAGACCTGAATCCAAACTTGGGTGATCGAATTGCCAACATTCGCTGGATTAAAGTGAGGGTCCCGGTCTTGAATCCTTAGAATTCCAGATTTGAGAGGGACCTCATGCTTTAACCTTCATATCGATCAATGAAAAAATAATATGAAAGGAACTCTTACCGATCGATGCAATTTTCCATCCACCAAAGCCTCAATATTCCAGAAGACGGCTTCGCAGACTCTCAATCTTCCATAGATTAGACCCTTGTTGGACCACCAGCCGAGCGATAATCGAATGTTTACATTCAGCAATACATTGCGAAATAATCGAATGATTCGCTTCAACGAAGGCAAGCGATGTTGGGTACCGGGACTACGCAGCGGAAGCCGGTGGGCCGGGATTTTAATATTTTTCTGCTTCACCGGAGTGACATAACCCTGTCAACTCCGGTGATCTTGTCCCGGCTCGATCCGAGGATCTCGCAAGGTTCTTAAGAAGCACAAAAATTAAACTTGAACATTAACCTTGTTCAGAATTGACGTGCAGGACGCCGACAATCGTTGCTCGAAGACTCCGACATCAAAGCCCTCTAGATCGTCCACACACGCCTCGCGAATCTGCTCGTGCGCCGTTCGTCAAGACCCGGGTGCTAGCGCGGATCTTCGACGCACACTTCGACGCAGCGGTGATCACCACAAACTAGCATCTTCGATCCGTGAAGGCGGAACTTGAAAACTTGCTAGTTTGAGAGAGTCTCTCTCTAGAACTCAGGAGGAGAGAGAGGCTCTCAATTCCAACGGATGAATAGTCCCCAGGGGAGAGTCTCTCTCTTACTATATATAGGGAATATCTAAAATACGCGGTAAGGGTTCCCGACCCCCGTGTATTAAACATTCACTATATATATATTATAAATAATTATTTATGACAAATTAAATTATGCCATAAATAATATTTATTATTTATCACTGAACTGCAATATATATATATATATATATATTACGTGATAAACATGAGTCTAACTCGACTCGCACCTCCTGATAATATTAAACAAACCCAAGATATAAATATCTGTCCGATTAATATTTATCTATGTATTTATCGCTTGTAAATACATGTTATAAATAAATTCAACGAATTATTCCAAACTTGAATAATAAAAGAATTTATTTATTACTTGGTGATCCATAGGACTTGGATAATACCCGGACCCCATGGTGGCGCCCACCAAGTCCTATAATCCTATTCATCAGAATATGGCAGATTCTCAAAGTGTTGTTGTGTGTGACCCTCTAGGCCCTTATCTCAATAGCAGTGAATAATATCACCGACCTAGAGCGGGGTCTAGCAACTCATCGAGGCCCCTATAGAGATAAGGCAAAGTCAAAGCAACGACTGTCTTCCTACGAACACGGTTCGTGTAATCTAATCTCTTCGTCATCGATATCTCAATAAAGCAGAATGCATACTTAGTGTCATCATTCTTTATTTGCTTTATTTTGTTTGTTGATTTGTCCGGACGGTCTTACCTTCCACTACCATGGTCATGGATTTAATGAAGGTGCAATCATCCTAATCAACCAGGCCTGAGATATCTCTTCCTAAACTCGGAAGCGACAAATCCTTTCTCGATCATTCAATCAATGTCATGTCATTAATGACGTACCCGATATAAACTACCTCACCACGACTTGTCGCCATGGTTTTCGCCTTATATCAAATGTACGTAATTAAATGACATTCATTGATAATGATCTCAAGTCAGGAGACCATTACACATGTCCGTAGATAGGAACGACCAATGACACCAGAAACATGTGGTGTTCCTATTAAGCGGGTCTGTCCTCATGATCTCGATAGCTAGAGATCATCAAGTGTGAACTTCATGAGATGAAGTCTCAATGCTTATGAGCCCCCAGCACCTGATGGTCACACATCATCTGTTTCCTTTCAGAATAATGTAACTGGACCATAGAACGTTACTTTAAGATTACTGTCATGGCATCTCAGGGTTCTCATTATAGCCTGGGACCTGCTATAACCATTTGATGCGACGGGTAATCTAAGGACATTGCCATTAATAAAATGGATGCAGAAGTATCTACACTATCATGGAAAGATAAACACATGTATAATAACAAACTGAATACATGTAACAGTAATCAAAGTACAAAACAAGTTGGGTCTAGGGCACCCACTTTCAACACTCCCACTTGCACTAGAGCCAACTGCTAACAGGTTTCAATCCGCTAGCTCTCACATGTGAATCATGTTTCTGCTGAGAAATGGCTTTAGTTAGGGGGTCTTCCACGTTGTCCTATGTGGCTACTCTGCTAACTGTCACTTCACCTCTTTGAGTAAAATCCCTCAAGAGATGAAACTTCCAAAGAATATGTTTTGTCCTCTGGTGAGACCTAGGCTCCTTGGCAAGCACCACTGCAGCAGTATTATCACAATATAACGGAACAGGGTCTGCACTGCTAGGTACCACACCAATGTCTGAGATAAAGCTACGTATCCAGACTGCTTCCTTTGCTGCATCGGAAGCTGCAATATATTCGGACTCTGCTGTAGAATCAGCAACCACAGCTTGCTTTGAGCTTCTCCAGCTCACTGCACCACCATTCAGGCAAAAGATGTAGCCTGACTGCGATTTCATATTATCATGATCTGTCTGAAAACTAGCATCAGTGTATCCCCTCACAACTAGTTCCTCATCTCCTCCATACACCAGGAACATATCCTTGGTACGCCTCAAGTTCTTAAGGATAGTTTTAACAGCTGTCCAGTGCAGCTCTCCTAGATTGGCTTGATATCTACCCACCATGTTTAAAGCAAAGGCAACATCAAACCTAGTACATAGCATGACATACATGATAGAACCCACTGCCGAAGCATAAGGGACTCTACTCATTCTTTCAATCTCTTATTGTGTTTGTGGACACATTTTCTTGGAGAGATTTACACCATGTGACATAGGTATCAATCCTCTCTTGGATTGTTCCATATTTGTACCTTTTGAGTACCTTGTCAATATATGTACTTTGACTTAGGCCAAGCATCCTTTGAGATCTATCTCGATAGATCTTGACCCCTAGAATGTAGGTTGTTTCACCTAAATCTTTCATGGAGAAGCTTTCATTTAACCAAGTCTTAACTGATTGTAAGACTTGCACCTCATTTCCCATGATTAATATGTCGTCAACATATAAAACTAGGAAAACGATAGCATTCCCTTCAACCTTTTTATAGACACAAGGCTCGCTTTCATTTTTGACAAAACCAAAATCTCTTATGGCCTCATCAAAGCGTACATTCCATGATCTTGATGTCTGCTTCAAACCACAAATGGATCTCTGCAACTTGCATACTTTATTAGCGTTCTTTGACTTAACAAACCCTTCGGGTTGAGTCATATAGACGTCTTCAACCAACTTCCCATTTAGAAAAGCAGTTTTGACATCCATTTGCCAAATTTCATAATCATGAAAGGCTGCTATTGCAAGCAATATTCTGATGGATTTAAGCATTGCCACTGGTGAGAAGGCTTCATCATAGTCAATGCCTTGACATTGTCTGAAACCCTTTGCAACCAGTCTTGCTTTAAAGGTATTAACCTTACCATCCATGTCCAGCTTCTTCTTGAATACCCATTTACATCCAATGGGCTTTACATCAGCTGGAGGGTCTACCAAAATCCAAACTTGATTTTGGTACATGGACTCCATCTCAGAATTCATGGCTTCTTGCCATGTAGCAGCTTCTTTGCCTTTTACTGCTTCCTTGTAGGTCAGAGGTTCATCATCCTCAAGGATCATTGTGTCACCTGACTCGGTGACGAGAAAACCACAATGCTCTGGTTCTCTAACCTCTCGCGTAGACCTACGCAGTATCTGTGTCTCAGGAACAATTTCTTCTTCCACTTGCTCTTGTGGAGATTGTTCCTCTACCAACTCTTGTGCATCTGGAGCATTAACTTCATCGAAGTCAATCTTGCTCTCACTATTTCCAGTAGAAATGTGATCCCTTTCTAGAAATGTGGCGTATCTTGCCACAATGACTTTTCTATCTAAAGGGTTATATAGGTAGTATCCTCTAGTTTCCTTAGAGTAACCTATAAAGATGCACTTAGTGCTTCTGGATGCTAATTTGTCACTTGGTAAAGTCTTGACAAAAGCCTCGCACCCCCACACACGCATGTGTGTCAGATTGGGTTTCTTTCCATACCATAACTGATATGGAATCACATCTGCATCTTTAGTTGGTACTCGATTAATGGTATATGCTGTTGTCTGCAAGGCGTATCCCCAAAAGGATAATGGAAGAGTTGTATGACTCATCATTGATCTGACCATGTCAAGCAAGGTCTTATTCCTCCTTTCACTAACACCATTCCATTGTGGTGTATAAGGAGGAGTGAGTTGGGATACTATCCCACACTCCTTCAAGTGATCAATGAAAGTTTGGTTAAGATATTCCCCGCCTCGGTCTGAGCGAAGTGCTTTTATCTTCTTACCAAGTTGGTTTTCTACTTCATTTTGGTATTCCTTAAAGAAACGAAAGGAATCTGACTTATACCGCATTAAGTAGATATAGCCATACCTACTATAATCATCGGTAAAAGTAATGAAGTATAGAAAACCACCCCTTGCCTCTACTGGAAATGGACCACATACATCAGTATGTATTAATTCCAGCACTGCATTGGCTCTTTCTCCCTTTCCTGAGAAAGGTGCTTTGGTCATCTTTCCTTGTAAACAAGCTTGACATACATCTAAGGGTTCTAACTGTACCGTGTCTAGATACCCTTCTTGATATAATCTTCGTAATCGCTTCTCGTTTACATGACCAAGCCTGAAGTGTCATAGGTGGGTGTTATTTGAGTCATGTTGGCTGTTTTTGTCATTGATTGCCATTACTGAGTTTTCTAGTTCTAGTATATATAAATCATTGTTAAGATGTGTCATACCATAACATATGTTATCCCTATAAAAGAGAACTTTTATTTCCAAACTTGAAATAAAAACCCATAGTGTCTAAACATGACACAGAGATAATGTTTCTGGTAACATACGGTACATAATAGCAATTGTTTAAAACAAGAACCAAACCAGTTGGTAAAGTCAAGTGATAGTCTCCCACTACCAAGGCCGCCAGACTTGCACCATTTGCAACTCGGAGATCCACTTGACCTTTTGCAATCTTCTTAAACCTACTTGGTTCTTGTATATGAATACAAATGTGTGAGCCACATGCCGTATCCAATACCCAACTTGTAGATAAAGATAGATTGCATTCAATGACAAAAATACCTGAAGCAGAAGCGTCAGCTTGCTTCTTCTTCCCAACTCTGCAATTCTTCTTCCAGTGGTCTTTCTTGCCACATCCAAAGCAGACAGCTTCCTGCTCATTACTTTGTCTCTGAATCTTTGGCTCCTTGGCAGGATGATGCATCGATGTCTTTGGCCTTGACTTGGCCTTAGACCCCTTTGTCTTGCCCTTGTTTTTCTTGTTCACCATAAGGACAGATGAATTGGTGTTTTTCATGTCCTTATCAGCTTGGCGAACTAAAGCCAAAAGATCCGGGAGCGACTTTCTCATATCATTCATATTATAATTGACAATGAAAGTCGAGAAGCTTGACGGTAAAGAGGCAAGAATGAGATTCACTGCTAGTTCTTAGTTCAGTTTGAACCCAAGGGCTTCAAGCCTCTCAATATACCCAATCATCTTGAGTACGTGAGGACCGGCTTGGTGCCCTTCTGCTAGCCTGCACTTATAAAGCGCACTTGAGATCTCATACCTTTCTTGCTTAGCCCTCTCCTCATATAGTTCTTAAAGATGTGAAAGCATCTTGTAGGCGTCCTCTTCCTCATGCATTTTTTGCAATTGGCTGGACATGGATGACAACATGATGCATTGTACATCAAGCGCATCGTCTACATGCTTTTTCCACTTATCTTTTTCCGTCTTGCTTGCTCCCTGAGGAGGCTCAGCAAGAATTTGGGATTCCAGCACATATAACTTCCTTTCTTGGCGTAGTACTATGCACAAGCGTCTGTACCACTCCTGGAAGTTATTGCCGGTCAGGATATTTTCTTTATCCAAGATCGATCGCAGTGATAAAGTACTTGTGGTATTGGTGATTGTCATTTTGAATCTACATCAGATAAACATTTACCAGTTAGTACTTCGTCTTGATTACCTTTTGACATTTTATGATTAATAAATTATTATATCATTTAATGTCTCCCACTATTTTAACGAACCTTAACAGCCCTCACTATTAGATTCGGAATACTCTATCGCTTAAGCATTCTAGTGGCAAGGATCCTCGAAACCTCCCTCGTAGTCTACAAGCTAGGGCTACGACACTACTTGGAGGGTTTCAAGGTAGGCGTTATGCTGGCCAACCACTTGTTCTTGTGGTTTTTTGTGTAGTTGAGTAAAGTCCCAGCTTTTGGAATCTGAACTTGATTCCCTCAACCTCTTGCCTCTAAAGTGATAGCAAGTTAGCTAAGGTTGATCTTTGACTACTCACTTTAGTTAAGTCGACCCATTTCTTACATGGAAACACCCCGGTAGTAAGAGGCACTCTCAACTGAGGCTGATGAGCACCCAAACAGTCGGTTTTGTTTAGATGTGAGAAATGGAAGGCATTTTGGACTTAATATATCTTTGAGGGATTTTTAATATTAATTGATGAATATAATCCTTTTCTATTTATTATGTTCAAACTGGGTTGTCGCACATTCAATAGAATATTTTATTCGTCACGACTTTATGCATTTTATCTTGTTTACTATCCTATGTGATCATGCAATAATCATGCAGACGCATAAAATAATAAACTGTGCATAAAGTAAATCATGCATTCCGATTGGTCTTGAGCATTCTATAATGATTGATCGATAACTGATCAATCATCGCCTAGGGGCATCCATACCTGAGTCGATACATGACTCGTGTCGCTGCTGGCCCAGTGCAAAGCGTCCAACTCCTGTCTGGACTACCGCCTCATCTTGGCGGGGTCTGCCTCTTGGATCGTCACCGAATAAATACAAATATACTCGCACACAGGCGAGGGGGTCTGGGGTACAAAATACAAGTGGTGCAATGGACACGCAGGCCCTTATGCATATTTGAATTAAAAGATGATTCGCAGACCGTCATTTATCTAATTAAATATTACAATCATCGCACGCATTGAATAAATAATTAAATAAATAAATACATATCACACATACACAGGTCGGTCAATAGCTCAAGACCAGACGGGGTAAAAGCGCAATAAAATTAAATTGCAATAAATTTAAATTATGCGAGGGTGTTCTAATAAATTAAATGAATTTGATTAAATTGAAATAATTTATTTTTATCGGTTCCCTTTGTTTAATTTAATTTCAATTCCAAAAATTAAATTAAATTAAACATTAATTTAATTCTTAAACTTAAATTAAATTAATATTTCGGATTAAAAGAATTTAAACCCCTAAATTAATTCCAATTAATTTAATTCAAAAAAACTAAATTAATTAAAATTAATTCAGTGCAGGAGCCGGAGAGGAGTTCGGCGGGACTGTGTACCGCCGCGGGATGTCGTCCTGGAACCGCGACGTGATCGCGGCGTGACCGCGACGTGACCGCGGCGTGACAGTGGCATGACCGCGGTGTCCAACACTTCCCGCGACGGCTGCATCTCCCGACAGCCCGCTGCTCCAGTGAGCCGGCGAAGTTGCTGTCCAGTCTGGCGCGGGCTCGGGTCGGCTGGACGGAACCGGTCCGGCGCGGAGGAGGAGCCCGGCGAGGGCTCGGGGTGGCCGGAGGGTGCCGGTCCGGCGAGGCCCAGAAGAGGAGGTCGGCGAGGGTCCAGGGCGGCCGGACGGAGCCGGTCCGGCGCGGCCCGAAGGAGGAGGCCGAAGAGGGTCCGGGGCGGCCGGCGCGCGGGGAGGAGGCCGGCGCGGGGCTCGGAGGCCGGTGCGGCGCAGCAGGCCGGTCCGACGGAGAAGGTTCGGCGCAGGCCAAGGCCGGCGCGGGTGTAAGGCGGCCGGTCGGAGGGAGCTCGGGGCGGAGAGGAGGAGGCCGGCGCGAGGGGAGGAGGCCGGCGCGAGGTGGGTGGCCGGCCGGCAGCGGCGCGGCGTGGAGCTGGACCGGCGGAGGGGGAAGGCTAGGGTTTGCCCCTCCCTCCCATGCGCCGCGTGAGGAGACCCCAAAGGAGTCTCCCTTCCCTCTTTTTTTTTATTTTTTTTTATTATTTTTTGTCCTATAGACAAAAATTGTCCAGCCCCTTTTTTTTTAAAAAAAAACAAAAGGAGAAGACCCCATTTTGGGGTCTTTTCTTCTCACCTTTTTTTTTAATTAAAAGGAGGAAGACCCCCATTTGGGGTCTTGGTCTTCTTCCTTATATATATTTTATTATTATAAAATTATAATAAAATATTTATTATAAACATAATAAAATTTTATTATTAAATTTTATAATTAAAAATATTTTTGATGTTAATTCTCAATTTGAGATAAACATCAAATGAACCGAAAACTTGCGACGTCGATCCGATAAAATTTTCAAATGATCGTATCTTGATCATTCGAAATCGAAACGACGCGCGGTCGAATCCGAATGAACCGTTTTAACACCCCGCAATTAAATTTAATGCATTTTAATGTTTTTGACTCAGAAAAAACCTTGCGTCGCTCTGATACCATTGTTGGGTACCGGGACTACGTAGCGGAGCCAGTGGGCCGGGATTTTAATATTTTTCTGCTTCACCGGAGTGACATAACCCTGTCAACTCCGGTGATCTTGTCCCGGCTTGGTCCGAGGATCTCGCAAGGTTCTTAAGGAGCACAAAAATTAAACTTGAACATTTACCTTGTTCAGAATTGACGTGCAGAACCCCGGTGATCGTTGTTCGAAGACTCCGACGTCGAAGCCCTCTAGATCGTCCACACACGCCTCGCGAATCTGCTCGCGCGCCGGTCGTCAAGACCCGAGTGCTAGCGCGGATCTTCGACGCACACTTCAACGCAGCGGTGATCATCACAAACTAGCGTCTCCGATCCGTGAAGGCGGAACTTGAAGAACTTGCTAGTTTGAGAGAGTCTCTCTCTAGAACTCAGGAGGAGAGAGAGGCTCTCAATTCCAACGGATGAATAGTCCCCAGGGGAGAGCCTCTCTCTTACTATATATAGGGAATATCTAAAATACGCAGTAAGGGTTCCCCACCCCCGTGTATTAAACATTCACTATATATATATTATAAATAATTATTTATGACAAATTAAATTATGCCATAAATAATATTTATTATTTATCACTGAACTGCAATATATATATATATATATATATATATATATATATATTACGTGATAAACATGAGTCTAACTCGACTCGCACCTCCTGATAATATTAAACGAACCCAAGATATAAATATCTGTCCGATTAATATTTATCTATGTATTTACTTAATCGCTCGTAAATACATATTATAAATAAATTCAACGAATTATTCCAAACTTGAATAATAAAAGAATTTATTTATTACTTGGTGATCCATAGGACTTGGATAATACCCGAACCCCGTGGTGGGGCCCACCAAGTCCTATAATCCTATTCATCATAATAGGGCAGATTCTCAAAGCGCTGTCGTGTGTGACCCTCTAGGCCCTTATCTCAATAGCAGTGAATAATATCACCGACCTAGAGCGGGGTCTAGCAACTCATCGAGGCCCCTATAGAGATAAGGCAAAGTCAAAGCAACGACTGCCTTCCTACGAACACGGTTCGTGTAATCTAATCTCTTCGTCATCGATATCTCAATAAAGCAGAATGCATACTTAGTGTCATCATTCTTTATTTGCTTTATTTTGTTTGTTGATTTGTCCGGACGGTCTTACCTTCCACTACCATGGCCATGGATTTAATGAAGGTGCAACCATCCTAATCAACCAGGCCCAAGATATCTCTTCATAAACTCGGAAGCGACAAATCTTTTCTCGATCATTCAATCAATGTCATGCCATTAATGACGTACCGATATAAACTAGCTCACCACGACTTGTCGCCATGGTTTTCGCCTTATATCAAATGTACATAATTAAATGACATTCATTGATAATGATCTCAAGTCAGGAGACCATTACACATGTCTGTAGATAGGAACGACCAATGACACCAGAAACATGCGGTGTTCCTATTAAGCGGGTCTGTCCTCATAATCTCGATAGCTAGAGATCATCAAGTGCAAACTTCATGAGATGAAGTCTCAATGCTTATGAGCCCCCAGCACCTGATGGTCACACATCATTTGTTTCCTTTCAGAATGATGTAACTGGACCATAGGACGTTACTTTAAGATTACTGTCATGGCATCTCAGGGTTCTCATTATAGTCTGGGACCTGCTATAACCATTTGATGCGACAGGTAATCTAAGGACATTGTCATTAATAAAATGGATGCAGAAGTATCTACACTATCATGGCAAGATAAACACATGTATAATAACAAACTGAATACATGTAACAGTAATCAAAGTACAAAACAAGTTGGGTCTAAGGCACCCACTTTCAACAAGCAAGCCATTCTTCGTGATCCTTCCTGAGGAAGAGGACCTAAGACAGAAATCATCAAAGAACCTGGTTGATGATCGACAACCCCGCTTCAGACAATCATGTCGAATCAATATCGAGATGCTCTCCGTAATTTCATCACGGCAAGCATTATCTTGTCCGTTCGGATCTGGAATCCCCTGCCTCGAATCATCGGTACATGGGGTATCACAAAAACCCTTATTTGAAGCATCCCCCTCCGAGTCAACAGACACAGGCCTTGGAACTAGAGCCACATTCACCAAAGGGATTGTAGCTGCAACGACAACCCTAGATCCAGTCACATCTCTGAAATCCCCTGCCTCAAATCATCGGTACATGGGGTATCACGAAAACCCTTATTTGAAGCATCCCCCTCCGGGTCAACAGACACAGGCCTTGGAACGAGAGCCACATTCGCCAAAGGGACTGCAGCTGCAACGACAACCCCAGATCCAGTTGCATCTCTAAAGGGGACCCCAGCCCCTAAATCTGGGTGTCGTGAGGGATCATTTGAGGGGGAAGCATGACTTCCCGCCACGATCTGCGGGAAGGAACATCCCTTCCTTACGTTGGCAACCCTAGGTGGTATACCCGAAACACCGGCAGGGGTCTGAGATTTGAGGCCCACATCACCATCTGTGTCACCACAAATCGAGATCTTCAAACGCCCTACTTCCTTCGAGGTCGTAGCAACATCTTCAACCCTCGAGAGATCTGCCATCGATACTAAAGAACCCTAAATCGCCCTATTGTCGCCATGGGGTCGACCAAGCGTTGCGTCCTCCATCTCCCCCAATGTCGTTATTTATTTATAATTATATAAATACTTTTAAAAAATAATATTTATTTATTTATAATTATAAATATATAAATGTATAGATATAATAAATGTACATCTATAAATATATTTATTTATAAATATTTTTTTACAAATATATTTTTAACATTATTAATGAATATTTAATCTTAAGTGCATGCATGTTAAAAATGAGTGAAATTGGATGAATTAAAAATAAGTACGCTTTGAAAAAACGAATAAGTTTTGTGTGTGTGTTGTATATAAAAATGCATTAATTGTGTATATGTAAAATCAATATAACACACATTTGATCTGTGTTAAATTGAAAAATCAAACGACATACAATTATGTCCATTACTCTATGCGTAAAGCAATATTTTGTATTATATAAATCATATTTATATACATTCATATATATCTATATATTTAATATATATACTATTTATTAACATTATCAATAATTATCTAATTAATAAAATGTTTAATATTTTTCTCAATTTACTTATTTTTAATTTTTATTTGTTTAATTCTCATTCTGCATATATCTATATATTTAATATATACTATTTATTAATATTTATAATTTATATATAGTATAATCAATTCATCCATTTAATTCATAAAATTTTTAATATTTTTTTTAACTCATTTTTTATTATTTATTTATTTATTTATTTCGTTTTATTCAGACCTTTATCGGCGCTAATAAAGCGCTGATAAAGGATCCCTTTATGAGCGCTAAAAATAAAGCGCTGATAAAATGTACAATTTATCAGTGCTAAAAATAAAGCGCTGATAAAGGTATCCTTTATCAACGCTAAAAAAACGCTGATAAACGACACCATTTATCAACGCTTTCTTTAGCATTGATAAATGTTCCTTTTTTCAGCGCTTTTGTATAGCGCTGATAAAGGTCGACGCTGTTAAAGACCTTTTTTGTAATAGTGGTGTCTTATACAGACAACGGACAGGTCGGCGACGATTACAGAGGAGCTTAGAGATACTTGGTGCATTAGACCGCGTATGGTGGTCGGGGCTTGGAGATTCGAAGATGGACTCTCTTAGCATTTACTTTTCCAGTTTTGTTAGGTTGGGACATCTTTCTGGTTGGGTGTGTATTTGGCCCCTTTACTTTTCAGTTTACACTATCGTACTCTTGTACACCCTAGATGTTTTTCATGCATGGTTTATACTCTAGTTGTTGCGACTTATTATTATTCCTCTACACTTTTTCATTGAGATGGCCAGGTGTGTGTGTGTACAAGTAGATTAGGCAAAGGCCTCTCATAGTAGTTATACCTTTCGACGCTTGTCACCACCCCCTGGCCTATGGAGACGGTCTTGGGGCGATTGCGGCTCGAGCCCCATTGGATTGGGCTATGACAAGAAAAAGAACGGAGTCGCTTTTTCTTCAACATCTACAGTTACAACAAAGAAAGGTAAATCTAGTGAGAAGGTTCCTAAATCTTCAAACTCCAACAAGAAAGTGGAAGTTGAATCTGATTCTAGCTCCTCTGAGGAAAGTGAGAATGAGCTTGCACAACTTACAAAAAAGGATGAACAAAATTGTTGGGAAGAAATATTTTCATTATAAGTATAATAAAAGTCAGAAAAAAAAGTGATAAGAAAGATTCTTCTGAAATGATTTGTTACAAGTGTAAGAAACCTGGACATATAAGGCCAGATTGTCTGAGGTTAAAGAAGAAAGATAAAAGCTCAAGGAAGTTCTATATGAACAAGGGTAAGAAAAGTTTAAAAGCATCGAATGCATGGAGTGTCAGTGGTGGTGATTCCTCTTCAGAAGGTTCTTTAGATAATGGTAGTGAATGTCAGAAAGTTGTAGGTTCCTATGATGGAATTCCAAAGACCAATCAATGTTTCATGGCGAAGGTATCTGTTGAATCTCTTACCAATTTCACTTTAAACACTAACTATCATGATTCTTCTAATAATTAATATAATTCTACTTCTGAAGAAGAAGAAAAAGTTATGACATCTGATGATGAGGATGATGTACCAAGTTTTGAAGAAGTAACTAGATATGTTACTTTGCTGGAAAAACAAAAAAATTAAGTTATGAAAGACTATGAAAATGCTAAAGTAGATCTTGCTAAAGAAAATTCTAGAATTTGAAAGCCTGCTTCAGAGATTTCTAATCCTTATACGAAGTTGAATAAAAAAATTAATTCTACTTCAACTCAAGATGATAAGAATCTAGTTTTAAAACTAAATTCTGAGATATGCAGTCCAAAAAAACTTTTATCAAATTTTACTTCTGGGAATCAAATTTTTGAAAATCTTTACAGACAGTTCAAACCACATCGAAATACCTATGGGATACATTTTACTTCACCAAAACCACATTTTCAATCTAATTACTTTATTCTAAAAAGTGCACCCTTTGTGCAAAGTATCAAAGAGGTGGACATTGGGAAAATCAATGTTTAAGGTTCTTTTTGCTAATAAGTTTGGACTCAAGCAAGCCTGGGTACCAAAATCTTAGTGTTTTCTATTTCAGGGAGAAAGGTTGAGTGTCAATAGCTAAAACATATGGTGCATGGATAGTGGTTGTTCCAAACATATGACTGACAACAAAAAGTTCTTCCAAAAAATTATTAAGATGAAGGGTAGAAAAGTAACTTTCAGATATAATGATCAAAGGCAAAGTTGATATCTTAGAAAATTCAAGCTCTCTCAAACAACTTGTTGAGACGGTTATCCAAAATGAAGCAGAGTTCAAAGACTTCAACGGAAAGTCTAAAGTGGAGTTCAGAAAGCTAAAAAGTGTTATTAAGTGGATGTCTGATACTGAAGGGGGTATCAAATTCTTTGATGATCAAGTCAATGGCATTAAAAGGGCAACGAAAACAGTTTCGAAGTATACAGATAACATCAACATCAAAATTCGAGAGAGCACAAGGGCGATTGATGATCTCAAATCTCTTAGTATGCAGCAAAAGGAAGAGCTTCCTAAACACAATAAGAAGATCAAAGTTCTTGAAGAGAAAGTTGGAAAGCTTCAGTTTGTTGCAGAAGAATCTGAAAAGAACTGGGATAATCTCAGGAAAATGAAGGCTATCGTAAAGAAATTATCAAAGAAAGAATGATTATTTTCTTGAACTCTTAGAAGTTGTTGTGTTAATCAAACTTAAACTCACTAGATGGATGTTATTGAATGTTGGTTCTTTCTTATATTTCTTAATGGATATTATAATATCTTATTTTCATAACTTTTGTTTGTCAATAATGGTTTTTCTAACATTTTAGGGAATCATTTTTACCTATCTCTTTCCCTTAAGTTCCTTTTCAAAAATCACAAAGGGGGAGAAAGGGAGCAAGTAATGGCACTTGAAAGACCACTTGTTTCTAACGTTTATACTTCCCAAGTTAATAAGTTGTTTTGTAGGAAACTATACAGTTTTACCGGATAGAGAATCCCAGTTCTATCGGACGAATACTCGTACGAAGTATATTGGATGGACATGTACAATGTACATTTGATGGATGGAAGGTTTACAAAGTCCATCTGATGAAGTACTATGAAGTCCATCAGACAAAGTAATACAGAGTCTATCGGAATGACTTCATCGAACGAAGACCTATAAGTCTACCAAATGAACTTTTATTCAAGCCTACTGGACGAAGAACTTTATACAATTTATCGTAAAAAGTTTTATTATTCTACCAAATAGAACATTGTAAGCATTATAGTGGCGCAAACCATAACGATCATCGGACGAAGATGATGTGCTGAAGGCATTATTTATTAAGTTGTTTTCTTAGCGTGCTTCCTAGTAAACTTTAGAGACTTTTTTCTTAAGGCGTTGTTTGTGAGGTTGTCACTGTAAATTCCTTAAGATTTCTCGCTTGTATTTGTTGCCTTTCCAATATGGGGGGTCAAGGGCTCTTGAGGCTAGAGAGACCAAAGATATTCTGATTGGTCTGATCAAGGGTTCCCAAGGTTAGAGAAACAGAGCTTTGTCTAATCGTTCTGATCGAGCACTTCCAAGGCTAGGAAGACAGATCTTATGATATGGTTAATATCGTGGATACCATAAGCCAGGTTACAGACTTCCTTAACACTTGAGGTTAAAGTGTGGAACTTAGGAAAATTTCTGTAAGTTTTCTTACGATCTTTAATAAAATTTGTGTTACTTTGTTTTACTTGTTTCTACATGTTTTATTATTTCCGTTGTGCATATATAGAAAAGTTTATATCATTCCTTATAAACTGTTTCTAACTCTGTTTACAAAGTATATCGGTACAAAACTTTGTCCGATAAACTTTCTCAAAGTTTTGTTGTCTTTCCAATATGGGGGGTCAAGGGCTCTTGAGGCTAGAGAGACCAAAAATATTCTGATCGATCTGATCGAGGGTTCCCAAGGTTAGAGAAACAGAGCTTTGTCTAATCGTTCTGATTGAGGACTTTCAAGGCTAGGAAGATAGATCTTATGATATGGTTAATATCGTGGATACCATAAGCCAGGTTACAGACTTCCTTAACACTTGAGGTTAAAGTGTGGAACTTTCTTAGGAAATTTTCTATAAGTTTTCTTACAATGTTTAATAAAAGTTGTGTTACTTTGTTTTACTTGTTTCTACTAGTTTTATTATTTCCGCTGTGCATATATAGAAAAGTTTATATCATTCCTTGTAAACTGTTTCTAACTCTGTTTACAAGGGGGTGATGATCAACAAATGTATAATCTGATACAGTGACGCCATAGAAGCTAGCAAGTCAAGTATGGTATAGTAGCGATTGGAGGAGGAATGTGATGATAATGGTGTGCCCTACGCACCCTAACCCGCCAAACCTCACGGCCTGCTAGCACCTCACGCAAAACATGTCTATTGCTCAGTGAGTAGAGTAATATCCTCCATCTCTACGCATAAAAATGAAATAATTATTAAGTGTAAAATGTAAATATAATGTTATGGTTAGTAGAATGTTATGATTGATCGAATGTAGGATATAACAATTATGTTAACACCCTTCGCTCTTTCTTAAGTTGATAACATGGATTGATCTTTGATCATCACAGAGTGTATTGTACATAATTACATCTGCATTATTCATGAAAACTCGATTTCGTCATTTTCCATTAATCTTATTCATGAGTCATTTTAAACACTTTACATGTTTGCATAGATCATCACTTTTATCATAATTAGAATATTCTGAACAATCACTAGAAGAGTTGGAAGAAACATGTTTAGTAAACTTGAACAATCACGGGAGTTGATTGAATATTTTCATAAGGATGGTTTTCAAATTCATATGTAATATATTTTCAGAAGGTTGATTTCCAATCATTGAAACTTTTGCAAAACCACCCAAAAGGTCAAGCTGAGGTCTGACCCTAATCCAATTTTTAAAGGCTTAGGACATTACATTATTTGTAAGCAATACATCATCATGGTTGAGAATGAGAACTTGTTCCAGCAATGTTAGGGCATTGCTTCCTATTATGACATTCCCTGTGATATATGTTGCATCTCAGACGTTGGCCGTGTTCATGAGGTCAATCCATCTCATTCTGAATCCTGTTGGACTCTGGTCTGCCTCGTGGTCGCAGCCTGTTGATATCAGGTATCAATGTGGGCTAATCTTTGGGCATTGGGAAATGTTGGAACTCCCCAATAGGCATCCACGATAGCAATTAGCAATGGTGTCAAGCCAATACACTGGATCAACATGTGGTTCCCATGAGAAGTTCACAAAGGCACGTGTTGCAATGGCATGCGCGCATGGAAACCGCATTGCCTGGAAGTTTCCACGGTCACAATGTCTCGTGTTCAGTAATACCACCAACACTCGATTGTTGCTACCTATGATGGAGTCCTGACATTATGTCACTTTGAATCGACTTGCTTCTCGGTTGAACATTCGCACTCGAAAAGCGGGAGCTTCATCAATGTTATTATCAATCTCTAGCTGAAAAATTCTTTCGCACCGTAGCCCCTGATGAATCTTGTCAGCAATCTGTCTTCCTCTTTCTATGAAGTATTTTACACAATGATAAAATGTCTCATGAACTAAGCTGGTTATAGGTAACTTGTGAAGCCCCTTGAAGACGTCATTAATGCACTCCACAATGTTTGAGGTCATGTGTTTGTACATTTTCCCCCCATCGTATGTCAATGTTCATTTCTTTTTTAGAATCTACATCATGTAGTCATACACTCCCTGATTAACCCTACGAATTTCTTTCAACTGATCCGGCTCATATGTTACATGAAAGTGATCAAATTACATATAAATTAATTTTATCATTATGTTGACAAAGTAAAAAATAAGAAACGGATTGTATACCAAGCTTCGTAATAGCCTTCTTCATAACTTCATCATGAAAAGTCTCTCACATTGATGACAATGTGTCTGATGCAGTATCAATGATGTGTATTTGGGGATCTTCACGTAACAGGATCTACATTGATTATCTCATTAATCGTCGGATGACAATCCTATATCAAACATATGCCCCGAATGCAGGTGAAATAGTTTGTAATACATGCCAAAAACCAACTCCATGATTCATAATTTTCTTTCTCCATTATGAAAAATGCAAGCGGCAAAGGTGTATGGTTACCATTTTGGGTAGCCGCAATCAGCAATACGCTAGTGTACTTTCCATATAGAAACGTTTCGTCAATCTGTATAAACTGATTGCATGAACGAAATGCGGCAATACGTGGAATGAATGCCCAGAACAACCGATGAAATTTAACATGGGAATGATCAAGTCGGTTATATTGAGACACATGTTTGTTCGTATCAAGGTGGAAGACAAGTTGGCTTGCCTCATTATTGATAGCAATTGCGACAACACCCGATACGAGTCATCTCAATCACCGTACATCTTGACAATTACCTTCTATTTCGCCATCCATGTCTTTTCATAGGAAATCTTGAAACCAAAAGTTTGTTGTATCCTCTCCTGCACAAAGGGTTACAGGCACATCTTGACAGGACATGGTCATCTCGACAATAATAAATGACACAAATTCAGCATCCAATGATGTATAATTTTGTGTCAGGTTAGGCTACACGCAAGTATGAGATGTCTCAATCTCGAAAACCCTCCACCCTCCAAGAGCAATGTCGGGAATCGCCCTAGAGCGAAGTCTACAATCATCATTGAATTTATCACACCGTATGATGTATTTTGTCCAGTTTGACTCCTGAACTAAATATATACGGTGTCTTAATATGAAATCATTTCATATACTTTTCATTGCATCTTTGCTTGGAAAATCTCTTCCAACGTATAATGTTGTGTCCATTTGACCAAATTTTGTAAGGGTTGGTGTCCTGAGAACCAACTGTTTTGTACTTTGATTACATGAATGTTCACTTATTATATATTGTTCATTGTTCTACATAACTATAATATAATAATGTCCCGGAATATTTGTTGCATTGATAAGGTCATGGCAGATCCCCGCTACGATGAGAACCTTGAAATGCTATAACAATATTCTTAAATAAAGTTCTACGGTTGGATGACATACTATGATAGGACACATAGTATACAGACCGTCATGTGCGAGTACTCGTAAGAAGACGAGACTCTCTCTCATGGAGTTCGCACTTGGTAATCTCCAAGATGGGAGATTATGAGAACAGACCCGCCAATAGCAATTCTGCATGTCTTGGTGTCATCGGACATTGCTATCTACGAGCGTGTGTAATGGTCCTTAGACTGGAAGATTATCATTAACTCATGTCATGACTCGCGCACTTAGATTTACTGACGAAAACCGTCACGCAGACAGTTGGCGGGAAGTAGGGTACGTTAGGTGCGTCACGAGTGACATGTTGTTAATGGATAAGTCGATGAAGGATTTGTCCCTTCCATTTATGGAAGTTGATATCTCGACCCTTTGATTGAAATAGAACTGTCGCATTAAATTTCATGGCCATGGTGTGAACGGCGAGTTTATTTCAGGTAGTCAAAGAACGACGGATCAAGCATATAGGTTTATGACACTGCCATGAAACATGTTTGATGAGATATCGAGACAAAGGGATTAAATTACACAGTAAGTGTTCGTATGAGGTGATACGTCAATGCGTCGTCAACTTCTTTCTCTTGGGTGCCTTGACCCGTTGCTAGACAGTAATCTTGGACTTTAGGCAAGCTCACCTAATGCCAACGAGAAAGAGGTCTAGAGGGTCACACACTAAGTGTATTCAAGTATCTCAAGTAGAATAAAGATTATTCTTGTACGTGGTTTAATAATTATTCAAGGAAGCCTAAATCGTTTTAATGATGGAGGAAGAAGGAAATGAAAAACAAGATATACATGCCGTGTATTAAAGATTACATGTCGTGTAGTTTTTCATGGAAAACAAGTACACGCCGTGTATTAATAATTACACGCCGTGTAGTTTTCTTTATGGAAAGGAAATAAATAAATGAAAACAAGATATACACGCCGTGTACATTGAATGTACACGCCGTGTAGTCTTCAATGAAAAACAAGTACACGTCGTGTATTTATTAATACACGCCGTGTAGTTTTTCCAATCGGGATTTTGAGGATATAATATTGTTTTAAATGATATTTATTATAATCAGCGTGGGTGCATGTCAAGGAATTAATTATTCGACATGGGGGTTTTAAATAAGAGTCAATGAAATAAATAAAACGCGTAACGCGTTTATTTATTGTCATAACTCTAGAACCTCAAACCTGATTATAAATATCCTCACAACCCCAACTCTTTTCCTACCCCGTGTGAGACACAACAATTCTGGAGAATTCTTTCAAGGCCGAAAGAACCTCTTCCTCCAAGAACGCTCTCAAGACCGAGAGAGATCCTCTTCCATCGGATCAAGACGATCTAAGGCGGACAACGCAAGCAAAGGCTTCTCCACGCTAGCACCCGGAGAATCCTTTGGCGACGTCCAGAGATACGAGGTACACGTGTGGATCCCCGCTAGAGGGAGTCTACACTTGGCTTCTACGACGCAACGACGGATCACATCGACAACGTGATTAAGAACATCAACGAAGAAAGAACACCCAAAAGGTATTTCTTTATAATTAATTAAATTAATTATAATCAACCTGTAACGATCCTTGTTTGTGGTTCCGGGACAAACCTTCTTCTATGTCTTTTTCTGTGATTCGATCCGTGGAGACTGGCGTTTATCGTCGTATTGATCCCGGATTGATCATTGTTAATGACAAAAAGCCAAGTGGGCACATCCACCCACGCGCTTCCGCTGCGCCCGGAACCTTCAAATGGTATCAGAGGGAGGTTACAACGTTGATTATAGTTATTTAATTTTCGTTGATAATTTACGCATTTATATTTGATTCAATTCGAAATAAATCGTTCTATAAATCTGAATAAATGAGATCTGTTCTTCCTCCTTCGTTTCTCGATTCATATCACAGAAACGGCCTTTTAATTTTAATTTTGATTAAAATAAAAACGAGGAACTCATCCGGAGGAGCCACTCTTTCTGTCTGTACAACATGGGATTACACGGCGTGTACTTAAAACTACACGTCGTGTACTTAGGTTCAATGAACCGGCACTGGTCCGCCAAACCACGCCGTGTGAATTGATTATGCCTAAGTTTTAATCACGCCGTGTTGACCAGAATTGAACGGCGCGTGGAAACCGGAATACACGGCGTGTATGTTGGAGCAACACGCCGTGTAGTCCGTTCCGGCCCAGGTGAAACCGTGTACAAAGATAAGCCGCGTACCACGTACACGGGATCGCCAGGCCGATTACCGCGTAACAAGGAAGTACACGCCGTGTATGATTCATCTACACGTCGTGTACTCCAAAATTTCCAAAGTACAGAAAACACGTCAAAGCCCCGGCGTGTACTTTGGATAAAGGGTGAAAAAAAAATACACGCCGTGTAATTATAAACTACACGCCATGTACTTTCCAGAAATGGAATTTCACCAGGTTTCCTCCAATGTACAAAGACCCGTACAAGGAATATGGATGAGAAGAATCTCAAGGAAATTCAGAAAGGAATTTAAGATAAAGAATTGATTAATTATAAGATCATAATTAATTGAATTCGAGTGGGTCTTATCTTAAATAAAAGAACGATTAAAAGAATTTGAATTCTAAATATGTGTAAATGTCGTTGCATACTATAGATGATCATGAGCTAGACCAAAGACCCTTTGTATGTGTATGGTTTCATATAAATTTATTTAATTTAAATTTGTTGGCATGCGAGTCTTCTTCCAATAAAATGTAGAGCATGCGTGCCCATGGTTTCTTTAATGTAAACCCATGTAATGGAGGATCTCCCAAGCCAGAGGAGACGGTTCAAATCCTGAAGCCGAGGCGAAACCGACGCAAGAAGATACAAAGGTGGACAGGTGGGAGCTGCAAAACACGAACCAACAAGTTCAAGGTGTTTTCCCTAGGTCAGGGTTAGCTTATCAAAACCACTAGATAAGCTAACCAATAGAAGCTCATGATCATGCCATCTTATTTTATTTCTGTCTGATTGCATGGTTTATTTATTATGTATGTGTTGTCGTGATCACATAATTAATAAAATGAACAAGCATGCAAAGATGGAATAAAATAAAAACCGGACTATGCGTAAACATTATCAGAACATGGTTAATCACTTAAGCAAGCATCACTTAATATTAACAAGCATGTGATAATGCAAAACTACGCATAAAGACTAAAATCCCTCAATACCATATTAAGTCAGACCATGCCTTTCGTTACCTGATTAAGGGCAAGACTCAATAAAACTATGTGTTTGACCAACCCTTGTTGGGACACTTACTTTTATAAAGGAAGCCCTTATGAAAGGTTTCGGGTTGACTTAACCATATTACATCAAGAGAAGTAGCCCTTGCTAGACTTGATGTAATATTGGAGGCAAGAGTTGAGGAAATCCAAGTCAGGATTTCAGGATTGGGGAGTCCACTCAACAGATCAAGGAACTGTAAGCACACAGTTGGCAAAGACCTGCCTATCTAAATACCTTCAAATAGCTTGACCAACCCTTGTTGGGGTTATGCGAAGGGAAATATGGATCATTGCCACTAGAATGTCAAAGCAACTGGACATTCCGAGTTCAATGGTGAGGGTCATTGGGACTTGATAAAATAGTGGGAGAATTAATTAATTAATTCATTATTTCTCATAAATTGTAATCAAGAAAGTACTAATAAATCTGCTCTTTTAAATTGTAGAATCAAGATGACAAACTCATCAACCACATTTTCTCTGCGATCAATACTGGATAAAGACAATATCCCCACCGGCAGTAACTTTCAGGAATGGTTTAGGCGCCTTCGGGTTATCCTACGCCATGAACGAAAGTTTTACGTGCTGGAGTCCTCACTTCCTGATTCTCCTGCCCCAGGGGCAAGTGATTAAGATTCTCTGGTCTATGATCAACATTTGAACGATGATCTCGACGTTCAATGTTTGATGCTATCATCGATGTCTAGTGAGCTCATGAAGTCTCATGAAGACATGGATGCCTATAGCATGCTCGAGCACCTTCGTGGTCTATACCAGAAGAGAGCAAGACAGGAAAGGTTTGAGATCTCCAAGGCTCTATTTCAGAGCAAGCTTGGAGAGGGTGCCCCAGCTGGGCCTCATGTAGTCAAGCTCATTGGCTACATTGAGCGCTTGGAGGTTCTAGGGTTTAAACTCCCCGAAGAACTGGGCACCGATCTCATTCTTGCATCACTCCCCCAGAGCTTCTCGAACTTTGTTGTTAATTTCAACATGAACAACATTGAGAAGTCTCTATCTGATCTTTTTATCCTTATTCGCCAAGTAGATAATGATATGAAGCGTGAAAAACCTTCTGTCCTTATGGTGAATAAAAGGAAAGGGAAGGCGGAGAGCTTTCAGCCCAAAGCTTCTTCAAGGCCTTCCAAGAAAAGGAAGATCAAAGGGGAGACAAAGGAACAGGATGCTGTTTGTTTTGCATGTGGCAAGAAGGGTCACTGGAAGAAAAATTGCACCCAGCCAAGGAAGCAAGGGGAAGCTTCAGGTGCGTTTGTTATCGAATGCAATCTATCTGTTTCTACTAATTGGGTATTAGATACTGCTTGTGGTGCTCACATCTGTATCCAAATACAGGAACCAAGTAGATTCAAAAAGATTGATCGAGGTGAGGTGGATCTACGAGCAGCCAACGGAGCCAGACTCGCTGTTGTAGCTGTCGGAGACTACCACCTCACATTGCCTACTGGGATGGTCTTGGTTTTGAAAGGTTGTTATTATGTGTCTTCTGTTACTAAAAACATTATTTCAGTATCCAGATTAGATACTGATGGATTCATATTCAAGTTTGGAAATGAATGTTGCTACTTTTATAAAGATAGCATTTGTTTTGGTAGGGCACATTTATATAACGGTCTTTATGTGTTAGACTACACAAACCAAGTAATGGCAATCGATAACAAAGTTAATTCACATGACTCATACCACACCCAACTTTGCCATCACCGGCTAGGTCATGTCAATGAGAAACATTTGACAAAATTACATCAAGATGGGTATTTAGATTCTTTCGAACTAAAACCACTTGGTGTATGTCATGCGTGTCTACAAGGCAAAATGACCAAAGCCCCATTTAGTGGGAAAGGTGAAAGAGTTAAAGAGCTTCTAGAATTAGTTCACACAGATGTGTGTGGACCATTTCCAGTTGAAGCAAGGGGTGGGTTCTCGTACTTCATAACTTTTACTGATGATTTTAGTAGATATGGATACATCTACTTAATGAGGTATAAGTCAGATTCTTTTGATCGGTTCAAAGAATACAAGAATGAAGTTGAGATTCAGCTTGGTAAGAAGATTAACAGAGAAGGAGAATATCTTAATCAGGACTTCATTAATTTCTTACGGGAGTTTGGGATTCTATCTCAACTCACTCCTCCTTACACGCCACAATGGAATGGTGTAAGCGAAAAGAGGAACCGCACCCTGTTGGACATGGTGAGATCAATGATGAGTCATGCGAGTCTTCCATTATCCTTTTGGGGATATGCATTACAAACAGCAGCGCACATACTAAACCAAGTACCAACTAAATCAATAAATGGTATTTCATACGAGTTATGGAGTGGACGCAAAGACATGTTATCGAATTTACATGTGTGGGGTAGCGAAGCATTTGTTAAAGCCTCTTCAGGTAACAAACTTGCACCCCGAGGAACAAAGTATATCTTTATAGGATATCCCAAGGAAACAAGGGGATATTACCTATACAACCCCTCAGACAAAAAGGTTACAGTGGCAAGACACGCCATATTCCTTGAGAGGGAGCACATCTCCAAAAGAGATAGTGGGAGCGAGATAGACTTCGATGAAGTCGAAGCTCAAGATACACATGAGTTGGTACAAGAACAGATTCCACAAAGCCCTGTGGAAGAACAATCTGTTCCAGAGACACAAGAACTGCGTAGGAGCACGAGAGAGGTGAGAGAACCAGAACGATATGGTTTTCTTGTCACCGAGGATGGTGACTCATTATTGGTTGACAATGATGATCCTCTTACCTACAAGAAAGCAGTTGAAGGCACAGACGTTGCCAAGTGGCAAGAAGCCATGAATTCTGAAATGGATTCCATGTACCAAAACCAAGTCTGGATTTTGGTAGATCCTCCAGTTGATGTAAAGCCTATTGGTAATAAATGGGTATTCAAGAAGAAATTGGACATGGAGGGGCAAGTCAGCACCTACAAGGCACGACTGGTTGCAAAAGGTTTTAGACAGCGTCAAGGAATTGACTATGATGAAACCTTTTCACCGGTTATGATGCTGAAATCCATCAGAATCCTATTGGTCATTGCTGCTTACCATGACTATGAAATTTAGCAAATGGATGTCAAAACAGCTTTCCTTAACGGGAACCTCCAGAAAGATGTCTACATGACACAACCTGAAGGGTTTGTGACTCCAAAGGATGCCAACAAGGTATGCAAGTTGCAGAAATCCATTTATGGATTAAAGCAAGCATCAAGATCATGGAACATTCGTTTTGATGAAGCTGTAACGAAATTTGGCTTTGTTAAGAACGAATGTGAGCCTTGTGTCTACAAGAGGTTTAATGGGAGTGCAGTCATTTTCCTAATAGTATATGTTGATGACATATTACTAATTGGAAACGAAGTACCTGTCTTACAGTCAGTTAAGGCATGGTTGCATAAATGTTTCTCCATGAAAGACTTGGGCGAGGCAGCATATATTCTTGGGATCAAGATCCATCGTGATAGATCCAAGAGAATGCTGGGCCTGAGTCAAAGTACATACATTGACAAGATACTGAAGAGATTCAGTATGGAACAATCCAAGAGGGGATTGTTGCCAGTGTCACATGGAATTCATCTTTCCAAGAAAATGTGTCCTCGGACACATGAGGAATGAAAGAGAATGGCAAGGATCTCTTACGCATCCGCGATTGGGTCAGTCATGTATGATATGCTATGTACGATGCTAGATGTTGCTTACGCATTAAGTGCAGTAGGCAGATATAAAGCTGATCCAGGAGACCGCCATTGGACGGTCAAGACTATCCTTAAGTATCTGAGGCGTACTAAGGATATGTTCCTGGTTTATGGAGGAGATGAGGAACTAGTCATCAGAAGACATGTAGATGCTAGTTTCCAGACTGATCAAGATGACATGAAGTCGCAGACTGGATACATCTTCAGTTTGAATGGAGGTGCAGTGAGCTGAAAGAGCTCAAAGCAAAGTGTAGTGGCAGATTCTACAGCAGAGTCCGAGTATATCGCAGCTTCTGAGGCAGCTAAAGAAGCAGTATGGATGCGAAGCTTCGTCCAAGAGCTGGATGTAGTACCGAGCAGTAAAGATCTCATCACACTCTATTGTGATAATATTGTAGCGGTGGCACTTGCAAAAGAGCCAAGGTCACATCAGCGGACAAAGCACATACTTCGGAAGTATCATCTCTTGAATGATTTTTCTCAGAGAGGTGAAGTTGCAGTGAGCAGTATTTCCACGGAAGACAACGTGGCGGACCCCTTGACTAAAGCCTTGACTCAGCAGAAACATGATCATCACGTGAGGTCTAGTGGACTAAAAGTCGTAGGCAGTTGGCTCTAGTCCAAGTGGGAGTTTGTAAGGGTTGGTGTCCTGAGAACCAACTGTTTTGTACTTTGATTACATGAATGTTCACTTATTATATATTGTTCATTGTTCTGCATAACTATAATATAATAATGTCCCAGAATATTTGTTGCATTGATAAGGTCATGGCAGATCTCCGCTATGATGAGAACCTTGAAATGATATAACAATATTCTTAAATAAAGTTCTATGGTTGAATGACATACTATGATAGGACACATAGTATACAGATCGTCATGTGCGAGTACTCGTAAGAAGACGAGACTCTCTCTTATGGAGTTCGCACTTGGTAATCTCCAAGATGGGAGATTATGAGAACAGACCCGCCAATAGCAATTCTGCATGTCTTGGTGTCATCGGACATTGCTATCTACGAGCGTGTGTAATGGTCCTTAGACTGGAAGATTATCATTAACTCATGTCATGACTCGCGCACTTAGATTTACTGACGAAAACCGTCACGCAGACAGTTGGCGGGAAGTAGGGTACATTGGGTGCGTCACGAGTGACATGTTGTTAATGGATAAGTCGAGGAAGGATTTGTCCCTTCCATTTATGGAAGTTGATATCTCGGCCCTTTGATTAAAATAGAACTGTCGCATTAAATTCCATGATCATGGTGTGAACGACGAGTTTATTTCAGGTAGTCAAAGAACGACAGATCAAGCATATAGGTTTATGACACTGTCATGAAACCTGCTTGATGAGATATAGAGACAAAGGGATTAAATTACACAGTAAGCGTTCGTATGAGGTGATATGTCAATGCGTCGTCAACTTCTTTCTCTTGGGTGCCTTGACTCGTTGCTAGACAGTAATTTTGAACTTTAGGCAAGCTCGCCTAATGCCAACGAGAAAGAGGCCTAGAGGGTCACACACTAAGTGTATTCAAGTATCTCAAGTAGAATAAAGATTATTCTCGTACGTAGTTTAATAATTATTCAAGGAAGCCTAAATCGTTTTAATGATGGAGGAAGAAGGAAATGAAAAACAAGATATACACGCCGTGTATTAAAGATTACACGCCGTGTAGTTTTTCATGGAAAACAAGTACACGCCGTGTAGTTTTCTTTATGGAAAGGAAATGAATAAATGAAAACAAGATATACACGCCGTGTACATTGAATGTACACGTCGTGTAGTTTTCAATGAAAAACAAGTACACGCCGAGTATTTATTAATACACGCCGTGTAGTTTTTCCAATTGGGATTTTGAAGATATAATATTGTTTTAAATGATATTTATTATAATCAGCATGGACGCATGTCAAGGAATTAATTATTCGACATGGGGGTTTTAAATAAGAGTCAATGAAATAAATAAAACGCGTAACGCGTTTATTTATTGTCATAACTCTACAACCTCAAACCTGATTATAAATATCCTCACAACCCCAACTCTTTTCCTACCCCGTGTGAGACACAACAATTCTGGAGAATTCTTTCAAAGCCGAAAGAACATCTTCCTCCAAGAACGCTCTCAAGACCGAGAGAGATCCTCTTCCATCGGATCAAGACGATCTAAGGCGGACAACGCAAGCAAAGGCTTCTCCACGCTAGCACCCGGAGAATCCTTTGGCGACGTCCAGAGATACGAGGTATACGTGTGGATCACCGCTAGAGGGAGTCTACACTTGGCTTCTGCGACGCAACGACGGATCACATCGACAACGTGATCAAGAACATCAACGAAGAAAGAACACCCAAAAGGTATTTCTTTATAATTAATTAAATTAATTATAATCAACCTGTAACGATCTTTGTTTGTGGTTCCGGGACAAACCTTCTTCTTTGTCTTTTTCTGTGATTCGATCCGTGGAGACTGACGTTTATCGTCGTATTGATCCCGGATTGATCAATGCATCTTTGCTTGGAAAATCTCTTCCAACGTATAATGTTGTGTCCATTTGACCAAATTTATCATCTACAACTCCAGGAAACTCGGTTGTATGTGTGATAATATTCCAGTCGAATTCAAGCAAATGTGTCATAGCTTCCGACCAAGATGCAAAAGGTGGTGGATGATTTATCGTGCGTCGAGTCTGATAAACAATTATTGTGTTTCTAGCAACTTCTTCCCCAACTTCTCCAACTTCCTCCTCATCATCATTGTTTTCTCCTGTTTCATCATTAGACACTTCCTCATCATCAAAATGCTCTTGCATCATATCTGAGTGATCAGTTTGATTTCCTTTTTCCACATGTTATGGAAGAGTCGCATATTCTTGGGATGGACCTTCTTCGATGAATCTTGTATGCCTCTATCATCGTACAATAGCAGGTCGCTGCTGGACAGTAGAAACCTCCACGTATAACTCCATTGAATCAGATCATTGGTTAAATAATGTTGTTGCTTGTAACCAATCCTCATCATCAAGCTAGATGTCAAAGTCTGTCCTAGAATTGCAAATGTTTATAGCTAATAGACCGGATTTCGTGATCAGGTCTCAGATTTAACCAGTCATAAATTGTTGCCTGGAGTTCTCTTAGGGTAGCACAATCACTTATGTTAACCATTGGTGTTAGTCGTCTACTATATGAAGCTCCTTAATCGGCTTGAATAACTTCCCTGTTGCAGTAGACATAGGCAGACATGATTGTCTGTGAAAATGGTTTATGATCATGATTCCAATAGTGTAAATAATATTCACAATGAGGAATAATCATGTACAGTTGACCGTGGAATAATTGTGTAAAGTTATTTCATGGTACAAGAATATAATTAGACATTTCATAGTTTATAAAGAGAATGTGAATCATCTAAAGTAGATCCCCCGGGAATGTCAAACCAGGTGTGCAATTAGGCCTCTTTATCGTGCACCAGGTGACGATTGA
This sequence comes from Viscum album, assembly GCA_963277665.1. Lineage (NCBI taxonomy): Eukaryota > Viridiplantae > Streptophyta > Magnoliopsida > Santalales > Viscaceae > Viscum > Viscum album. Next base: position 790,371,688 of record OY728156.1, on the reverse strand, counting down.
GTTAATACTCAATCCGCCCTTTTCGAGCTTATTACCACTACGTTGTCAAAACCTGCATTCAATAGTATCTAGACAGGAATGTCATTGCTCGGATAACAACACAGTCTTTAATTTATCAAAATTTTCGAATATTTTCTAATGTTTAGACTTATCCACAATGTTTTCACTAATATTTCGTAGTCCAAATTTTAATATTCTTAAAGGTATCTAAAGATATTAATTAAAGAGAATGTGAATAATCTAAAGCAGGTTCTCCAGGAGTGTCAAACCAGGTGTGCATTTAGGTCTTTTTGTCGTGCACCAGGTGACGATTGAGTTAATACTCAATCTGTTTTTTTCAAAGTTATTACCCCTAAATGCATCTGTGTCAGAACCTGCATTCATATGTAGTATTCAGACAATGATGTCATTGCTCGAATAACCACACAATCTTTACTTTATTAATTGATGTATAGACAATATTCACTAAGAGGAATAATCGTGTAGGATTGAAAGTGGAATAAGTGTGATGTTCTTTCATGGTAATGAAGTTAGTAAATAAATTCTCCTAATTGTTAATAGCTAATTGTTAATAATAAAGTTAGCAATTAATTAATTAATAGTTGGTTAATAGTTAATTGTTAGTTAATGATTAGTTAATCGTTAGTTAATGATTAGTTAATCGTTAGTTAATAATTATGTATTAATTAGTTAATCGTTACTTAATAAATAGTTAATTAATATTTAATCATTAGTTAATTAATAGTTAGTTAATTATTAATTAAGTGTTACTTAATCATTAGTTAATCGTTATTTAATCATTCGTTAATTAATAGTTAATTAGTAGTTGTTCATTAGTTACTCATTAGTTAATGAGTAGTTAATAATTATTTAATTAATAGTTAATTAGCAGTTAATGATTAGTTAATTGTTAGTTAATGATTATATATTTATTAGTTAATCACTAGTCAATGAATAGTTGATTAATATTTAATCACTGGGTTTTTTTTTTTTTTGAAGTTGGAGTCGAAACCAGTTTTATTGAAACAAAATACCTTTTTTGGGTAAGGAGACTCATTACATGGTCTGTAGGCCCAAACCTGTAAGTCTATTTCATCATGGTCGAGGCCCATTCATCATTGCTCGAAGGCCTAAGGCTTGGAAGCCCTAATTCTAGGCCCGAAGGCCCATTTTTTAGCCCAAAGGCCCCTCCAGTTAATAATACTGCTACAGTACCATGACTGCTACAGTCCGTCACCGCTACATTGGTCGTCGCCGCTACATTGCCCGCCGCTGCTACTGTTCCACTATAATAATTAATAGTTGATTATTAGTTAATAGTTAATCATTGGTTAACCCTTAATTAATCATTAGTTAATCTTTAATTAATCATTAGTTAATCCTTAGTTACTTATTAGTTAACTAATATTTAATCATCATCAAATGAATATTAATTAATAGTTGATAAGTAATTAATTATTAGTTTATTATTAGTTAACTATTAGTTAACTATTAGTTTATAATGATTAGTTAATTAATTATCTATTAGTTGATAATTAGTGTTTGTTAATTATTATAAACTAATAAGAGGTTAAATAAAAAACAATTCATCATAATTATCAAATTACTAAGACTAATTATAAATTAATTACTAAATAGTCGTCATTAAATAATAATAATTTACTCACTAATATTAACTATTGTTTGTAAATTACATCTAATTAACTAAACAACTAAGTAAATAAAATAATTAAAATAAACTAAAAACTAAACAATTAAATAAATAAATAACATTAAAATAAATTAGAAAAAATACATTATGAAGCTTTACAAATTTTTGAGTAATACATGGCATACAAATGATTTGAACAAAGATCAGATGATGATAACATCCCAAGTGATGATGCAAGCAGTGTATGGAAAATAAATAAATAACGTTTATGGCTTGTTAGTGGAGTTTTAGAAAAATGGGGATGGACAAATCATCCTCAATTGGTAGATAAAACTTATTTTAATAAAACAACAATACAAGATAATGAATTATTAAATTGCATTTACCAATGTGATGAATATTCTAAAATGTAAACACATGAAATATAATTTCTAATTAGTTGCTAACACCGAAGTCAAGCATGAAAACGAAAGAAATAGCCGAACCAGTCCATCCTGAAGAAGTGTGCGTAAGGATGAATAAGATCCCAACAAGATTATCTGATCACTGATGAAGAAGATGAACCAGTCCCAAGTAGGCAGCTACAATTGTTGCAATCAAGTTAGAGTGGTATGTATTCACAGAGACAGCCCAGCAAACAGCAGCTCCAGTTCCTCTTCCTGAGATTTTGTTTTCTGAGATGCAGCAGAGCAAAATTAATAATAATATCAAGTGATGGATTTTCAGTAAAATGGAGACTAGCCTTCAGATATGGAGCAACAAGGCCCTTGTGTGATCTATAAGCGCTTTTATCAATTATAATAAATGCTTCTATATAAGTATTTTCATATTGATTATTGAAAAAGTACTTTTCTGCCACTTATTTAAGTGGTATTCTTTTGGAATTCAAGTATAAAGGTTTTTTCAAAAACATAACAACCACTGCTTATTTTTTCAATAGGTGCTATCAAATGGATCCTAAATAATCAAATCAGCTCATTAAAAAAGCCCATAGGCCCACAGGCCCGCGGACCGGCCCATTAACCCGGGATTTTTTGCAAACTCGAATCTCCAAAATAAAATAAACCTGCAAAACTCACAATTGAAGCGGACTGTGCCACGGGCCAGCCCATAGCCCGCGCATCCATGTGATAAGAAACCAAGTGAGAGAGAGAAAACAGAGGGTTTCTATTGACATCAGCTGCTTCAGCCTAGAGAAATTACAGAAGCAGCGGGAGAAGAAGAACTCCCCTGGGATCGCTGCTCCCTGAGGCCGAGGCCTAACCCTCACCCTTCAGCTCCACCGGCTGAAATCAATACCAAAATATTTTGTAGCCCTCCCCACTGTCCTATCCCTAATTTAATACCCCAGTCTAACAACCAACCACCCCCAACCTGCTGCGGCTGGCAACACATACAACAAACACTGTATCTGTTATTCATGATAGATAATAATTAATACATCTTGTTTTGCATCATATATAAATTTAAACAATTAAAATGTTTTAAAAAATATTTAAAAAAGACATGGGCTAGCCCATTAGCCCACGGGCCCCTTGCGGGTAGGGTTAGGAACTACAGTTTGAGGCCCGCATAAAATGCAAACCGGGCAGGCCTGGCCTGCAAAAGGGCACGGCCCGCACAGACTAGCCCGCACACCATCAATTTAACAGCTATACCCTACACATGCATTCAAGTGCAGAATCACATGTTAATGGATTTAAACTACCTCAGTGGACAACAGTTGTAAAATTTTGTGAAGAACACGCATTCGATGAGCCGCGTAGGAACTGTTTGCCGGAAGTTTGCTCATTTTCAGCATCTCTTCGTTAACTACCTCCTTCCTCTCTTGGCGTCTCATTTGGCATTTGTGCTGAGAGACAATGTTCCCTTGGTTGCTCATATTAAGCATTATTGTACTTATCAAAATAGGGTCGATGATCTGGGTCCTGACTAAACCTGATAAATTAATATAAGAAGCCACAAAACACTGTACTTCAAAGAACTAAACAGAAAATTAAGAACACGAAGGAATGTGCTGAAATTCGAAGGATCGCATACACTCTTGGCAACAAATAGAATATCAATAAGATCCATTAGTTACACCAATATCCCATAAAGAACAGTTTATTATATCTAAAAAAAACACTTTTCCCAACATACACAGTACCCAAACTGCACTCAAAAGGATTGTTTTAAAAAATAGGAGGGGGAAGAAGAGGGTCCTTGAAACAACCAACAATATGTCAAGCAAAAACCATTAAGATTGTGGATTAATAATTTATCTACAAAACTGCATGATTGATTCCTTGAATAATAATATGTCAAGCAAAAACAATATGTCAGCCAACGTGAATGCTCTAAGCTAAAGAAGAAAAAAGCATTATGGTCAAGAAGAAGAATATGTTATTGGCCAGGAGTGAAGATCCTCTAAATTAATCTCATAAATGGTTTCCGATTCACTCCAACAGTCCACCTCGAGAGGACTGCTCGTATATATTGAAGAAATGCAGAAGCAGAATTACAGGAGGAAGAAGAAGAAATAGAAGAAGTAGACTGTTAGGAATAAAAAATAAGAGGTAGAGTTTTGAAGAAATGTTGTCTGCTATAGTGAGTATTTCCAGTAGAAAAGTGTATGTATCGGGAATTACTCAAATTACAACTGAAAAAAGAAGATTGCAATAGAAAAACCTGGAAGGCCACTTCCCAGGTTATTCCGCCTGCAGAAGGTAGGAAGGATCTCCCGTGGGTTGGTCCACAACCTCTCTCCGCGACTGAGACTTCAGCCGGTTGCTAACAGAAAAACCGGTCCCCCCAAACTGAACCTCCAGCTGTATTTATAAGTCTTCCCAGTGTACAAACTATTAGCCCCCTATGCCCGCATTTCCCTTTTTACCCTTCCTCTGATAAGTGTAAATTAAAGGGGGCCTCAAGCCAATATTTCTAACAATTCCCTCCTCAAGACACCTTGTCCCCAAGGTGGAAGTCAGGAAACTGAGAGCGAATCAGTTCGGTATCTTCTCAAGTCGCTTTCTCTCTTGGCTTGCCCTTCCATTGAATGAGCCACAAGCCATGTGGGATCCCGGAAGCTGGTTTGGTGGCCAGAAGAGCTGTTGGTTCTGCTCCTGCAGTGAAAGCGCTGTCCCACATTTCCGGTAAATTTGTCTGCATTGGCGACTGCCCTACCACCTGTTTGAATTGCGAAACATGGAACACAGGGTGAATTCATGTAGTGTCGGGCAAAGAAACCTTGTATGCTGTTTTTCCCAGTCGAGCTAGAATCTGGTATGGGCCATAATAACGTGTGTAACATCTCGTTACCTTCCAGACAAGTATGTTCTAAACCCTTGTCTTGGTTTTCCTTTTTCGTTGGATGAGTAGGACCGAGAAAAAATTGGGAGGATACCTGTAATGATGAAGTTAGGAATTTGTTGGAATTTTCAGCATAAACCAGCAGTTTTTGCTATCTGTTGGGGATTTACATGCCGTGTAATGGGGATACACGACGTGTAATCATCGTCTGGGAGATGTCGTGAAGCTAGTACATAGCGTGCAAGGTTACAAGCCGTGCACAACTTACACGCCATGTAAATATTAAAAATCGGTTTTTTAATAAAAATGCGACTGGTTTTTCGGTTTATATAGGACTCGACAATTACACGACATGTAATTGGGTTACACGCCGTGTAAAATCCCGAGTGTCCATTTTAAACAAGCAGCTCGGATGAAAATCTCATTTCATTCCTTCAGGCTTCCTTCCCTCTCGACCTAGAGTCATCCCCGGGCAATTTTCGAGCCCTCTAACCCTTCCGGATTGTTTTGTTTAGCGATTGATCGTCGTTGTGGTTGCAGTGCGTCTCTCCGGGTAAGCGGTCTCTTTCCCTCTCCATCTCTTTCTTTTTCCCTCTGTAGAGTTTGATAAATCATCTTCGAATTGATGGATCTAAACTCCGTGTTGTTGAATCCTGTTTCTAGGTTGAGTTCCTAGAACTTATGCACCTTCGTTCTTCGTTGGCGAATCCCGTTGCGGGCATCGTGTTTCCATGAATAAGGTAGATGCTTCCATTTAAGTTTTGTCAATTGATTAAACCTCGAATTTCTTATGTTTGAAATTGCTTTCAATTGAATTGTGAAAACTCAATTTGATGTGAATTGGAATTGGAATTGATATGGTATGGATATGGGGGAAAACCCCAATTCCAATGGAATTGGAAGTTGAAGTGTATTTTGAAATTGATGGAATTTGTAAATTGATTTGAGAATTGATTTCTGGAAAATGGCTTAAAATTGAAATGATAAAAAACTATGATTGGCTTTGGTTTGAAAATGCATGAAATGATGAAAAAAACCTTTGTTTTGGTTTTGGAAAGAAAACGGCATATTGAAATTGGAAATGGGGCAATTGCATTTGGAACTATTTTGAAATGATTTGCCCATTGTTGACTGATTGATTGAGCACATGCAAACCTGGGTAGTTAGTAAGTTATTTGGGACAAACACGCTAGGATGGTAATGCTCTAGTAATGGATTGACGCTTTACAACTCTAACAAAAACCTAGTTCGGCGGATCTTATCCCTAGTGGGATGTTGATGAGTCGTATTCGGCCTGAGCTTGAAGAATGTGTGTGCACATTGTCGTGATCACAGATATGAGTGTGTGAGAATCTCATAACTAGAAACTATCGTACCTTATGAAAGATGATCGTGTTGCTTATTGTGATTGTTTTAATTATATATGTCATTGTTTGTGAAACTGTTTTTTCTCATGACTAATGATTTATATAAACTATTTTATGTAGTGTTTATTTAAGCAATGTTTGAAATGCTTTCCATCATTTGAAATGAAAAGAATGTTTTGTTTTAAATATGCAAATGTACTATCATGTCTGTTTTGATTAAAATTGAAAGCATGATTTTGTTTATTTTTATTATGACATCTTATTATAGAACACTTGGTGAGACCCTACTGGGCTTTTTAGCTCACACCCTACCAATGTCTTCGGGCGTTTGTAGATTTTCTACTGCCAGGTCCGGGCAAAGAGAAAGCACCTTTTGGAGGTGGCGGTTGTTCTTGATTCCTTGGAATTTGGAGTGGTGTGTCCTTTAGAACGTTGGGTTATCTTGTAAAGGTGGCGGTTGTTCTTGATTCCTTGGAATTTGGAGTGGCGTGTCCTTTAGAACGTTGGGTTATCTTGCCTGTTTTCTAATACTTTGATGATGTACTGTTTGGGTTTTGATATACCTATTTAGCTTCTGGTGTTGTCTCCCTTTGAAGTTTTTTTTTTTTTTTGAGCATATTGATATGTATCTGTTTCTTCCGCTGTGTTTGAAGCAAATTTGTTCCCACGTATGTAATGTATGATGTCAGGTGCTAATCGTCAACCCGTGTAGATCGGGAACGCCCTTCAGGCTATATCAGGATCGGCTTGGTTATCAAGGTACCAGGGTATCCAAGTTGGTTTGTGACAAAATGGTATCAAAGATGCAGGTTAAGCATCTTGCTTTGATGTCAGTATGCAGTTGAGAAATCTTATCGGGACTTAGAAGGTAGTTGCAAGTGAGTATCTAGTCAGCTCTCATCGTAATGAGCCTTAAGTCACCAGGGGTGGTTTGGGAAAGACGTCTTGAGGATTAGTTCTAGTCTTTTCCCTAGTTTTGATTGGGATAGGTTTAAATCCAAATCTTGTTTATCTATCTGATGGGATTAATTTCCCTTGTTGCTCATGTTTGAGTGTTGATCTGAGTAATCTCCTGATGTCTTCAATGTTACTTACTAGTGTTGTGTAGCATCATGCCTCCGAAAATCCGTGTGAATAAGATCCAGGAGGAAGCTGCTGATGAACCACAGCAAGCGAACCCTCCCTTGAACCAGAATCTGGTTGAGGTTGTGGTGCGAGTTATCCAAGCTCTGGGACAGGCACCTACACCGATTCTCGTTCAGGCTCCAGTTGTGGAACCTCAGAGGGATGAATCTCGAAATCGTGCTCAGGAGTTCCTTCATCAGAAACCACCTGCTTTCCTTGGCTCTAATGATCCTCAAGAGGTTGAGGACTGATTGAGAAAGATTGAGCTTCTCTTTGATTTCTTGGAAACACCCGAAGCTATTAAGGTGAAGTGTGTTACCTTTAAACTTGCGGGACCTAGCAGGAGATAGTGGGATTTCATGGTTACGACGAAGAAGCACGAGGGTTTAGAGTGGAAAGACTTTAAAGTTCTTTTCACCGACCAGTTCTATCCAGAGTCTATGGTGTTTGCTAAGGCTGTGAAGTTTTTCAAACTCGAGCAGGCTGATAAGATCGTGACATAATATGCGAACCGATTCGCTGAGCTTGTGCAGTTTGCACCATAGATTGTATCAAATGAGAAGATGAAAACACGACGGTTTGAGATAAAACTTCGATCTGATATTCGTTCTCAGGTTTTCTTGTCGAAGCTCTCTTCTTATGCTGATGTGTTGGATGAAGCGCTGATGGTTGAACTTGATCTGGCTGGTAAGTTGGGGTTGACAGGAGCTCCTTTTTCTCTCAGTGGCAGTTTTGTGAGTTCCCATAGAGGGAAGAGAAAGCGTGATGAGTCTCGTGGGGGATCTCGACAGCAGGGTTCTTCTAGACCTCCTGCAGTGCCTGACAAAGGCCCTTTGACTTGCTATCAGTGTGGCAAGCCTGGGCATTCGAAACGGAATTGCACCGAGGAACCCAAGATATGTGGTTTTTGTGGTCATTTAGGACACCTGCAGAAATTTCGTTATATCTCTCTGCTCCACGTAGTGGCATGGGACCATCAACACCAAAAAATATTGTGGTGCAATCAGATGCTTCAAGATTTAAGGGGTTCCAGCCACAGGCATCCGAAATGAAACTTTTTCACGCAGTGGAAGAGTCTCCAAAGAAAGCAGATACATGTCCAACGACTGTGAGGGGTACCATCACTATAGCTTTGTCTTTAGTAACTGCTTTATTTGAGGTTGGTGCATCTTACTTGTTTATATCAACTCGTATTGTGAATATGCTAATCTTCCTATAAAGCTTTTGACTTATTTGATGGATATCAATACACCCCTCGGGACGAAGAGAGAGCAGGGTCTTCATTGTCCTACTTGTGTGTTCTATTTATCAGAGATTGATCTTGCTTGAGATTTTTTGATTCTCGACATGAAACCTCTTGATGTCATTTTCGGGATGGATTGACTCTTGCTAATAAAGCCTGAATTGATTGTTATCTTCGACGGGTCTCCTTTACAACGCCAGATGGGGTGTGTCGTATCTTTCAAGGAGAATGGGACCCAATGTCAAGTAGAGCCGGACCTTATCCAGAGTTGGGGAAAGTGATATCAGTGTTCGTTTTTTATCTGGAACAAGAATCTTTGTGCGGTGATCTCCCTTTAGTTTTTGTCGAGTTTTCTGACATTTTTCCTTCTGACTTCTTTGGTTTGCCACCGGTAAAGGAGATAGAGTTTTCTATTGATTTGGTACCTAGTACTCGGCTGATATCTATTCCTTCTTACCGCATGACACCAGTTGAAATGAAAGAGTTGAAGTCTCGGTTGGATGATCTGTTAGATAAAGGCTTTATACGTTTGAGTGTGTCACCTTGGGCGGTGTCTGTTCTCTTTGCTAAGAAAACTGATGGAGCACTTCGCCTATGTCTTGATTACCGGAAACTCAATCGAGTCACGATAAAGAACAAGTATCCATTGTCACGGATCGATGATCTGTTTCACCAGTTGAAAGAAGCGAAGTGGTTCTCGAAGATTGACCTTCGATCGGGTTACACCAGTTGAGGATAAAAGAATCTGACATTCAGAAAACCACATTCCTAAGCTAGTATGACTATTATGAGTACCTCATCATGTTATTTGGTCTAACCAATGCTTCTGTAGTCCTTACGAATTTGATGAACAGGATTTTTCATTAGTATCTTGATACGTTCGTGGTGGTCTTTGTGGATGACATCCTGGTTTACTCAAAGTCCAAGGAAGATCATGTGCGTCATCTGAGAGCAGTTCTGGAATTGTTGAGAAATCGCTGACTTTATGCCAAGTTATCAAAATGTAGTTTCTAGATTCGGGAAGTGAAGTTCTTGGGACACATGGTGTCGGAACATGGTATTTCAGTTAATCCTGAGAAGGTGAAAGTTGTTATGAAATAGGAGCAAACACGGAATGTTTTCAAGATTCAGAGCTTCTTGGGTTTAACTAGTTATTATCATCAGTTCGTAAAGGATTTTTGAAAATTGGTTTCTCCGATAATCGCCCTAATATTGCAGAAATATCGGGAGTCGCAACTATAGAAATAGATTTGCAAATGAAGAAAAGACAGAAAAAAGAATCGCACAGAACACAGAGATTTACATGGTTCGAGAAATGATCTCTACATCCACAGAGAGGCAGAAAAACTTCACTATAAAATCCGGGAGCACAATTTATAGGGAGTATCTCAGAGTTTCTAACACCCAGAAACCCTAGCCCGAAATGGGCTAATAAAAAAGATGAAGCGCTATTCCACCAACCACACAGAAAATCCGTCGTGCTACAATGAAAGGTTGTTGAAAGTCTACATCGCTACAGTGTCACGGCCACCCAAGTCCAGGGTGCTACAGTAGACAGCGACTGGAAGTCCACGGAGCTACAATGCTCTGTCGGTATTGTCCGATCAACTTTGCTAGAGTCAATGCTATAATACCCCAAAATTTGGACCGGGGACCTTCAGCCCCCGGACCCCTGCCCCCTACAACCCCCAACGAGCTCACCGCAAAACTCGACCCACAGAATTGTGACCTGGTACGCAATATGGGCCAGAAGCATTCGGCTCAATCATCATCCAAAACAGATCGGGCTACAACAATCCAACACCTGACTGGGAAGGGAGTAGAGTTTGTTTGGAATGAAAAATGTCGGAGTTCTTTTGTTGAGTTGAAATGTATTTTGACTTTTGTGTCGGTGTTGACTCTTCCAAAGGCCGAGTAGGGCTATGTGGTCTTCTGTGACGCATCAGGTTCAAGTTTAGGTTGTGTTCTTATGCAAGGTGATCACGTCGTTGCCTATGGCTCTCGGCAGCTTAGGCCGCACGAGAAGAAATATCCAACTCATGACCTTGAACTTGCAGTTGTGATGCATGCGCTTAAGAGTTGGCGACATTATCTTTTCGAAGAAACGTTTACCGTGTATTATAACCACAAGAGCTTAAGTTATATCTTCTTCCAAAAAGATTAGAATCTTTGCCAGAGGCGTTGGGTGGAGTACCTGCAATCTTTTGATTTCGACATTGCATATACCCCGGGGAAAGGGAATGCCATTACAAATGCTTTGAGCAGGAAGCTTCCGACTCAGGCCGTGAAAGAACCATCGGAATAGTGGAACTTGATGGCATTTTTTGCACAGTTACATATAGGAGTTCGGGAAACAAGGGTTAAGGTTGTTTTGGCCAGTGTTCAGTTGACCTTTGCTCTTCTTGAGATGATTCTTCAGGAACAGCAGCTTAATGATGAATTCCGTAGCATTAGACACTCTTTATGGTGGGGAGATCGTTGTTGGGTGAACGTTCTCCACGGAGGGTATTCTATGTTTTCGAAATCGGTTTATTGTGTCGTTAGCTGTGAGGAAAGTTGTGATAGAGGATTGTCATAATTCCCAGTGAACAGTGCACTCAGGAACCACAAAGATGTTCTATGACATGCAGCGACGATTCTGCTGGCCAGGTATGAGATGAGACATTACTGACTTTGTTTCGCACTGCTATACTTGACAACAAGTCAAGCCCGAGCATCAGAGACCTTCGGATTTGCTTCAGCCACTTACAGTGTCGACTTGGAAGTGGGATGAAATTTCTATGGACTTTGTGGTTGGATTGTCGCGTACCTAGAGAAAGAAGAATGCGATATTGGTTGTCATTGAAAGGCTAACCAAATCGGCTCACTTTATACTCATTCATGACACAACCAAAGCTGAGGAGCTGAGAAATCTCTATGTGAGAGAGATTGTTCGTTTGCACGGAGTTTGATCTGCTATAGTCTCTGATAGACCGTCGTTTTACTTCTCACTTTTGGAGAGGCCTTCAGGAGGCATTGGGATCTCAGGTTCGTTTGAGTACGACATACCATCCGCAAACGGATGGCCAGACAGAGAGGGCTATACAGATTCTTGAAGATATGTTCCGTGTTTGCATCCTCGATTTCGGTAGAGCTTGGGATGACCATTTAGGACTGGTTAACTTTTTTTATAACAATAGTTACCAGTCTTCGATCCAAATGACTCCTTTTGAGGCCTCGTATGGCAGGCCTTGTAAATCTCTGTTGTATTGGTCGGAGATCGGAGAAAATTCCTTGGTCGGACCGAGCTTGGTTCAAAAAGCGACAGCAAAGATTTGGTTGATCTGTTAGAGGTTGTTGACGGCACAGAGCCGGTATAAATCATATGTTGATCGTCGTCACATACCGTTGGAATTTTCAATTGGTGATCAGGTGCTCTTGAAAACTTCACTCTGTTTGGGTCATCGACGGCTTGGGGGGGGGGGGGCAAGGGAAGCTTGCTCCTTGTTTTGTGGGACTTTTTGAAATTGTTGAGCAGGTGGGGAAAGTGGCTTACCGTTTAGCACTTCCGCCATAGTTTGCGTCGATACATAACGTGTTCCATGTATCGCAGCTCGAAAATATGTTTCTGATCCATCTCATGTTTTGAGCTGGAGTGATCTTGATGTTGGAGCTTGATTTATTCGTGACTAAGCATCTAGTCGGGATTGTTGATTCTGAGACCAAGGTACTTCGTGGGAGGACGATACCTTTGGTCTGTGTGCTACGACAACATGGTTCTGATTCTCATGAGACATGGGAGCGTGAGGCACTGATGAGAGAGCAGTGGCCTCACCTTTTTGATATGGAAGCTTCTTAATAGGCTTTCTTGGGACATAAAATTTTTATAGTGGGGAGGTTGTAACATCTCGTTACCTTTCTGACAGGTATGTTCTAAACCCTTGTCTTGGTTTTCCTTTTTCCTTGGTTGAGTAAGACCGAGAAGAAATTGGGAGGATACCTGTAATGATAAAGTCATGGATTTGTTGGAATTTTCAGCATAAACCAGCAGTTTTTGCAATTTGCTGAGGATTTACAAGTCGTGTAATGGGGATACACGACGTGTAATCATCGTCTGGCAGATGTCGTGAAGCTAGTACACAATGTGCAAGGTTACACGTCATGCACGGCTTACGCGCCGCGTAAATATTAAAAATCGGTTTTTTAATGAAAAGGCAACGGGTTTTTTAGTGTATATGGGACTTGTAACGTCCCGGTTCCGGAAGCCACCCAGAGGCGCCCCGTACTCGGTTGGTCACATGGCCTCAAGCTCATTTCCCCAAACGCCAAAGGCTGCCGACTAGCAGCGAGGGTCTTAGGTGTGATAGTGGGAAAACTATGCCCTTATTGGCAGAGTAACACAGCGGAAGTAAACGGATATACAATAGCGGAAACAGTAATAATACCATACATCAGTAAACAGCGAAAGACTGAAAGAATAAACTGGAGCGCATATATATAATGATGATGCATGATACATATGTCTAGAAAAGCAGCCAAACAAGTCACAATGCTAGAATACAGAAATAACCAAAGTACAAAAGAAACAGATAAACTCCAACAGCATCGCAAGCTTCAGCTTGGTCCCATACTCTCCAGCTCCTCAGCAATCAAGTACCTAATGTAGAAGGGCGTTTGCCCGTATCTATACCTGCAGCAATGTAATCTGTTTGGGCCCAAAAGCATGGCCCAAACAGGGTGTGAGACTAAATCCCAGTAGGCAACCACCCAAAGATCTATGCCTAACAGTCATTAAATATATATGGCAGGCAATAATCAAGATGGAGCAGTAAACAAGGAAGTACTCAAAAGTAAACAATCCTACAGTTCAAATGCATTCAATTTCATATATCAAATAAGCAGTTAAACAAAGCAAGTAACCCTCTGGAAGTACTCACAGCCTAACCCATCTGGTTCAACCAAATAAGAACAAGCAACCCTCTGGGAAGTACACATAGTCTAACCCCTCTGGTTCAGCTTAAGTATAGACTCTCTGAGGAAACACTCACTGTCAATTCCCCCTCTAGTCTCGTATAGGTAACTAAAAGGCGCTCTGGGGAAGCACTCAACATCTCATTCCCCCTGTGGCCCGCGTCGAGGAACTACAGACACTCTGAGGAAGCACTTACGCCAATTCCCCCTATGGTCTCGCATCATAACAGTAAACAGACACTCTGGAGATGCCCTCAACGTCCATTCTCCCTATGGTCTACTACACCAGGTTCTCACAGCCTTGTGTAAGTCAATCAAGCACAGCAATGCATAGCGGCCAAGGTAAACCTCAAGAACTACTTGGCTAAACAGTCTACAGCATAACAGCATGTTAGAATACAATCACTTCATCCAACAGCACTAGGCATGTAAAACAAAGCAATAGCCTAACAGGCAAAGCTAGACCAAACGGTCATAAACGGTACAAGCATGGGCAAACACATCCATAACATGGTAAACAACCATATTTACAACAATTAACCCCTACTCAAGCATTCTAAGCATAGCATGCATTAACTGGGTCAAAACCCTAAACACGCCATACCCCGATCAAGGGTATTGGGCACTTTTGCACATATAACTCAAAAACTATCTACGGAAATGCACAAACCACCTACCTCGGTGTTGTAAGATCGCTATACGTGAACCTCAAGCCTTGAATCGCCCAAGAACACCGTAGATCTACAAAAACGCTAAAAACGCTCAACCGAGGATAACTCTTGAAAGAAGAGGAATCAGGAAACGAAGCTCTAAAAGAAGGAAGAGCTTACTGTGACGATCCCAATGCAATCAACAGCGATCGAATCGGACAACGGATGCACGATCGGGGGCTCGGGAAAAGATCGGCGTCGTACGGATGCTCTCGGTCGAAGAAGGCGAAAAAGAAGACGCTTCTGCCAATTAGATGTGACCTCGATCCGTTTAATGAAAAGAAATACACGGCGTGTACTTTAGAAGTACACGGCGTGTACTTGCCCTTACCGGCCCCTGCATTAGGCGGACTCCAGGTCACTACACACGGTTGTGTGCTCGGCCGTTACACAGCCAGCACACGGCTACGTGCGGCAAAAGAGTACACGGCGTGTACTTCAAAAATTTCCAGAAACTCCTCTTTTTCTCAAAAACACCAGAAAAGAGAAAAAACATACCTGAAAAGAAGATCTGGGTTCTTACAAACTCCCCTCTTAAAGAAATGTGTCCCCGAATTTCCCTAACAAGGCGGCGTAGAAGAAGAATCCTCGAACAGCTCTGGCCACTATGATCGTACATCGGCCTCCCTCTCTCAAGTCTCGTCATGTACTCACCCGTGTTGCCATAGCACTCGTACAAGAGGAACAAACTGGCCACGGAGAACCCTCGCACTTCGATCAACAATCTGGATAGGATGCTCCTCGAACGAGGCGTCCACCACTAACTCAACCTCCTCGGGTTGAAAAACATGAGACGGGTCTGAGAAATAACGTCGAAGCTGAGAAACGTGGAAGACGTCGTGCATAGCCCGGTACCTCTGAGATAACTGCAACCGATAGGCAACCGGCCCGACTCCCTCCAACACCTCAAACGGTCTGACGTACCTCGATGAAAGCTTACCCTGCCTCAAATCCTCCTGTGTCCCAACCTCAATGTGACACGCAGGAAAACCTGATCTCCGACCTCAAACTCCAGAGGTCGTCTCCGTCGATCAGCATAAGACTTCTGTCGTGACTGTGCAGTAGTCATCCTCTTCCGAATCAACTTTGTCTGCTCTGTGGTCTCCTGGACAAGTTGAGGTCCCAGCATAGCTGTCTCTCCTGCCTCCATCGAGCACAAGGGTGATCGGCATGGCCTACTATACAAAGCCTCATAAGGTGTCATCTGAATAGTTGCTTGAAAACTATTATTGTAGGCAAACTCCACAAGAGATAAGTGATTCTCCTAAGAACCTCCAAAATTCAGGATGCATGCTCAAAGCATGTCCTCAAGCACCTGAATCGTACGCTCGGACTGGTCATCTGTCTGGGGATGGTAAGTTGTACTCAGAAGTACCTGTTTACCCAAGGCCTTTTGTAATCCCTGTCAGACCTGAGAAGTAAAACGTGCATCTCTGTCTGAAACAATGGAGTGTGGAACTCCATGTAAACGCACAATCTCTTGGATGCACAACCGTCTCAACTCATCAACACTGAAGGTCTCCTTGATCGTCAAGAAGTGAGCAACCTTCGTGAGTCTGTCAATGACAACCCATACTGCATCATTCCCTCGAGACGACCTCGGTAAACCCGTCACGAAGTCCATCATGACATCGTTCCATTTCCACTCGGGAATGGGTAACTGTTGCAAAAGCCCTGCTGGTCGCTGAGGCTCCGCCTTCATCTGCTGACAGGTGGAACATCTCGTGACAAACCCAGCAACATCTCTCTTCATACCTGGCCACCAAAACTGACGGTGTAGATCACGATACATCTTCGTGACACCAGGATGAACTGCCCAAACTGAGAAATGAAAGTCCCGCATCAGCTCCTCGCGTATGTCTGTTGGCACCCATACGCACCCATGAAAATGCAAGATCTCATCCTCGCCTACTGTCCATCTAGGAATAGGGTCCTCTCCTGCAACACTCCCCCGTAGGACTAGGCCTTCAGAAACTGATAGTTGCCTCATTTGCACTCGATCAAGTAGAGTAGAAGTAACAGCCACAGAAGAAAGAAATGTCTGCCCCTGACTGTCGTGCACCTCCAAATGCATCTCAGAGAACGGAGCCATAAGTTGTCACTCACTTCTGGCCTCCTGAACTGTCTGTACCTGAGTCCTCCTGCTCAACGCATCAGCAACTGCGTTGCCCTTCCCAGGCGTGTAGGCAAGCTCAAAGTCAAAAGACTGAAGGTACTCAACCCACCTTCGCTGTCTCAAATTCAAGTCACGCTGAGTGAAGATGTACTTGAGACTTTTGTGGTCGGTGAAAACCACAAAATGCTCTCCCAACAGGTAGTGTCTCCAACAGCGTAAAGCATGAACAACTGCAGTCATCTTGAGATCGTGCGTCGGGTAGTTCTTCTAATGTGGCATCAACTGCCGAGAACCGTACGCAACGACTCCTCCCTGCATAAGCACAGCTCCCAACCCGATACCTGATGCATCACAGTAGACAGTATAGCTATTTCCCGGCTCTAGCAAAACTAGTATCGGTGCTGAAGTAAACCTCCCTTTTAGCTCCTGAAAGGCTAACTCGCAAGAATCTAACGACAAGTACTTCACACCCTTCTTAGTCAGGCCCGACAGTGGCGCTGCTAAGCGTGAAAAGTCCTGTATGAAACGTCTGTAGTAGCCAGCCCTAGAAAACTTTGTACCTCAAAGACGTTCTTCGGCTGCTCCCAGGAAACTACTGCTCTCACTTTCTCTGGGTCTACTGATACTCCTGTCTCTGAGATAACATGACCCAAGAAGTGAATTTGGTCCATCCAAAAGTGGCATTTTGAGAGCTCAGCATATAACTGATGCTCTCTCAGTGTACTCAAAACGAACTCAAGATCTGTGGCATGGTTGTGTCGAGTGTGAGAGTACACCAAGATATCGTCCACAAAGACTACCACAAAAGAATCCAAGTATGGATGGAACACTCGGTTCATCGGTGCCATGAAAATTGCAGGCGCGTTCGTGAGACCGAACAGCATAACTACATACTCGTATAGACCATACCTGCTCCGGAAGGCTGTAAGAGGTATATCAAATGGTCTAACGCGTAACTGATGGTAACCAGACCTCAAGTCGATCTTCAAAAACACCTGGGCTCCTCGAAATTGATCAAAGAGATCATCAATCCTCGGCAAGGGATATCGGTTCTTGACCGTCAACTGGTTCAACTTCCGATAATCCACACAAAGTCTGAGGGTACCGTCTGCCTTCTTCGCAAACAGGACAGGCGAACCCCAATGAGAAGTACTGGATCGGATAAAACCCTTTGTCTGCAACTCTTCCAACTGCTTCTTGAGATCCTGTAACTCTGGTGTAGCAATCCTATAAGGAGGAATGGACACCGGTGCCGCTCCTGGCACAAGTTCAATAGAAAAGTTTACCTCTCGCTCCGAAGGCAAACCTGAAAGGTCCTCTAGAAAGACATCCCTAAAACAATCCACCACTGGAGAAAAATCCTGTGAAGTCCCCTGGTCATCCAGACATAGACTAGCAAACTGGGCTGTAACTCCTCCCAATCCATGATGCTCAGGTCCTGCTCTGTTCGCCTGGACATCCCACTCGCCCTTATGAAGAAACGATCCGCCCTCCGGTGATGTGAAACTCACTCTACGGTGATAGCAATTGACAACTGCCTGGAAGGTAATTAATCAGTCCATTCCGAGAATGACATCATAGCATGTCATCTCTAGGATATAGAGCACCCATAAGAAGTGACACCCACCAACCTCTAGAGGGCACTCCTTGCACTAACATACACTAGTCGTTCTAGTCCCCAACGGAGTGTCTAACGTCAAGATATCAGCAGAAGAGAAGATACAGAGCTCAAGGCTCTCTACAACAGCAACAGATATAAAGCTATAGAAAGCCCCCGTATCGAAAAGAGCAGAAGCAAAAACTGAGGCAACTAGGATCGTACCTCGCACTGTAGAGGGTCCGGGATCCTGCCCCGCTGGGTCTGCTCTACAGCAAAAGTCTGAACTGCAACGCGGCCCTGCGACCCTACCTGACCACTCTGAGGTGATCCACCCTGTTGTCGCTGAAAGCCTGGCGACTGGCTACCACGGCTACGACCTCCACCTCGGCCTGAACGGTCGGAAGAACTCCAGTTCCCAGACTGGTGAGAAACTGGTGGTGCTGCTCCTGAACGAGGAGTCAGAGAAGAACCTCTGTCGCCAGCTGCCGGTGAGAAAATTTGACAGAAACGCTGAAGATGGCTCATCTTGCCGCATGATCGGCACTCCGCTGGGTCTCTCGGGCAATGTGGCCTTGTATTCCCGCTCTTCCCGCACTGTTAGCACACCACATGGCTACCAAAAGAAGTGTACCGCCTCCTCGAATCCCCGCGCGTAAACTCCTTACGGCGCTTCCTGCTGTCAGTAGGAGGGATACCAACTCCAGATGTCGAGCCGCCCGGGCTCACAACTCTAGAATTCCTCAGATTGCGCACCGTGATTAGCGCCTGGTTGATTATAGAAGTGTTAGAAGTCAACCTGAAGATGTTCACCTGAGATCGAATGTCGTGCCTGAGACCATCCTCAAACTTCCTTGTCAGGAATAACTCATCGCATCCTGGGATAGGCGTGAAGCGCTGCAACTCTGTGAAGTGGGAAGAATACTCCATAACAAAAAGAGCACCCTGCTCCAGACTCATGAACTCTCGGGCTCAATCGACCCTTAATGTCTCCGGGTAGTAGTCATAGAAAGCACGTTGGAACTCATCCCACGTCATAACCTGCTGGTGTCCCGCCTATGAGATCACATCCCACCATCTCTTGGCGGAGTCCCGAAGCATATACGTAGCAAGTTTCACCCTCCTCTCTGGAGGCGTCTCCAGATGCTCGAAGATCGTCAGCATGGCTTCTAGCCATGACTCTGCAGCCTGGGGTCCTCCATCCCCTGAGAAAGAGGGAGGATGTTGTTGCTGAAAGAACCGCGTCAGTTATGCCATAGAGGGGGCAGGATGCGGTACTCCTCGGAAGGTTTGCATAAACCTCATAAAGCCATCTCGGAACTGTGCGTCAGCACCTGTGTCCGGAATGACGGTTGGTGACTGGCACAACTGGAGGATCTGCTGGTAGTCCCTGATCAGCCATGTCTGGCGTCTGATCACTGCCCTGTAACTGGCGGACAACCGGAGGACGTCTCGGTGGCATGACTCTGCAAGGTCAAGCGCACACCTTAGATCAAGATTGTCAAGGACTGAAAACTAAAAGTGTAAGAAGGGAACAAGAGAAAGAAAGCATTCAAGTTTTTCAAAACATGGATACACGGCGTGTATAATGCCTACACGGCGTGTTCCCTTAAGCCTTCACATGGGCGTGTACTTCTGCCAACCCAGGTCGTGTAACACCCCATACACACGGCGTGTTGTCCTAACACACGGCATGTGCTTGAATCCTCTTTCCCTGCCCGAGTTCTTCTACACAACTAACCCACACGGTTCTCCTAAAACAAGACTACACGGCGTGTTCTTGCCAGACACGGCGTATACTAGATGAGCTTCACTGACCCGTGTTGTTAGTGACACGGCCGGTTACACGACTGACTCTACACGGCGTGTTTGTGCCAAACACGGCGTGTACTAGGAGATTTCACCGTCCCGTGTTGTTCGTGACACGGCCGGATACTCGGTTTACACTTCACGGCATGTTCCAGATGGACATAACGTGTATTAAAAAAGACTCAACCGACCTGTGTTGTTAGTCACACGGCCATTTATACGGCTCTACAACACAGCGTGTACATCCGGTACACGGCGTGTCCTACCAGAGATTTATCAACCCCGTGTCTGCCCACACAGTCTATGACATGGTTAGAGACTACACGGCGTGTACATACAGTACACGGTGTGTACTTAAGAAAAACAGTTTCTTCTCGAACAGAAGAACAAATAGCGTGTATTCATCATTACATGCCGTGTATTCTGGGTTTTTTCGGAAAGTAAGCCTCGAAAACTTCTCCGAAACCCAAAAAAACACTGAAACGAACATTAAAGTGCCAAATTCCGATCCGTGATGGCTCGTACTCCCCGCGAATCAAGGCTTGACATCTTATACATGTCATATACAAGGAAAACAAGGCAATAATCCACCAAATTCCGGTCCATGATGGCTCATAACACCTCAAGAACCAAAGTTTGGCATTCATTCAAGGAAACCCTTATGCAAAGCAATACCCTATCAAAAGCAGGTATTCTATCAAGGCATTTATCACAACAGCATGCATATCTAGCACAACATCTTTTACAACAACACGCAATAGTTAATGCACCCTAAATGACATGGCAAGAATGTGTGACATGGAATTTCTAGCAAGTGCCTATATGATACATGAGATGCCATACTCTCATCTCATCGGGTTGCAACAGAAATGGAACCTCAATAACATCAACAATAACAACACAAAACATGTGAACCACCCAATGGTGAAATCAAATCAACTATAAAATTATAAAACCAGAAAAAAAATGCAATAAACGAGGTAAATTGGATTTTTCCTATACACGGGTTAGCTACTCCCGGGCACAGCTTATTACCAAGTACCTATTCCGTCTTATCCCTAACTATAGGCTCCAAACAGTAAGTCCACAAGAAAAGAATCATTTGATACCACTTTGTAACGTCCCGGTTCCGGAAGCCGCCCAGAGGCGCCCCGTACCCAGTTGGTCGCATGGCCTAAAACGCAATTCCCCGAACGCCAGAGGCTGCCGACAAGCAGCGAGGGCCTTGGGTGTGATAGTGGGAAAACTATGCCCTCATTGGCAGAGTAACACAGCGGAAGTAAACGGATATACAATAGCGGAAGCAGTAATAATACCATACATCAGTAAACAACGAAATACTGAAAGAATAAACTGGAGCACATATATATAATAATGATGAATGATACATATGTCTAGGAAAGCAGCCAAACAAGTCACAATGCTAGAATACAGAAATAACCAAAGTACAAAAGAAACAGATAAACTCCAACAGCATCGCAAGCGTCAGCTTGGTCCCATACTCTCCAACTCCTCAGCAATCAAGTACCTAATGTAGAAGGGCGTTTGCCCTTATCTATACCTGCAACAATGTAATCTGTTTGGGCCCAAAAGCATGGCCCAAACAGGGTGTGAGACTAAATCCCAGTAGGCAACCACCCAAAGATCTGTGCCTAACAGTCAGTGAATATATATGGCAGGCAATAATCAAGATGGAGCAGTAAACAAATAAGTACTCAAAAGTAAACAATCCTAAAATTCAAATGCATTCAATTTCATATATCAAATAAGCAGCTAAACAAAGCAGGTAACCCTCTGGGAGTACTCACAGCCTAACCCCTCTGGTTCAACCAAATAAAAACAAGCAACCCTCTGGGAAGTACACACAGTCTAACCCCTCTGGTTCAGCTTAAGCATAGACTTTCTGAGAAAACACTCACCGTCAATTCCCCCTCTAGTCTCGTATCGGTAACTAAAAGGCGCTATGGGGAAGCACTCAACATCCCATTCCCCCTATGGCCCGCGTCGAGGAACTACAGATTCTAAAAAAGCACTTACGTCAATTCCTCCAATGGACTCGCATAGTAACAGTAAACAGACACTCTGGAGAAGCCTTCAACGTCCATTCTCCTTATGGTCTACTACACCAGGTTCTCACGGCCCTGTGTAAGTCAATCAAGCACAGCAATGCATAGCGGCCAAGGTAAACCTCAAGAACTACTTGACTAAACAGTCTAAAGCATAACAGCATGTCAGAATACAATCACTTCATCCTACAGTACTAGGCATGTAAAGCAAAGCAATAGCCTAACAGGCAAAGTTAGACCAAACGGTCATAAACGGTACAAGCATGGGCAAACACATCCATAACATGGTAAACAACCATATTCACAACAATTAACCTCTACTCAAGCATTCTAAGCATAGCAGGCATTAACTGGGTCAAAACCCTAAACACGCAATACCTCGATCAAGGGTATTGGGCACTTTTGCACATATAACTCAAAGACTATCTACGTAAAGGCACAAACCATCTACCTCGGTGTTGTAGGATCGCTATACGTGAACCTCAAACCTTGAATAGCCCAAGAACAAAGCAGATCTACAAAAACGCTAAAAACGCTCAACTGATGATAACTCTTGAAAGAAGAGGAATCAGGAAACGAAGCTCTAGAAGAAGGAAGAGCTTACTGTGACGATCCCAACGCAATCGACGGCGGGCGAATCGGAGAACGGATGCACGATTGAGGGCTCGGGGAAAGATCGGCGTCGTACGGACGCTCTCTGTCGAAGAAGGCGAAGAAGAAGACGCTTCTTCCAATTAGACGTGACCCCGGTCCATTTAATGAAAAAAAAAGTACCCGGCGTGTACTTGACCTTACTGGCCCCCGCATTAGGCAGTCTCCAGGTAACCACACACGGCATGTACATATAAGTACACGGCGTGTACTTCAAAAATTTCCAGAAACTCCTCTCTCAAAAACACCAGAAAAGAGAAAAACATACCTGAAAAGAAGATCAGGGTTCTTACAAACTCCCCCCTTAAAGAAATTTGTCCCCGAATTTCCCTAACAAGACACCGTAGAAAAAGAATCATCGAACAGCTTCGGCCACTGTGATCGTACATCGGTCTCCCTCTCTCAAGTCTCGTCCTGTACTCACCCGTGCTGCCATAGCACTCGTACCAGAGGAACAGACCGGCCACGGAGAACCCTCACACTTCGATCAACAATCTGGATAGGATGCTCCTCGAACGAGACGTCCACCACTAACTCAACCTCCTCGGGTTGAAAAACATAAGACGGGTCTGAGAAGTAACGTCGAAGCTGAGAAACGTGGAAGACGTCGTGCATAACTCGATACCTCTGAAATAACTGCAACTGGTAGGCAACCGGCCCGACTCTCTCCAACACCTCAAACGGTCCGACGTTCCTCGGTGAAAGCTTATCCTGCCTCCTAATCCTCCTGTGTCCCAACCTCGGTGTGACACGCAGGAAAACCTGATCTCCGACCTCAAACTCCAGAGGTCGTCTCCGTCGATCAGCATAAGACTTCTGTAGTGACTGTGCAGTAGTCATCCTCTTCCAAATCAACTCTGTCTGCTTTGTGGTCTCCTGGACAAGTCAAGGTCCCAGCATAGTTGTCTCTCCTGCCTCCATCCAGCACAAGGGTGATCGGCATGACCTACCGTACAAAGCCTCATAAGGTGTCATCTGAATAGTTGCTTGAAAACTATTATTGCAGGCAAACTCCACAAGAGGTAAGTGATTCTCCCAAGAACCTCCAAAATCCAGGATGCATGCTCGAAGCATGTCCACAAGCACCTGAATCGTACGCTCGGACTGGCCATCTGTCTGGGGATGGTAAGTTGTGTACTCAAAAGTATCTGTGTACCCAAGGCCTTCTGTAATCTCTGCCAGACCCGAGAAGTAAAACGTGCGTCTCTGTCTGAAACAATGGAGTGTGGAACTCCATGTAAACGCACAATCTCTCGGATGTACAACTGTCTCAGCTCATCAACACTGAAGGTCTCCTTGATCGGCAAGAAGTGAGCAACCTTCGTGAGTCTGTCAATGACAATCCATACTGCATCATTCCCTCGAGGCGACCTCGGTAAACTTGTCACGAAGTCCATCGCGACATCGTTCCATTTCCACTCGAGAATGGGTAACTGCTGCAAAAGCCCTACCGGTCGCTGATGCTCCGCCTTCACCTGCTAACAGGTGGAACATCTCATGACAAACCCAGCAACATCTCTCTTCATACCTAGCCACCAAAACTGACGGTTTAGATCACGATACATCTTCGTGACACCAGGATGAACTGCCCAAACTGAGGAATGAAAGTCCCGCATCAGCTCCTCGCGTATGTCTGTTGGCACCCATACGCGCCCATGAAAACGCAAGATCTCATCCTCGCCTATTGTCCATCTAGGAATAGGGTCCTCTCCTGCAACACTCCCCCGTAGGACTAGGCCTTCAGAAACTGATAGCTGCCTCATTCGCACTCGATCAAGTGGAGTAGAGGTAACAGCCACAGAAGAAAGAAATGTTTGCCCCTGACTGTCGTGCACCTCCAAATGCATCTCAGAGAACGGAGTCATAAGCTGTCACTCACTTCTGGCCTCCTGAACTGCCTGTACCTGAGTCCTGCTCAACGCATCAGCCACTGTGTTGCCCTTCCCAGACGTGTAGGCAAGCTCAAAGTCAAAAGACTGAAGGTACTCAACCCACCATCGCTGTCTCAAATTCAGGTCACGTTGAGTGAAGATCTACTTGAGACTTTTGTGGTCGGTGAAAACCACAAAATGCTCTCCCAACAGGTAGTGTCTCCAACAGCGTAAAGCATGAACAACTGCAGCCATCTCGAGATCGTGCGTCGGGTAGTTCTTCTCATGTGGCCTCAACTGCAGAGAACCGTACGCAACGACTCCTCCCTGCATAAGCACAGCTCCCAACCCGATACGTGATGCATCACAGTAGACAGTATAGCTCTTTCCCGGCTCTGGCAAAACTAGTATCGGTGCTAAAGTCAACCTCTCTTTCAGCTCCTGAAAGGCTGACTCGCAAGAATCTGACCACAAGTACTTCGCACCCTTTTTAGTCAGACCCGTCAGTGGTGCTGCTAAGCGTGAAAAATCCTGTATGAAACGTCTGTAGTATACAGTCAGCCCTAGAAAACTTCGTACCTCAAAGACGTTCTTCGGCTGCTCCCGGGAAACTACTGCTCTCACTTTCTCTGGGTCTACTGATACTCCTGTCTCTGATATAACATGACCCAAGAAGTGAATTTGATCCATCCAAAAGTGGCATTTTGAGAGCTTAGCATATAACTGATGCTCTCTCAGTGTACTCAAAACGAACTCAAGATGTATGGCATGGTTGTGTCGAGTGTGAGAGTACACCAAGATATCGTCCACAAAGACCACCACGAAAGAATCCAAGTATGGATGGAACACTCGGTTCATCAGTGTCATGAAAACTGCAGGTGCGTTCGTGAGACCGAACGGCATAACTACGTACTTGTATAGACCATACCTGCTCCGGAAGGTTGTAAGAGGTATATCAGATTGTCTAACGCGCAAATGATGGTAACCAAACCTCAAGTCGATCTTCAAGAACACTCGGGCTCCTCGAAGTTGATCAAAGAGATCATCAATCCTCGGCAAGGAATATCGGTTCTTGACCGTCAACTGGTTTAACTTCTGATAATCCACACACAGTCTGAGAGTACCGTCTGCCTTCTTCGCAAACAGGACAGGCGAACCCCTAGCAGAAGTACTGGGTCGGATAAAACTCTTTGTCTGCAACTCCTCCAACTGCTTCTTGAGATCCTGTAACTCGGGTGTAGCCAGCCTATAAAGAGGAATGGACATCGGTGCCACTCCTGACACAAGTTCGATAGAAAAGTTCACCTCTCGCTCTGGAGGAAAACCTGAAAAGTCCTCTAGAAAGACATACCTGAAACGATCCACCACTGGAGAAAAGTCCTTCTGTGAAGTCCCCTGGTCATCCAGATATAGACTAGCAAACTGGGTTGTAACCCCTCCCAATCCATGATGCTCGAGTCCTGCTCTGCTCGCCTGGACATCCCACTCGCCCTTATGAAGAAACGATCTGCCCTTCGGTGATGTGAAACTCACCCTACGGCGATAGCAGTAGACAACTGCCTGGAAGGTAACTAACCAGTCCATTCCGAGAATAACATCATAGCTTGTGATCTCTAGGACATAAAGGTCTCATAAGAAGTGACATCCACCAAGCTCTAGAGGGCACTCCTTGCACTGACGTACACTAGTCGTTCTAGTCCTCAACGGAGTGTCTAGCGTCAAGATATATCAACAGAAGAGAAGATACAGAGCTCAAGGCTCTCTACAACAGCAACAAATATAAAGCTATGGGAAACTCCCATATCGAAAAGAGCAGAAGCTAAAACTGAGGCAACTAGGATCGTACCTTGAACTGTAGAGGGTCTGGGATCCTGCTCCTGCTGGGTTTGCTCCACAGCAAAAGTCTAACCTGCACCGCGGCCCTGCGACCCTGCCTGACCACTCTGAGCTGATCCACCTTGTTCTCGCTGAAAGCCTAGCGACTGGCTACCACGGCCACGACCTCTACCTCGGCCTGAACGGCCGGAAGAACTCCAGTTCCCTGACTGGTGAGAAACTGGTGGTGCTGCTCCTGAACGAGGAGTCACAGAAGAACCTTTGTCGCCGGCTGTCGGTGAGCAAATTTGACAGAAACGCTGAAGATGACTCATCTTGCCACATGATCGACACTCCACTAGGTCTCTCGGGCAATGTGGCATTGTATGTCCGCTCTTCCCGCACTGGTAGCACACCACCTAGCTACCAGAAGAAGTGTACAGCCTCCTCGGATCCCCGTGCGTAGACTCCATGCGGCGCTTCCGGCTGTCAGTAGGAGGGATACGAACTCCAGATGTCGAGCCGCCCTGGCTCACAACTCCAGAATCCCTCAGATTGCGCTCTGTGATTAGCGTCTGGTTGATTATAGAAGTGATGGAAGTCAACCTGAAGATGTTCACCTGAGATTGGATGTCGTGTCTGAGACCATCCTCAAACTTCCTTGCCAGGAATAACTCGTCACCTCCTGGGATAGGCATGAAGCGCTGCAACTCTGTGAAGCGAGAAGAATACTCCATAATAGAAAGAGTACCCTGCTCCAGACTCATGAACTCTCGGGCTTAATCGGCCCTCAAAGTCTCCGGGTAGAAGTAGTCATAGAAGGCACATTGGAACTCATCCCACGCAATAACCTGCTGGCTTCCCACCTGTGAGATCACATCCCACCATCTCTTGGCTGAGTCCCAAAACATATACATAGTAAGCATCGCCCTCCTCTCTGGAGGCGTCTCCAGATGCTCGAAGATCGTCACCATGGCTTCTAGCCATGACTCTGCAGCCTGGGGTCCTTCATCCCCTGAGAAAGAGGGAGGATGCTGTTGTTGAAAGACCCGCGTCAGTTATGCCATAGAGGGGGCAGGATGCGATACTCCTCAGAAGGTCTGCATAAACCTCATAAAGCCCTCTCGGAACTGTGCGTCAGCACCTGTGTCCGGAATGACGGTTGGTGCCAAGACTGGCACAACTGGAGGATATGCCGGTAGTCCCTGATCAGCCATGTCTGGCGTCTGATCACTGCCTTGTAACTGGCGGACAACCGGAGGACGTCTTGGTGGCATGACTCTACAAGGTCAAGCGCACACCTTAGATCAAGATTGTCAAGGACTGAAAACTAGAAGTGTAAGAAGGGAACAAGAGAAAGAAAGCATTCAAGTTTTTCAAAACATGGATACACGGCGTGTATAATGCCTACACGGCGTGTTCTCTTAAGCCTTCACATGGGCGTGTACTTCTGCCAACCCAGGTCGTGTAACACCCCATACACACGGCGTGTTGTCCTAACACACGGCGTGTACTTGAATCCTCTTTCCCTGCACGAGTTCTTCTACACAACTAACTCACACGGTTCTCCTAAAATAAGACTACACGGCGTGTTCTTGCCAGACACGGCGTGTACTAGACGAGCTTCACCGACCCGTGTTGTTAGTGACACGGCCGGTTATGCGACTAACTCTACACGGCGTGTTTGTGCCAGACACGGCGTGTACTAGGAGATTTCACTGTCCCGTGTTGTTCGTGACACGGCCGGATACTCTGTTTACACTTCACGGCGTGTTCCAGATGGACATAACGTGTATTAGAAAAGACTCAACCGACCTGTGTTGTTAGTCACACGGCCGTTTATACGGCTCTACAACACGGCGTGTACATCCGGTACATGGCGTGTCCTACCAGAGATTTCTCAACCTCGTGTCTCTGCCCACACACACGGTTAGAGAATACACGGCGGGTACATATAGTACACAGCGTGTACTTAAGAAAAACAATTTCTTCCCGAACAGAAGAACACATGGCATGTATTCATCATTACCCGCCGTGTATTCTGGGTTTTTCCGGACAATAAGCCTCAAAAACTTCTCTGGAACCCAAAAAAACACTAAAACGAACATTAAAGGGTCAAATTCCGATCCGTGAGGGCTCATACTCCCCGCGAATCAAAGTTTGGCATCTTTATACATGTCATATACAAGGAAAACAAGGCAATGATCAACCAAATTCCGGTCCATGAAGGCCCATAACACCTTGGTACGCGCGTCGCAGCGCGTCCAATTTGCAAATTTTTATAACCGACTGGCTACTGTAAAAGTGGCGAGCAGGGTCGAACCACAGAGAGCACGGAATCTAGTCCACTAAAAATATTTTATTGGACAATGTTTAGACGGACGAGGTTTGAGGGGATTCCTATTTTTGAGTTTTCTTTTTTTTCTTTTTAATTAAACTAAAAGGTGAGAAGACAAAAGATAAAAAGAAAATTGCAAATGAGAATGATGATGGACTCTAAGTCAACAAAATGTGTCGGGGATGCTGGTGTCACAATTAAATTATCACGCAGCCATGCAAAATATTCTTTTATGTGATTAAATATTTATTCTGTTTAGTTATCGCCAGTTCCAAAAATATGTGCATTTTTTAGATGCTCAATTTAAAATTCCTAATTTATTTAAAGTCTCGTTCTCTGGTGTCATAAATAAATTAGAAAATTCGTTCAAGTCCCGAACTATACGGCGAAATGACACAACCCGTTTCTCACAAAGTTGTGTCCCCAATTTGCACCTACCATCGGTCAACGCGGTTTACCTTCTCGGACCGCCGCGTCGACTTAAAATTAAAAGGGCCAGTTTCAATTTCAACAATTAATTCAGTGCAAAAATAATTTAAAAAGATAAACATTTAATTAAAATCAATTTAATTGACAATTAATCATCAAACAATATGTTGCATGGCATGCGCAATAATTTTAATTAATCAACCAACATCCCGACACTAAGAAAATTACCCCGACATCACAACTGAAAATGTAAACACGGTAATAAGATGACAAGTCATGTAAAATAAAACCGTGTTACCAACAAATAATCGTGTCGGTCTTCACTCCCAATGCATGCAACTTGTTCTTCAATATCTGACCGCACCTCGGCACGTGATGACGTCGCGCGCCAGCTTTGCGACCACCGGAACGTAGGATATGAGCGGTGAGGGGTGCGCGAATGCTAGTCGGCTCCTCAGGTAGCGGTGACCGATGCACTGTAAAAAAAACAAAAGAGGGAACAACGGATGGAGAGTGCAGGCGGGGTGAGCGGGGGAATGAAGCGGGGTGCAGGGGGAGAAAAGGGAAGCCGGGGAGATGGGGGGGCACGCGGCTGGGTGATAAGGGGAGCGAAGGGGGTGAGCGAGAGAGTTGGGTGGCGGCGGGGTGCTGCGTGCGTGAAGGCAGGGGCGGCCGGGGTGAAGAGGAGGGGAGCGCCAGGTGAAGAAGAGGGGAGTGTCGGGTGGAGAGGGAAGGCAGGGGCGACCGGGATGATAGGAGGGGGCGCGGGTGAGAGGAGGGAAGCGGCGGGGGGTGAGCGGGTAGGGAGGCCGTGGGGCGAGGGGAGCGGGGTCGGCCTGGGTGAGCGGGGTAGGGGAGAGTGGCATGGGCGCTGGTTAGAGGAAAGCAGCGGGGTGAGCGGGGGAATGAAGCGGTGGCAGGGGGCGGCTGGGGAAGATGGGTAGTGGGTTAGAGGGGCGGCCGGGTGAAGAGGGGAGCGGGGTAGCAGGGAGAGGGAGGTGGCGGAAATAAGGGGAGAGATACGGGGGAGAGATTGGAGAGAGGAGGTTATTTTTAAAAAATGTGGCGCGGGTCAAGAGGGGAGATAAGAGGGAAAGAAAAAAAAAATCAAAATTTAAAACTCAAATTCAAACTTAAAAAAATCTAACTATCTAATAGTTTAAATAAAAAGATAATAGTAATAATAAATTAGTAAAAATAAAAAGAGTTATATAAAAATTATATTGACGATTTAAATTAATATAGTTAATTAATAAATTAATAATAATAATAATAACTAATATTAATTAAACTAAAATTAAAAAAAATAAAAGTAAATAACTAATGTTAATATAAAATTAAGTAAAAATATCTAAAAATTAAAATACTACAAAGAGAACCTAAAAACTCAAGAAACGGTTAGCAAATTAATTAAAATTAAATGAAAATAAGACAAAAATGTTAGTAACATCCATGTACATCACACCTCAAGAACCAAAGTTTGGCGTTCATTCAAGGAAAGCCTTACGAAAAGCAATACTCTATCAAAAGCAGGTATTCTATCGAGGCATCTATCACAACAGCATGCATATCTAGCACAACATCTATTACAACAACATGCAATCGCTAATGCACCCTAAATGGCATGGCAAGAATGCATGACATGCGATTTCTAGCAAGTGTCTATATGATACATGAGATGGCATACCCTCATCTCATCGGGTTGCAACAGAAATAGAACCTCAATAATATCAACAATAAAAGCACAAAACATGTGAAGCACCCAATGGTGAAATCAAATCAACTGTAAAATTGAAAAACCAAAAAAAATTGCAATAAACGAGATAAATTGGCTTTTCCCTATACACGGGTTAGCTACTCCCGAGCACAGCTTATTACCAAGTACCTATTCCGTCCTATCCCTGACTATAGGCTCTAAACAGCAAGTCAAGAAGAAAAAAATCATTTGATACCACTTTGTAACGGCCCGGTTCTTTGATACTACTTTGTAACGTCCCGGTTCCGGAAGTCGCCCAGAGGCGCCCCGTACCCGGTTGGTCACATGGCCTCAAGCCCATTTCCACAAACGCCAAACGCTGCCGACTAGCAGCGAGGGTCTTAGGTGTGATAGTGCGAAAACTATGCCCTCATTGGCAGAGTAACACAGCGGAAGTAAACGGATATACAATAGCGGAAGCAGTAATAATACCATACATCAGTAAACAGCGAAAGACTGAAAGAATAAACTGAAGCGCATATATATAATGATGATGCATGATACATATGTCTAGGAAAGCAGCCAAACAAGTCACAATGCTGAAATACAGAAATAACCAAAGTACAAAAAAAACAGATAAACTCCAACAGCATCGCAAGCCTCAGCTTGGTCTCATGCTCTCCAGCTGCTCAGCAATCAAGTACCTGATGTAGAAGGGCGTTTTCCCTTATCTATACCTGCAGCAATATAATCTGTTTGGGTCCAAGAGCATGGCCCAAACAGGGTGTGAGACTAAATCCCAGTAGGCAACCACCCAAAGATCTGTGCCTAACAGTCATTGAATATATATGGCAGGCAATAATCAAGATGGAGCAGTAAACAAGTACTCAAAAGTAAACAATCTTACAGTTCAAATGCATTCAATTTCATATATCAAATAAGCAGCTAAACAAAGCAGGTAACCCTCTGGGAGTACTCACAGCCTAACCCATCTGGTTCAACCAAATAAGAACAAGCAACCCTCTGGGAAGTACACACAATCTAACCCCTCTGGTTCAGCTTAAGCATAGACTCTCAGAGGAAGCACTCACCGTCAATTCCCCCTTTAGTCTCGTATCGGTAACTAAAAGGCGCTCTCGAGAAGCACTCAATGTCTCATTCCCCCTGTGGCCCGCGTTGAGGAACTACAAACACTCTGAGGAAGCACTTACGTCAATTCCCCCTATGGTCTCGCATCGTAACAGTAAACAGACACTCTGGAGAAGCCCTCAACGTTCATTCTCCTTATGGTCTACTACACCAGGTTCTCACGGCCCTGTGTAAGTCAATCGAGCACAGCAATGCATAGCGGCCAAGGTAAACCTCAAGAACTACTTGGCTAAACAGTCTAAAGCATAACAGCATGTCAAAATACAATCACTTCATCCTACAGTACTAGGCATGTAAAGCAAAGCAATAACCTAACAGGCAAAGCTAGACCAAACGGTCATAAACGGTACAAGCATGGGCAAACACATCCATAACATGGTAAACAACCATATTCACAACAATTAACCTCTACTCAAGCATTCTAACCCTAGCAGGCATTAACTGGGTCAAAACCCTAAACACGCAATACCCCGATCAAGGGTATTGGGCTCTTTTGCACATATAACTCAAAGATTATCTACGAAAAGGCACAAACCACCTACTTCGGTGTTGTATGATCACTATACGTGAACCTCAAACCTTAAATCGCCCAAGAACACCGTAGATCTACAAAAACGCTAAAAACGCTCAACTGATGATAACTCTTGAAAGAAGAGGAATCAGGAAACAAAGCTCTAGAAGAAGGAAGAGCTTACTATGACGATCCCAACGCAATCGACGGCGGTCGAATCGGAGAACGGATGCACGATCGGGGGCTCGGGAAAAGATTGGCGTCGTACGGACGCTCTCGGTCGAAGAAGGCGAAGAAAAAGACGCTCCTGCCAATTAGACGCGACCCTGGTCCGTTTAATGAAAAAAATACACGGCGTGTACTTTAGAAGTACACGGCGTGTACTTGCCCTTACCGGCCCCTACATTAGGCGGTCTCCAGGTCACCACACACGGCTGTGTGCTCAGCCGCACGGCTTGTACTTCAAAAATTTCCAGAAACTTCTCTTTTTCTCAAAAACACCAGAAAAGAGAAAAACATACCTAAAAAGAAGATTTGGGTTCTTACAGGACTCGACAATTACACGACGTGTAATTGGGTTACACGTCGTGTAAAATCCCGAATGTCGGTTTTAAACAAGCGGCTCAGCTGAAAATCTTATTTCATTCCTCCAGGCTTCCCTCTCGACCTAGAGCGAGCCATTCCCAGGCGATTTTAGAGCCCTCCAAACCATTCTGGATCGTTTCGTTCAGCGATTGATCGTTGTTGCGGTTGCGGTGCATCTCTCCGAATAAGCGGTCTCTCTATCTCTTCATCTCTTTCTCTTTCCCTCCGTGGAGTTTGATAGATCATCCTGGGATTGATGGATCTAAACTTCATGTTGTTGAATCCTGTTTCTGGGTTAAGTTCCTAAAATTTATGCGATTCCGTTCTTCGTTGGCGAGTCCCGTTGCGGGCGTTGTGTTTCCGTGAAAAAGGTAAGTGGTTCCGTTTAAGTTTTTCCAATTGATTAAACCTCAAATTGTTTGTGTTTGAAATTGCTTTCAATTAAATTGTGAAACCCCAATTTAATGGGAATTGGAATTGAAATTGATATGGTATGGATTTTGGGAGAAAACCCTCAACTCCAATGGAATTGGAAGTTAGGGTGTAATTTGAAATTGATGGAATTTGTAAATTTATTTGAGAATTGATTTCTAAAAACAGGCTTAAATTGAAATAATAAAAACGTATGATTGGTTTTGGTTTGAAAAGGCATGAAATGATTAAAAAAACCTATGTTTTGGTTTTGGAATGAAAATGGCATATTGAAACTGGAAACGGGGCAATTGCATTTGGAACTGTTTTGAAATGATTTGTCCATTCTTGATTGATTGATTGAGCACATGCGAGCCCGAATAGTTAGTAAGTTATTTGGGATAAACACGCTAGGATGGTAATGCTCTAGCAATGGATTTATGTTTTACAACTCTAACAAAAACCTAGTTTGGCGAATCTTATGCCAAGTGGGATGTTGATGGGTCTTATTCGGCCTGAGCCCGAGGGACGTGTGTGCACATTATCATGATCACAGATATGAGTGTGTGAGGATCCCGTAACTGGAAACTATCGTACCACATGGCAGATGACCGTGTTGCTTATTGTGACTGTTTTGATTATATGTCATTGTTTGTGAACCTGCTTTTTCTCATGCCTAATGATTTATATAAACTTTTTTATATAAAGTGTTTATTTAAGCCATGTTTGAAATGTTTTCCATCATTTGAAATGAAAAACGTGTTTTGTTTTAAATGTGTAAATGTATTGTCATGTCTGTTTTGATTAAAATTGAAAGCATGATTTGGTTTATTTTTATTATGGCATCTTATTATGGAACACTTATGAGACTCTGTTGTGCATTTTAGCTCACACCCTACCTTTATCTTTGAGCGTTCGTAGATTTTCTGCTGTCAGGTCCGGAGAAAGGGAAAACACCTCTTGGATATGGTGGTTGTTCTTGATTCCTTAGAGCTTGGAGTGGCATGTCCTTTGGGATGTTGGGTTATCTTGTTTTTTTTCTGGTACTTTGATGATTTAACGTTTGGGTTTTGATATAACTGTTTGATTTCTCGTACTATCTCCCTTTGGAGTTTTTTTTTTTTTTTTTTTTTTAGGATACTGATATGTATCTGTTTCTTCCACTGTGTTTTAGACAAATTCATTCCCACGTTTGTAATGTATGATGACAGGTGCTAGTCGTCAACCCGTGGGGATTGAGAACGCCCCTCGGGCTATGTCAGGATCGGCTCGGTTATCAGGGTACCGGGGTATCCGGGTTGGTTCGTGACAACGTGCAGCTAGCTTAGAGTTGAGTTTGGAGGATTTTGAGGTTTGCACGTTAGGCCTAAGCTTCACAAAAACCGACTCCCACTTCAAATGACAGGTCCCGACGGTGCCTGTTGGCATAATGTGTCATCAACTGCTAGGCTCGAGAAAGGTTACTTCGGATCTGGAGTAAAATTTTATCCCGCTCCGTGAGGGTTGTGGCAAATGAATAAACTGGTGTTTTCCCTCCAACAAATTGTAACATCGTTGGTGGCTTCCTGCCATACACTACCTCAAAGGGGGTCAGCATGGTGGATGTGTGAGAAGTAGTGTTATAGCCGTATTCGGCCCATGGTATCCAACGCGCCCAAGAAAGAGGTCTTTCCAAAGCAAAACACCGGAGGTAAGTCTCTAAACACTTGTTAACTATCTCTGTTTGTCCATTTGTTTGAGGCTGACATGAGGAACTCATTTTCAATGTGGTTCCCTCCCTTCGGAACAACTCTTTCCAAAAATTACTAACAAAGATTGGGTCCCGGTCAATGACGATGGAGCTGGGAATTCCATAAAAGCGGACTACTTCTCTAGCAAAAACCTCAGCCACTGATTTTGCTATGTAGGGATGATGTAATATCACAAAATGAGAGTATTTTGATAGGCGGTCCACGAGAACAAGTATGACACTATACCCTTGGGATTTGGTGTAACGTCCCGGCCCGGCCTATCATCGAACCGATGGCCGGACCGGTAGGTCACATGGCCTCAAGCGCGTCTCCTCGTACGCCAGAAGCTGTCGACTAGCAGTGAGGGTCTCGGGAGGTGATAGTGGGGGAGACTATACTCTCATATCAGAGTAACACAGCGGTATTATCAGAGTAAATAATATTCAATAGCGGAAGCTGTAAACAATTGAAAGGCAGAAGCAAAAGACAGGTAATAACCATTTTATAAAAGGCGGCAAACGCCAGTTCACAATGCATGCATGTACAGATGATGATACAGTTATGAAAGCAGGAATCAATACAGCATGTTTTACAAACAATACAAAAAGAAAGGACAGCAAAGCCCGACGGCGATCCCCTGAGCATCCCAAGCTCTCGCTTGGTCCTTTGCTCCTAACTCCTCAGGTACAAACAGCACAGCACACAACCTAGGTCCTGCAAGCAAGAAGGTATACTCGGGTACCCCAGTGCAATGGCGGCCCGAGTAGGGTGTGAGATATAAATCTCAGTAGGTCGGCACCACCGGTGTCAAACCCAATCCAGACAGTGTATAATAATTAAATAGTGAGCAGGTGTGGAGAAATAAGTAAGCAGAAATTACATAAGTAAATAACACCCGTCCATGTTCCCAAGAGACACCTGACGGTTATACCAGCTTCGGCTCGTTGCGGGTAAAGTAACCTGATCATGTCACCATATATATATATATAAGCATTTAGATCATATATGGCGTGGGGTAAGAATTTCTCCCACCCATTAATCGAGATTAGCGGGCACGAGGTAAGAATGTCTCTCGTCCCTATAGGTCAACTGGCAAGGGGTAAGAATGACTCCCTTCCATAATAGAGAATAGCGGGCACGAGGTAAGAATACCTCTCGTCCCTATAGGTCAACTGGCAAGGGGTAAGAATGTCTCTCTTCCATAAATCGAGATTAGCGGGCACGAGGTAAGAATGTCTCTCGTCCCTATAGGTCAACTGGCAAGGGGTAAGAATGCCTCCCTTCCATAAATCGAGATTAGCGGGCACGAGGTAAGAATGTCTCTCGTCCCTATAGGTCAACTGGCAAGGGGTAAGAATGTCTCCCTTCCATAAATCGAGATTAGCAGGCACGAGGTAAGAATGTCTCTCGTCCCTATAGGTCAACTGGCAAAGGGTAAGAATGCCTCCCTTCCAGACATGTACTGTCACACTGGCATGGGGTATAACTGCCTCCCATCCAACCACATATCTGTCACTAGGTGGCCTCAGCATGCACTCACCTTTATTATCATTCATTATGTGGCATCAGCATGTGCGCACTCACAATACAAACATGTCTATAGTATACTGCTTATGACATTACCTCAAGCATTTAGAGAATCATACCACATACACGTAAGCGAACACATTCACGTTCATACTTAAGGCAACCCATCTTAAGTATCTAAATCAAGATATCCACATATTCATTTTACTAACATAAGTCGTGCTCATTACGTTATCCCAATGCGTGGTCGTACCACCCTAGTCTGTTCCTTCCTAGTTTCACCATTCCATCTTAAATGATACGTTTATCATTCTTTAACCCTTTGATACCTTCTAGAGGTAACAAATCATTTAGTCTTAAGCCATCCCACTATGGTTATCATCTTACTCAATTAGCCTAAACATGGCAAATTGACCCAAACACGAGTATCCCAGCCATTTCATTCCCTTTGTCTCAACAAAACAAGTTCACATACAAAGCATCAAAGAGGCACCACAACAATCTAGCAGGCAAGCATAAAAAGTTTATCACTACTTTTTATCTTGAAGACAGCGCACATCTGATTGAGGGGTTTTGTTATTAAATCGTTAGTTTAGTGACCAAACAACCTCTTTTATCTTATTCCTGCAATTCACACGATTTGCACAGAAGCATTTAATCGGAACTAAACTTGCATAATTAAAATGTTAAGGCAGTGCAATATTAAACTCACTATTACTTTACTTAAATTTAAAGGGCAAAGAGAGGGACCCTACCTCCAGGTGGATCCATCCGTCCACTCCGGCTCTTGGCGCTTTCTAACTAAGAGTCGCTGCTGCTCCCCACTGAGCATATGCACCTTCACACACATGCAAGAACACCTAGCCCCTATGCGCATCCAATCACTGCCATGTGTGATTAAACATGTAACGGGGGAACCCGCGTATATATAAATACATACCTATGCCCACGCAAGCGAGTCTCCTAGACTCTGGCGACTCGAAACCACGCCAAAACCTCCAATGCACTAACAGATAAAGACTAC
The DNA here is from genome assembly GCA_963277665.1 of Viscum album. Lineage (NCBI taxonomy): Eukaryota > Viridiplantae > Streptophyta > Magnoliopsida > Santalales > Viscaceae > Viscum > Viscum album. The sequence continues at coordinate 790,334,026 of OY728156.1, read as the reverse complement.
AAACCTTAAGACACATAAAGAAATCAATTTAGGTAAGGTGAAACTAACCAGCGGCATTAAAGCCTTACCTCGGGTGTTGGCGACAAACCAAAACAAAGACGAAACCGCACCACGAAGCTCAACGCACTGCCAACAAGCCGGGGACTCATAAACATCAAAAGCCTCAAATTCAAAAAGTGCAAAACAAAGAGAAAGGTGAAAACCTCACCCCGAAACCAATCCGACGATCTGAAACCACCCGAACCGCTTCGCCTTCGGCAGCGGTTGTTGGAACGCGCATCCCGGGACCCCAAGAGAACTTCTGCACCAACCTAGAACAAGCGCAAGACGAAAAACGGATCACCTCCAAGCCCTAGGGTTCGGCCGCACCTCATCGGGCGCCGATTAGGTCGAAATAAAGCCGGAAACAGGGAGGAGAAGGGAGAGAGTAGCTTACCGTGGAGGATCGAGCGCAAAACCGGCGGAAATCCGAGGGAAGGAGAAGAGGAGGAGGTCGTATGGGGGGTGTCGCGAGGCTCATAGGGGAGAGCCCCTTGGCTGGTGCGTGTCGCGTATGAGAGGAGGGAGAGGGAGAGTTCAGTTTTAAGTTTTTAATTTATTTTATTTTCTTTTATTTTAATTTTAATTAAAAACCTAAACTCACCCAAACGCACGGTTTGACCCGCACAGTTTGTCAAATCGTGCGCAAACCGTGCGGAATCTACTGCCTCCACGACACCCATTGCACGGGCTAGGCGCACGGCTTGGGCCGCACGGTTTGGTCAACCCGTGCGCCAACCGTGCGCCCTCTGCAGTCCCTTAAAAACTCGGGTCCGACACTCCCGAAACTTGCCGAGTCACTTGGGAAACTCCTCGAGCATTCGCCCAAGCACAAAACCAAAACAACAAAGCGTTTCAACTCTCGGAATTCCGTTCCGAAGCTCGGTTTTAAAAACAACCCGCTCAGTAATCCAAAAAGTTCAAATTCCTTCGGGTTTTAGTCCGGTTCAAAACGCGGGTCATTACAACCTTCCCACCTTAGAACTTCTCGTCCCCGAGAAGCCTTCGGGAACAACGTACACATCACCCAACCTACAAGGGTCGTGAAGCTTCGTTCACACGATCACGTTGCGTTCACAAACGTCCAACACACCCTTAAGCATCCATTAAACCCTACGGCGCTTAAGCCACCAAAACTCGAGCCAACGCTCGTTTCCCCAATCGAAACACCAAGACGGCTCTTCCCGAGCCCATCTACCAGAGACTCAAACCCGTCGTCGTCTCGCCAAGCATCCAGCCACAGGTACTTCCCACCTTAGATTTTTAACATTAAGCAACCAACTCCAAACTACGGTTCGAACCACCGTTGGAATTAACTTTCAAAGCACGCCCCAAGCGTTCCCATGACGCTCCTAGCGTGATTTGAAACAGATCAAACGGTCGATTCCCCATCGACCTCAAGGCCCAAGTCAAGCCGGTTGTTCATATTAGGCACCGGCCGACACAAACCGCACTCGCCTCTACCTGACGACGTGCCAGAGAACGGTATGTCACCGACCGCAGACATTAAACAAGAACCCCGAGTCAAGCCATCTCTGGCTGACTATTTACAAGAAAGCTCGGCCTAAACGGCCGACGTATTTCAAACAGAACCACAATGCATTTCTCCAAGGCACCTTACATTTAGCACAAACACATTCACCGAAGCCTACACCCGACTTCCGATGACGTTTCCAAGATCAAACCATACAAGAATCCACGCATCCCGCGTGCAACGCCGAAAGAGAACCATCCGATCAAGCCCAACGGCTTAAAAGCATTAGCGCGGATAAGGCCGACGCTCTCTTAGTGCATCTAAGACGATGTCAAAATAGGGTACATGCTCGTCGCTAAGCAGAATACACCAAGAGGATTGAAACGGATTCCAGCTAATCATACCAGACTACCGGACGGATGAACAGTCGAACCTCAACTGGTCAACTTCAAGGAAGGAACTCGGCTTCACCTGCCGACACATCCACACGTTTTAAACTCGCATGCCTCAAGGCATTCAGACACGACCAACCCATTTCCAAAGGCATTCCAAGAAGCATTCATCCACGTGAAAGGACACATTTACCAAATTCGACGCGACACGCTCCCAACCTTAGGAGTGTCCTAGTCGCCGAAGGGAAAGGTGATAACCTAGCCGAGCACAAGCGCGCTAGTACACAAACACCGCAAACGATAGTGTGACGCTCCTCCGCCACAATCACATCACCAAACAACCGAAAAAGATCCAAAACAAGGAAACCAGCATGTCAAAACACACGAGTCATTCGAAAGTCATCCCGAACATTGGGACGAAACAATTCTTTAACGTCGGGTCACTCTACTGAGGAGATGACCCAAAGCCGCAACGAAAGTCAAAACCCAACGACCCCCCATCCGACCAAGGGTGTCATTAGAAAAACAAGAGTTCAACAAAGGACAACAGCACTCGAACAACAGCTCACGTCAGAAAACCCACGGTACAAGCAAGGCATTAAAACGCTAAGGGTGCTACCAACCACGGGCTAGCCCCTTACGAAGATCAAACATCGACCCTAACGACGGGTCACGCCAAAAGTCGCTAGGCTCAAAAGCCAATCATCAAAACACCGCTAAGGAAGCAACGCCCACGGGAAACACCTACGGTCCCGTTCCAAGACAACTCAAAGAGAAACCCAAAACTACCCCTTACACTAGGGTTTCAACGCACCACCACGGTTTCCATTACCAAGCCCTTAACATTTTACCCCATTTAAACTCTAACCAATTAAAAACTTCAACCACGCATCAAGCAAACAGGCAGGTTTCACAAAAACTTCCTTTTAAGAACACCAAACATTCACAGACATCCCGCCTTTATCAATCAATTGAGAAAAACAACACCATTTAAACAAAAGGGCGACCTACGAAGGTCCCATTTTATCCATCCTGGGTTCTTCAAAAAGCAACCCCAAAGCAGTTACTCAATTCCTTTTAAAAAATTCAAACACCCCAACCGGGTTATCTCATACAACACTTTCCAACTGACCTACTCGGGTCCAGTTGCACATTTAACAGTTAGCCAAAACCTTTCAATTTCGAAATTAGGCAACATTTTCCATTTAACCATTTCACAATACAACAAGCCTTTACATCTAATACAGGTTGTCATTTCCCAATTCATGAAGCGCTCATACACTTCATGGATTGAAAATTGACTCCCCTTTAAATCAAAACCAGATTCCAACCCAGAATTTAACATGCTCACACACAACGGCCCAAGTATATGTGTGGCCATCTACCAACCTATAAAACGCCCATACACTTTATAAATTGGCATTTGGCTCCTCTTTTTAATCAAAACCAATTTACTTTAGCATTTTAATTTCCACAGCTTTACATTTTTTATCAATAGCCCTACAGACGTACTCATATCATGCTCAGAATGGTTTTAATATACAGGTTACCCCTTCCCGGTTGTAAGGCGCCCATAACCTTACAATCGAAAATTGGTTCCCGTTCATTCACAACCCAGGTACAACCAAAGCAAGACATGCCATCATAAACAGTAAACACAGAACATGTTATATCACAGAAGCATGTTATAACACATAAGCATGGCATATAATCACTTAAGCATATTATACAGGCAAGCTAAGATACAACTACATGGCATGGCACATGCATGACATGTTAATTCCTATGTGCCTAATATGATGCATGGAATGCGGCTTTCTTGCCATATTAGGCCAAGGGTAAAATTCAAGGAATTTCATAAACCATAAGCAGCATAAAATACAACGGTCACTCAAAGTGAAATCATATCAACTGTAATAGCAAACAACATGAACAACAATTCTAAACCCTGGCCACTTGGTCATTTCCCGTACGTGGGGTGATCAGTCTCAAGCACGGCTATTAGCCAAGCGCCGACACTTTCCTAATCTCCTCTCTACCAACCCAAAACAATAAGGAAAAAGAAAATAAACAGCTCTGATACCACTTTGTAACGTCCCGGCCCGGCCTGTCATCGAACCGATGGCCGGACCGGTAGGTCACATGGTCTCAAGCGCGTCTCCTCGTACGCCAGAGGCTGCCAACTAGCAGCGAGGGTCTCGGGAGGTGATAGTGAAGAGACTATACTCTCATATCAGAGTAACACAGCGGTATTATCAGAGTAAATAATATTCAATAGCGGAAATAGTAAACAATTGAAAGGCAGAAGCAAAAGACAGGTAATAACCATTTTATAAAAGGCGGAAAACGCTAGTTCACAATGCATGCATGTACAGATGACGATACAGTTATGAAAGCAGGAATCAATACAGCATGTTTTACAAACAATACAAGAAGAAAGGACAGCAAAGCCCGATGGCGATCCCCTGAGCATCCCAAACTCCCGCTTGGTCCTTTGCTCCTAACTCCTCAGATACAAACAGCACAGCACACAACCTAGGTCCTGCAAGCAAGAAGGTCTACTCGGGTACCCCAGTGCAATGGCGGCCCGAGTAGGGTGTGAGATATAAATCTCAGTAGGTCGGCACCACCGGTGTCAAACCCAATCCAGACAGTGTATAATAATTAAACAGTGAGCAGGTATGGAGAAATAAGTAAGCAGAAATTACATAACTAAATAACACCCGTCCAGGTTCCCAAGGGACACCTAACGGTTATACCAACTTCGGCTCGTTGCCGGTAAAGTAACTTGATCATGTCACCATATATATATATATATAAAAGCATTTAGATCATATATGGCGTGGGGTAAGAATGCCTCCCACCCATTAATCGAGATTAGCGGGCATGAGGTAAAAATGCCTCTCGTCCCTATAGGTCAACTGGCAAGGGGTAAGAATGCCTCCCTTCCATAATAGAGAATAGCGGGCACGAGGTAAGAATGTCTCTCGTCTCTATAGGTCAACTGGCAAGGGATAAGAATGTCTCCCTTCCATAAATCGAGATTAGCGGGCACGAGATAAGAATGTCTCTCGTCCCTATAGGTCAACTGGCAAGGGGTAAGAATGTCTCCCTTCCATAAATCGAGATTAGCGGGCACGAGGTAAGAATACCTCTCGTCCCTATAGGTCAACAGGCAAGGGGTAAGAATGCCTCCCTTCCAGACATGTACTGTCACACTGGCATGGGGTATAACTGTCTCTTATCCAACCACGTATCTGTCACTAGGTGGCCTCAGCATGCACTCACCTTTATTATCATTCATTATGTGGCATCAGCATGTGCGCACTCACAATACAAACATGTCTATAGTATACTGCTTATGACATTACCTCATAAGCATTTAGAGAATCATACCACATACACGTAAGCGAACACATTCACGTTCATACTTAAGGCAACCCATCTTAAGTATCTAAATCAAGATATCCACATATTCATTTTACTAACATAAGTCGTGCTCATTACGTTATCCCAAGGCGTGGTCGTACCACCCTAGTCTGTTCCTTCCTAGTTTCACCATTCCATCTTAAAGGATATGTTTACCATTCTTTAACCCTTTGATACCTTCTAGAGGTAACAAGTCATTTAGTCTTAAGTCATCCCACTATGGTTATCATCTTACTCAATTTGCCTAAACATGGCAAATTGACCCAAACACAAGTATCACAGTCATTTCATTCCCTTTGTCTCAACAAAGCAAGCTCACATACAAAGCATCAAAGAGGCACCACAACAATCCAGCAGGCAAGCATAAAAAGTCTATCACTACTTTTTATCTTGAAGACAACACACCTCTGATTGAGGGGTTTTGTTATTAAATCGTTAGTTTAGTACCCAAGCAACCTCTTTTATCTTATTCCTGCAATTCACACGATTTGCACAGAAGCATTTAATCGGATCTAAACTTGCATAATTAAAATGCTAAGGCAGTGCAATATTAAACTCACTATTACTTTACTTAAATTTAAAAGGCAAGGAGAGGGACCCTACCTCCAGGTGGATCCATCCGTCCACTCCGGCTCTTGGAGCTTTCTAACTAAGAGCCGTTGCTGCTCCCCACTGAGCATATGCACCTTCACACACATGCAAGGACACCTAGCCCCTATGCACATCCAATCACTGCCATGTGTGATTAAACATGTAACGGGGGAACCCGTGTATATATAAATACATACCTATGCCCACGCAGGCGAGTCTCCTAGACTCTGGCGACTCAAAACCACGCCAAAACCTCCAACGCACTAACAGATAAAGACTACAAACCTTAAGACACATAAAGAAATCAATTTAGGTAAGGTGAAACTAACCAGCGGCATTAAAGCCTTACCTCGGGTGTTGGCGACAAACCAAAACGAAGACGAAACCACACCACGAAGCTCAACACACTGCCAACAACAAGCCGGGGACTCATAAACATCAAAAGCCCCAAATTCAAAAAGTGCAAAACAAAGAGAGGTGAAAACCTCACCCCGAAACCAATCCGACGATCCGAAACCACCCGAACCGCTTCACCTTCGGCGGCGGTTGTTGGAACGCGCATCCCGGGACCCCAAGAGAACTTCCGCACCAACCTAGAACAAGCGCAAGACGAAAAACGGATCACCTCCAAGCCCTAGGGTTCGGCCGCACCTCACCGGGCGCCGATTAGGTCGAAATAAAGCCGGAAACAGGGAGGAGAAGGGAGAGAGTAGCTTACCGTGGAGGATCGAGCGCAAAACCGGCGGAAATCCGAGGAAAGAAGGAGAAGAGGAGGCCGTATGGGGGGTGTCGCGCGGCTCATAGGGGAGAGCCCCTTGGCTGGTGCGTGTCGCGTATGAGAGGAGGGAGAGGGAGAGTTTAGTTTTAAGTTTTTAATTTATTTTATTTTCTTTTATTTTAATTTTAATTAAAAACCTAAACTCACCCAAACGCACGGTTTGACCCGCACGGTTTGTCAAACCGTGCGCAAACCGTGCGGAGTCTACTGCCTCCACGACACCCATTGCACGGGCTAGGCGCACGGTTTGGGAAATCGTGCGCAGCCCGTGCGCAAGCCACTGCCCACCTGATTTAGGCCGCACGGCTTGGTCAACCCATGCGCCAACCGTGCGCCCTCTGCAGTCCCTTAAAAACTCGGGTCCGGCGCTCCCGAAACTTGCCGAGTCACTTGGGAAACTCCTCGGGCCTTCGCCCAAGCACAAAACCAAAACAACAAAGCATTTCAACTCTCGGAATTCCGTTTCGAAGCTCGGTTTTAAAAACAACCCGTTCAGTAATCCAAAAAGTTCAAATTCCTTCGGGTTTTAGTCCGGTTCAAAACGCGGGTCATTACATTTGGGCAGCCCGGAGATAAAATCCATTGATATTTCATCCCAAACCAATTCAAGAATGGGCAGCAGTTGTAGGAGACCAGCAGAAGCCATAGCCTGATTTTTTTGTCGTTGGCATGTGTCGCGCTCTTGAACAAGCTGCATGATGTGTCGTGACATTCCTTTCCAAAATATTCCCGCTGCAAACCATTTATAAGTCTTGTAGAAGCCCACATGCCCCCAATTGCTGAAGAACGGTAGTAGTGAAGAAGCTTTGGGATAAGGCTGGACTGGCTGGACAAAACTAGCCGTCCCTTCTAGAATAACAGCTCATCTCGTTGGATGTATGCAGGGTATGACTCTGGCAGTAATTCAATAGAAGCAAGGACATTCTTAAGCTTCGGATCCTGCTGTATTCCAGCCTTGATAACATCATTTTTCAACTGGAATAGATCTGAAATCGCAGTTCCCAGTTGCTTGTCTTCGGTGCTGTTGTCGACTTCTCCTTCAGCTATTCGGGAAAGAGAATCAACTATTCGGTTGTCTCGTCCTAGCTTGTATACCACCTCAAAGTCAAGTCCCCAAGTCCCAGAAGTTTTTCTAGTCAAGTCCCCAAGTCCCAGAAGTTTTTCTTGCCAATTTTGTTGATTAGTTGTGTGGTGTCGTTGACTAAGGAGGTGTTTGAGTGCTTTATGGTCTGTGTAGATCACGAAGTGCTTACCAATCAAATATTGCCTCCAGTGATTCACTAGCAGGACAAGGGTCGTTACCTCCTCATAGACTGATTTGGAGAGATTGGACTCCGTCAAAGCCTTGCAAAAGTATGCAACTGGCCGACGCGCCTACATAAGGACATCTCCAACTCCCTTTCCTGAAGTGTCGCATTCAATAACAAATGGTGAACGGCAGTCATACATTTCTTTAGGGTCTTGAATGCCTGCGTACTCCAAAGGAAATTATCCTTTTTGGTTAGTTCGGTGAGAAGTTTGGCAATCTTTTCATATCCTTCAATAAATTTTCTATAATATCTCGTAAGGCCAAGAAATCCCTGAAATCCCTACACAGTTTGCGGGCATGGCCAGCCGTGCACACATTCCATCTTTTATGGATCCATTGAAAACCCCCTTACAAAAAATAATATGTCCAAATTCCACTGGCTGCTGTGCAAAAAACCATTTTTTTCTATTCACCAAAAGTTGATTCTCCTCCAATATTTGGAAAGTTGTCTCAAGATGGCAAAGGTGTTCGGTCCATGTCTTGCTATAAACAAGGATATCATTGAAAAACACCAATATGTACTTCCTAAGGACCCACTTAAATACTCTCTTCATGGTAGATTGAAAAGTAGTCGGGGAATTCATCAGCCCGAACGGCATAACAAAAAATTCCCAGTGCCCTTCATGCGTCTTGAAGGCAGTCTTATTGAAATCTTCCTCCATCACTCGAATCTCGTGAAATCCGGATTTTAAATCGAGCTTGGTGAAGAATCGGGCACCATGTAACTGTCCAACAGCTCTTCTATAATAGGAATTGGAAATCCGTCTAGAATCGTTAGTTTGTTCAGCGTCTGATAATCTACACACATCCACCAGCTTCCATCCTTTTTCCGAACCAAAATAATGGGGCGGGAAAAAGGGTTGTTGTTGTGTCAGATCATTCCACTTGACAACGTTTCTATTTGTTTTTATACCTCAACTTTTAAGTAATATGCAAACTTTTAAGGCCTAATATTTACAAGTGTAGCCCCTGCCACCAAGGTGATCGCGTGATCTGTCTGTCTGGTTGGCGGTAGCATCTTTGGTACATTAAACAAATTCTGAAATTTTTGCAGCACGGTTCCCAACTGTTGTTGTCTACTTTCTTCGCCCTAGGTCTCCACTCCTGCTGGGGTAGCAGTTGTGTGCCAAAACCACCCCTCTAATGGAAGTGATTTTGATTGGATCTGCTGTTATTTGATTGTCAGTTGTCCCTGGTTCTCGGTAACCCCCTGCAGTTTAATTTCTACTCCCTTTCAGGTGAACTCTATAATCTTGTGGCTTCAATTAGTCAAAACATTTCCCAGACTCCTTAACCATTTCATGCCCAAAACTAAATCTGGTCCCCCAATGTCAAACACGAATAGCGATGTAAAGTGGGTCACGGCCCGCGGGCTTTGCGGGTATGGGGCGGATGTGGGGCGGGGCGGGCCTAAAAATTTTGACCGTTTAGAGTGCGGGCCAATGCGGGTTGAGCCCGCGCGGGTGCGGGCTGGCCCACGGGCCTGATTTAAAAAAAATATCTATTATTTTTACAATATATGTTTCTTTAACATTTTAGTTTTTTTAATAAAAAAATCATGGTTAAACAGTGACATATGATTTCTCACCGTAATGATCATATTAATTCACCATTTATTCACATGTGAATTTTAAATAAGCCTATATTTATTGTTTTAATATGATATTATATTATTTATATAGTAATTATTAATCATATTCACATGGTGTGTCAACCCATCTATTGAAAAATGGAACTCATCGCCCCTGCGCATAGTTTCAATTCTGTAAGAATTATTATAATCATAATATTTTTAGGTTGATTTAATTTTGTTATTATTTAATTTTATTTTGTTATTAAGAGAATTGGATAAAACCTCGTGAAAACACTAATAGCTTTCTCTGAAACTAATCGTTACCTATAGAGACTTCATTCATCACATGTTTAGTTGTTCATATCACCACACAACCAACATTATCATTCATCGCTCATCACCGATCACTCACCTACTTTCCATCACAACACTTCGCCACCACATCGGTATTACCGCTTGCCACCATTAACCCACAAAAAAATGTTCTATCACATTCTTTAAAACCCGAGTTATTGTTAATTCATACTTCTCCCCACAAATACCTTTAAGAATGATAAAAAAATACAGTATTTAAATGATTATAAATAGTATTTTTTTTGTAAATGTGGATAAGCCCGCGGGCAACCCGCGGGTTTATGCGGGGCGGGGCGGGTTTGAAATTTTTTGTTCGCATTATATGCGGGCTTTTGCGGACAAACCCGCACGGGCTCAAACCCGTGCGGGCTTGGCCCGCCCCGCCCCGACCCGCCCGTTTCGCATTACTAAACACGAATGCTTCAACCGTAAAGGTTACATTTTCCAAACTTACATCAATTTTCCTGCACACGCCTTGAGAAATTGCTCGGTGCCCATCCCTGAGCTTGATTTCATAGGGCATAGTCGGGCTCACTTCCAAATTCATCACCCTAGCGAGGGGTTTAGAAATAATGTAGTGGCTAGCTCTGTTGTCCACGAGAATCACCGGCACACGTGTTAGAAGTCCCACAAATGTCATTGATTCTGCTCCAGCGAAGCCCATGCTTTGGCATTCAACCTGACCACCACTTTGCCCCTCCCCGTGTTGTTCCCCTTCTTCCTTCCCCGATTTCTCATGTTTGGTGTCGAAATCACCTTCCTGCTCTACTTCGGGTTCTTCGTATTCTCATACCAACACTTAAATGTTCATTAGGGCATCTGTGCATTGGATTGTTGGTTGGCCACAACGAAAACAAAGGCCCTTCTATTTACACTCTTCGCGTTCTTGCCAGCAGATTGCTCGGACCCCACTTCGTCGATTCTCCCCTACTACTCTCCTTAAGTCTTATTTCCTTTTATTTCGCTCTACGGCGGCTCGGTTTGTTGGAAAATTTGACGTCACGGTCCCTGCTCCTCACGGTATTGGCATCGCCATTGGTCGTCCGGCTGCGGGGTCTTGTCCAGGCGGCAGACCAAGCCACAAATTGTCTTGGTGAGTTCAGCAATGTTGTGCGCCTGAGAATGTCGGAAGGCAACCTGCTCTTGTCCTCAGGTTTCCAATAAAGCTTCGAGTCAACCAAGTCATTGGTCGATTTCATCCTGACGAGTTTGGTTACGAGTTTCCATCAGGATATCTAGCAATGTCTGGCCAGTTGAACGTGAGCAAGCAGTGTGGGATTGGGATGTTAATCTGAGCGTTGCATTGTGCTCGTCCATGCTCAGTGCGTCGCAAAGCGCGAGACGACGAGGGCTCCTTCGCCAAGCCAAGTAGCATCGGGCGTGGCTCGTTTGTCGATCGTTTGGGCTTTTGTGGAGCGATTCTGGCCAAAAACCGTTGCGCGGGACGTGAGCCTGTCGAGGAAGACTGCAACACGCCGCAGGCGTAGTGGTGAAGCACAGCGGCATGCAGTCTGTGCGACCGCTCGAGAGAGAAGAGGAGCCGATGGCAGTCGGGTGTGGCCTCCTGCGTTACGCACCCCTCGCAGATGAGAACGAGACGGAGAGTCGCGACACTTGGGAGTCAGCCGGAGGAAGACGGCGGCAGTGGATGCGGCTTTGCGAGACCAGACGCGGCAGAGGAAGAACAATGCGTGCCTCTGTCGATCGATACCGGGAAAACACGCAACGGTAGGATGCTCCAACAGCAGGGAGCAACGGCGGGTCGAACCAATTGATAGCAGAAGACTACTTGTATATATATTTGTGAATTGAACCAAAGAACTACAGTGGAGTAGTAAGGATGCTTCGAGAGATCAAGTGCTCCTCACCCAAGCCAGAAGGTCGATCCAAGCCAAATAACCGATTTCCCACAATATTCTCTTCGAGTTCGGCCTCACTCCCCCTTGGTTCTTCTTATAACAACCCCCTGCCACATGGAGCTAGGTACTCCCCCCACTTCCAACAAACTCTAACAAATTTCACCCAATTCCCCCTAACAAACTAACCCCATACAAAGACAATAATACCCCTTAACCATACTCCCTCCAGCTCATAGGTTCCTATCATCAACAGATTTAAGATAAAGGATAAGTTCCTTGTTCTTCTTGTTGATGAACTCCTTAGTGAATTACAAGATGTTAATTTTTATTCAAAGCTTGACTTGTCATCAAGGTACCACCATACTAAGACATGACTCTGAAACATTCATAAAAAGATTTTGGAGCTCATACAAGCCCCACCCATGAGTTTTAAGTTATGCCCTTTGAGCTAACAAATGCTCCGGCAAGTTTGCAGAACTTAATGAACTTTGTGATTCAATCATATGCCTGAAAGTTTGTGATTGTTTTTTTTTTTTAATGATATGTTGGTATACACCAGGTCCTGCATTGATCATTTACAGCATCTTAGATTGGTTCTTCAGTTACTAAAAGACCACAAGTTGTTTGCGAAACGAACTAAATGCAGCTTTGGATAAAACCATATTGACTACTTCGGCCATGTTATGCTGAAGGAGGGTCTCCGTTGACAAACAGAAAATCCAAGCCATGCCGGATGACCCAATCCACAGAATAACAGGGGGTTGCGAGGCTTCATGGGATCAACTGGATACTTCAGAAAACTCATCAAAGGTTATGGTGAAATTAACTGATCCTTAGTGAATTTACTAAATAAGGATCAATTTTGTTTGGATGTTACAGCAGACTAGTTTTCTCAGAAACTTAAGAAAACCATGAGCTCCATTCTAGTTTGACACTTACAGAATTCGATAAACCTTTATGGTTGAAAAGGACGCTAGTGGCAGCGGCCTTGGGTTTGCGTTTATACAAAATGAGTGACCTTTAGCATATTTGAGTCGAGTATTGGCTCCCGAGTGCCTCCGTCGTTCTTACTATGTACCTCGGTCTTTCTGCTTATTAATGGGAATTTATGGCAATTGTGCAAGCAATGACTTGGCGGAGGCCTTACCTGTTGGGGTAGAAATTCATAGTCAAGACAAATCTTTAGAGTATATAGATACTTGGGGTGTTTAGATATTTAAGATATGAGTCAATGGTCAAAGATTTGAATGAGTCAATAGGTTGACTTGTATTTATGTTCCAACTTGTATATTTATTTTCATCTATAAATACAACAACCCGACCTCATTTAAGAGGTATGGGATCTGGGTATTCTTCTTCTACACAAACCATGTTTAAAGTATTTCATGGATCAATGGCTATAAACACACATGAAACATTAACGACTCAACTGGCTGATGGGTTATGATTTTAAAATTCAGTAGGAGAATGGCAGCGAAAATGTTGCTGAAGCGTTGTCTGGGCAACAAGAAGATCTCCAGATTAATGAAATGACATTTGTGGTTTCAAAATGGATGTCAAATGGGGTGACAATCTATAATGGGGATGCAGTGACTGGTGATTTTATGTCCCAAGCTGCAATTAACCCCAAGAATGAAGACGTTGTGACCCATAACAATGGAACGATTATGGTTAAAAGTAAGATTAACATTGGCCCAACTGAACTAAAGAAACGGCTTCTGTACGAATTCCATAACCGATCATGGGGTGGCCACTCAAGCATCCTAGCAACACTGAAGAAGGTTCCAACAAGTTTTTTAATGACCCAACCTACCAGCTGGGTTCAAAACATAAAGGGTCTCGTACCCAGGCCTTCTTAACCTTTGGAAAGGTCTTAAAACCCTTGAGAGGGTATTTCCATGGAATTTATAGAAGGGCTTCTAAATTTGAAAGGAAAGACAGTTGCGTGAATCGTTATTGATTGATTCAGCAAATCAGCTGACTTCTTAGCTCTCGGAAATATCTATATTGCCCGTGGCTTGGCAACAATATTTATGGAGCAGCATCATAAGTTGCATGGAATTCAAAAAAACATCACTAAAAGGGTGAATCAATCCCTCAAAACAAAACTATGTTGTCTCTGCATGGACAAACCCAAAAAATGGCTAACTGGCTTGCTATGTCTAAGTGGTGGTACGATACAACTTACCACCCAACCATCAAAATGTCGCCATTTGAAGCTTTGTACAGCTTCCCACGAACACAAGTTGATTTACATAAGCTATCTTGCCCATGGCACAAACAGGTCCAAAACTTTATTCGAGACAAAATTGCCATGTCAGCTGTCACCAAGACAGATCTGCAATTGGCCAAGGGAAGAAGGAATAGGCATGCAGATTTAAATTAAAGTGAGAGACAAATTTCTACGGGGAATTGGATATTTCTAAAGTTACACCCTTGTCGCCAAACCACTGCTGTAGTGAGGCCTAATCAGAAGCTTGGTCCTCGTTTTTATGGGTCATTCGAAGTGATTGCGTGTGTGCGAAAGGTTATTTACACCCTACCTTCACCTATAACTAGAAACATCAGAAATCCTTAATTCCACATTACCACCTATGAGCCAAGATAGCGTAGCCTTACGTGAACCACCTCAGATTGGCCTGTTAGGGAGTTTTCTGCTACAAGTAGCTTGGGAAATTGGAAAGTCTGTTGCTGTTAGAAAAGGAGGAATGAAAATTCTGGAGTCCTCCTCTTTCCAGTTCTTTTGATCTTTATCTCCCGGCTTCGTCTCCCCAGAAATTCCCCACTCTGCATCTGGTACGGTTTCATTAAGTCTCGCGTAATTAAAACTTAAGCTTTCCAAGATTGAGAGGCTGGCTAATGCTTCGCGAGCATCGACTCCAGGAGCGCAGCTGAGACTCGGTGGGCTAGACAAATAGGAATGCGGCCGGATAAATCGCTTTTCTCCACACACACACAAAAGGAAAAATGGCCATGCAAAATTTGCAAATCAAAGTATTGTTGTTCATGAAATTTCACCCCCAAAAAAACTGTAAATCAAAACCTTAGCTACCTGCAGATGTTACGTCAGGAAACCTAGCCAACCCCGCGTGAAAAAAAAGAAAGAAAATAAAAAGCTTTCTGAGGGAGCTTTCAGAGGGAGGATGCAGGAGCGGCGGCGGCAACCTCGGTAGGATTTTTTTTTGTCCAGATAATTTAAACTCCATGTAAATACATATCTATGGATGTTTATACACCGTGTAAATAAATATATTATACACCATGTTAGTAAATTAAAATTGTACCTGTTATGACAACACAATTCAAAAAAATCTTATATTGAGAAATTTATAATTTTTATATTTAGGATCTCCATCGTGCCATGTGTCTTTTGTTACCTCCTCATGGTCATCTTCACTGTGTTCCTCAATTCACTCCACCTCTTCATCCATCTAATAATTCCTTCATGGACCCTGTGACTCTGCAATCATTCCTCCATGCATCTCCACAAACTCATCTCCTAGTCTCCTAGCAAAGTCATGTCGATTCACTCCATGTTGAAATCCTAGGCGAATCTTTTTGTTGTCTCAACGTCTCTAGGTACAATCATTTCTCCACATCCTCTACGGTTGTTCTTCCACAACGCTCCACTGCACATGTTTTTCCGCTTCTAGGCGAAACCCTCTATTGTGCCGCCTACCAAAATGCATGTCTCCGCTCATTCTGCAATATATTTATCAGAAATCAATGCCCTCCAATCATATTTTTTCCACCTTTGTAAAGTTTTCCTTCAATCTTGGATCTTCTCGCACACCCTGTCGTCTTCTATCCATTTGGTTTACCTTCACCATTTTTCATACATGTTGCATAACCATTGATCTTGCTTTGTTTCCTCATCATATCCATTTGTTTTACCTTTGTCAGGTTTTTTTTGCCTTGTCTTTCTTCATGGATTCCACCAAACCCTTGTATCTCATTATTCCTTCAAGTGTGTAACATCACAGTCTGACCCATCACCTCTCAACCTCATCCTAGTCAAGTTAGAGTGCTACTAGGCCTTGGGTACGTCCCCCTGGTCACCAAAGGTTAATAAATGTCGAGGCTTTAGACAATATCATTGAGGGCGATTTACTCACATATGAAACACACCCCTCGTGCCAAGAGTTTACTAAAACATTGGCATAAGCTATCTGATGGATCTGCGCTAAAAGCACGATTCGTATTGTATGATTCTTCCATATCGCAATCCACTATATATCTGAGATGCATATCATAGGAAATGATATGGTTGCATTGTTAAAGGCATACAAATGCCCATGTCGTATGGCACAACAGGTGATGTAACATACGATATATGATATTGGGTGCTTGGGTTGCTGCCACATCTTCCAAACGGTTTACCTTCGGCTATGAATCATCGGGATGACTCATTCATGGCATGAAAAATACATTATGATCATTGAAACATTCAACGGTCACTATACTCCAACAGGAACACATTATAGTAACGTATGGGGGTTGTCAAGCACTGGCAGCTAACGCCAGACTCCATTGATTGAATGAAGAGAGTCCATATAAAAGACGAGACCCTCCTCTTGGGAGTGTGGTGATTTTGTCTAGCCAAGTCGAAGCTCTCTTTTGCCTTGTTCTTAATTTGTCTTCGAGGAGAAGGTATCAGCACGCCCTTAGAGTTTGAGGGATCCTCTCACAGCGTACGAGAATTTTAGTGGCCAATGTACAACCTATGGAGGAGAGAGTCTTTTGGTTGTCACTAAGTGATCCCAATTAAACAAATTTCATCAAAATAGAGTTTTCTAGACACAAGGCACACACGTTAGTTTCATGTTCTTCATTTAGATATTGATTTGATGGTGGTAGTTTTAGTTGTTTATTGGGTTTCTCTCGTTGTTATGAGCATGTGACGCTCCTACAAAACCTATCGATGGTACCGGAGACACCTTTATCGTCAATTCAACATATTTTTATACTAGTTTTATGAAGAACATTTGTGTTGTAAGATGCTTTAGACGGCGAGGTAAGATACGATGTGGTGTGACTAAATGTTAGTTGTTGGATTATTCTGCCATAATCTATGATATGGGATATTATAATATGTGATTGGTGTTTTTCATGGTCATAGGGCACGACTGGTTGAGTCATAACATATGATTCATTGAATCCCATGATTTTACATTGTGTCGTAAGCTATGATAAATGTTATTGTATGTTACGACTAATAGTCCACACTTCACAAAATAAAGCATCAAATCACAATGAAGATATACGTGATATCACCGATTATGATATAGTTCATGCGATGAACTGCATTATACGATAGTGCATGTCGTAAAATACAATAAAAAACCCACGATGACATGTATTGTTTGTCATGATAGGATTACAACTTATGATAGACAGTCCCACCATCTATCATAAAATACGATACATGCTAAAATTGAGAAAAAAATTGATTTCATGGGAAAATAACTATATCTTAAAAACTATTTATAAACGATATGTGTTAGGCATTATAAATGAAATATTTTTATGCTTAAATTAGATATGAAATGTTCGTAATAAAATCTCATGTATGGGAAAAAAATAAAATGTTTATTTATTTATTTATTCTTATTTAAATATTCATGTATATAAAATGTCTATATGATGTGAATATTATGTATGCTTAAATTAAAGTGATAAATTGCTTCTCATAAAGTTGTCTTTCTGTATATTACATGCTAGACATGACAACATAAAATTTAGTTTTCATCTACCATGACTTTAATTTGTTTGAAGTTATTAGCTTGAATTTATAGGTTGGATATAGTTTATACATACTAGGCATTAAAGTTACGATGTAATTGAAAGCTAGCTTAAGTAACGTATCCTTAGGTAGATGGGATTTGGGTCGAACTTCTCACTAGCCTGGAGGATGACGCCTGTTGGATGTGCACTGAAATATATATATAATATATGATATTATATATAAGTGTATATTTAATACATGCATGTGATGCAATAATAAATATATATATATATATATAATATTTATTTCTCTTGAATGATTTTATTATCAATTACAAACCATTGTGAATGTTTTAATGGATTTATATTAATTCATTAAAAACATTCAATGAATTAACCCAATAATATGAAATGCATATGATGCGAGGAGCCTCGGGCTCTGCCAATATAAGAGGGTGTTGTCCTCTTCGTGTGGAAAATTCTCTCTTCCTCCCATACTGTTGTTCATTGTTTAAGACGAAGTCGCTAACACTCCTTCAGCATTCGAGCATCCTCACGATACGATCGAAGATCCATTGGCTAGTGTTCCCCACTCAGAGACAAGGTTCTTTTGTTCACTGCTTTGTGATATTTATCAAACATTCTCTTTCGCCAATGAAGAAGAAGACTGTTGCTATTAGCATTTTCCAGGTACTCAGTTTTACAGTTTCATTTACATGTTGATTCTTGAAGATAGATTTACCTGTGTTTTGGTGGTCTTCTACTACATATGGTCATATAATTATCATACGAAACCCATTATTGGTATTAGAGTGTAGACTTTTTTGACGAATCAACGTGTTTATTATTTTATAAAAAACACATTTTATAAACTATAAAATGAGATATTTCAAACTTGGAAAGAAATATGAAAATTCATATTTAGTAATTAAATAAAAATGTTTATTTAATTATTTGTGTTATTCATATTTATAAAATGGTTTATAAAATGGGAATAACATTAATAAGGCTTAATAAAATTTGTTTTATTAACCTTTATCAAATATGAAAAGTTCATATTTATTACTCTTGTTTATAAAAATAAATAAAGTATTTCTTTTAATCAAAAGAATTAATTTATGAATTGAATAATATTATTTGTAAGTTGTTTATAAATAATGAAAAAAATATTTTGAAATATTTATAAAAATTTATAAAAGTGATATATAAATTAATTAATTGACTATAAAATGTTTATGGTTAATTGATAAATATTTTTCAAATATGTATGGTTTATAAAAGTTTATAAATCATAAAAAACGGTATTTTGGGAGTATTTTAATTTACAAATGGTTTATAAATTAATTAATTTTAAAAATGTTTATAATTAATCGTATAAATGTTTATGAATCATTTATTAACAAAATACTGCAAATATTAATTGTTAATATTTAAAATACCTATTGAAAAATTAAATAACATGTTTTATGATATAGAAACAAATGATTTATTTAAAAATCATAAAATGTTTATAAATTACAACATATATGATATCTAAATTATATAAAAATGTTTATATAATATATATTGAATTATAAAATGTTTATAATTCATGAAATATCATATAAATGCTTTTTAATATAAAATATGAAGGGATTCATATTGAATTGAATATAAAATGTTTACATTATTTATAATTTATAAAATGTTTATAATTGGCATTTATTCATGACTAGTTCATAAATGTCTCATGTTTTGGGAAAAAAATAAATTGTTTATTTTTTTGTTAAATTTCCTTAATATTCATGTTTAGTTCTTAAATGATTAATTTGAAATTGTTCAAATCAAAGGGGATTTATTTGGATATTATTTAAGTCACATAAATTTTTTTTTTATGATTGTTATGATTAGGGTTTAAATAATAATTATGTGATATTCAAATTATGTAAAATGTTTACATAATAGAAATTGAGTTACAATTTTTTTATAATTCATATATTATCATATATTTAAAATGTAAATGCCATATAATGATAAATATAAAATATTTCACATTGAAAAGTATATAAGTAGTTTATATTCAAAATTATGGTATGTCCATAATGTTAAAGCTGAAATTATAAAAGGGGTTATAATTAGCTTTTATTTATGAAAATTTTCATAAATGTTTATCTCATGTTTAAATATTTAAATTGTTTATTTATTTAAAGTTGTCCCCCTATTTTAGTCATAGTTATAAATTTTTTATATTACGAATGACTATATTCCAAATTTTATATGATAAACTACTTCTAGGATAGAGCCTTGCATTACATGTGGGGTATGATAATGAATTTAGTTTTTTATCTACCTTAATCTCAGTTTATAATTGAAGTTATGAACTTGAATTTAATTGTTGAATATACTTTATGAATATTAAGTGTTAGAGTTATCATGAATTGAATTTTATATTGAGTAAAGTCTTCCCCTGAGTAGATAGACTTTGGGTTGGACTACCTACTTTCCTCAAGGCTTTCCTTGGCTAGGAAAGTGAATGAGGTTGACTATCTATTTCTTCGAGCTTACTCACGTGGAATTTTTCAATCTCATATACCTCTATGATTTTACATGAAGCGTTTGTGTACCTCATGCATATGATGCATTTAAATATATATGAATATTTTTGACTTATATTTTTTGGTAAGTAACATAAAATCATGGGTTGTGTAAAGAGTTACACATTAATGTGGTGTGAACACATTAATTTGGTGGTTGGAATAGGGATTCCAAAACTAAATAATTAAAAGCATGTATACACACATAAAGGGAATAAAACATGAGAATATAATTATTACACAGGATGTAATAATTTTTACTTTAACATGCATATGACATGCATTAAATTGGCGAGAATTTAAAAAATAAAAACCCCTCAAATACTAAGTGTGAGATTTCTTCTAAAGAGACACTTTTCAAGACCCTGATCATCCAACTAGGTGGGTCATTCCATAGCTGGATGCCCATGGATTATCTTGTGTAAGGAACGAAAGTAATGGGTGACACTAAAACATCCTTGGGTAGGTCATGTCATAGATGGGTGCCCTTGGATTGACCTTTGTTAGTCTGTTTTTGGTGCTTTCTTTGGGTTACACTATCTAGGAGATATTATGATACTAGAGGAATAGAGTTGAGTGAATCCATTTAATGGATTTGGACAAAGGGTTGTCCACTCAACTATCCAAGAGTCACAACTATTGTGATTGAGATGATTCCTCACCTAAATAACTAAGTGGTGAGAGTAACACCATAATAGAATCATTTATTAGTGAAATATGGATCTTGGATCACTAAATGGATATGATGTATGGGGTCATCAATTTTAGTGGGATAACTATCATTAAAAGTCCTTAATGAATAGTTACAAGACATTATATTCATCCGATAAAAAGTTGTATTATAGATAAATTCATCATCATCGCCAAAGTAAACATTATATTAATCCTTGAAATGAGAATCTTAAAGTAAGAAACTCCTAAGACTGGTACCTTAAGAAAAGTTATTGAGTAAGTGAAATATTCTACATGTTAGAACAAGTGTATGTTTTATAAGTATTGTAAATATACTGGAGTTCAAAATCAAAGGAAGAATTGATTGAGCTTGTATTTTATATTTATGAGATGAAGTGAATAGTTACCACATTAATAATTTGAATGTAAAGTAATATCTCAAGATCTGATGAATCTAAGTAAAAGATGTGTATCTTAATCTCACTTCTCTTATATGATAAGAGAGGATGTTTGATAACAAAGGGTTGTTATGAGATAATTAAATGCATACACATGGTTTATGATTCATCAATTTCTATAACATGTTTTTTAGAAGAATATTTTGATAAAAGTGTTTATCCATGATAAAAGTGTTTATCCAAATATTTGTTAGAATATGTGGGATGGTGTTCCTACCACCCATCAGTGGTATGTTTTAATAAAGTCTCATTTTCAAATAGGAAAAATTCCAAAAACATAGAATTCCATATATGATATGGAAACAATTTTTTATTAGTTAAATATATCCACTAAAAGGAAATAAGTGTTATTTCCTAAAACATAAAGTAGTTTGTGTTGTCTTATAAAGATATTTTAAAGAGAATATAGCATCTAAGAGACTAATGGGAGCATGTTTGGACTTAGAGAAGTTCAAATTTATAAAATAAAAGATTGTACCGGATTTAGTTTAAGTGATTATTTTCTTTATATCCTAAAGAGTTAGGAATGTGATAGTAAAGAAAAATGTAAAGAGTAATATTTAGTTACTATGAGAAAGTGAGTATCACTGTTAACTAAAATATTATACTAGTCTAAGATTAAAAGTGATTCTTCACTTAATGTCCTAAAATTTTTAGGATATGTGATGATAAATAAATATAAATATTTATATTTAGTTATCACGAGAAAGTGAAATACACTTTATATCCTAAAAGAAGTTTTAGGATATAATAATAATGAAAAATGTAAATAATTACATTTTCTACTGTGATAAAGTGAAATTCACTTGATATCCTAAAAGATTTTAGGATATAATGGTGAAGAAAAATGTAAAGAGTTACATTTAGTTACCATGACAAACGAATATAAACATTTTCTAAAGGACTATACCAGTTAATACTCAAAGTATATCACTTGATATCCTAAAAGAGTTTAGGGTATGACAGTAAACTGAAATGTAAATAGTTACATTAGTTGCCATAACAAAGTGGATATCACTTTATCCTAAAAAGAGTTTAGGATGTGCTGGTAAAGTGATAATGTACATTGTTACATTATTTACAAAATATTTCAAGGAATATTTTGATGTAAAAGGTTCCAAGGATAATGATGGTTTACTTAGAAAGAGTTCTAAGTAGACAACAGAATATAAAATTATAAAATATTATGTTATGAAGTTAAGGAGTTTGAATATAAGTTCAAATAGTTTAAATTAAAGAATATTATTCCTATATATCACCATTATTCAAACTTGATTTCTTCTTAAATGTTACTCACTAAGAGGTTAGTGGGAGTATTTTATCAGATGGTCACATAGGTATGTGATAAGAATTACATAAGGATGTAATGTTAAAAAAACCATTTCTACAACAAAAACATGAAATTCATGCAAAATCAATTAAGATATTGGTTATAATGGTTATAAACACATCATATATTTATAATAAACGCAATATCCATTTATCATTCATTCATGTGTGTTGAAATTTATTTTACATGAATGTTTGAATGATAAATATCCCCTCAAAGTACAAACTTTGAGTTGTCCATAACTTATGATCATCATGAAGTATAATGGGTTGGGATGACACATAAAGGTTAACTTGAATAGATCATTATATCCATTACAAAGGGTTATATATGAGATACTGAAGAATATATTCATGAGGTAATAAATAGAGACTTATTACTTGGACTGATCCTCTAAGGTATATATCATGGAATGTCATATGATCATGGATATACTTAGGGATGCATACTTATTATCAGTCCTCATTGCCTGAGGTTTTCAAGATACCTAGCATGTGAACCTTTATAATTTGATACCCTACTTATGCAATTTACCATATGAACTTAACTAAGGGGTGGTTAGGTATGTTGTTGATCATGTTATCAATTGGAGTGCAGCCAAGATGGGATTTGTCCACTTATATGACAAGAAAAAACATATGAACCTTGATTGAATTAGACTGAGGAAATACATGGCCATGCTTAGTTGTTTCACATATGAAGTGTTAAAATACTTGGATAAGTGACATGTGATATGTTTATCAGTTATATGAATGACATGTGATGTATTCATCAACTCAGTCAGTCTTTTTTGAAGAATCGATAAATGACGAGAGGCCAATACTAGATTGATATATTCTCTATATTGTGGTTGCTTTATGTCATGAAAAAATGAGTATATAAGATACATATGATGTATATGATACATCTTTTGGTGGACATGTTCATATAGAGACATGAGTATGTTTGATGGAGATCACACCAGATCCCTTAGTAGCTTGAGTAGCACTGATGTTTTACTAGAGGCTACTCTTTTCTTACATCTATGAAATAAAAATTTCATAGTTTTTTCAATGATTCTAAGTCCCATAGTGCCACACAGTTATGCCCTTGGATAAGGATAAAATTTTGGATAAAGTTTTTGTTTAAAATGAAGAGAGTTTGATGAAAAACCACATCCAAAATAGTTTGGATGGATTTACAAAGAGTTGCGAAGTTATGCATAAAGTTCTTATGGAATTTTAGTGCATGTGGAAGATTTTTGGATATACAATAAAACACACACACACACACACACATATATATATAAGATATGATATTATATATAAGTGTATATTTAATACATGCATATGATGTGATAATAAATATATATATGATATATATTTATTTATTCCAAATGGTTTTATTATCATTTACAAACCATTATGAACATTTTAATGGATTTATATTAATTAATTGAAAACATTTAATGAAGTAACCCAATAGTATGAAATGCATATGATGCAAGGATCCTATAGATATACCTATATAAGAGCATGGCATACTCTTCCATTGGGTGTGGAAAATTATATCTTCCTCCTATATTTTTGTTAAACATCTGAGATGAAGGCACTAACACCCCTTCAACATTCAAGCATCCTCGTGATATGATCACAGATCCATTGGCTAGTGTTCCCCCCTCAGAGGCAGGGTGTTTTTTATCACTAATTCATGATCTTTATCAAGTATTCTCCTTCACCAAAGAATAAAAAGACTGCTATTGTTGACATTTTATAGGTACTCTATTTTATAGTTTTATTTTCATGTTGATTCTTGAAGATTGATCCGCCTGTGTTTGGGTTATACTTCACTGTATATGGTCATATGATGATCGTACAAAACCCATAAATTCCTTTTCTAGAAAAGTAGGGGTTGTCTATTTTTTACTCTGAGCTTACTCATATGGGGATTACTGATTTTATATAATTCTATGTCTTTACATGAAAGGGTTTTATATAACTCATGAATGAGATTCCTTTGGGTATGTGTAATTTTTTTTGTCTTGTATTTTTTGGTGTGTAACACAATATAGAAGCTGTGTAAAGAGTTATACATCAATGTGGTTTGAACATATTAATTTTAAGTATGGAATATTTATTTTAAAAACTAAATTGTTAGAAGTATACATAAATAAATGAATAAAACATTAGATAATAAATATTGTATATGATGTGATGGATATGAATTTAATATGAATGTGATGTGTATTAAAATGGTGAGACTAAGAATACCACTCAAATACTAAGTGTGAGATTCCTTTCAAAGAAAACACATGTTAGGAACTTGATCAACCAATCGGGTAGGTTCATGTTAAAGCTAGATGCCTATGGATTATCTTGTGTAAGGAATGGATGAGATGAATAACCATAAGAGTTAGGTAATAAAATATCATTGTGAGATTTGGGTGAAATGTAGCTGAGAAAAAATATGAGATATAAGATATTAGAGTAATATAGTTGAGATTATATCCATATAATGGATTTGGGAAAAGGGTTTTCCACTCAATTATCCATGAATTAAATGTGATGTGATTGGAATGATGAAATACCTAAATAGTTAAGATTTGATATAGATGATAGAACACACATTTTCAATTATTTTATTGTGAATTTAAATGTTTTTAATCCCACCAAAGTGTTATATCAAGGGAAATTGTCACATCTTATGTTTTAGGAACATTTTTGAGCTTAATTGAAAAAATGGCTTATTTTGGATTTAAACAGTTTTCATTTATTATAATGTTTCGGCCATAAATTTTTATAAACTGATCCAAATTGAAAAATTATTCTTTTATAGGTTTATATGTTTGATGATATTAATTTTATCCTTCTGGACCCAAATCTCAATCAATCATTTGGAAGATCAAATTCAGCTCACAAACCAGGCCTCAAAAACTGTGTACAGAACTGGAGAATTTTATTATTGGGACCATATCTCATAAATGGACGACCCATTGGAGATGAAATTTTACATGAATCTGAAATACATCAGTAGGAAGAACTTTAATTAAGATATCCACATCTGGATCTTTCATTTTCAAGGACATTAATGCATTGGAACTCAGTGTATTGGAATACGAATAGTCAGCCTGTCCAGATTACATGTCATGAGTGAAGCGACCATATATGTCTCCAAACTTGGCCAATAAAGATGAAATTTAGTGGGTAGATAGAGGATAAGTAATGGAACAACTTTAAATTAGGATAAATTCCTAAATTCTGTCATTAAGTAGGCCATCCACGAACATACATCCGGTGGACAAATTTTTGGAGCCAAAATGTCATCCCCTCTCCCTATAAAAGAGTGTTTCCTTTTCATTTCCAAGGGTTGGAAAAGTAGTTGCCATTTTGTGTAGTTTTATATTTTATTTTATTTTGTGGTATATTTTTAAAGTTTTAATTTATATTAATCTTCTTATTCATACCACATTATTCCATTTTTACTTTTATGTGTTTCTCCCACCGTATTCTCTTCTAACTCCATGAGAATGAGGAACTAACCTCTATGTTTGTTCGAGGGGGAGAATGGTGGTTGATTGAGTTTCATTGTAATTAAATTTTAATCTATTTATTTAATTCTGAGGATTTAGGTGGTGGTTAAATTGATTATGGTATGTTATTGCCCCATTTTCTCTACCACTGAGTTCTTCTTCTCTTTCAACATTTATCCTTCCCTTCACTATCTAAGTCATGCATACGATGGAGTATGGCTTGGGTAGTGATGGTCGGCAAAGATATCTCCTAGACGACTTTAGGAAGAGTATTTCCCCACATGCAGAGATCTCAGTGTTGGGGTAATAACATTTCGAATGACAGGGTGTAGTGTGATAGATCTTGATCACTACATTGAATTGATATTCAGAATATTTTAATAAACAATGATATCAACCATTAGGATCCCCCAAGAACAAATGTCTTCCTTATTTATTTTTAAGATCATTTTGTTCACATTTCATATATATATATATATTCATATTTTATGCATCTTTTAAACTCATCTTTCTATTATATATTAGTTATAAAATAAATAGTGACAATAGAATTTCAGTGTTGTGTAAGTTGCCTCCTCGAGACCGACCCTGGGAGTGCACTATATTGCATGCTTAGGTAAATAATATTTTGATCGGGGATCTGTGAAAAATTCCCACACATAAAATTGGCGCCATTACCGGGGAGGCGCAACACTTGCACACACTGTTTTTCATAAAAAAACAAAAAAAAATCATAAATTTCAAAAACTAAAAAAAAACTTTTTTGTTCATGATGTATTTCAATGGTGATTATTCTGCATAGACTAATGGATCTTAGGTGCAACAAGAAGATGAAATTCTAAAATCTCATATGCAAGAACTTCATGAAGACCTTCAAAAACTGAAGAGAAATTCTAAAAGGTTTGATGAATATATTCGTTCATTGATGGAGCAACCCAAACCTGAACCTGAACCAGAACCTGAACCTGAACGAGTGGTGGAAGAGATTTCACCAATCATTTTTTACGTTAAAGAACCTGGGGAGGGTGAGAAGGAGCTACTAAATGAGTTAATCATATCATCTCGTACTCAACCATTGCTCAAGGAGGTCCCTGATGTACACATTCCAGCTGATACACTTATGGGAGATCAACATTTTTTGAAAGAATCTTGGAATCACTTTATTGAAGATAACCTGAAACTTGATCTTCCCATAATTGATATTGAACAATCAGTAACTTTTGACCTCTCTCTTGATTTGGAAGACAATGAAGAAGATGCACCTACTGAGATGGAGTTTCCAATGGTCCTGCCTAAAGTGATTAATTTCCAAGCTGACTTACTTGAAAGGGAAGATTTCTTTATTGATTCGTCATGTTTTAATCTTATTCAAACTGGATTGTTTTCTGACTTATCATTTCCTGAAATTTCTAATACAGAAAAAATGGAGCAGACCTTGGATGATACGAAAGAGACCACCCAAGTGGTAGCGATTGAGGAAGAGAAGCTGGTGGTGGTGCGACTGCCTCCTCTACAACAAATTCCATACCATTTGGAGGAGGATACCATAGAAGTTCACAGGGAGCACCCCTATATTCTATTCCCTCCCACTATGGATCTTAAATTCTCTTTGTATTTTTTCTTGGGGTTTGGGAACATTATTATATTCTTTGGGGTTCTCCAATCTTAGTGTCTACTGATGGACACTAGAAAAAGTCATATGTGGTGGTTTATCTCAAATAAACCACATCCACCATCTGATTGGGGATAATCTGCTGAAACTGCCTGACTAGAGGCAGTAAAAACCTAGCATCTGTTTGGGGGTCAAACCAAGCATTATCCCTTTTCTATACCTTTTCTCTTTCTTTTTATTTATTTTTCTTATAAGTTGTCATTTCTTTTGTTTGTGCTTTCATTTTATTTTTCATGTTGTTTTTTTTGAATTTTTTTTGTTTTCCTTTTTCATTTTTGGTGTGTTTTTAAGAATCTTGAGCTGAATCGAATACTTGGGAAAATTCAAACCATATTGGTACTTTTGTAACATTGCTTGATTTGATTATTTGGGGTTTTAAATGATTGCTGAATGGATTTTGTTTCTTGATTTTTGATCTTTTTCATTTGAAGAAGTTTGGTTGATTGTGAAACTCATGTGCACTAGTTCTGTCCAAATTGAAAATATTTCCCAACCCAAGATGTTTCTAAACCTTTTTGACATCTTCTTACATTTATATTTTTCTTGAGAGTCTTGAGACATGTTGTTTGATCCATAACTTTCTATTTTTCTCTTTTTTCAAATCTATTAGAGTTCATGGAATGTGTCAAGTATGATTGGGGCATCACTTTGAAAGCCCCTTTTGCATTAAAATCTTATTTTGGCCTAACTTTACATATAACTTCTTTTAGACCCTAGTAGCCATGAAATACCTTGTTATTCAGCCACATTACAATCCATTTATCCCTTTAAAACCATCTCTATAAGTTAAATGCATGATTATTGTTGAACTCAAGTGTGGGGGAGGGAGAAGATGGGTTGTGTTTTACTTTCTTGAAGAATCTTTTGAAGATGAATTGAAAGTGTTTCCATATTTATTGCTACTTGGGTGGAAGAGATGTCATGATGGGAAGATGGATGGGTGGACCAAAATATCATTACAAAGATGGGATGGGTGTTCACCAATATTTGAAGATCAAAAGCTGCCTCTCTTTTCCTCAGAAACATGATTTTGAAGAGAAATCCAGATCTGAATTCAAGCTGAAACAATGCTAAAAATGGGGAAAAAGAGGGATGAAATTCATTGATTCTGAAATCCCAAGTGTGAACTTCACAAAGGAAGAGTTGTTTTAAGGTGATTCATTTTTGATCTGATTGAGGATCACACCATTCTTGAGCAAGACTGTTTTCATGCATTTACTTCACTTTAGAGCTTAACCCTCCTCATTCTGCCTCATATATTTTTACATTTTAAACCTGCCAAACCTTATCCTCAGAACAAATCATGAAAAAGACCTCATTATTGACACATTTGTGAATCTATGAAGTGTAGATACCAGGAGGATAGCAATCCTATGGAAATCACACATGTTTTGAGAATGAGAAAAACTTCACATTAAATATCCTTGAGTGAAGAGAGAAATATTTTTTCGGGGAGGTAGGTACGACATGCATGTGTGGATTAACATGATATTGAATGGATTCATATTATTTTTTAGGGGTTATTAAATTTTTATCCATGTATGAGGCATGATATTTTCTCTGATATGATAATTGAGCTATGTTTTCATTTATGCTTTGAGAAGTTTGTTTTGACCATGGTATAAGATGATTGCCCAGGAGTGAAATGTTTAAGTGTGGGGGAATTGATAGAACATATATTTTCAATTATTTTATTCTGAATTTAAATGTTTTTAATCCCACCAAAGTGTTATATCAAGGGAAATTGTCACATCTTATGTTTTAGGAACATTTTTTTAGCTTAATTGAAAAAATGGCTTATTTTGGATTTAAATAGTTTTCATTTATTATAATGTTTTGGCCATAAATTTTTATAAACTAATCCAAATTGAAAAATTCTTCTTTTATAGGTTTATATGTTCGATTATATTCATTTTATAATTATGGAACCAAAGATCAATCAATCATTTGGAAGCTCAAATCTAGCTCACAAACCAGGCCTCAAAAACTGTGTACAGAACTGGATAATTTTATTATTGGGACCATATCTCATAAATGGGTGACCCATTGGAGCTGGAAGAAATCATGATTAAGAACTTTAATTAATATATCTGTGTATGAATCTTTCATTTTCAAGGACATTAATGCATTGGAACTCGGTGTATTGGAATACGAACAGTCAGCCTGGCCGGATTAAATGTCATGAGTGAAGCGACCATATCTCTCTCCAAAATTGGCCAATAAAGATTAAATTTATTGGGTCGACATATGAGAAGTAATGTAACAACTTTCAAGAAGGATAAATTCCCAAATTATGACATTAAGTAGGTCATCCATGCGCATACATCCGGTGGACAGATTTTTAAAGCCAAAATGTCATCCTCTCTCCCTATAAAAGACTGTTTCCTTTTCATTTCAAAGGGTTGGAAAATTAGTTGCCATTTTGTGTAGTTTTATATTTTATTTGATAATGTAGTATATTTTTAAAGTTTTAATTTATATTATTCTTCTTCTTCATACCTCATTCTTCCATTTTTACTTGTATGTGTTTCTCCCACTGTATTCTCTTCTAACTCCATGAGAATGGGGAACTAACCTCGATGTTTGTTCGAGGGGGAGAATGGTGGTTGATTGAATTTCATTGTACTTAAAATTTAATCTCTTTATTTAATTCTTAGGATTTAGGTGGTGGTTAAATTTATTATGGTGTGCAATTTCCCCATTTTCTCTACCACCGAGTTCTTCTTCTCATTCAACATTTATCATTCCCTTCACTATCTAAGTCATGCATACGATAGAGTATGGCTTGGGTAGTGATGGTCGACAAAGATATCTCCTAGCCAACTTTAGGAAGAGTATTTCCCCACATGCAGAGATCTCGGTTTTGGGGTAATAACATTTCGAATGAGAGGGTGTAGTGTGATAGATCTTGATCACTACATTGAATTGATATTTAGAATATTTTAATAAACAATGATATCAACCATTAAGATCCCCCAAGAACAAATGTCTTCCTTATTTCTTTTTAACATCATTTTGTTCACATTTCATATATATATATATTCATATTTTATGCATCTTTCAAACTCATCTTTATATTATATATTAGTTATAAAATAAATAGTGACAGTAGAATTTCGGTGTTGTGTAAGTTGCCTCCTCGAGACCGACCCTGGGAGTGCACTATATTGCATGCTTAGGTAAATAATCTTTTGATTGGGGATCTACGACAAATTCCCGCTCATTAATAGACTAAAAAACTTAGTTAAATATGGATCTTGGCCCACTAAATGTAATTATTTATGAGTTTATCATTTTAGTGGGTGTACTTCCATTAAAATTCTTTAATGAAAATATATAAAACATGATACTCACCCATAGATATGTTTTTTTAGTTATGAGAAATCTAGAAATTATAGAGGTCTCATCATGAAAATATTTTTCACACCATTAATGATATTATGGCCTAAAAAATGGAAAATTAATTCTTTATAAGAATAAAATGGGATCTGTGTAGTAGTCATACATTACATGCCGTAATAAGTTATTACATGAAAGGAGTTTGAGTAAATTTTGGTAGATTTTTTTATTGGAGTTCCACTTCATCAAGTCAATGATGTGTTGTGAAGGAGATTCAGATAGTTTTAAGTGATTTTGGAAAATATTTCACCACATCATTACTCAATAATTCATGTCATGAAGCAATTTGGTCAAATTTGAGTGTTTTTAGAGTTTAATCTCTCATACTGCAAGAAGTTAAGCCACACTGTGATAGATTTTGGGAAGATTTTAGTGTTTTGTCTAGGAAATACTCATGTTGTGAATACATATGTAATTCTGGGACCTATCTATATGCTAATAAGAAGTTATAGAGAAACTATAATCTCACCATGATTTTGATTTTCTATACAGTTTGAATAGAAATGATGATGAAATTATCTCTTGGAGGTTCAGTGGTTATTTAGACAACACAAACTTCCACAATCAAATTCAAGAGTGAATATCTGGTGGAGGAAGATCCAAAGGTTGAAATTAATTCTAAGGAAGTTATAATTTCATAGTTTAATTTTAAAATTTTAAATTCAAACATTCTTAAAAAATAAGGAGGTTGTTGTGTAGAGAGTGAGATAAATCACACACAGAAGAAGGAAGAGACCTAAATATATGGAAGAAAAAAGGATCTAAAGTTAAAGATTATTGAACATCAATATTTCTGAATTGAAGTTTGTGAGGTTGAATTAAATTTAAGACCGGGACTAAAAATAGAGTGTGTTGTGAAATCACTGAAGATCTGTAATTTGAAGAACAACACGTCATAAAGAACACCCCTATTGGTTGGTGTTGGAACATCATTTGTTTTCTTTAAAATATTGAACTGTGTATCGACTACAAATTTGTAACCCTATTGAAATTAGTGTATAGAAGAGAGTAAGAGGTCATGAACCTTGGTTAAGTAGTGGTCTCTTCCTAAATCTGTAATCACATACTAGTGAAATAGTGATTTATTGGAATATCAACACATTGCTGATATATTCTCCTTATATGTAGCCTTTTACAGGTTAACTAAGTAAAATAATGTGTCCATGCTCTTTATTATTTCAAAATTTAGTTGTAAATTCAAATAAAATTAAAGGTATCTTTTTCAATGCAAAGACAAGATCCAGTTTATTTAAAAGGAAGAAATAAATTCAATACACCCTAGTTCACAAGATTTAAGTCAGTAATCCCATTGGTAAGTCAATGACATAAGATGACAAGAAGATGTCAAATGATGATGCCAAGGCTTAGAATGATTTATTAGGAGAATTATCCAATCAGATTTATATGAAAGTGATGGATTTTTCAATAATCAAAGGTATTTGGGATAAACTTTCTAATATTTTTGAAGGCAACACTAAAGCGATGAAGTAAAGTTATACGTCTTACGGGATAGGTTTGATGGTCTGGAGATAAGTTCTAGTGAAAAAATAAATGGTTTATTTAAGCATCTTATAGAATTTATTAGTGTCATATGTGGACACAGATAAGAATTAAAAGATTTCAAAATTATGAAGAAGATCATCAGAAGATTACCCTTATGTATAATATAAAAGTATCAGCTCTTGATAAAATTAGTTTCAGTGGTTTATATATCGATGAATTGAATATAAATTTGGTTTCTTGTTAAATGAGGGTGAAAATAGAGAGTACTTTAGAACCTTAATCTAAAGAGTTTTCCTTCAAGGATATTGAGAAGAAGGAATTTCAAGAAGATGAAAATGAAAACGATATAAGTGTTGAATTTGTATCACATATTGCAAGGAAATTTAAAAGAGGGAAAGGAAAATTTGAGGGAAAGACACATATTGTTGTTTCTGTAGTGGGAAGGTTGGACACATTGTTGTTGGGTGTCAAAAGTGTTTTGATAAAGAGAACAATGATCCTAAATTCCCACTAAAATAGAATAATTAGTTTTCTATTAGAGGTAATTTCAATTCTAAAAATTCAAGTGGTAATAAGTTTCAGAGAAAATTTCTTGTTAGCAAAGAAGAATAATATGTTGAAGATATTGATTTAAAAAGCATGAAGAATAGGAAAATTAGGGGTTTATGGAAGGAGTCTATAATCTACGTTGATGTGCTGGGAAAATTTAATGATGGAAATATATACTATAGAGGGGGGGTGAATAATACTTTTAAAATTTTTAGACTTAATCATAGAATTATCAGAGTATTATTTATTTAAACACAATAATAGATGATTATGAGTGGGGTGTTCAAATAGATTAGTAGTGGAATAAAAATAAAAAACAATAACACTAGGATTTTTATAGTAGTTCGGTTCACCATGAACCTACTCTACTCTTAAATCCCCTAGAACTCATCAAGAGGAATAGTATTCACTAAAATATAGAGAGAAGAAGTATTTTATAGGTTCAAAATCAACCTAGTCTATTACAGGACAAACTAGACCTTTTCCTTTTGCAGGTTCAAGAAAAAACCAAGATTTTCTAAGGAGCAAACTAAACCTATCACTCAATATTTTTATAGTTATAGACAAAACCCAATATATTCTATAGGAAATACCAAACCTATGAAAATTCCTTTTGATCAGGTGAGCATAACCAAACACTACCTTTTGAATAGATGTATAACTACATGTGAACTATGAATTATAGACACTTACCCAAAAAAAAAAAACTAATTGGACTATCAAAATATGTCGATGAAGAAAGGATGGTGTAGAATAGTGACCATCATCCCTTCAAGATTTGATGTAGAATAGGGAAATTCAGGCAACCAACGACGCCTCAATAAATCAATAATAATGAAATTGCATTACTTTATGTCTCAATGATTCAATGCTTCTTCACCATTGTTTCTTTGCCTTAGCCTTTATTTATAGACAAATCCTTAATGACTATTATTCTTTAAAAGAGATACTATTAATCTTCTCAACATGGGTGTCTCCTAATTCTTCATATTACATTTAAAAATAATGGTTAGAAATAAAAAATGGAAACATCTGTTACCTGTATTTTTAATATCATGCACAAATTCAACAATTTAATTCCCACACTTCATTCATAGTACTATTGCATGGAGGACCTAATATCACAAGAATATGTGAGAAACTGATACCATCAAAAGGTACTTATATAAAGGTATTTATATAGCTAATGTAAGAGTAAAATGAATCTTTCATAGGTTGTGTAAGGGTAATATATACGCTGCATAAAGGTACTAACTCATGTAAGGGTACTCTCTTAACCAACATAAGGGTAATATGGATCTTTCTTAAGGGTACCGACTCATGTATGGGTACCAATTCATGTAAGGTTACTCATACAAAGGTAAACATATAATTTCACAGCACTACAAAAAAATCATTGAGTAACAGTGGTTTAAACCGCCGCCAAATGGTTCTACGACGGTTTCAAAAAACCACCGCTAAAGTTGGCGTCGGTATCCAATATGTGGCGGTTCATTCCATTTAGTGGTGATTTATGATAAGTGTCATAGAAATAATATTTAGTGGTGGGTTTCTAGCAAAAAAATGTCGAGGATTTAGCGGCGATTAAAACCATCACTAAATCCTAAAGTTTTTTTTGTCAGAAAACCACTGCTAAATAATAATGTGCCATATATAGAGACGATAACCGCTAAAAAAATATACCATATTTAGTAGTTGTGTAAACCACCACTATATGTTTATTTACAAAAAAAAACTAGCTGTAGATTCTGCATCCCCAGAACTACCCTGCAAAAAAAAAAACAAATGCACAGACTAGGAAACCAGATGTATTGCCTATCATAAGCACAAAAAACAATCCTATATATTTCTCTATAGTTTTCTTAAACCATATTCATCTACACAGTCCCCATAAACATGAATGAAGTAAATTAATCATATATAAATATGTATATTAATTTATATAGACCATAAATGGTTTCAACCTCTTCAAACATAGAATTCATAAAAATGTCATGTGAATACTCTGTGCCACAAATGATACATGAACAAACCATCTCTTTCCATATTAGTCTAAGACATAAAAAATACCACTAATAATTACCCGATGATGAAGTCTGCTCATCACCCTCTCCATCTCCGTCTTTACTTCCTGCTACCGGCACTTGTAAGACAATTATATTGAAAATTAAACAATGTTGTATACTTATTTTTAAACTTAAAACCAATTAAATTTTGTGAACTAAATGATGTTGAAGTTGTGTGATTTACCTACACACCACCAGTCATTGATGCAATATCACCAGGGATAGATCAAGTCATCTTATGATATAAATCAACCAATGTTTTCTGCAAAGAGGATATCTGAGACCCATGTTCCTAAATTGTGCTTTACATAGAAACAAACTCTCTCTGAGCATATCAGGGTAGGGAGTGACTAAAATCAGGAGTAGATGCAGTTGCAATATCCAATGGCCTACCAAAGACCTCAGATGGTAATAGTCCCAAACCCGTCCCACACACTCGATCAGGATGCTCCTTCCTAAGGACTTTACCAACTAGGTCATCCTGGGAGACTGAGTAGGACTGCGTGGGATTAACATCCCATTGTTCTTTAATTTTTACCTATAAATCAAATATCATTCATATTTGAATCAATATATATTAACTTAGTGACAACTGATAATAAGTTATTATAATGAAAAATAAATTAATACCCCAAATTTTTTGGTAGGCTCATTAGCATAACTCCCATTAGATTTTTTATAAACATCCAACCACAGTTTTGTTTAGGAGGCTTGGTGTACTAAATTATGCGACTGTATTAAATAAAGATAAATCAAAAATTTAATATATGAAACAAATAATATTATCTTATAAATATTTAAACAAATGAAAAGATTACTAGAGTCGATCGACTTTTAGAAAGACTATTTGACCCCGCAATGTGAGGGATGATTTTCTTATACTAAATCACTGCATTCTTCCTTGAAACATCCTAAAATAAATAAAATGTAATTTAATAGTAATGTATGTAATGTAATATCCTTGTCATATGCATGTATAAATATAAAATGAGATTAATATAATAATATATATTTAAATACCATGTGCTTCTCATCACAATGACTATCAATAAAAACTTCCTATTTCTCTCTAGGTACCCCATTGGGTAACTTATCATATATTTGTTGGGTTCTCAATGAAGTATCATTGAATTCATTCCACAATCTCCATTTAAAATATTTTCATTTCTTTCCCAACTTTTTCAATGTCCACTTTTGTGCTATAAGACCAACAACAAGAAAGTGGAAAATCATCTGTACAAATAGATTCATTTTGAAAATATTAGAATTTAATAGCATAATGACATTCAATTACACCATAATGTATTAAAATTACCTTTATCTACAAATAAAAAACTTCATTTTTCCAAGATGAAGGCATATGCCTCTAATTATCATATATAATTAGAAGGGTAACCAACTCCACCACCAGTTGGCCTGGAATTTGGTCAAATAATCTCACGGTGTCATCCGTAGGGACCCCATAGCAATCAAATAGGACAACTACCTTTAGTCTGTTCAGATTCTAGACATATGACCTTTTCATATTTTTCTCCAAAGTAGAATTGTTTCTATCTTTTGTGAAAAACAGTTAGTAGTATAAAAAAAGTGAAATAACTTTATTTATATTAAAATTTGTACCTATAATAGTGACCCTACAATATCCCCACGAAGAACTAGGAGTATAAACCTACTCCCTCACTACTGAGGCTGCTGAATGGGGAGGCGTTGGCTGAGATATTGATGGGACACTGACAAAGGGTACAAGAGATGGTGTAGGGGGGAAAGAAGATGGTGTCTTAGATGCTATAGGGAGGGAGACAGATGGATCATCATCTATCAGTATGGTTGAGGGAACATCAACTGAGAGTCGACTGGCATTAGTATAATGCTTCCTCCTTGATGTTCCTATCATTTAATCAAATAAAATTAAATTCAGAACATATATTTCAAAAAAATCATGCATAAAAAAATATAAAGGATAACAAATGCACAATACTGACAAACAAAATGTACATAACTATGATAATAAATGACTACACAAGTGACATATCTGGTTGATAAATGAATAGATGACTACACATACAATCATTTTTCCTTAAATAATGTAGTTTTACTAATCCATAATTAATTCATATACTTAATCCACCCTTGAAATACTAATATTTTTAATATCATAATAGAAAAATAAGTTTGCTTCTTGCTATTGATTGTATTCAATGTCAGAGGTCATATCTTCCACTTCAGTGCCCATATCATACAAGTCTCTTTGTTTTATGTGAGAAACCACACTCCACCCTTCATCAACAATATCTTCCACATAATATACCATTTTTGATTATGATGATAAGATATACAGATCATGTAATTCATGGTCACCAACAACCATCAAGCGAGATATGTTCACAAAAGTAAATTGTAAGGAATCTCTTTTAAAAACCCTAATAATATTGACTTAATTGCATTTGAATAAAAAAAATTAAAAATGACCATGGTAGTTTAATTAAATGATATTAGTCAACTTTATATAGTATCCCACTTCTATAAATATAAATATACCACTATTTTGTATTTTCAAACCCTCTTCCCGATCGACTGTATGAAATTTAAAGCCATTCACATTGTAAATATCGAACTTTATAGCCTGTTTTAGAGGACCTCGAGCAATAAAATTCAAATATTCTGACAAATCAGCTCAAGTATCAGTATTCATTATTTAAAAAAAGTAATATACATTATTAGATTTAAAAAATATATGTGTCAACCTAATATTTGAATTGATTGTAATATATATGAACTTACACGTCGTGCAAACCATTCGACAAGATCTTTATAAATAGATTTTGTTAAATCTTTCTCATTTTGTGTTCGACCTATCATTTAACTCTTTATTTGTATCCTCAACTCTTCAATAAATGGATATGCAACTTCACTATTTAGCAACACATATCTATGTGCCTATGATAATTCCATTTCTGTCAGTGTAAAATTTGAGCTCCTCCCAATTGATCAGCCAATAACATGAAATATTTTTTATTTCCCATGTAGTTGAGATTGAGTTGATGTATCATAAAAATTTACAACTTGATTTAATCTTGTCCCAATATCATCCAAGTATCTAGAACAAAAGGTAAGACACTCCTCTGCCAAATAGCCTTCAGAAGTAGAGCCTTCAGGTTGAACTTTATTTTTCACGTATGATTTCAAATGCCCAAGATATATGTGAAATAAAATAAAAAAACATAATTGTGTATTTAATGAAGTGCCAATAATTGTTTACTTAAATTAAAAACTTATAAATAAAGTACCTTTAAATTGGATACATCCATCAATAATGTACAAGCCCTCATAATTTAGCTTGCTCAACCAAATGAACAGTTAAATGCATCATGACAGTAAAAAATGACAGAGGAAAGATCATCTACATTACACAAATTGTCAATACAAATCTCTCCTAAAGGTTGTCAAGCTAAAATGGTTGTAGAGTTTTCTCACATAGTTGTTTTAAGAATATATAAAATTGGAGTACAACAACAGTGTCACGACCCGTCCTCGGGGCCCGAGCCGTGACTACCCCAAGCCCGCCTTCCATAGGCCAGGGGCTGGTGACTAGAACCAAGGCGTAAATACCGGTTAAAAGGGAAGGCATTTCCTTTGTAAAGTAAACAAACACCATAGAGCAAGCAAGTAGTAGAAGTAAATACTAAGTAAAAACTGGGTACAACAGTAAGTGCGGAAAAAGTAAGTGGACCAAAATACAAACCCAAACTGAAAGTAAAGTACAACTGGAAAGAGAAAACAACAACTCAAAAGTAAAGCCGCAGCGTCGAGCCGTCCACTGGAATTCCCACCTGAAGGGTGGGTACAGATGGCCTCCACAGCTCCTAGGGTCCAGCCGTCCGCTCTGAGTACGTCCTTCCCAGTGGTCCACCTCCAGGTACCATCTTGCTCCGCAAGCCTCAACCACGATCAGCGCTGTCCGTCGTCTGAAACCAACACAACGTAGTGCAGGCATAGCCCGTTCAGGGGTGAGTATAAGCTACTCAGTAGGGACCCCGAGACCCCCGAAGGTCTCCCAGAATCCACAAAGGATAATCCACAGAGGAAAGATACAATCACGAAGTAACATTCGACACTGCTTAGGTATATACCCATACATATACCTAAGTCATCAATTCCAGCTTGCTCCAACCTCTGAGCCCAAGTACAACCCAGTCCACACAGGAAAGAAAAACGTAAATCCACACATGATAGCACAACACAATCCACATAGGAAAGCAAAACAGGATTCAACTCACACAGGTATACTTCTTCGTAAGACGATAGAGATGATCAGATATTTCCACTGATTCATCTAAGTCGTTAGACCCATAAAGGATCGATAGGTACTAACCCCCGCAATGACCCACAAAGGATCTGACCCACAAAGGATCGATAGGTAACTAACCCCCACAATGACCCACAAAGGATCTGACCCACAAAGGATCGATAGGTAACTAACCCCCGCAAAGACCCACACAGGATCGGGCCCACACATGATCTGTAGGCACTGGCCCACACAGGACCGCTGAGCGCTGACCCACACAAGATTGGTAGCACTGATCCACATAGGATTGCTGAGTGATGTAGTTGTCGCCGTCGAATCCACTGAGGATCTCTGTACAGTCGTCATCGTAGTAGCAGCCGGCTCTAGGGTTCCTGCACACAGCAAGCTCGTTCGGGAGGGTCCGCTCCACGAGACGAGAGGCTGATACATCAACTGGCACATAGTCCGGAGTTGATGTATCCAAAAGTTCCGTATTGTAAACAGGAACTCAACGTCGCAGACGACGCGTCAATCGGACGCCCGGTCTGAGAGTTATTGGCTTTTTCGTCCCAGGGGCCCGGTTGTTTTTTAAGTCAAAACCAACCTGACCGTAATCCAATTGCGTCCAAACCTCGAGCGGAGTAAGCCAAAAGATCCGTCTCACTAATAGGAATCCATCAAAGTCAACGTCACGTCAATCGGATGTCCGGACCTCAAGTTATAGGCGTTTCCGCTCCGAGGGCACGGTTGGTTTTGTGTACGAACCAACCCGGACAAACCCAAAGTCATCCAAAACCTTGAGTGCGATATACCTAAACGACCGTCTCGATCCAAGGATCACATCACAACTAACAGTGCGTCTATCGGAGATCCGTAGCTCAAGTTATGGGCAACGGACCGAAGGAGGTCCGGTATTAAGGGGTTCGGGCCCGGGCCGACCCGGCCCGATACCCCCAGGATCGGCCCAAACCGGGTCGACCCGAACCGGGTTCGGGTCTGGCCCGATTGGACGTGGCTCGGCCCGGCTGGCGCGACCCGACTCGGCTGGCGCGACGCAGCCCGGCTGGCACGGCCCGGCCCGGCCTGGGCGCGGCCCGGCCTGGCGGTCCGGTATGGCGGACCGGCCAGGGTAGCCGCTCGGCGCGCAGTGTGCTGGCGCGCTGGCCAGGGACTCGGCGGAACGACCGAGCCGTTACGGGGCGGGGGGCGCTGCCCCCGCGTGATGAAAACCGCAGCCCCTTAATGGGGCCGCTCATCTGGCCGGCCGGGGGTTTGTAACCCCCGGCTTTTCCTGGTCCGACCGGCCCACTCCGGCCGGCCGTCTTCTGCCACCGCGGGACCGGCAAGCCGGTCCCCCCCTGCTCCGACGCCGATGGCCCGAAACCGGCCGCCGGTTCCCCTGCTCCGCCGCGGCTCAGAACCGGCCGCGACCTTTGTCTGTCCGGCGCGGCGCGACGGCGCTGCGCCCCTCTGCCGTGGCCCCACTCCGACCGCGGTGCCTCTGAGGTCCTCCGGCGCGGCGCGATGGCACCGCGTCTTTTGTTCATCTTCTATGGCACGGCGCGACGGCGCCGCGGATTTATTGTTTCCAACGACGCGGTGTGACGGCGCCGCGCTTCTCTGCTCTTCCTTTTACAAAAAAACCGCGTGGTGCTTTGGCACCGCGTCGCCTTGCTCGCCGCATCGATATCAACAACCAAAAAAAGAGGGGAGGAGTGTCGGCCATGTTCATGCGGTCCGACCTCCTCCCGTTAATGCGATAACAGGCGGTTCAATTGAAAGGGGGATAACGACGAAAGTAAACACAAGAAAATAAACCCCTACCTCAACGTTGTCGTCGAACGAACGTTTGTCGCGGAATTAACCGTCGTGGAAGAAGAGGGTCGCCGCGGAAGAAGAGGATCGCCGCAGAAGAATAGGATCACCATTGGCATTAGAATATCTTCGAGGAAGGCGTCTCTCACCATCGTCCACCGTCGGAGGTTGGCGTTCTTCGTTGGCGGTGGTGCGTTCTTCGCGTTCTTCGTCGAAGAACGAAGAATCCTCTCTTTTTCTCCCAAAGGTTTAACACAACACAAACCCCCAACCATAATAAAATAAGTCCTCCTCTTATTTTATTATCAACTTAAGAATTTGAAATTCAAAAGATAAGAAATGAACAATTAATTCAATGAATTAATTGTAACGATTTAACTGCCCAATTTAATGGGGTGTTTCTTAACCAGAAAAACGTAAGGTTTGACTTTCATTAAAAGGGGGGTTGTGGGTGCGTTACTTAAGAGGGAAAAAATGGTGGGGCTAGTGCAGGCCCCACCTCACAAATATCCTACCAAGTGGGTAGGATATCGTGGGTCCCACCTTATCCATTTAACTTAGCTTAAGTGGCTTTAAGTGAAATAAAATAAAGTGTCTCACCACTTTTATTTTATTTCTTAACTTAATCCCAAAAACTAAAAACCACACCTGAGCAAATGCAACTCCGGAAAAGGCGTTTATAAGCAAATACCGGCGCTACGATTCCATCGGTGTCCTCGGAATTCAATTCCGAGAACCGGTTCAAAAGTTAGAAAAACCCGCTCGTTCGTTCATTGAACGTACCCGAGCTAAACTTCGGAAAATGATTCCGGGCACACCAGGCCTCAGAATCAGGCGCCGTCAGAAACTGCGTTCTTGTAAAATTACCAAGAAAATTAAGAAAAAA
Source organism: Viscum album (assembly GCA_963277665.1). Classification (NCBI taxonomy): domain Eukaryota; kingdom Viridiplantae; phylum Streptophyta; class Magnoliopsida; order Santalales; family Viscaceae; genus Viscum; species Viscum album. The sequence continues at coordinate 790,291,788 of OY728156.1, read as the reverse complement.
ATTTCCTTGAATTTTATGGGTCTTTACAAACATTAACCTTTTCAGGTAATAATGTACACAAGGCCAATAGTAGTAACTTATGTAACAAAATATGTGAATCGTGACTTTTGAATCCATTTAACCTATAATGATTTAAGTCAATACACCTTAAGATGTTACTTGAATACCCATAATATACCTTCACATGTTTTAAAACTCGAAATCATGTATCTTTATCCCTATTTTTCATTGCAAAAATTATCGTAAAATACTTTCCATTCTTATCTGGCCATAAATCACGCTTTATGTTCATTACTTGTAAGACTTCTTGAGCATTGAGATGATCCTTTGATTTTCAATACTCATTAAGAAATGTGAAGATCAAATTGATACAAAAATTCTTCTCAATATTCATAACATCAATATTATTTCGCAACAAATTAAATCCCCAATACGGAAGTTTGAAAAATATACTTTTTTTCTTCCATTGTTGCGTTTCGATTTCACTTGATGATGCACTTTAAACGTTTTTCCCACTATTATTCAATTGATGGACCTTCCCAATTTTTTTTCAATATTTCCAAGTTGTGATAATATTTCATAACCTGTTAACAACTTTTTAGGTGGTCTACAATCAATAGAACCACCAAATTTTGACTTGTTCAACTTAAATCTATGAGATTCGTCAATAAATCTTCGATGACACAAGAAGCACCATTTTCTACTATGAGGTGGTCGTTCGAGATCAAAATAAAAGTAACAAAATGGAAAATCCAAACCAATGTAAGTGTTCCAACCAGCTAAATTCCCAAGTCCAGGGGAGTCACTAATGGTCCACATTAGAGCATCTTTCATTTTGAACATGTTTCTAGAAGATAAATCATACATATCAATATCGTTACTCCATAACTCTTGTAATTTTTCAATTAAAGGCTGTAAGTATACATCAATATCATTTCTATGAACTTTTTTTCTAGGAATAATCATCGAAATGATAAAATACTTTTTTGTATACACATCCACAGAGGCAGATTATAAGGGATCAAAACAACCAGCCAAATGCTATAACTGGTGCTTAAAGTCCCAAATGGGTTAAATCCATTAGCAACCAATACCAATAGAATATTCATAGGATCAGATGAGAAATATGAATGTAATGAATCAAATGTCTTCCATGATTGTGAATCTCTTGTATGTCACATTAACCCATCATTGTTATTATCTACAAAATGCCACTTCACGTGTTTAGCGGTTTTCGATGACATGAATACTATTTACAATCAATAATTTAAAGGAAGGTAACACAAAACCTTTGTAGGCATGTTTCTTTTCTTCTTATTCATGGTAGTTTGTTGATTCATAATTCCAACATCACCCATTGACTGTCATCTAGAAGAAGAACATTTTTTGCAATCATGTCTGCTTGAATACTCTCCCCAATAAAGCATACAATCATTTGGACACACATGTATTTTTGTATAATTCAGACCAATCTTGTTAAAAACTTTTTTCATATCATAAAAATAATCAAGGATCTTTACTTTAGGAAATGCATCACACAACAATTAAAATATTATGGACATTGCCTTATTTGTAATTCCACATGGTCATTTGATATGGTACAACTTCAGCAGAAAAAGAAAGTTTTGAATATTTCAAAAATCCACTATAAAACTCTTGATTTCCATCATCAACTAAACCATGAAATGAATTTGTCTACTCAGTGAAGTTTTCTCTTACATTAGTCTCCATAGAATCAAGAGGATAATCCAATGATATATTACAATCTTGATCTGGTTGTCCTATAGTCTAAAAAATATCACTTGTCAAGTTGTTATTTGTAGTACCCTCAACTCATTGTTCTGATATGTTTTGATGTTGATGTTGGTGTCTTGCAATGCCTAATGCATTGTTTATAAGTTTTTTTTTCATTTCATTGTCCATTATTGATTAATTTGGGAGCTCATTCTATCAATTAACATCAACGATCAAACTTTTTGTAACGTTCAATTCTTTGTTCCAAACCCAACACAAATATTGAGCATAGAATTGCTTCAATATCAAGTGTTCATAAACTTCATCTCTCTTGAACCATATTCTAAATTTACATTTAGTACATGGAAACACTACTAGAAAAAAATGCTATAGCCATAGTTTATAACCGTGGATTTAGACACCAAAACCATGGTTATAGATAATAGCCATGGTTTCACAAACCATGGCTCCTATTGGCATAGCTATAGGGGAAAAACTATATCCATAGTTACAAACCATGGCCATAAACATTACACATAAATCTATTACCATAGTTTAAAACTGTGGCTACATAATGGAGTCTCCATAAAAAAAATCAGATCTAATGCCACAGTATTTCAGTAAAAAAATCTAGGTCTACAACACCTTATTTCTAAAAAAAAGGATCTAATGTACCACTGTTCAACGACTTCTACCTCCCTACTCCCTACCCGCTACTCCCTACCTCTCTGCCTCCCTACCTCCACACTACTCCCTGCCTCCCTACCTCCCTGCGCAACCGCTACTCCATGCCCAACCACTGCCTCCCTACCTCCTCCCAGCCTCCCAGCCTCCCTACCTCTTGCTCCCTGCTCCCAGCCTCCCTACCTCCCTACCTCCCTGCCTCCTACTCCCCACCACCCTACTCAACCGCTGCTCTATGCTCCCTAACCCTGCCTCTGTGCCTCTGCCCTACTCTGTGCCCTCGTACCTCCATCATGCTCCCTACTCCCTGCCTTTGTTCCTCCATGCCTCCATCATTCTACCTTCCCCTACCCCTACCCCTCCTGCTCTTCTCCCTACCTCCCTACTCAAACACATATAGAATATTCAAAGTCAAATCTCAATTGTTTAAGATTCATCATCAAACATAAAAAAAAAATCTTCAAATCAATATATGATGTTCTATCCAAATCAAAATATAACGTTCTATCCAAACAATCTTATATCAATATGAAACTTTAGAAAATTATTTGAAAACATTCCACCAGGTGAAAATTTCAGTAAAACAATGAAAAGAGGACAAGATTTCATCAATGAAATGTATATTTACAATATATTATAAAGAAGCCAACACAATAATGAAGTTTCCCCATTTTTTATTGTAGTAAAACAATGAAATAGTTCCACCCTAATAAAACAATATTTTTTTTGATATGTAAAATGTGTGGAAAGGTTCAGTCACAACTTCAAAGGGTATTTACATTTTCATAAAAATAACAACCATCATTAAATACAAATTTTAATATCTCACCCAAATCATATTCATGTATTTCAATGAAAAACATATGCCAAACCAAATTTTCATATTCCAGTTCAATTAGAATTATTTAGAAAAATCAGTCAATGAAAAAGAGAAAATAGAATCATAGTAAATCTTAACTACCAAGAAAAAGCGAGGAAACTTTTTTTTGGTTCTTTCCACTAAAACTTTCATCATGATTTGTACATGAATTTAATCCACCGCTCTAACTTCAATTCAAGAAATTTTTTTAGTTCAAGTGAAACAAATAGATTTTAGGGAAATTAACATTTTAACAAGGGGAACTTTAAATTATAACTCTCCAAAGGTTCCCCATAATTAGTGGTTGATGATAATCTATAACACAAAGCAATTTTATTACTAAAGGCTTCTATGAATTATGGACTCTTATCTAGCATCTTTTCCACAAATCCACCAACCATGGATCTACTTTTCCAACATCATCATTTGATTCTCTACCTTGGTCTTAAGGATTTCATAACCATCAATGCATCTACTCATACCAATACTCTTGTTGTATTGCTACCATCAATTACAACAAATGCGGACAACACAACATCCATTTGAGGATTACTAAGAAAGACTCATGCACAACCACACCAAGGCATGATTGTAGTTAACAGATATAATGATATTTATAGCTCTGGACACCATATCGAAAGATGCAATACATCACTAGTTTCAGAAAGAAAAACCATTCCAAAAAAATAGAGTAAAATAAACACACTTAATTAGAATCTTATAGCACAATGATCCAAATAAACCCCATCAAAAACACTATCCCACATATACCAATGGACAGAAGCGGTTACAAGTATAAAATATAAAAAGGAAATCCAAGTAGGTCTTATAATAACTAAACCAAGCAGTATGTTATAGATTCTGGACATTGGAAACATACCGATATTTCTATGATTTTTCCTTGATAACATGTTTGGGGTTCCACCACAGGTTTTCATTTAGAATAGTAATTAAGAGAGTTTAGACTAGCTCAAAATCATTAACGATGTAAACTACATGGATAATATCAAAGAAAAACACATTGAGTTATCTATGAAACCAAAGGAAAACCTATCATTTTATACCCTAGGGTATACTTTACTTCTACACTTCTATTTTTTCTTCAATTGATATATGTAATTTTTTCCACCATGCAATGGAGAATTCATACTCAGAATCCATACCAAATTTCCCATATTCTAAAATGGAATGGAAAGTGAGGCCATGGATAGGGGAGAAACCTAGTCGAATGAGGGAATAAAATGAGAGAATTAAGGGTTAAAAATAAAATATTGAACATCTATAAAATCATTCTTTTTAATAGAATAGGGAAGGCCACATGGTTTGGCAACATGATTTTACAAACCATGTTCCAACTATGTGGGGATACCCTCATCACTAACTTGAGTCACATGGTTTCTTGGAAGGTACCATATAGTTTGGAAAACCACGTGGTAACTATGAAAAACAAAAATGTAAGCCTTCCACTCATTTTTGGAAGTTTGGTGCATGGTTACTCCTAGTTGTGTGCCAACCATGTGCACAAGCTAGTTTTTCCTAAAATTATATTTTTTGACCGATAACTCCCAAAAAACAAAAAATAATTAAAATAATATATATATATATATATAGATTAAATACATAATAGTGACATAACACATGTTAGAATTATCCTCACTATGCAACTTTTTGTCTTTAGAAAGTCCTCAAGGCTCAACTTCCACAAAAAGATGAGGCCAATACAATCTCAAAAATATTTTATGCTACCAAGTCTCATGGATATCCTGAAATTTATTACATAACACACAAACTAAAGGAATCAATTTACCACAAAGCATCTTGACCTAGTGATCCAGAATATGAATTAGTTTCTCAACCACAAAGGTGTCGGGTTTCAAATACAAACCTGCACACTCTACCATGTGAGATGAGTATGGATGGTACTTCTTTAGATAGGAGATATGGAATAAATCATGAATAGTGATCATATAGTGTGTAAATTAAAATATGTATGCCACTATTTCAAGACACTCCATGATCTTAAAATCTCCAACATAATGCGGTGTCATCTTACCCTACTTCCTCAAATGATGGTGTCCTAGGAAATGAGTGACATTGAGAAACACCTGATCACCTATATCAAAATAAAATGTATAGATAAGACTATTATTGTAAGATTTTTTGTGACACTGAGATGTAGAAAATCTCTTCTAAATCAGCTGGTCTCTACTCATCATTTTATGAAAAACACTTGACCCCATAAGTCAATGTTCTCATAGCCCACACAAACACATAGGGAACTAACTTGGTAATTCTTATAATTATTATAAAGTATCCATATTTATTGAGGCTTGGTATATATTATTATAAGAAAACTCATCCAATGATAAGTGTCCCCCCCACAAACCATTGAAGTCTAGGACATAAGATTTGATTATATACCCAAGAACTTGGATAGGTCTCTCTGTCTGGTCATTATTCTATGGATGGTAGGTAATTCTTAATTTTAACTTAGAATGAAAATAAACCTAGAGTACCATCTAAAAATAGGATGTGAAGTGGTGTTCCTAGTCTAATGTGATCACTGAAGGTACACCATTAAGCTGAAAAACATATTGGACATAAATGTGTATATAATCCTCCACTTTTGTTGACTATATAATAGGAATGAAATGGGATGATTTCATTAATTCATATATGATTACCCATATAAAATAATTCCCATTAGGGAAATGTGCAAATGTGATAATTAAATCCCTAGGAGAACTCATCCCATTTCTAAACTGGGATTGGAATAGGCTTTAATAACCCAACCGACTTCTGGTGCTAAAATTTGATTCTCTACTAAATGAAGCATTAGGATACAAAGTCAATAATGGGTCATTTAATCATGGTTCACCAATATTGAAATTTCAAATCATAGCACACCTTGGTAGTTCCTTGGTGAATGGACTAACTAGAGTGGTGGCCACCACACATTATATCTAGTATTAATTCCAAAGGGACTATAAAATGTTTCCAAAAATAGAGGTCATCATTGAGATACCGATATAAATCACCCGAGGTCTCTCCATCATTTAATATTTCTCTAAACATTGGAAGTTTGTGTCTGCTTCTTATCTAAAGAGAATATGATCATCAAGAGAAGATATGATTTGCATACTAGTCAAGATCACACATTATCCCTCCTCCTCCTATTCCAAATGAACCTCAATGAAAAAAACTCATCTTACCCCATTCACCCCTTGACTCTTTAATTGCTTAAGTCAGTAACTTCATGCTCAATACATGGGAAACATATTCCCATTTCCTAGAGTATAATCCCTATCAAAATCAAATGTCTGTAAGTACTCTACCCACCACCTCTGTATAATATTTAGATCCCACTGGGTAAATTTATACTTCATATTTTTGTGATTTGAATAGAATATAAACTACTCCCTGGAGAGGTAGGGGCACCGGTTTTTTGGATCATGCATCACTTCCACCAATTCAGGATCATGAGTAGCATAGTTCTTCTAATTCAAGCACAAATGGAAAGACTTGAAAGCCATGAAATAGTCACCATACATCAAGACACACCCCAACACCATGCCTGAAGCATTACATTACACAACATAACTCATGCATGGCTCTAGGAAGATAAAAAATAGAGCTAAAGTCAACATCACATTTAACTCCTCAAAAGACTCCTTTAATTTCTCACATTATTCGAATTTCACATGCTTCTATTCTAGATCTATCAAAGGAGATGTTATCTTGGATAAATCATATATAAAATGCCTATAATATCCCACTTGGACCAAGGAACTTTGGATCTAAAATATGTTCCTAGGTATCTACCAATATATCACAACCGATATCTTCTCCTAGTCCATTGAAATGCATATTTCACACACCACATGACTTAATATTTTCACCTCTTAGATATAAAAATATAATTTAGATAGCTTTATATACAAATGGTGGTTCATTAAGGTTCCCAAAACAACATCCAAATGGACCTCATGATCCTCCTTCATCTTGGAGTAAACCAAGAAACCATCAATGAATAATAACACGATGGAGTCAAGATAATGATGAAAAATTCTATTAATAAAGGGAATAAAGACTATAGGGGAATTAGTGAGACTGAATGACACAACTAAGTACTCTAAATTCTCTTATCATGTTTGGAAGGCAAACCTGGGAATTTATGTCTTCCTCACCCTTAATTGGTGGGACCCCAACCTTAAGTAAATCTTTTAAAACCAATGGGAACCCTAGATCCTATCAAATAAATTGTTGATATGAGGTAATGGATACTTAATCTTGACCATCAATGTATTTATATTCTAGTAGTAAACAAAAATAATAAGGCTTCCATATACATTATTTGTAAACAAAACAAATAATTCCCATGGATACATGCTCAGGAGAATGAATCCCTTTCTCTCAAGGTCATCCAACTAAACATTTATCTCATTCAATTCATTAGATTCAATTTAGTAAGATGTAAAATAGATGGGTTTTATCATGAAGATTAGTTTTATGGTCCACTATATCTCCCATATGGGTGGTAACCAAGAAAAATTAACAAGAAAGACCTTAGGGTGTCTATCCATCACTATAAGAAGATGGACACCTAAACCCCATTCTACAATATCAAGAAGTATTTTAGAAAACTAAAAAAAAATATCTTAAATATGAAAAAATTAGACCTACTCTATCTTAACTTGATTCCCACTCACCCTAAAACACGTGAGTGTTCACTATAGGAGAAGGAAACAAAACCTTTTGGTTATGGTAGTCAATTAATTATCCTCAACCAATCCATATTGAAGATAAGTTCAAATATTTCTAAATCCAAAACCAATAAATCCAAAATGACTTTAGTGTCAACAATGGTCTCATAGAACTTTTAGCACTTAAAACCTTTCTCTATCCTCTTTTACAATAGAGTATAGAGGTCCATCACATAAGGCATCAACCTAGATCACAGTCCCAAGGCATAAATCAACTTAGATGAGATAAATTAATTGGACACACATATGTCCAATATATATATATATATATATATAAAACAATGAACACTATCCCTATGAAATTAGATGGCCCCACATCTATCTCATATAGATTATTCTTTCCCACATACAAGTGCCTAAACTTAGGACCACTCTAAGTTTTCTTCAAAAAATTAGAGTCCCTTTCACTTAAGAATGAGATCATGCTCCCTTTGTTTAATTTGACTATACCAAGGAACCCTTGGAATAATTAGAACCTACTTTACTACCCCGAGGAAAGTAATTGAAATACCACTAAATATGTACCAAGAATATACACTAGGGGAAGGTCATCATAGTTTCTTAGAAATATTGTTTGGTATGTCTGGACCACCCACACTGATAACAATCAACTTTCTTTTTACCTGAGGAAGCTACTAGAATAAGGTTTGCAGGACATTATACACTCCCACTATTTTCCTGATTCAATTACTTGCACTTACTATTTTGACCTAAAGAGGAACTCTAGATTCCAACCAAAATAGTTAGATAATGGCTCAAACTGACCAGCCCTGCAATATCTGCCATATTCATAACCACCTATTTCCCAATTCATCATAGGTGGGAAAACACAAAAGAATAATCTTAGACCAGATTCCTAACATCAAAATCATATCAAAATGATGCTCTTTCACGTATTCATTTTTAAGGATCTTGGGTTAAAGATGTACTGGTTTGGTAAATCGAGTGGGATACTTCATGATGGATCAATCACCCTTCTCCAAAATCACGATCTCTCTAGAATTATCCACTCTTAATATCTCTTGGTAAAATTTCTATTTAAACATTATTTTAACCCAATTCAAGTAAGATATTCATGAATTTTATCCATCACTAACAAGTCCAACTATCTTCTCCTCATCCCTTATAATATATAAGTTCCAAATCACACCATTGACATCATAGGGGTCTTGAGAAATTATAAGTTATGTTCAATATTTTCCATCCATTATTTTGATTATTGAGGCCCCAGATCACCCTTAAACAGATGAATTTTTTTTTGAACTCCTGGAACAAATATATCAACTATACTTTCCATGATTCAAAAAATTTATTAAGATACTAAATGATCCTAATAACTAATTTTATGAGATAAGGGTATATAGGAGGATCGATTAGTGGAGTGTTCTCTATAGCTTCCTTCTTATGGTTCTTAAAGTTCCTTGCACAAGGCATGATCTAAATATATAAAACAAAATAATCCAATAAATACACAAATTATTTAAAGTGGATTCTAATAAAAAAACTCTAGGGAATCATCCACAAAAAACATAATAGAAATAAAGAATCACAAATTCTCTAAAATTACTCATTAAAAAAGGCAGAAATAAAAAATCATATCCACCCTAGTAACACAAGGTTTGACACAAATAAAATTTTTCCAAGCACTCCCCTTGCCATCCTAACATTCTTAATCCACACTAACACACTACCCCTAATAACTATATGGGATCAGATAATATTTTGTAAAAAAACAACCCTAGTCAATCATCCATGTCACCTAATTCAGCTCGCTACATATCTCAAAGTGTGTTTTCAATCACCTAGGGATAGAGAGTAGCACCAGGGTAATAATGCTAACCCATAGGAACAATTTAACCCTAAAAGTCAAAGAAAATATGCCAAGTATTCCATCCATATTATGAAACAATAATACAGTGGGATCCAAATAAGTAATTATTGTAGGGATAAAATCACAAAATTGTATGTTCATGGAAGAAATATTATTGAATGTCTAACTAAACACATATTATAACAAAATAGAAATCAGTTTATATGGGATATGAGATTGGGGAAATAGAAATTTATAAATATAATTCATTTGTAGTGGTAGATTAGGTGAACAAATAAAAAATAACCACCATGTTAACTATAATATAGTAAAAACAAACTGTGATGAGAACCCTATCCTGTTATGAAGATGCAATTCAATAAAGGGTATGAGGTAGGTATTTTTCATGAAAAATCGCTAAAGGGGGTATTTACCTAGTGGTCACAAATGGGGTGGCCATGTCAGAGGAGAATTATCTGGTGGGGTAGCCGCGTCAGAGGAGGACTGTCAAAGCTGGTGTGGTCGAGTCAGAGCAACGTCGAGCGACAACGAGCTACATTAGAATAGGGTCATGGTGAGGCAGGGGGTGTCAGAGCCATGTCAGTAGAAAGGTGGGGAGGTTGTGTTGGCGGGGAGGTGGGATGGATATGCTGGAGCCGCATCGACAGGGAGGCGTCAGAACCACGTCGGAGCCGCGTTGGCAGGGAGGTGTGATGGTTGCGTTAGAGTTGAAGGGGGAGGAGGAATCATGAGGGGAGGAGGAGGGGGGGGGTGGGGAGGAGGGGAGGAGGAATGGAGAGGGATGATGAGGAATGGAAGTGGATTAATTTCCAAGGGAGAAGGGTTTGTGGGTGGGAGAGGAGAAATGGTGAGGGAGGAGGAAAGTCACGATCGAGATAAAAACTTTGATGACCTGTTGCCACATGCACCTTACAAACCATAGCTATATTTAACCCTATAGCCACAAATCATTTAAATGGTAGCTATAGATCCGCGTATATAGGTCATTTTTCTTGTAGAGATATCTTATTCTCAGATCAAAAGATCAATTGAAAATTTAATAATATTTAAACTCCTCCAAACCCTTAGCAAACTATGGTGTGTTCCTTGGTAATGTGATCCAACTTTTATACATATCCTAATGTCACTACAATTTATTACAAAAATTAAAACATGCAAGTATTACTAAGTAGGAAAAGAGATAAATGGAAGTGAAAAAAACACAACCCAAGTAGTTATAAAAAGAGTCATATAAGTACTAAAAAAGTCAAAGTAAAAAAAGGAAATCAATCATGGATAATATTTCTAGTAGCGATCTAAGAGATTATATTTATGTGTTTCACATTCTATTTTTCCTTATTTAAAAATGGTAAATCTCAAACCAACTAGAGTGGTTTTAAAATTACCTAACAGATCCACTACATTCCAAGAAAGATTATTTGAATACGTTGTGTCATATTTCTCCTAAACATAGATGATATAAAACTGGTGGGTTTGAATATGGATTCAATAAAAGAGTTAAAGGAAACATTTTCTAGAATGTTTGATATTAAGGATCTAAATAAATCCAATTGTAAATTTAGGTTACCAATCCCAAGAGATAGTAATGACACATATTTGGTTCCTTCATAGAAGGAATATATCTAAATGTTCACTAAAAGATTTGGAATGGCCATATGTCACCCTATGACCGCCCAATTTTCCATATATTTCATGTTATCCAATGATAAAGAAATAGAAATTTGAGATAAGGAAAAATACAAGGAAAAATTTCTAAATACATCAATAATTGGAAGGTTTTTTCTATGATAATTTATATAAGGAAGGGAATTATTGATGTTGTTTGTATTTTTCTTTGGATTTTAGAAAATATAAGAAAATATCACTTAGAAGACGTGAAGTGGATTCTCTACTATCATAAAGGATTATAAGATATAGCCTTGTATTTTCAAATGGATGATCTGTTATAGGGGTACATTAATGAAATGTTTTGATGGGATATGGATGAATGGAAGACTACCATTTTTATGTTTAATTTTAGATGTTAATGATTAATTAAAATTCCAATACTAAATTAATTAGAGTCAAACACATGATTATCATCAACTATTATTTTTTTAGTTAATGTGTATGTTTTGTTGGCGTAATTTCAAAACATTTCACATACTTAAAAAATTAGAAAAATACAAAATGGATTTTTTAGAGACCACTTACCTTTATCTAGAGATCAAAGATAATATTTCTATATATAATTTCAAAAAGAATGAAGGAAATGGTGATCAAAGGAAGAAACTATTTCACATAACCATCATGATAAAAATACAATAAAACTATAGTGAATAGATTCCTATACTATAATAGAGAAAAAGTGGATGAAAGGGGAAAACCAAAGTAAAGGAACTCACCAGAGATCAAATGCTTGATTGAGAAGTCCGAAAAGGAATAAATAATTCCAAAAATTCCTATAGTACCCCTAGGGTTTGAGAGAGAAAGATGTATACTAGATGTAATGAAATCATACAATAGAGAAAGATAATAAAAATCTTGAGAATGAGGGACATGAATGTAATGTTATTTTTTCTTGTCTTTCAGAGACTGAATTTCTTAATGTCAATGGAATAAAAACATTTTTTTTGAAAAATACATTTAAATATCTATAAAGGAAATAATAAAGTGAAGTAAGGAAATCTGCAAATTTGGAGATTGAAATATAATGATCTTTGAATAAATGATGATGAAATAGTTGATGGTTTCTTCATAAGTGCTAATGAAGTTTTGAGCATAATCATAGGTTATGGTGACATAATTTATTATTATAATATGGTATAAATGATTTTAGACATATAATATGATAATTTTGATGCTAATGTATCTTATTTAAAAGATAAACAATTAGGTATTATCCATTTTGATGATTTACACAACATTTTAATATCTTATGATATGAGAAGAGATAATTTTTTCAATAAGGGAATGTCAGAAAAAGAAACAACCTTAAATGTCTCAAAACTAAAAAATAAAAATAAGATTATTATTGAAGTATAATCAAGCAGTTTAGATTATAGTGAAGTTATGAATGAGATCATTTTTAGGACATGTTGTTTATCTCATGAAAAATAAGAGGGATAGAAAAATACAAGATAAATATCCCTTTAAAATGTTTCAGGTGTGGAGGTATTGGGAGTTTCATAGAAACCATCCCATAATCAAGAATTGAATGGGAGAGTAATGAAGAAGAATAAATGATTATATAATTCTCTAAAAATAAATCTAACAAGTCAAAGTATTCATCTAGATACATGGTTAGAAAGTTATATAAATATAAAAATATAAAATTCTTGTCTAAAAAATGAGATAGTAGTGGAGATGATGAGGAAGTTGATACTTCTAATGATGAAATTGGTGTAAAAAACCTATTGAAAATATGAATGATAAAAATATCACCAGTGGTGAATATAGTTCTAAACGTGAAGAAGTGGTAACTGAGAGAGTGTTTATTAAAATATGGATTTAAACGAGTGTCTCTCAATGATATCTAATTTGTAGAAGGATATTAGAATAATAAATAATATAATCAAACTATTAGATTTAATGACTTTGATGGTATAAGATAAAAATAAAAGTTTCTTGAGGGGGTTTAAGGTCTAAATAAGATTCATGATGATATTATGAATTTAAAAATCATTATAGAATAAATAGTGAAGAAAAAGGAGAAATAGGATGGATATATTCAATATAAATTGGTCAATACTGAATAAGGATGAAATATTTATTGATATATATTTCAAAATTCCATTTTAGAAGATTGAGAATAGTCAAAGAATAATGAGAATTAATAATTTAATAAAAATTCATCCTTATAGATTATACTAAAAATGTTGGTGAATAGTTAAATAATAAGAGGGAAGTTACCAGGATCAATTTTGTAGAAAAATATAGTGATACTAGGAAATCTATAAATTTTGAGAACATAAACATGATGTAAAAACTACTATAAATGAAGAATCCAAAAATAATGATAATAAGTTTAAAATAAAAAATATTTTTTATGGAGTTCACAATAATTTTGGTTTTTAAAAGGGATCCATTATTGGTAACTCAAAGTAAGAAGGAAGACATGTAACAAATTCTAGACAATATACTTCTTATAAAGTTAATTATACGTTCTATGAATTTTATTAGTATTGTAGAGGATTTAAAAACATGGAAAATATTTTTTTATTATAATTACAGACTTTAAAATATTATATGAAATCATGGGAGGCTTGGTTCGAGGGAAATTAGACCCCTTTAATGGAATTTGTTTTAAAAATAAATTAAAAATTATGAAAAGAAATAAAAAAATATTTCAGGTTCTTGAAGAAGTTGGTGGAAGATGTGATTATACAAGTCACAATAAAAATAGATGACTTGTCCTTATACCATCCCTAAAATATATTATTTATAATACTCAATGGGATCATAATAATAAGAGAAATTTTAAGGAGAAGGATTTTGTTTTGTAAGAGACACTTAATGCTTCCAATAAAAAAAACTATGGATCTTGTAAAATAGATTATATTCTCATATAAAGGGAAATTTAAAATATTTAAAATATATTTAATATTGTAAATAATTTATAGTTAACTTTATAAATGATGGTTCTCTTAAAATCAAATGATTTGTCTTAGTAGACATTGGGGAAGAAAAGCTGAAATATAAAAATAATCTTTTTTGTTGATGAATTAAAACACATCATGTTATGTGTTTCTCATCTTGTTGATGAAGAAAATAAAGTGTCATTTGGGAATAATGTATTCTTAGTTATAATAATAGCATATATAAGAGTGGTGAAAAGAGGTATGTGGACTAAATAAAATCCATTTTGTGTGGGTGATGCAGAAAACTCTTGTTATCTCTACATGAAATAATAGAACTTATTATGGTATTTAAGACTTAGTCATCTCATCTAAAGGAATATAAGTATTCCTACACAGGTAATTTTTTTCATTGATACTAACTTTAAGAAAAAAATAAATTTGGTGTTCTCTATATTTTAAAAGGTAAATATTGTCAACTATTCATAGAGGAAGGAAGATATTCATCAAACTAACCATTGGAGCTCATTCTATCAAATTCTATATTTTTGATTTTAAAATAAAGGCCTTTAAGGTTGTGTGAGAATGAGAAAAAACACCATAAAAAATAATCAACCATCACCTAAGGGCCACCAGAGTGTCATATGGTCCACCCATGTGGACAAAAGATAATACCAAATAGAAAAAAAATTGTAACTGGAACTGTACCAACCTGAGAAATTAGGTAGTGATCCCCAGTATCACCTCAAACCCTAATATGGGTGTGGCCACCCAACAAATCACCCAAAATCACTAGTAATCATCACTGAACATAGAAAAAACATAATCACTAGATAATAATTGAAAAGGATCATCATCAATAGTGAACAATTTCTCTATGAATCTGCAAGCCATAATTATGGAGCCCAACCATTTATCAAAACCCAGAAGCTTGCAAGAATCCATCCAAACTAGATAACACCAAAAACATCACCCAAAAATCAGAAAAAAAACTAAGAAGGTTAAACAAAACTCAGTATTATTTACATGGTGAATATGAAACTACCACAAAAAATTAAACCGCCATATAGAACCACATACAAATTAACCAAATCACTTGAATCACAATAGACACCTTGAAAGAATACCTTTTCAGAACATCCTAATGCCAATCACATAGATTCAAACCTAAAACTATCAATTATAGACAACAAAAAAATTAAATCCCGTATTCCATTCCTATATGAGAAGTGTATCGATATTAAGAGAATTATACCTAGGGTTTGATGACGTCGGGGGGAAGAGGGGATGATGGCAACAGAGTAGGGCGTGAAGGGGACAACGATAGAGAAGGAATCTAGTGGTGAGGGGATATGGGGGCTGGCGTGAGGGGGATAGGGTTTGACGGTATCGGGGGAAGAGGGGGGGTGTCAGGTTTGGGGGGGGGGGGGTGAAGAAGGTGGTCGACGGTGATAGGGAGAAGGGTTCTAGTGAGAGTGGGGTAGGGTTTCATGGGGTTGGCGGAAGAGGGGGAGGGGTGTCAGGTTCAGGGGGGAAGTGTCGCGGGTTAAAAAAAAAAATTTTAGAGATGATTTAAAAAAAACTGCTAAAAACCTACCATTAATTACTGATTTGGGTGTATTGTAGGTTGAATATGGGTAAGAAGTATACTATAAATCTCACATAAGGGTAAAAAAAACTTACATAAGGGAAAGAAATGGTTTTGTAAAAGTAAGATAAAATTTATAAACACTGCATAAAGTTAGCTATCTCACTACATAAGGGTAACTTACATTTTATAAATTTCATGTGAGGGAAACATTCAGCTTATGTAAAGGAAAATAGAAAAATATAATATATATGTAAGGGTAAGAAGAGTTGCGTAAGGTTATAATAGAGATTAAATTACTTACGTAAGGTTAGAATCTAATTTATAAACCTTGTATAAGGGTAAGAATAAAACTACGCAAGGGAACCCAGAAGTTATGTAAGGGTAATAAAATGAATAAAAAGCATGTGTAATGGAACAAAAGAACTTATGTAAGTTCAATAAAAAGAATAAAAATCACACGTAATGGTAAAAAAATTCATATAAGGGTAAAAAAACAAAACATGCTACATTTGAGTAAAGAAAAACATTATAAAATTAATTTTTCATAAGATTCAACCAAAAAAAAATATACAAAATAATAGGAATAATAGGAATAAATGTTTAAACAATTAAAGAAAAATTAAATTTAATAAAATTTATTATTATAAAAAACTAATAAACCATGCTTAAAAATAAAATAATTAACTCATGTAATGAGATGTTCACCATAAAATAATACACGTGATAAAAATTTAAATCAAATCATCAAGTAATAAACCAATACAAGTAATATCCAATTACATACAATTAAACATATGTAATTTATATGATTAAAAAAAATACATATGATAAAAATAAATATGTAATATGTATCAAAAACATAAATTCCATTGAAAATAATTCAATCTAAATCAAACAAAAAAATAAACAAAATATTTTAATAAAAATTAATAAAAAATGACAAAATAAATATTCCAAAAATTAAATAATAAAATGAGATGAGGCTTTCAATTTATCAAACCAATAAAACTAAATTTACCAAAACATCTCAACACTAAAAATCTCCCACTTTGGTAAATTAAAAAATTGAACTTTTAAATAAAAAAACTCTAAAACATTCTTCACCTTTTTGAAATTAATCAAAAATAAAAAAAAATATTTTAAAAAATCATTTCCCCTTTTAATAAAAAAAACAGAAATAATTATTGAATATTGAATACACATGAACATTATTCACACTACTTACATTAAAATTAAACATATATTTAAATTTAGAAATTGTGGAAAACATGAACATGCTTAAATAAAATAAGTTAAACAACCTATTTAAACAATAATAGTGGATCAAACCTCTATATTCAAAACTCCCTCTACACACAATGATTTAGGGAGATAGTACTCATAATCCCAAAATAAAATTAGCACATGTGTTTAAAAAAAAATTCAAATAAATCCATCATATTACTAAAGTGAAAACTCCCCTTAAATTGATGCAATATAATAATAAAAAATTTAATAATCGAATCAATTTAATCATATATGCTCTCCCTAAATTTATGCATCTATTAAAAAATATTAAATGAATTTTAAATTGATTTTCAATGAAATAAAAATATATTAAGCACATTCTAGTAAACCAAAAAGTAAATAAGTTGAACATGATTACTGAACAGAAATAAAACATAAAGATTAATGCATGATAGACTTAAAATAATTTCTTTTCCAGATATAATACTGCATTTTGGTATTTGGAAAGCTGTATGACTTATAATTTTAAAAATAGATTTAAATTTTAAAACTAAACATTCTAAAACAAATTTAGAACAAATTTTTTTATTTCAAGATAAATATATTTAGTATCAATATATCAATGATAATCAAGGATAAAACAATTAGCGTGCACAAGTTTTAAAAACATATTTTAACTCTTAAGTACTTGAAGCAAGTTTTACTCTCCCTAGGGGTAATAATAACAAACAAGTTAACAATATATTTAAAACTATATCATAAAACTTAATTTTCTATAGTGTGATTATAAAAAAATGATTATTTAAAAGCTGAAATAGCTAATGCATATTTAAGTGGATTACTTTAGGTTCAAGAGTAATTAAAATATTTACCCCCCTTGAATCAATGAATCTATTCAAAAATATTTTCAAATAATTTATAAGGATTTCCAAATAATTAAATAATTTAACGTCTATGTCTAAATAATAAAAGTTAAAACTATGAAAATTGGGTTTTAGGCCATATAAACAATCAATTTGGATGCATGCTAATGTAACAAATTATAAAATAGTAGATAATATGCATGTTGGACCGAAATAAAAATACTTATCAGGGAATTTAGAGAAACTTGGGACCTATTGGATTTGAATATTATCCTTTGGAAACCCATGATGTATAAGTGTTAATATTAACATTGAAAGTATTTTTTGAGAGAAATACCTTTTTGTGTCCTAATTATTGAACATGATATACAAAGAAATGTAAAGAATAGTGTCCAAATGTTCCACACTTAAAAAAATTAACATCAGTACCCTTTCCATTAGTACACTTAACGAATACAATATTATATATCTTAAAAATCTACTTATTATAATCAAATCCAAATTTGTTCTTATTTAGTCTATTCATAGACATCATCTTATCAAACTGTCCTTATCCTTTAACAAATATATATAATTTTCTTTTTAAACCAAGTACCTCCTTTCTAAGTTTTTCATTCTCTTTTAGAGAATTTTCTAAATCTATCCATAATTTATCATTAGAGAAGAAAGCTTAAATCTTTAATTTATTATTTTCCTCCTTTAGCTTTTTGTATTATTTCTCAACTTTAGGAATGTAATCTAAAACCAATTTGAATATTATTTCTTGATATTCATCATTCTTAGACATAAAATCATTATTTCTTTCATTTTAATTTTTTAACCTCACATTTTTAAAGACTTTCCAACTCTTTACAATTAGAACATCCGAATTTTTTTTATAATTATTTTTCTCTTTAACCAACCTTTTATTTTCCCTCAACTTAAAATATTTCTCATTAAGTTTTTCAAACAAATATATTACTTTTAGATAACCTTCTTGAAAATTTTAATTTTTTTCTTTTAATTCTTCATAACCATCACTTTTAGATTCTATTTCGTTATCAGAAGTTGAATCCAACTCAAAATTTGTTTCATAATTAGAATTTATAGGAACACAAGTTGGTTTTTATAATGGTACAAAGAATTATTTAGGTACCTCCTTTTCTTGAGTATCTATTAAACATATACTATCTTTATGTTTCTCACTTTCAGATTCACTACCTGATCTTGACTCATCAGTAAAACTCCATCTAGCATGATATGCTTACTTTAATTCCTTCTTGTATTTATTGTATTTCTATTACTTATTTAATTCTTGGACAATTATATTTGATGTTTCTTGTCTTCCTACATTCATATCATGTTAATTTCAAATCATTCTTGTATTTACTTGACTTACCTTTCCTTTTTAATCCCCTCTTATACTTATTTGATCTCCCTTACTTTGAACTTCGTTCCTTATTTACAGGTTCTTTCAATCATTTAGTAAGTTGATTCAACTCATTACCCTTTTAACTAATATATGATCCTATACCTTCATAGAAGAGTCAGAAGAAACATAATTATAATATTTAAATGCTACTCCCTTATTTTTGTAAACAACTTCACCATCATTTCTCTTCAATTCTATCTCACATTGAAGAAGAGTTATAATAAGTTAATCCAAAGTATATTGAGTGAAATCCTTGCTTTATTATGTTAAAACCTTCTTTGAGTTCCATTTATTAGGTAATGCTAGAACTATTCTCTCAATAAGTACTTCATTATTCATAGTCTCCCCAAGAGAAACCATTCCATTCACAATCTTTATAAATCGGTTGTACATCTCACTGATGTTCACATGATCATGCATTCCGAATTCTTGAAATTCTACATGATGTATTACTAATTTGGTTCTCATCAAATTATCAGTGCCATGATGAGTGACTTTTAAAGTATTCTAAATTACATAAGCATTTTTTCATGATGAAATATGACTATACATGTTTTTACTTAAAGAACAATAAAGTAAATGCGTGATTTTATAATTTAACACACACACTTAAAAGCATCATTTTCATTCAGTGTATCCAAATATATTTCAAGAAATTTATATGGTTTAATCATGAAAACTCAATATCAAATACCAATATTCTTTAAAAATACTACCATATGATCATTCTAATATGCATAATCACTTACTTTGAAGTGAGGTGGCCTGAGAGGATGTATGAATTCAATTTTTAGCATTGTTGTTGAAAACAAAAATGATATTTCCTTAGACAATAAGTTCTAGGATAGTGTTATTACAATAAAAATAATAAAATCATAAACATATCCAAAAGAGATAGAGAGAATAAGAAAATAAAACTGGTCATAAACAATCTTTTAAGGAACCTCCTATAATACCAATTATTGGGCATAATTATCGATGAAAATATGAACTAGTGGGTGGGGAAGTGTGAATAATACTTTTAAACATTTTAGTCTTAATCAAAGAATTATCAGAGTATTATTTATTCAAAAATAATAATAGATTATTGTGAGTGGGATGCTCAAACAGATAAGCAACAAATAAAAAATAAAAAAATAAGAACACTATGATTTTTATAGTAGTTCAATTCATTGTGAACTTACTCTACTCTTCAATCCCCTATAACTTAGAGAGATAATTGGTACTCACTAAAATAAATAGAGAAGAATAATTTTATAGGTGTAGTCAATCTAGTCTATTATAGGACAAACCAAACCTTTTCCTTTTGTGGGTTTAAGCAAAAACCCAGGCTTTTTTAATGATCATCCCAAGCCCATTACTCAATATTTTACGGGTGTAGAAAAAACCCAATTCAT
Organism: Viscum album; assembly: GCA_963277665.1. NCBI lineage: Eukaryota > Viridiplantae > Streptophyta > Magnoliopsida > Santalales > Viscaceae > Viscum > Viscum album. The sequence goes on along the minus strand of OY728156.1, from coordinate 790,270,872 downwards.
TCTATTGAAAATAAAAAACCTATGTGATTTCCTTTTAATCAAGTGAGCATAACCCAACACTACCTTTTTAATGGAGTTATAACCATGTGTGAACTATGAAATATAGACACTTATTCAAAATAATAAAACTAATTGGACTATTAAAAGATATCAATAAAGAAATGATGGTGTAGAATAGTGATATTTGGCCCTTCAATATTTTATACAGAATAGGAAAATTCGTGAAACCAGCAATACCTTAGAAAATCAGCAGTAATGAAATTTTATTACTTTGTATCTCAATGATTCCGTGCTTCTTCATCATTCTTTCTTTGCCTTGACCTTTATTTATAGACAAATACCTAATGGATACTATTCTTCAAAAGAGATCTCGTGAAGCTTATATGAATGGATGTTTCCTAATTCTTCATCTTACATTTAAAAAAATGGTTAGAAATAAAAAATGGAAACATTTGTTACCTGTATTTTTAATATCATACAAAAATTCAATAGTTTAATTCCCATGCTTCATTCTTCGTACCGTTGCATTGAGGGCCTACTATAACTAGAATATCGGAGAAACTACTAGAATTAAAAGGTAATTATATAAAGGTATTTATATATCTCATGTAAGATTAAAACAAATCTTACATAGGCTATGTAAGGGAAATATGTATGTTTCATAAAGGTATTGACTTGAGTAAGGGTACTCTCTTAACCCATGTAAGGGTAATCTGAATCTCATATAAGGGTATTGAATCGCACAAGGGTACTGAATCATGTAAGGGTACTCATGTAAGGTAAAAAAATAATTTAATAGGTTGCATAAGGGTAAGAATAAGACTATAAAGCTCATGTAAGGGTAATCATAGCTTGTGTAAAGTTAAGTAACACTTGTGTAAAGGCAGATAACTCGCTATGTATGGGTAACTTACATTTTTTAAAGTTTATCTAAGGGTAAGATTAAACTTATGTAAAGGTAAACAGACAAATATAAAACATGTTTAAGGGTAATAATATCTATGTAAGGGTACAACATAGATTAAACTACTTACTTAAGGGTAGAATATAATTTATAAACCTTGCGTAAGAGTAAGAATAAAGCTACGTAAGGGTACACGAGAGTTACGTAAGGCTAATACAAAGAATACAAAGCACATGTAAGGGTATAAAAGAACTAATGTAAGAGTAATATAAATAATAAAAATCATGTATAAGGGTAAACAAAACTTCACATAGTGGTAAAGAAAAAACAACACATGCTATGTAAGGGTAAATAAAAAATTTAGAAAATTATTTTTTCACAAGATTCAACTAAAAATAATTATAAATAATAATAGGAATAATAAGAATAAATGTTTGAAAAATATAATAAAAATTAAATTCAAAAAAATTTATTATTATAAAAAATTAATAAACCATGCTTAAAAATAAAAAAATTAACACATGTAATTAGATGTCCACCATAAAATAATACATGTCATAAAAACTTTAAATAAAATGATTATGTAATAAAATAATACATGTAATATAAATACAAGCAATTTATATGAATAAGACAAAAAAATATGATAAAAATATATAGGTAATATGTATCAAAACTTTAATTCCATTAAAAATAATCCAATTTAAATCAATTTAAAAAATAAACAAAAAAATTAATACAAATTAATTAAAAATGATAAAATAAATATTCCAAAAATTAAATAATAAAATTAGTGGAAGTTTTTAATTTATCAAAATAATAAAATTAAATTTACTAAAACATATCAACATTAACATGATGAACATAAAGCTAAAATTAATCATATTGAGAAAGTTGTGGAATATTGTGAGAAGAATCATGTGAAATCTGAAGAAAAGATGAATTTTAAATTGAAGAACACATTAAGATTATTGATGATATTAACTTAACTATCAAATATAAAGTCAGTAAGACCCAAATTCTTGAAGAAGAAGGCATATTCTTAAGAAAGAAGGTTTAATTTGAAGTCAAAGCATATTTTTCAAAGAAATATATTCAATTTGGAAAATATTCAGATGAAGTTTGAAGAAATCATCAGTTCTCAAAGTCCAAATGGTAGGAGAAAAATTATTATTAGTTTTGAGGCCAATATATTAAAAACAAACTCAGCTATTGGAAAGATCACATGGAAGTAGATAAAAGGGAAAAGTTCTCAATCATCAAGAACTTATCAATAGTAAAGAAGTTTTTTAAAATATAGAGATTTGGGGAGAATTGATGGTAATAGAAATTTTCCATTTATGAAATGTTAGTTTTATAGTTTTTTATCCACACTATATCTTATTGTAGTGAATTTGAAAGCTATATAAGATGAGAATCTATTGAAACCCAAAAAAGGAGAGTTAGAACATACAATTAATTTTAGGGATGGAATTAATTTTATGTTTTTTATTTTTATTATTCAAATTTTGGACATAAAGTATTTGATTTCATATATAGAAGAGGAAAATAATCCATAAATTAATGTGTATGTAAATAAATATAACTTAAATCCCTTTAAATTTTTTATTAACCCCTTAAAGAAGAAGAATTTTATCTTATTTCATTCACTAAAAATTATGAGAAAATACCAACAAAAGTTTCAACTCATTCGAGAATTTCTTAGAAGGATAAGAGGAATATTGAGAAGGAAAATTATATTGAAATTTCCTTAAAATAATCAAAGAATACTAGAACTTAGATTCTGGATAGTGGGCATTCGTCACATATGATAGGTGATATGAATTTGTTAAAGAGCGTAATAGGAAAAGTTGATTGAACCATACACTTCATAAATTACTACACCAAACTCAGTAATTAGCGGTGGTTTTTAAAAATCTCCACTAAAACATTTCTTTTAACCTATGACACTTCTTATACCCCCAAACCCAACATCCCTCCCAGTATTCCCCTAACCCCATGAAACCCTACCCTCTCCCGCCAACCCCTTATGCTCGTTGTCGCCGACCGCCTTCTCCATCGCTATTGTCCCCCCCAAACCCGACATCCCTCCCCTCTTCCCTCGATGATGTCAAACCTTATACCCCTCGATCCACACCCTTATACCCCTTGATTCTATCTACCTTCTTCATCTCCATCCCCTTCATGCCCTACCTCGTCTCCATCGACCCCTCTTCCCCCCAACACCATCAAACCCTAGGTACAATTCTCTTAATCTCGATACACTTTTCATATAGGAATGGAATACAAGATTTAATTTTTTTTGTTTTCTATAACCGATAGTTTTAGGTTTGAATCTATGTGATTGGTATTAGGATGTGATGAAAGGCATTATTTCAAGGTGTTTGTTGTGCTTCAGGTGATTTTCTTAATTTGGATGTGGTTTTATATGGTGGTTTTCATTTTCTATGGTAGTTTCATCTTCACCATGTAATGAATATTATAGTTTGTTCAATCTTATTAGTTTTTATCCTGATTTTTGGGTGATGGGTTTGGTTTTATCTAGTTTGGATAGATTCTTGCAATCTTATGGGTGTTGATAAATGGTTAGGCTCCATGATAATGGATTATAGATTCATAGAGAAACCATTCATTGTTAATGATGATCCTTTTCCATTATTATCCAATGATTATGTTTTTTGTGTGTTTAGTGATGATTACAAGTGATGTTGGGTGATGTTTTGTGTGGATACACCCATATTAGGGGTTTAGGTGATACTTGAGATCACTTCCTTATTTCTCAAGTTGGTACAGTTCTAGTTACAACTTTGTTTCTATTCGGTAATTTTTTTTGTCCACATTGGTGGCCCATATGAAACTCTGGTGGCTATTGGGTGGTGTTTGATTATTTTTATGGTGTTTTTTTCTCATTCTCACACAACCTTAAATGCCTTTATTTTAAAATAAAAAATATAGAATTTGATAAAATGATCTCCAATGGTTAGGTTGATGAATATCTACCTTCCTCTATGAATAATTGACAATATTTCCCTTTTAAAATATATACAACACCAAATTTATTTTATTTTAAACTTAGTGTCAATTAAAAAAAATTACTTTTGTAGGAATACTTATATTTCTTTGGATAAGATGACAAAGTCTTCAATTCCATAATAAGTTCTATTCTTTTATGCTGAGATAATAATAGTTTTCTGCATCACCCACACAAAATAGATTTTATTTACTCCACATACCTCTTTTCACCACTCTTCCATATTCCATTCTCATAAATAAGAAGCAATTATTCCCAAATTAAACTTCATCTTATTCATTAAGAACATGAGAAACACATAACATGATGTGTTTTAATTCATCAACAAAAAGGATTGTTTTTATATTTCAGCTTTTCTTCCCTAATGTCAGCTGAGCCAAGTCATTTGATTTTGAGAGACCCGTTATTTCCAAAGTTCACTACATCTTCTTTTAAATATTAATTATATTTAAAATATTTTAAATTTCCCTTCATGTGAGAATATAATCTATTTTCCCAGATCAATAGTTTTTTGCTATTGGAATCATTAAGTGTCTCTTCCAAAACAAAATCCTTCTCCCTAAAATTTATCTTATTATTACGATCCCATTGAGTATTATAAATAATATATTTTAGGGATGGTAGAAGGATGATTCATATATTTTCATTATCACTAGGATAATCACATCTTCCACCAACTTCTTCAGGAACTTGAAACACACATATCATTTTTTCATATTTTTTAATTTATTTTCAAAAAAATTCCATTAAAGGGGTTGAATCGCCCTCAAACCATGCCTCCCATGATTTAATCTCATGTTTTAAAATTGGTAATTAGAATAAAAAGTATTTTACATGTTTTTGAATCCTCTACAATACTAATAAAATCCATAGAAATTATACATAACTTTATAAGAAGTATACTGTCTAGAATTTGTTATATTTCTTCCTTCTTACTTTGAGTTACCAATCATGGATCCCTTATACAAACCAAAATTATTGTGAACTCCATAAAATATATTTTTTATATTATAATTATTATCATTATTTTTGGATTATTTATAACAGTTTTTACATCATGTTTATGTTTCAAAATTTACAGATTTCTTAGTATCACTATATTTTTCTACAAACTTGGTCCAAGTAACTTCCCTCTTGTTATTTAACTATTGACCAATATTTTTAGTATAAAATATGAGGATGGATTTTTCTTAAATTCCTGTTTCTCATTATTCTTTGACTATTCTCCAACTTCTAAAATAGAATTTTTAAATATGGATCAGGAAATATTTATTTCTTATTTAGTATTGACCAATTTATATTGAATATATTCATTATCTTTCTCCTCTTTCTTCATTATTTATTCTATAATGATTTTTAAATTCATAATATCATCATGAATATTATTTAGACCTTCAATCCCCTCAAGAAACTTTTATTTTTATCCTAAACCATCAAATTCATTAATGATAATAGTTTGATTATATTATTTATTATTATAATATCCTTATGTAAATTGGATATCATTGAGAGAGACACAATTTAAATCCCTCTTTTTCATAAACCCTATCTCAGTCACCTCTTCTTCACATTTAGAATTACATTCAACACTGGTGATATGTTTATCATTCGGTTTTTCAATAGGTTGTTTTTCACCAATTTCATCACTAGAAGTATCAACTTCCTCATCATCTCCACTACCATCTCATTTTTAGACATAAATTTTATATTGTTATATTTAGAGAACTTTCTAACCATGTCTCTAGATGATACCTTTGACTTGTTAGATTTATTTTTAGAGAATCATTTACTCATTTCTTCTTCTTCGTTACTCTCCCCTTCAATTCTTGATTATGGGATGGTTTCTATGAAACTCTCAATACCTCCACACCTAAAACATTTTAAATGGATATTTAGCTTCTATTTTACTATCCCTCTTATTTTTCATGAGATAAACAACATTTCATCAAAATGATCTCATTCATAACTTAACAGAATCTAAATTGCTTGATTATACTTCAATAATAATCTTATTTCCATTTTTTAGTTTTGAGACGATGAAGGCTGTTTCTTTTTTTGACATTCCATTCTTGAAAAAATTATCTCTTCTCATATCATAAGATATTAAAATGTTGTGTAAATCATCAAAATGGATAATACCTGATTGTTTATCTTTTAAATAAGATACATTAGAATAAAAATTATTATATTAGATGCCTAAAATCATTTATACTATATTATAATATTAAATATTGTCACCATAACCTATGATTGTGCTCAAAGATTCATTAGCGCTTGTGAAGAAACTGTCAACTATTTCATCATCATTTTTTCAAGGATCATTATATTTCAATATCCAAATATGTAGATTTCCTTAATTATTTTTATTATTTTATTTATAGATATTTAAATTTATTTTTCAAATGTATTTTTTTTGTTTTTATTCCATTTACATTAAGAAATTTAGTCTCCGAAAGAGAAGAAAAAATAGCATTACATGCCTGTCCCTCATTCTACAGATTTTTATTATTTGTATCTACTTTATGATTTCATTTCATCCACTATACAAATTTCTTTCTCAAACCCTAGGGGTTCTGCAAACATTTTTGTAATTATTTCTTCTTTTTCAGACTTCTCAATCAATCGTTCGATCTCTGGTGAGTTCCTTTACTTTGGTTTTACTCTTTTATCCACTTTTTTTTCCATTATAGTGAAGGAATATATTCACTATAGTTTTATTGTATTTTTATCATAATGGTTGTGTGAACTAGGTTCTTCACATGATCACCATTGCCTTCATTATTCTTGTAATTACATATATAAATATTATCTTTGATATCGAGATGAATGTGTGTGGTCTATAAAAAACCCATTTTGTATTTTTATAATTGTTTAAGTATGAGAAATATTTTGAAATTGCACAAAAAAAAACATGAAAATTAACTAAAACAATAAAAGGTGATGATAATAATGTGCTTGAATCTACTTAATTTAGTATTAGAATTTGAATTAATCCTTAACATCTAAAATTAAAAAAATGAAAGTCTTATATTCATCCATATCCCATCAAAAAATTTCATTAATGTACCCCTATAAGAGATCATCCATTTGGAAATACAAGGCTATATCTTATAATCCTTTATGATAGTAGAGAATCCACTTCACATCTTCCAAGTGATTATTTCTTAGATTTTATATAATCTAAATAAAAATACAAACAACATTAATAATTACCTTCCTTGTATAAATGATCATATAAAAAACCTTCCAATTATTGACGTATACAGAACTTTTTCCTTGTATTTAGCCATATATCAAATTTCTAGTTCTTTCTCATTGGATAACATGAAATATCTAGAAAATTTGGTGGTTATAGGTTGTCATATAGACATTCTGAAAATTTCAATGAATATTTAGATATATTATTTCTATGAAGGAACCAAATATGTGTCATTACTATCTCTTGTGATTGGTAACCTAAATTTACAACTGGATTTATTGAGATCCTTCATCTCAAACATTCTAGAAAAATTTTCCTTTAACTCTTTTATTGAATCCATATTCAAATTCACCGGTTTTATATCATCTATGTTCAGAGGAAATATGACACAAAATATTCAAATACTATCTCTTGGAATGTAGTGGATCTGTTAGGTAATTTTAAAACCACTCTAGTTGGTTTGATATGTACCATATGTAAATAAGGAAAAATATAATGTTACATACATAAATAGAATCTCTTATATCACCACTAGCAATACTATCTAGGATTGATTTCCTTTTTTTACTTTGAATTTTTTAGTACTTATATGACTCTTATTATAACTACTTGGTTTTTTTTCACTTCCATTTATATCTTTTCCTACTTATTAATACTTATGTTTTTTTAATTTTTTTAATAAAGTGTAGGCACATTGTGAAATGAATTAAAGATGGATCACATTACTAAGGAACATAACTTAGTGTGCTAAGGGTTTGGGGGATTTTTTAAAATTTTCAATTTTTAATTGATTTTTTGATGAGAGAATAATATTTCCATGTCCTAAATGTAAATTTAGAATATGGTTGAAGAGAGATGAAGTTTATAAACACTTTATATTGAAGCAATTCCCAGCTCAATATTTGTGTTGGATTTGGTATAGAGAATTGAACATTACAAAAAGTTTGAGCACTGATGTTAATCGACATAATGAGCTCCCAACTTCATTGACAATGGATAATGAAATGAAAAACCTTATAAAAAATTAATTTGGCATTACAAGACACCAACATAAACATCAAAACATATCAGAACAACCGGTTTAGGGTGCTACAAATAACAACTTAACAAGTGATGTTTTTGAGACTATAGGACAACCAGATCAATATTGTAACATATCATTGGATATTCGTCTTTATTTTTGTAGAGACTAATGTAATATAAAACTTTATTGAGAAGAAAAATGTGTTTCATGGTTTAGTTGATGATGTAAATTAATAGTTTTATAGTGGATGCTTGAAATATTTAAAAAAATCTGCCGAAGTTACACCATATAAAATTCCGATGTGGAACTACAAATAAGGAGATGTCCATGACATTGGAATTGTTGCATGATTCATTTCCTGAAGAAAATATCCCTGAGTATTTTTATGATATAAGAAAAGTGGTTAACAAACTTTGTTTGAATTAAACAAAAATACATGCGTGTCCCACTGATTGTATGTTTTATTGGGGAGAGGATTCAAGGAGACATAATTGCAAAAAAATTTCTTCTTTTAGATGGCAGTCAATGGGTGATGTTGGTAGTTTGAATTAACAAACTATTATGAAGAAGAAGAAAAGGAATGCACCTGTAATGGTTTTTTGTTACTTTCTTTTAAATCCTTGATTTCAAAGATCATTCATGTTATCATAAACCACCAAACACATAAAGTGACATTCTATAGATAATTACAATGATGGGTTAATGTGAAATATAATAGAATCAAAATCGTGGAAGAAATTTGATTCATTACATCCATATTTCTTATCTAATCCTAGGAATGTTTGATTGGGATTAGCTGCTGATGGATTGAACCCATTTGGGAGATTGAGAACCAGTTATCGCATTTGGATGGTTGTTTTGATACCTTACAATCTACCTCTATGGATGTGTATGAATCAAACATATTTGATCATTTATATGATTATTCCTAGAAAACAAATGTTTGGAAATGATATTAATGTGTACTTTCAGCCTTTAATTGAAGAATTATAGGAGTTATGGAGCAACAATGTTGAGACATATGATGCATCTTCTCGAACAATGTTCAAAATTCAAGTTTCTCTAATGTGGACCATTAGTGACTTCCATGAACTTGGAAATTTAGCTGGTTGGAACACTTATACAAGTTTGGATTGCCTAGTTTTAAACTTTTATTTTGACCCTGAATGACTAACTCACAGTAGAAAATGGTTCTTCTTGTTTCATCTAATATTTCTCAATGCATCTCACAGATTTTGGTTGAATAAGTCAAAATTTAATGGTTCTATTGATTATAGTCCACCTCCAAAGTTGTTAACAAGTTCTGAAATATTGGAACAACTTGGAAATATTGAAACAAAATTTGGGAAGGTGCATCATTTTAATGATAGTGGGAAATGAGTTCAAAGTGCATCATCAAGTGAAATCAGAACGCAAAAATGGAATAAACATATATTCTTAAAACTTTCATATTGGGAATTTAATTTGTTGAAGAATTATCTTGATTTTATAAATATTGAGAAGAATTTTTGTGATGATTTAATATTCACATTGCTTAATGAGTATGGAAAATTGAAGGATCATCTCAATGCTCGTAAAGACTTACAAGCAATGAATATAAAGCGTGATCATCTGGCCAGATGAGAATGGAAAGTATGCTCTGACAATTTTTGCAATGAAAAATATTGATAGATATACATTACATTGAATTTTAAAATATTTAAATATATCTAATGGGTATTCAAGTAGCATCTCAAGGTGTGTTGACTTAAATAATTACATGTTACATGGATTAAAAAGTCACAATTCACTTATTTTGTTATAGTAGTTACTACCATTGGCATTGCTTACATTATTACCTGCAAAGGTTACTATTTTTGTAATCTAATTTTGAACATTATTTAGAAAACTATGTGAGAAAAATCTATGACCATTTGAGCTTGACAACCTTCAGGAGAGATTTGTATTGACACTTTTTTTCAATGGATATGATATTTCCTCCATCATTTTTTACTGTCACGATGCATTTAACTATGCATTTGGTTGAGGAAGCTAAATTAGGAGGACTCATACATTATCGATGGATATATCCAATTAAGATGTACTTTATTTATATGTTTTTCATTTAAGTAAATAATTATTGGAACTTTATTAAATACACAATTATGTTTTTTTATTTGATCTCATAGATATCTTGGGAATTTGAAATCATACGTGAAAAATAAATCTCAACCTGAAGGCTTTATTTCTGAATACTATTTGGCATAAGAGTGAATTATCTTTTATTCTAGATACTTGGATGATATTGAGACAAAATTAAATCAAGTTATATTTTTTGATGACATGTCAACTCAATCTCAATTACATGGGAAATCAAAAATATTTCCTACTATTGGCTGATTAGTTGGGAGGAGATCAAATGTTACACTAATAGAAATGGAATTATCACAGGCACACATATTTGTACTACTGAATAGTGAAATTTTAGATCCATTTATCAAAGAGTTGAGGATACAAACAAAGAGATGAATGAGAGGCCGAACACGAAATGGGAAAGATATAATAAAATATCTTAATAAAGAGCTTGTAGAATGGTTTGCACAATGTGTAAGTTTATAAATATTGAAATCAATAAAAATATTAGTTTGACATATATATTTTGTGAATATTATAATGCATATTAATTTTTGTAGATCATGAATACTAATACTCAAGTTGAGTTGTCAGAAGATTTTAAGTTTCTTGCTCGAGGTCCTCTAAAAAGGATAGAAAGTTTGATGCTTACAATGTGAATGGATTTAAATTTCATACTGTTAATCAAGTAGAGGGTTTGAAAACACACAATAGTGGTATATTTACATTTGATGAAGTGGGATACTATAAAAATTTGATTGATATTTTATAATTAAACTACCACGATCATTTTTAGTTGTTTAATTCAAATGAAATTGGGTCGATATTATGAGAAGTGTTAAAAGTGATTCCTTGAAATTTACTTATGTGAACTTCTATCACTTGATGGATATTGGTGAGCATGAATTACATGATTTGTATATCTTATCATCGCAGGTAAAAATGGTTTATTATGTGAAAGATGTCACAGATGAAGGGTAGAGTGTTGTTTATCATGTAAAATAAAGAGACTTGTATGATATGGGTGATGAAGTGGAACAATTTACCTATGACATTGAATCCCACTAACAACAAGAAGTTAAATTATTTGTCCATCATGATATTAAAAATATTATTCTTTCAAGGATGGATGAAGTAGATTAAGTAACGATGGATGAGGAAAATGACATGATTGAAGGATAAAATGATTGTATGTGCAGTCATCCATTCATTTATCAACCACTTATGTCATTTGGGCAGTTATTCACTATCATAATTATGTATATATTTTTTTAGTATGGTAAATTTATTATCATTTTTAAATTTTTACATGAATTTTTTAAATATATTTTTGGAAGTTAATTTTATTTGATTAAATGATAGGGATTCCAAGGAGGAAGAGTTATAATGATGCCATTTGAATCTCAGTCAACATTCCCTAGACCATACCGACAGATGATGATATGTTTTCCTCCCTCCTATAGCATCCGAGACACCATCCACTTGCCCCCCTACACTATCTCTCACACCCTCCATCAGCATCCCATTAGTAGGTCAACCGACGCCTCCCCATTTAGTAGCCTCAGTAGTGAAGGAGAAAGTTTCTACTCCTGGTTCTTCATGGGGATATTGGAGGGTGACTATTATAGGTATAAACTTTAATATGAATAAAGTTAATGCATGTTTTTTATACTACTAACTTTTTTTTCATAAAATATGGAAACAATGCTACCATAGAGAAAAATATGAAAAGTTCATATGTTTGGAATCTGAACGGACTAAAGGTAGTTATCCCATTTGACTACTATAGGGTCCCAATAGATGAATCCATGAGATTATTTGGCCAAATTCTATGCCAACTGGTGGCGGAGCCGGTTACCCTTCCGATTATGTATGATGATTGGAGGCATATTCCTTTATCTTGAAAAAATAAAGTTTTTGATTCATAGAAAAAAGGTAATTTTAATATATTATGGTGCAATTGAATGTCATTAGGTTATTAAATTCTAATATTTTCAAAATAAATCTCTTTGTACAGATGCTTTTCCACTTTCCAATTGCTGATCTTATAACACGAAGGTGGACATTGAAAAATTTGGGTAAGAAATGGAATGATTTTAAATAGAGATTATGGAATGAAGTCAATGATACTTCATTGAGAACCCAAAAACTATATGATAAGGTACCCAATGGGGTACCTAGAGAGAAATGAAAAGTTTTTATTAATAGCCATCTTTATGAGAATCATATGGTATTTAAATATATATTATTATATTAATCTCATTTTACATCTATACATGCGTATGATAAGGATATGAAATTGTATACATGAAAATTAAATTACATTTTATTTATTTGAAGATGTTTCAAGGAAGAATTCAGTGAGTCGGTCTAAGCAAATCATCCCTCGCACTATGGTGTCAAATAGTTTTTCTAGAAGCCGATCGACTCTGGAAATCTTTTCATTAGTTTAAATATTTATAAGAAAATATTGTCTGTTCCATATATTAGATTGTTGATTTATCTTTTTTTAACACAATCAAAGAATTTTGGGCACCAAGCCTCCAGAATAGAACTGTGGTTGGATGTTCATAAAAAATCTAATGGGAGTTATATTAATGAGCCTACCAAAGAAGTTGGGGTATGAATTCATTTTTCATTATAATAACTTATAATCAGTTATTACTATGTTAATATATATTTCTTAAAATATGATTGATATTTGATTTATAGGTAAAAATTAAAGAACTATGGGATTCTAATCCCATGTAGTCCTACTCAATCTCCCAGGATGACCCAGTTAGAAAAGTTATTGGGAAGGAGAATCCTGGTTGAGTGCGTGGGATGGGTTTGGGACCATTACCATCTGAGGTCTTTGGAAGGCTATCGGGGATTGTGGATACATCTACTCCTGGTTGTAGTCACTCTCCACCCCGAGATTCTCAGAGAGAGTTTTTTTCTATTCAAAACACAATTCAAGAATAGGGGGCTTAGATATCTGCTTTGAAAAAAGCATTGGTTGATTTATATCAAAATATGATCAAATATGTCCCCGGTGATATTGCATCAATGACTGGTGGTGAGCAGGTAAATCTCACAAATTAAAAATCATTTATTTCAAAAACTTTTATTGGTTTAAATTTTAAATATAAATATACAAAATTATTTAATTTTTAATATAATTGTCTTACAGGTGCTAGTAGGAGGAAGTAGAGATGGAGATAAAGAGGGTGACGACCAGAATTCATCATTGGGAAGTGATTAGTGATCTTTTTGATGTCTTAGACTAATATGAAAAGAAAGGATTTGTTCATGTATCATTTGTGTCATAGATTATTAACATGACATTTTCATGACTTCCATTTTTGAAGTGGCTGAAACCATTTATGGTTCATGTAAATTAATATACTTTTTTATATATGATTACTTTCCTTCATTCATGTTTTAGGGGAATGTGTAGATGAATATGGTTTAATAAAACTATATAGAAATATATTGGATTGTTTTGTGTGCTTATTGTAGGGGATGCACCTAATCTCCTAGTCTATATTTTTTTTTTAGGGTAGTTTTAGGGTTGCAGAATCTGCAGTGAGTTTTTTTTGGAAATCAATATATAGCGACGGTTCACACCAACACTAAATATGGAATATTTTTTAGCGGTGGTTTAAACCTCTATTATATGAGGGTATTTTTTATTAGCGTAGGTTAAAACTACCACTTAATATGAAATAGTATTATTTAGAAATGGTTTTATGGAACAAAAAATTTAGGATTTAGCGGCAGTTTTAACCACTACTAAATCCTGGACATTTTTTTCAGTAAAACCACTGCTAAAATGAAAAAAACCTACCACTAAATATGATTTATATGAAAATTACTATAAACCACCACAAAATAGAAGGAGCCTCCATGTATTAGATGTAGACACCAACTTTAGTAGCGGTTTAAACAGCCGCCATATCAAAAAATAACCATCACTACTCATCGATTTTCTTATAGTGAATGATATAGATTTAGAGATAAAAGGAAGTGGTGAGACTTAACTCACAAGTGATGAATTGAAGAATACCAATTCAATTTATGTTTACAGACTTTGTTTTAATTTATTAATCATTATTCATATTTATCAATTAGGTTTATAATCCACATTCAGTTAGAATGGTTGCAACATAAAAAGAAAATTTGGAAATTCTCTAATGAAATTTTGGATAACTAATGACAATTTATATCAAGGTGATAATAAGGAAAACACTCGTTTATTGATTGAAAAAAAAGAGAAAATAGACTGTGGCACTAGAGGATAGGATATGTCAACCAAAAAATCATAGAGAACTTTTCAAAATTCAGAGATGTAGTGGATATTTATTACTTAAAGTGAGATCAAAAAAAGTTTTTTGAAGATTGTATGTAAGGAAGTATAGTTTGAAATATATATACTCCAAATAAGAATAACACACTAGTTTTGATGAATTTAGTTCACACTGATGAGTGTGGTCCATTTGGTTAGGTTTGAACTTATAATTAGAGATATTTCATCCTATTTGTGGATGATTATAATAGAATAGGATGCACGTTTTTCATGTAGTCAAAGATAGAAGTGCTAGATTTTATAAATAGATGTAGAAGAATAGTAGAAAAGGAAACCATAATAATCATAACATGAAATGAAACCTTCTTTGAATCATCTAAGGATATTTTGAATAAAGTGTTTCATTGGAAATAAAAAAGTAAATTAATGGGAGTATGATGATGAAACATATGGTGGTATTTTCTTAGGCTACTTAACAAAGAGTAAGGCCTACAAGTGATTTAATAAAAGACTCCATATTTTTTTTGATATCAATGATGTAAAAGTTATTGAGAATGAAACCAAATTAGATTCTAGAATTTCTATTTATAAAGAAATGTTTGAAGAAAGTGAAGAAATAAATATAGATTTGGGAGAATATCACAATGTTTAGGCTGATGATGATTCTGAAATAAAATCAGTTGAAGAATAAATTGAATAATTGTGTCAATTTGTGGCTCAATCAAGAAAAAATAGGATTCAAATTTATTTAGGCAATATCATTAGATACAAATATATTCTAACACGAACATGAAGGATGAAGATAATAGAGTATATCACTCTATTATCTGAGATAGAATCCACTTATTTTGAATGATTAAAGGAGGAATCATGGGTGAAATACATGAATGAATAACTAGACCAAATTGATAAAAATCAGACTTGATATGTTGTGGATAGACCATAAAATCATAATGTGATTGGTATAAATAGGGTCTTTAAGAACAATCTAAATAAAAATGAAAAAATTATCCAGAATAAAGGAGGGATGTTTTGTAAGGGATATGCACATGTTGAAGGTTTTGATGTTGAAGATACTTTCACATTTATGGTAATAATATAATCAATTGAAGTCTTATTAATAGCGGTTTTCTAGAGTAAGTTTAAAGTATGTCAAATGGATGTGAAGACATTATTCTTAAATGGAGTCTTGAATGAAGAAGTGTATATAGAACAACCATTTTGATTTGTTCTTGGGAATGATGATTCTAAAGCATGTATGTTGAAGAAGGCCTTGTATGGACTAAAATAAGAACATCATGCTTGGTATGTATGGTTGGACACTTTTTTGAGGAAGTTGGAGTTTAAGAGATGAGAGGTGGATCACAACCTCAATGTTCAATTTTTAGAAGATGGGAAGCTCATAGTATTGGTGTATATAGATGACATCATATTCAGTGGTATCAAGCATAATTATATTGATTTTTTTCAAAATCAATGAGCTATTATTTTAAAATTTCAATTATCAGAGAGTTAACATATTTTTTGGGGTTGCAATTTCATCACAATAAATAGAATAAATTCATCTCATAGGTGAAGTATACAAAACAAAATCCTTCTCCCTAAAATTTATCTTATTATTATGAGCCCATTGAGTATTATAAATAATATATTTTAGGGATGGTATAAGGATGAGTCATATATTTTCATTGTTACTAGGATAATCACATCTTCCACCAACTTCTTTAGGAACTTGAAACACACATATTTTTTTTTTCATATTTTTTAATTTATTTTCAAAAAAATTCCATTAAAGGGGTTGAATCATCCTCAAACCATGCCTCCCATGATTGAATATCATGTCTTAAAATTGATAATTAGACTAAAAAGTATTTTACATGTTTTTGAATCCTCTACAATACTAATAAAATCCATAGAAAGTATACATAACTTTATAAGAAGTATACTGTCTAGAATTTGTTATATTTCTGCCTTCTTACTTTGAGTTACCAATCATGGATCCCTTTTACAAACCAAAATTATTGTGAACTCCATAAAATCTATCTTTTATATTATAATTATTATCTTTATTTTTTGATTATTTATAATAGTTTTTACATCATGTTTATGTTTCAAAATTTACATACTTCTTAGTATCACAAAATTTTTCTACAAACTTGGTCATAGTAACTTCCCTCTTATTATTTAACTATTGACCAATATTTTTAGTATAAACTATGATGTTGGATTTTTCTTAAATTCATGATTCTCATTATTCTTTGACTATTCTCCAACTTCTAAAAATGATTTTTTAAATATGGATAAGGAAATATTTAGTTCTTCTTTAGTATTGACCAATTTATATTGAATATATTCATCCTATTTCTCCTCTTTATTCACTATTTATTGTATAATGATTTTTAAATTCATAATATCATCATGAATATTATTTAGACCTTTAATCCCCTCAAGAAACTTTTATTTTTTTATCCTAAACCATCAAATTCATTAATGATAATAGTTTGATTATATTATTTATTATTCTAATATCCTTATGTAAATTTGATATCATTGAGAGAGACACAATTTAAATCCCTCTTTTTCATAAACCCTATCTCAGTCACCTCTTCTTCACATTTAAAATTACATTCACCACTGGTGATATGTTTATCATTCAGTTTTTCAATAGGTTGTTTTTCACCAATTTCATCACTAGAAGTATCAACTTCCTCATCATCTCCACTACCATCTCATTTTTTAGACACCAATTTTATATTGTTATATTTAGAGAACTTTCTAACCATGTATCTAGATGAATCCTTTGACTTTTTAGATTTATTTTTAGACAATAATTTACTCATTTATTCTTCTTCAATACTCTCCCCTTCAATTCTTGATTATGGGATGGTTTTTATGAAACTCTCAATACCTCTACACCTAAAACATTTTAAAGGGATATTTATCTTCTATTTTACTATCCCTCTAATTTTTCATGTGATAAACAACATTTCATCAAAATTATCTCATTCATAACTTCACTAGAATCTAAATTTCTTGATTATACTTTAGTAATAATCTTATTTCCATTTTTTAGTTTTGAGACCTTGAAGGATGTTTCTTTTATTGACATTCCATTCTTGAAAAAATTATCTCTTCTCATATCATAAGATATTAAAATGTTGTGTAAATCAATAAAATGGATAATACCTAATTTTTTATCTTTTAAATAAGATACATTACAATCAAAATTATCATATTAGATGCCTAAAATCATTTATACTATATTATAATGATAAATCTTGTCACCATAACCTATGATTGTGCTCAAAGATTCATTAACACTTGTGAAGAAACTCTCAACTATTTCATCATCAATTTTCAAGGATCATTATATTTCAATATCCAAATTCATATATTTCCTTAATTATCTTTATTATTTTATTTATAGATATTTAAATTTATTTTTCAAATGTATTTTTTTTTGTTTTGATTCCATTGACATTAAGAAATTTAGTCTCCAAAAGAGAAGAAAAAACAATATTACATGCAAGTCCCTCATTCTACAGATTTTTCTTATCTGTCTCTACTTTATGATTTCATTTCATCCACTATACAACTTTCTTTCTCAAACCCTAGGAGTACTGCAGACATTTTTGTAATTATTTCTTCTTTTTCGGACTTCTCAATCAATCATTTGATCTCTGGTGAGTTCCTTTACTTTAGTTTTCCCCTTTCATCCACTTTTTTTCCATTATAGTGGAGGAATATATTCACTATAGTTTTATTGTATTTTTATCATGATTGTTGTGTGAACTAGGTTCTTCATATGATCACCATTACCTTCATTATTCTTTTAATTACAAATAGAAATCTTATCTTTGATATCGAGATGAATGTGCGTGGTCTATAAAAAACCCATTTTGTATTTTTATAATTTTTTAAGTATGAGAAATATTTTTGAAATTACGCCAAAAAAACATGAAAATTAACTAAAACAATAAAAGGTGATGATAATCATGTGCTTGAATCTACTTAATTTAGTATTATAATTAGAATTAATCCTTAACATCTAAAATTTTAAAAAAATGGAGGTCTTATATTCATCCATATCCCATAAAAACATTTCATTAATGTACCCCTATAAGAGATCATCCATTTGGAAATACAAGGATATATCTTATAATCCTTTATGATAGTAGAGAATCCACTTCACATCTTCCAAGTGATCCTTTCTTAGATTTTATAGAATCTAAATAAAAATACAAACAACATTAATAATTCCCTTCCTTGTATAAATGATAATATAAAAAACCTTCTAATTATTGATGTATAGAGAACTTTTTCCTTGTATTTAGCCATATCTCAAATTTCTAGTTCTTTCTCATTGGATAACATGAAATATCTGGAAAATTGGGTGGTCATAGGTTGTCATATGGACATTATGAATATTTCAATGAATATTTAGATATATTATTTCTATGAAGGAACCAAATATGTGTCATTACTATCTCTTGTTATTGGTAACCTAAATTTACAACTGGATTTATTGAGATCCTTCATCTCAAACATTCTAGAAAAATTTTCCTTTAACTCTTTTATTGAATCCATATTCAAATCCACCAGTTTTATATCATCTATGTTCAGAAGAAATATGACACAACATATTCAAATACTATCTCTTAGAATGTAGTGGATCTGTTAGGTAATTTTAAAACCAATCTAGTTGGTTTGATATGTATCATCTGTAAATAAGGAAAAATAGAATATTACATACATAAATAGAATCTCTTAGATCACTACTAGCAATACTATCTAGGATTGATTTCCTTTTTTACTTTGAATTTTTTAGTACTTATATGACTCTTATTATAACTACTTGGTTTTTTTTCACTTCCATTTATCTCTTTTCCTACTTAGTAATACTTATGTGTTTTTAATTTTTTTAATGAAGTGTAGGCACATTGTGAAATGAATTAAAGATGGATCACATTACTAAGGAACACAACTTAGTGTGCTAAGGGTTTGGGGGAATTTTTAAAATTTTCAATTTTTAATTGATTTGTTGATGATAGAATAAGATTTCCATGTCCTAAATGTAAATTTAGAATATGGTTGAAGAGAGATGAAGTTAATAAACACTTTATATTGAAGAAATTCCCAGCTCAATATTTGTGTTGGATTTGGTATAGAGAATTGAACATTACAAAATGTTTGAGCAATGATGTCAATCGACATAATGAGCTCCCAACTTCATCAAAAATGGATAATGAAATGAAAAACCTTATAAAAAATTAATTTGGCATTACAAGACACCAACACCAACATCAAAACATATCAGAACAACCAGTTTAGGGTGCTACAAATAACAACTTTACAAGTGATGTTTTTCAGACTATAGGACAACCAGATCAATATTGTAACATATCATTGGATATTCGTCTTGATTTTTTTAGAGACTAATGTAATAGAAAACTTTATTGAGAAGACAAATCTGTTTCATGGTTTAGTTGACGATGGAAATTAAGAGTTTTATAGTGGATGTTTTAAATATTTAAAAAAATCTGCTAAAGTTACACCATATCAAATACCGATGTGGAACTACAAATAAGGCGATGTCCATGACATTGGAATTGTTTCATGATTAACATTTAGAATTACATTCACCACTGGTGATATGTTTATCATTCGGTTTTTCAATAGGTTGTTTTTCACCAATTTCATCACTAGAAGTATCAACTTCCTCATCATCTCCACTGCCATCTCATTTTTTAGACACGAATTTTATATTGTTATATTTAGATAACTTTCTAACCATATCTCTAGATGAATCCTTTGACTTGTTAGATTTATTTTTAGAGAATCATTTAATCATTTCTTCTTCTTCGTTACTCTCCCCTTCAATTCTTGATTATGGGATGGTTTATATGAAACTCTCAATACCTCTACACCTAAAACATTTCAAAGGGATATTTATCTTCTATTTTACTATCCCTCTTATTTTTCATGAGATAAAAAACATTTCATCAAAATGATCTCATTCACAACTTCACTAGAATCTAAATTTCTTGATTATAATTCAATAATAATCTTATTTCCATTATTTAGTTTTGAGACCTTGAAGGCTGTTTTTTTTGACATTCCATTCTTGAAAAAATTATCTCTTCTCATATCATAAGATATTAAAATGTTGTGTAAATCATAAAAATGGATAATACCTTATTTCATTATCTTTTAAATAAGATAAATTAGAATCAAAATTATCATATTAGATTCCTAAAATCATTTATAATATATTATAATAATAAATCTTGTCACTATAACCTATGATTGTGCTCAAAGCTTCATTAGAGCTTGTGAAGAAACTATCAACTCTTTGATCATCATTTTTTCAAGGATCATTATATTTCAATATCCAAATTTGTAGATTTCCTTAATTATATTTATTATTTTATTTATAGATATTTAAATTTAGTTTTCAAATTTAGTTTTTTTGTTTTGATTCCATTGAAATTAAGAAATTTATTCTCTGAAAGAGAAGAAAAAACAACATTACATGCATGTCCCACATTCTATAGATTTTTATTATCTGTCTCTACTTTATAATTTCATTTCATCCACTATAGAGCTTTCTTTCTCAAACCCTATGGGTATTGCAGACATTTTTTGTAATTATTTCTTCTTTTTCAGACTTGTCAATCAATCGTTTGATATCTGGTGAGTTCCTTTACTTTGGTTTTCCCCTTTCATCCACTTTTTTTCCATTATAGTGGAGGAATCTATTCACTATAGTTTTATTATATTTTTATCATAATGGTTGTGTGAACTAGGTTCTTCACATGATCACCATTTCCTTCATTATTCTTGTAATTACATATAGAAATATTATCTTTGATATCGAGATGAATGTGTGTGGTCTATAAAAAACCCATTTTGTATTTTTATAATTGTTTAAGTATGAGACATATTTTGAAATTGTGCCAAAAAAACATGAACATTAACTAAAACAATAAAAGGTGATGATAATCTTGTGCTTGAATCTACTTAATTTAGTATTAGAATTTGAATTAATCCTTAACATAAAAAATTTAAAAAAAATAGAAGTATTATATTCATCCATATACCATCAAAAAATTTCATTAATGTACCCCTATAAGAGATCATCCATTTGGAAATACAAGGATATATCTTATAATCCTTTATGATAGTAGAGAATCCACTTCACATCTTCCAAGTGATCCTTTCTTAGATTTTATAGAATCTAAATAAAAATACAAACAACATTAATAATTACCTTCCTTGTATAAATGATCATATAAAAAACCTTCAAATTATTGATGCATACTGAACTTTTTCCTTATATTTAGACATATCTCAAATTTCTAGTTCTTTCTCATTGGATAACATGAAATATCTGGAAAATTGGGTGGTCATAGGTTGTCATATGGACATTATGAATATTTCAATGAATTTTTAGATATATTATTTCTATGAAGGAACAAAATATGTGTCATTAATATCTCCTGTGATTGGTAACCTAAATTTACAACTGGATTTATTGAGATCCTTCATCTCAAACATTCTAGAAATTTTTTCCTTTAACTCTTTTATTGAATTCATATTCAAATCCACCAGTTTTATATCATCTATGTTCAGAAGAAATATGACACGACATATTCAAATACTCCCTCTTGGAATGTAGTGGATCAGTTAGGTAATTTTAAAACCACTCTAGTTGTTTTGATATGTACCATCTGTAAATAAGGAAAAATAGAATGTGACATACATAAATAGAATCTCTTCGACCACTACTAGCAATACTATCTAGGATTGATTTCTTTTTTTTACTTTTAATTTTTTAGTACTTATATGAATCTTATTATAACTACTTGGGTTTTGTTTTTTTCACTTTTATTTTTCTCTTTTCCTACTTATTAATAATTATGTGTTTTAATTTTTTTGATAAAGTGTAGGCACATTGTGAAATGAATTAAAGATGGATCACATTACTAAGGAACACAACTCAATGTGCTAAGGGTTTAGGGGGAATTTTTAAAATTTTCAATTTCCAATTGATTTGTTGAGGAGAGAATAAGATTTCTATGTCTTAAATGTCAATTTAGAATATGGTTGAAGAGAGATGAAGTTTATAAACACTTGATATTGAAGTAATTCCCTGCTCAATATTTGTGTTGGATTTAGTATAGAGAATTGAACATTACAAAAAGTTTGAGCACTGATGTCAATCGACATAATGAGCTATCAACTTCATCGACAATGGATAATGAAATTAAAAACCATATAAAAAATTAATTTGGCATTGCGAGACACCAGCATAAATATCAAAACATATCAGAACAATCAGTTTAGGGTGCTACAAATAACAACTTAACAAGTGATGTTTTTGAGACTATAGGACAACCAGATCAATATTGTAACATATCTTTGGATATTACTCTTGATTTTTTAGAGACTAATTTAAGATAAAACTTTATTGATAAGACAAATGTGTTTCATGGTTTAGTTGACGATGGAAATCAAGAGTTTTATAGTAGATGTTTGAAAAAATTAGCTGAAGTTACACCATATCAAATACCGATGTGGAACTAAAAATAAGGAGATGTCCATGACATTGGAATTGTTGCATGATTCATTTCCTGAAGCAAATATCCCTGAGTATTTTTATGATATAAGAAAAGTGGTTGACAAACTTGGTTTGAATTAAACAAAAATACATGCGTGTCCCACTAATTGTATGTTTTATTGGGGAGATGATTCAAGTAGACATAATTGCAAACAATTTTCTTCTTTTAGATAGCAGTCAATGGGTGATGTTGGTAGTTTGAATCAACAAACTTCCATGAAGAAGAAGAAAAGTAATTCACCTGTAATGGTTTTGTGTTACTTTCCTTTAAATCCTCGATTACAAAGATCGTTCATGTTATCAAAAACCACTGAACACATAAAGTGACATTTTGTAGATAATTACAATGATGGGTTAATGTGACATATAATAGATTCACAATCATGGAATAAATTTGATTCATTACATCCATATTTCTCATCTAATCCTAGGAATGTTTGATTGGGATTAGCTGCCGATAGATTCAACCCATTTGGGATATTGAGAACCAGTTATCGCATTTGGATAGTTGTTTTGATACCTTACAATCTACCTCTATGGATGTGTATGCATCAAACATATTTGATCATTTATATTATTATTCCTAGAAAAAAATGTTTGGAAATGATATTATTGTATACTTTCAGCCTTTAATTGAAGAATTATAGGAGTTATGGAGCAACAATGTTGAGACATATGATGCATCTTCTAGGAGAATGTTCAAAATGAAAGTTCCTCTAATGTGGACCATTAGTGACTTCCATGGACTTGGGAATTTAGCTGGTTGGAACACTTATACATGTTTGGATTTCCTAGTTTTTAATTTTTATTTTGACCCTAAATGACTACCTCATAGTATAAAATGGCGCTTCTTGTTTCATCGAATATTTATCGATGCATCTCATAGATTTTGGTTGAATAAGTCAAAATTTAATGGTTCTATTGATCATAATCCACCTCTAAAGTTTCTAAAAAGTTTTGAAATATTGGAACAACTTGGAAATGTTGAAACAAAATTTGGGAAGGTGCATCATTTGAATGATAGCATGTGGAGATGAGCCCGTAAGGGGCACAACGTCGCGCTGATAGGGTTTCTCTCTCGCTGCCTTCCTTCACCCCAGAACGACTCGGCCTCTCCTCCCTAGTTCGGTAGTTCGAGGTGGGGATTTCTTTGCTGTTGTGTCCCTGTGTTGGCTTGATTGGTGCGCACTGGTGTCTGTATCTGCGACACGGTGTTGAATATGCGCTTGAGTTTCAGCCCCGACGGGTTGTGATCATCACTTCATCCACAGATCTAGGCATTCGGAGGTTGAACGTTGTTTCTGTGGATCTAATAGATAGCGGCGATGGGATTTTGTTTTGGTTTGAGCTGATGGGGGATCTTGGTCGCCCAAACCCTAGTTTCGTGATCCTTTGCAGAAGCTTTGCAAAGGACTTGGAAGGAGGGGTTTTGCAGGCGGTGGTGCTCCCTATGTGGTACAGTTTTGCTCTTGATTAAATCCATTTTGATTTTGTGGTTTTGCTCATGACCAGTTCAGAAATGGTTTTGATCCTCCCTTCCATCTCGTATCTTGGAGAGATGAAGTTTGAATGTGTTGAAGTTTTGGTTGATTGCGATTTGTGAAGGCATTGTGATGCCTTCTCTTTTCAAATGCTTTATGTGACTTTTGGTGCCTATTGTGAGGCGATTAATATGGTGGCAGCGATGGCATGGATGGCTCTGATTGAGATATTCTTCGGTTGTTCCCCAATAGAGGGTTTATCTTTCTGTGCGATGTATGTGGTTTTGGGGTTGGATGAACCTTTGATCTGAAGCTGCGGGTTCAGGTTGAGGTTTTCGGATGCGTTGCTACGTGCGCCGGTTCCGGTGGTTGGTCTCGCCAGTGTGATGCTACGATGGAGATGATTGAAGGACTCGTGCACGACTCAAGGCAGGTGTACGTTGTAGCTGGCACGTGACAGGATTTTTGATTTTTGTATTCTGTAATGTTTCTGTATTGCGATGCTGTTTTGAATTTTGGCCGCAGTTTCGCCTGCCTCGTGATCTGTAATGGGTACCAGACACCCATAAACCAGTTTTCAAAAAATGAATAAAAAATGATCGTATGCAGGCATCATTTGAATGATAATGGGAAATGAGTTCGAAGTGAATCTTCAAGTGAAATCAGAAAGAAAAAATGGAATAAAAAAAGTATATTCTTAAAAATTTCATATTGGGAATTTAATTTGTTGCAGAATTATCTTGATTTTATACATATTGAGAAGAATTTTTGGGATGATTTAATCATAAAATTTCTTAATCAGTATGAAAAATCAAAGGATCGTCTCAATGCTCGTAAAGAATTACAAGCAATGAATATAAAGCGTGATATCTGGCCAAATGAGAATGGAAAGTATGCTCTGACAATTTTTGCACTGAAAAATATGGATAGATATACATTCCTTTGAATTTTAAAATATGTAAAGATATATGATGGGTATTCAAGTAACATCTCAAGGTGTGTTGACTTAAATCATCACATGTTACATGGATTAAAAAGTCAAAATTCACATATTTTTTTATAGTAGTTACTACTATTGGCATTGCTTACATTATTACCTGCAAAGGTTACTACTGTTGTAATCTAATTTTGCACATTCTTTGGAAAACTATGTGAGAAAAATCTATGACCATTTGATCTTGAAAACCTTCACAAGAGATTTTTATTGACCCTTTTTTGCAATGGAGATGATCTTTCCTCCATCATTTTTTACTGTCACGATGCATTTATCTATGCATTTGGTTGAGGAAGCTAAATTAGGAGGCCTCATACATTATCGATGGATATATCCAATTATGATGTACTTTATTTATATGTTTTTCATTTAAGTAAATAATTATTGTAACTTTATTAAATACACAATTATGTTTTTTTATTTTATCTCATAGATATCTGGGGAATTTGAAATCATACGTGAAAAATAAAGCTTAACCCGAAGGCTTTATTTCTGAAGACTGTTTGGCATAGGAGTGTCTTATCTTTTGTTCCAGATACTTGGATGATATTGAGACAAAATTAAATCAAGTTATATTTGTTGATGACATGTCAAATCAATATCAATTACATAGGAAATCAAAAATATTTCCTGCTATTGGCCGATTAGTTGGGAGGAACTCAAATGTTACACTAATAGAAATGGAATTATCGCAGGCACATAGATTTATACTACTGAATAGTGAAATTTTAGATCTATTTATCAAAGAGTTGAGGATATAAACAAAGATATTAATGAGAGACCGAACACGAAATGAGAAAGATATAACAAAATATGTTAATAAAGATCTTGTAGAATGGTTTGCACAACGTGTAAGTTTATAAATATTGCAATCAATACAAATATTAGTTTGAAATTTATATTTTGTAAATATAATAATGTATATTACTTTTTTAGATCATGAATACTAATAATCAAGCTGATTTGTCAGAATATTTGAAGTTTCTTGCTCAAGGTCCTCTAAAAAGGATATAAATTTTGATGCTTACAATGTGAATGGATTTAAATTTCATACAGTCGATTAAGAAGAGGGTTTGAAAACATATAATAGTGGTATATTTACATTTGATGAAGTGGGATACTATAGAAATTTGATTGATATTTTATAATTAAACTACCATGATCATTTTTTAGTTGTTTTATTCAAATAAAATTGGGTCAATATTATCAGGAGTGTTAAAAGCGATTCCTTGAAATTTACTTATGTGAACTTCTCTTACTTGATGAATGTTGGTGACCATGAATTACATGATTCTTCTATCTTATCATCGCAATAAAAAATGTTTTATTATGTGGAAGATGTCACAGATGAAGGTAGAGTGTTGTTTCTCATGTAAAATAAAGAGACTTGTATGATATGGGTGATGAAGTGGAACACTTTAACTTTGACATTTAATCCCATTAACAACAAGAATTGAACTTATTTTTCCATCATGATATTGAAAATATTAGTCTTTCAAGGGTGGATGAGGTAGGTTAAGTGACGATGGATGAGGAAAATGACATGATTGAAGGATAAAATGATTGTATGTGCAGTCATCCATTCATTTATCAACCACTTATCTCATTTGTGCAGTTACTCATTATCATAGTTATGTATATATATTTTTGTTAGTATTATACATTTATTATCATTTTTAAATTTTTACATTAATTTTTTAAATATATTTTTTGAAGTTAATTTTATTTTATTAAATGACAGGGAATCCAAGGAGGAAGAGTTATAATGATGTCATTCGACTCTCAGTCAACGTTCCCTAGACCATATTGACAAATGATGATCTCTTTGTCTACCTCCTATAGCATCCAAGACACCATCCACATGACCCCTACACTATCTCTCACACCCTCCACCAGCATCCCATCAGTAGGTCAACCGACGCCTCCCCATTTAGTAGCCTCAGTAGTGAAGGAGAAAGTTTCCACTCATGGTTCTTCATGGGGATATTGGAGGGTGACTGTTATAGGTATAAACTTTAATATGAATAAAGTTATTGCACGTTTTTTATACTAAAAACTTTTTTTCATAAAATATGGAAACAATGCTTCCATAGAGAAAAATATGAAAAGTTCATATGTATGGAATCTGAACGGACTAAAGGTAGTTATCCCATTTGACTACTATGGGGTCCCTATAGATAAATCCATGAGATTATTTGGCCAAATTCTATGCCAACAGGTGGGGGAGCTAGTTACCCTTCCGATTACGTATGATGATTGGATGCATATGCCTTTATCTTGGAAAAATAAAGTTTTTGATTCATAGATAAAGGCAATTTTAATATATTATGGTGTAATTGAATGTCATTATGTTATTAAATTCTAATATTTTCAAAACAAATCTCTTTGTACAGATGCTTTTACACTTTCCAATTGGAGATCTTATAACATGATGGTGGACATTGAAAAATTTGGGTAAGAAATGGAATGATTTTAAATAGAGATTCTAGAATGAATTCAATGATACTTCATTGAGAACCCAAAAAATATATGATAAGGTACCCAATGGGGTATCGAGAGAGAAATGAAAAGTTTTTATTAATAGCCATCTTGA
This sequence comes from Viscum album, assembly GCA_963277665.1. Classification (NCBI taxonomy): domain Eukaryota; kingdom Viridiplantae; phylum Streptophyta; class Magnoliopsida; order Santalales; family Viscaceae; genus Viscum; species Viscum album. The sequence goes on along the minus strand of OY728156.1, from coordinate 790,242,626 downwards.
TGATAATCACATGGTATTTAAATGTATATTATTATATTAATCTCATTTTATATCTATACATGCATATGATAAGGATATAAAATTGCATACATTACTATTAAATTACATTTTATTTATTTCAAGATGTTTCAAGGAATAATGAAGTGAGTTGGTCTAAGCAAATAATCCCTCGCACTATGGGGTCAAATAGTTTTTCTAGAAGCTGATCGACTCTGGTAATCTTTTCATTAGTTTAAATATTTATAAGACAATATTTTCTGTTCTATATATTAGATTTTTGATTTATCATTTTTTAATACATTCAAAGAATTTTGGGCACCAAGCCTCCAGAACAGAACTGTTGTTGGATGTTTATAAAAAATCTATTGGTAGATATATTAATGATCCTTCCAAAGAAGTTGGGGTATGAATTAATTTTTCATTATAATAACTTATTATCAGTTATTACTATATTAATATATATTGCTTAAAATATGATTGATATTTGATTTATAGGTAAAAATTAAAGAACTATGGGATGCTAATATCTTTTAGTCCCACTCAATCTCCGAGGATGACCCAGTTGGAAAAGTTATTGGGAAGGAGCATCCTTGTTGAGTGCGTGGGATGAGTTTGGGACCATTACCATCTGAGGTCTTTGGAAGGCCATCGGGGATTGTAGCTACATCTACTCCTAGTTTTAGTCACTCTCTACCCTGGGATTCTTAGATAGAGTTTATTTCTATGCAAAAAACAATTCAGGAATAGGGGGCTTAGATATCTGCTTTGTAGAAAGCATTGGTTGATTTATATCAAAACATGATCAAATATTTCCCCGGTGATATTGCATCAATGACTGGTGGTGAGCAGGAAAATCTCAAAAATTCAAAATCTTTTATTTCACAAACTTTTATTGGTTTAAATTTTAAATATAAATATACAACATTATTTAATTTTTAATATAGTTGTCTTACACGTGCTAGTAGCAGGAAGTAGAGATGGAGATAGAGAGGGTGACGACTAGAATTCATCATTGGGAAGTGATTAATGATATTTTTAATGTCTTGGACTAATATGAAAAGAAAGGATTTGTTCTTGTATCATTTTTGGCATAGATTATTCACATTACATTTTCATGACTTCCATTTTTGAAGAGGCTGAAACCATTTATGGTTCATGTAAATTAATATACTTTTTTATATATGATTACTTTCCTTCATTCATGTTTTAGGGGACTGTGTAGATGAATATGGTTTAAGAAAACTATATAGAAATAAATTGGATTGTTTTGTGTGCTTATGGTAGGTGATGAACCTAATCTCTTGGTCTATACATTTGTTTTTTTAGGGTTGTTTTGGGGTTACAGAATCTATAGTGAGCTTTTTTTTGTAAATCAATATATAGCGATGGTTCACACCAACACTAAATATAGATTATTTTTTTAGCGGCGGTTTAAAACTCTATTATATTAGGGTATTTTTTTATTGGCGTAGGTTAAAACTGCCACTGAATATGACATAGTATTATTTAGAAGTGATTTTCTGGCAAAAAAACTTTAGGATTTAGCATTGGTTTTAACCACTACTAAATCCTCGACATTTTTTTCTGTAAAACCACCACTAAAATGAAAAAAACCAACCACTAAATACGATTTCTATGAAAATTACTATAAACCACCACTAAATAGGAGGAGCCTATACGTATTAAATGTAGACACCAACTTTAGCGGCGGTTTAAACTGGCACTATATCAAAAAATAACCATCACTACTCATCGATATTCTTATAGTGAATGATAGAGATTTAGAGATAAAAGGAAGTGGTGAGACTTAACTCACAAGTGATGAATTAAAGAATACCAATGCAATTTATGTTTACAAACTTTATTATAATTTATTAAGCATTATTCATATTTATGAATTAGGTTTATAATCCACATTCAATTATAATGGTTGCAACATCAAAAGAAAATTTTGGAATTCTCTAATGAAATTATGGATAAATAATAACAATTTATATCAAGGTAATAATAAGGAAAACACTCGTTTATTGATAAAAAAAGAAAATAGACTGTGGCACTAGAGGATAGGTTATGTCAACCAACAAATCATAGAGAAATTTTCAAAATTCAGAGATGTAGTGGATATTTCTTACTTGAAGTGAGATCAAAAAAAGTTTTTTGAATCTTGTATGTAAGGAAGGATAGTTTTAAATCCACATACTTCAAAGAAGAATACAACATCAGGTTTTATGAACTTAGTTCACACTGATGAGTGTGGTCCATTTGGTTAGGTTGGAACTTATAATTAGAGATATTTCATCCTATTTTTGGATGATTATAATAGAATAGGATGCATGTTTTTCTTTTAGTCAAAGATAGAAGTGCTAGATTTTATAAATAGATTTAAAAAAATAGTAGAAAAGGAAAACATAATAATCATAACATGAAATGAAACCTTCTTTGAATCATCTAAGGATATTTTGAATAAAGTGTTTCATTGGAAATAAAAAAGTAAATCAATGAGAGTATGATGATGAAACATATGGTGGTATTTTATTAGGTTACTTAACAAAGAGTAAGGCCTACAAGTTATTTAATAAAAGACTCAATATTTTTTTTGATATCAATGATGTAAAATTTATTGAGAATAAAACCAAATTAGATTCTATAATTTCTATTTATAAAGAACTGTTTGAATAAAGTGAAGAAATGAATATAGATTTGGGAGAATATCAAAATGTTTAGGTTGATGATGATTCTAAAATAGAATCAGTTGAAGAATAAATTGAATAATTGTGTCAATTTGTGTCTCAATCAAGAAGAAATAGGATCCATGTTTATTTAGGCAATATCATTAGAGACAAATATGTTCTAACATGAACTTGGAGGATGAAGAGAATAGAGTATATCACTCTATTATCTGAGATATAACCCACTTCATTTGAATGAGTAAAAGAGGAATCATGGGTGAAATACATGAATGAAATACTAGACAAATTGATAAAAATAAGACTTGATATGTCGTGGATAGACCATAAAATCATAATGTGATTGGTATAAATAGGGTCTTTAAGAACAATCTAAATAAAAATGAAAAAATTATCCATAATAAAGGGGGGATGTTTTGTAAGGGATATGAACAGGTTGAAGATTTTGATGTTGAAGATACTTTCACATTGATGGTAATAATATAATCAATTGAAGTCTTATTAATAGCGGTTGTCTAGAGTAAGTTTAAACTATGTCAAATGGATGTGAAGACAACATTCTTAGATGGAGTCATGAATGAAGAAGTGTATATAGAACAACCATTTGGATTTGTTCTTGGGAATGATGATTCTAAAGTATGTAGGTTGAAGAAGGCCTTTTATGGACTAAAATAAGAACATCATGCTTGGTATGCATGGTTGGACACTTTTTTGAGGAAGTTGGAGTTTAATAGATGAGAGGTGGATCACAACCTCAATGTTAATTTTTTAGAAGATGGGAAGCTCATAGTATTAGTGTATATAGATGACATCATATTCAGTGGTATCAAGAATAATTATATTGATTTTTTTTCAAAATCAATGAGCTATGATTTTAAAATTTCAATGATCAGAGAGTTAACATATTTTTTGGGGCTGAAATTTCATCACAATAAAGAGAAGAAATTCATCTCATAGGTGAAGTATAAAAAACAAAATCCTTCTCCCTAAAATTTATCTTATTATTATGATACCATTGAGTATTATAAATAATATATTTTAGGGATGGTAGAAGGATGAGTCATAGATATTCAATTTTACTAGGATAATCACATCTTCCACCAACTTCTTTAGGAACTTGAAACACATATATTTTTTAATTTATTTTCAAAAAAATTACATTAAAGGAGTTGAATCGCCCTCAAACCATGCCTCCCATGATTTAATCTCATTTTTTAAAATTTGTAGTTATACTAAAAAGTATTTTACATGTTTTTGAATCCTCTAAAATACTAATAAAATCCATAAAAAGTATACATAACTTTATAATAAGTATACTGTCTAGAATTTATTATATTTCTTCCTTCTTACTTTGAGTCACCAATCATGGATCCCTTTTACAAACCAAAATTATTGTGAACTCCATAAAATCTATTTTTATAGTATAATTATTATCATTATTTTTGGATTATTTATAACAGTTTTTACATCATGTTTATGTTTCAAAATTTACAAATTTCTCAGTATCACTATATTTTTCTACAAACTTGGTCCTAGTAACTCCCCTATTGTTATTTAACTATTGACCAATATTTTTAGTATAAACTATGAGTATAAGGCCCCAGCCTTAAACCTTACTTAATCTTGAGTTATTACAAGATTAAACCTTGAGGATCTTTTCAGGTTTAGAGTTTTAGAGAATTAGATCATAAAACATGCATTACATTCCACATATAAACAAAGTGGTTACATAAAGATAGTATTCTTCTTTCCCATCAATGGAAACATATTTAAAATAAAACATGGATTCTTTCTTGACATTTCCTTGACACTATCATCATATCATGTACCTTTCCCTTGACCTGTGAAAAACATTTCAAAAAAACTTGGGATGAGCATAAAAAGATCAGTAAGGGATATAAAAATATGGAAAGGAAACATGGGTACATATATACATAATAATGAAATCATAATTTACCCAAAAAACATAAGCACTTTAACATACCTCATCAAATCATGAATAAATCATAGAAATCATAAGACATAAAGGTAACTTGAGGCATTCATAACATTCTTACGTAGGGAGTAACCCTCTTGGTTACGTTTGGAATACCCATCACAGTATATTCCCTAAATCTCTTTGGAGAAACCTTAACGTTTCACTCCTTCACATTACCCAATGCATTGGAGAGCTATATCGGGCTCACCCACCCTTAGTCTATCACGGAACCTCCCGTCTTCATAATAATGCCCAAGAACCTCAACATAATCGTATCACATAAAACATGTATAAAGGAAACATAACATTTCCACCTTTCAATCACAAGATATCAATACAAAACATTGATATAATAACATTATGAAAACAATTTTCAATACCAAAATAAAATAAAAGTAAAACATGGTATTTATTTTTCTTTTTAAAAAAAAAATATGGCTTGTAGAGGAAGCCGAAACTCAAATAATGGTCACGACGGCGGAGAAGTCGTTGTCGCCGCGTATGTACGACAAAAACATTCCTTTTTGTTGTTTAGTAAATGATTCGTATAAAAAATATTCATTTTTAATAAACGTAAAAGTCAAAGGGGTTTATACACCGTATAAAAGAAGGTTGTGTATAAAACAAAATATGCCTCAATGAAAGGAGATTGAGACGAAGTCCCATACCTCGGGTCCGACTTGACTCGGTCGTTCTTTAATCTCCTGAATAATAAACTTGAGTTAATTTCTACTTGTTTAAGAACCTTTTTCAAGTTCATTATTCCTTTTATATCACTTATTTCCATGTCATTAACACTATGTAATTATTTAAGTTAATAACGGTCGTTTTAACGATCATTGGTACTTGAGTAAAAAATAAGCCCTTTATAATTACAAGTTGTTCATGTATCCATTATATCCAGAATGGTATTCATGATGTAGATATCATATATTTCATATATATCCTGTACATGCATGCATTTATAATATTACATAATCATTTAGAGGTAAGAAATGAAATGCACCGTTCATGGAGACGGTAAGCCGTACGTACGCATGAACGCTACTTTCATTTCTATTTCATATTTTATAGAATGGAATCATAATGATATAAAGGTATATTATAATTCTAGTATAATATCATATATAATATCATAGTTCCATCCCTTATACGTCCCACATATGGTATTTAACGAATCAAATCACTTTGAGGGGGCGGTAGTCCGCACTTCCTTAAATGAAGATATCACATTTACCCATAATGGAAACCATAAAGGTATGCCCAAAATGAAAAATACAGAAGCTTAAGGAAAACATAAACATATTATATATCATATATAAATATAGTGTCATCTTAATGGCCACCTTTGAAGGTGTTAAAATAATGTTGAACAATCATCGTTTCGGGAGGCATAAATTCACCATCCACGGAAACAGTATGTTCTTTAACCATTAGATGTAGGTGTGTGTAAGTGTAGCTCGAATCCTTCTTATAACAACATACTAGTATATTGAAGATACTGGAGTTGTTACAAAAGAAATGAATAAAAAGAGTTTAGGGGGATTGGAGAAGCAAAATAAAACAAAAGGACTCAAGTGAAGACATTACCTTAAAATCAGGTAACTCCCTTTGGTTTGAGCTCAAAGGATTACTTGGGAAGACTTCTGCCCAAAGAGAGGATTCAAGGAGTAAGAGAGGGATGTGGAGAGACAAAATGGGTAGGGGTTGGCCGAGACAAAGGCTTTGGGAGTGTGGGTAAGGAGGTAGAGGTGGGGGCCTTTTATAAGAGGAGAGGAGGGGCACTCTTGGAAAGTAAAGAAATGTTACATTATTTTAAAATGAGTTTCGGATTCAAAAGGTCCCAAATTGATATAATTTGAGGGTAAGGTGATCAGGGTTCGAAATAAACCCATAAAATTGGTTTTGGACATGTGTAGTTCATAGATTTTACATTATCATTTTATTTTATTTAAATCCTTTATTAATGAGGTAATCGCTACATCATCATGATGTCATAAATAATTTAATTTATTTAAAGTATAAAAATTATAAAAAAAATACTATGATGTAGAAAATATTTTTAGATTTCCAATTAATATTTATAATCAAAAATCTGACTTGTGTAACCCCATGTAAAAATTGTTTTAGTAAAACATCTCATGTTTGTGTCATTTTTACTTTAACATTAAATAAAAAATTATTTATGTCATTTCCCAACCAAAGTGGCTCCATGGGGTCCCCAAGTTGACCCATGGATTTTATTGGTCGGAAATGACATATAAAATGAGGGTAGGACATGTTTCAAGCTCATCTCATATTATTAAAACATTATTTTTACCTTAAACTACACTAATTACTACTAATCGCGATTAAGAACTTAAAAGTTACTAGTCACCAAAAAATTATTTTAATCCCATTGAACCACATTTTACTTCTTAATGAAAAACATGTATGTCGGATTTTTGAAAATCAAATCACAGAAGTGCCAAAGTTTCATTTAAACGAAAAATCAGTTTCTTTAACTACCACTTAGTGGTTTCACTATTCATCAAAAATTGAAGTTTTTCAGAAAGATACCAAAAATTCACCCTAAGCTATATTTGATATTCCAAATTCAAAAATGATGTCTATTTTACAAAATTCAAAACATGTAAGTTGCATTAATTAATTTAATAACTAATTCCCGCTGTCATGACATATAGCGTGTTTTTATGAAACAATAAGTATCAAAAGATTGACACTAGTTTAAGTCCAATTTCAAAGTGAAATTGATTCCAATGACCACCATTGGATAAAATGGTAAAAATATATTCTAATTTCACTTCAAAACCAATTCAAAATATATTCTAATCATATAAATAAATTAGATTAAAAAGGGGTTTTGAATTAAAATACAACATTTTTCACTATTCATTAAAAAATGAACTTTATCGGAAAAATACCAAAAATTCACACAAAGTATATTTTGATGTCACAATCATAAATAATAAGTTTATTTTGACAAACATAGCTTATAAAATTGTCAAAAGATATATTTAAAAAGGGTTTGCCATCAAAAGGCAGTAAAACAATCTTTTAAGAATATTAGTGTATTCCATGCATAAGATTGTATTTATTTTCATTTTAAGCCTCTAAAACACTATCTTAATCATTAATAGACATAGATAAAAATATCTATTATTCATTACTTACTTGGGATGTTACATCCTTCCCCCCTTTAGAAAATTTTGTCCCCGCAATTTATTTACTTATCGAATAAATGGGGGTACTTATCCCTCATTGCATTTTCAGATTCCCATGTTGCCTCTTCCATCATGTGGTTTTTACACAAAACCTTTACCTGATTAATCACCTTATTCTGTAACACTTGCTCCCTGTGGTCAAGAATCTAGACCGGTTGTTCCTCATAAGATATGTTCTCTTCCAGCTGAACTACCTCTGGACTCAAAACATGAAATGGATCTGGCATGTACTTTCTCAGCATCGAAACATGAAAAACATTGTGTACCTGAGATAAACTCGGAGGTAAAGCCACTCGGTAAGCAACTAATCCAACTCTCTCCAGAATTTCATATGGTCCAATGAACCTCGGACTCAGCTTTCCTTTCTTACCAAATCACATCACACTTTTCCATGGTGATACTTTGAGAAAAACATGATCACCTACCTCAAAAGAGAGATCCTTCCTCCTGTTGTCCGCATAACTCTTCTGCCTACTCTGAGCTGTTCTCATGTGTTTCTGTATCAGCTGAACTTTTTCTGCCAACTCTTCTACCAATTCTGGTCCCATCAACTTCCTTTCACCCACTTCATCCTAGAAAGCTGGAGTTCTACACTGCTTCCCATATAATGCCTAAAATGGTGCCATCTGTATACTAGAATGAAAACTTTTATTATATGAAAATTAAACCAAAGAAATATGTTGGTCCCAACTTCCCTGATAATCCATCGAACAAGCTCGTAGCATATCCTCCAAGATCTGAATTTTTCGTTCTGACTGCCCATCTGATTGAGGATGAAAAGCTGTACTAAAATTTAATTTAGTACCCAACGACTTCTGAAGGCCTTTCCAAAAGTTAGAAGTGAACCTGAGATCACGATCAGATACAATGGAGAGGGGAACTCCATGCAACCTGACTATCTCTTTAAGATACAATCGGGAAAGTTGATCTAGGGAAAAAGTATCTCGTATAACAAGGAAATGAGCAGATTTAGTCAAGTGATCAACAATAACCCAGATTGCATTATTACCTCGAGATGTCTTCGGTAATCCCACAACAAAGTCCATGGATATATTCTCCCATTTCCACTCTGGCACTGGTAAAGGCTGAAGCATCCCTTTCGGTAACTGCCGCTCTGCTTTAACCTGTTGACATGTCAAACACTTCACAGTAAAATCAGAAATATCTCTTTTCATTCCATCCCACCAGTAATACTCCCGCAGATCTCTGTACATCTTAGTATTGTCAGGATGAACTGAAAACGGAGAACTATGAGCTTCACATAACAACTCTCTCTTCAACTGTGAATCACAAGGCACACACAATCTCTTCCCAAATCTGAAAATGCAATCATTATCAATGTTGAATTCAGGCAACTTACCTTTCTGAACCAGCTCTACCTTTTTCTGCAACTCACTATCTTGCTTTTGTGCTTGCTTGATTCTATCTGATAGAGATGATCTCACTGATACCTGAAACAAAACAGAAGAACTTCCTGCACCAACAACTTCTATTCCAAAGTTCATCAAATCCTTAACCAAAGGATCACGTTCCAAACGCAACATTGCTAATGAAGCATTACTTTTTCGACTCAAAGCATCGACCACTTTATTTGCTTTTCCCGAATGGTAATGAATTGTACAATCATAATCCTTGATAAATTCCAGCCATCTCCTCTGTCTCATGTTTAACTCTTTCTGAGTGAATATATACTTTAAACTTTTATGATCAGTATATATTTCACACTTTACTCCATACAAATGATGCCTCTAAATTTTTAAAGTGAAAACAACAGCAGCTAATTCCAAATCATGTGTAGGGTAATTTACCTCATGAGTTTTCAACTGTCGTAAAGCATAAGCAATTACCTGATCATTCTATATTAGGACGCAACCAAGTCCTTTCAATGAAGCATCACTGTAGATAACAAACTCACCATTCCTGGAAGGTAGTGCCAAAACTGGAGCATTCACCAATCTTCTTTTCAATTCCTGAAAACAATCATCACATTCTTTTTTCCAGATAAACTTAACACCCTTCCAAGTTAGATTAGTCATTGGACTAGATAACCGTGAAAAATTTCTAACAAACCTTTGGTAATAGCTTTCCAAACCAAGGAAGCTACGAATCTCAGTTACATTTATGGGTCTTGTCCATTCTTCAACAACCTTTGTTTTTGCAGGATCAACAGTTATGCCATCTTTAGAAACAATGTGACCAAGGAAAGAAATTTGTTGCAACCAAAACTCACACTTGCTGAATTTCCCATACAATTTCTTTTCTTTTAAGGTTTGCAAGATAACCCTTAAATGTCTTTCATGCTCCTCTTTACTTTTAGAAAACACCAAAATATCATCAATGAAAACCACCACAAACTTATCCAAGAACTCATGGAAAATTCTATTCATTAAGTCCATGAATACAGCAGGTTCATTGGTTAGCCCAAAAGGCATTACTACAAATTCATAATGGCCATATCTTGTACGAAACGCAGTCTTCGGAACGTCTGATTCCTTTACCTTCAGCTGATGGTACCCCGATCTCAAGTCAATCTTTGAAAAATACTGAGCTCCCTGGAGCTGATCAAACAAATCATCGATATGAGGCAAAGGATATTTTTTCTTGATAGTGATGTTATTCAAGGCTCTATAATCAATGCAAAGTCTCATTGAACCATCTTTATTTTTAACAAATAAAACAGGAGCACCCCATGGTGATGTGCTAGGTCTAATGAAACCTTTCTCTAATAAATCTTGCAATTGCTCCTTCAACTCTAAAAGTTCAATTTGAGCCATTCGATAAGGGGGTTTTGAAATTGGCTTAGCATCAGGAACTAAGTCAACAGTAAACTCAAATTCCTGATCTGGTATTATTCCAGGCAACTCATCAGGAAAAACATCAGGATACTCATTTACCACTGGCACATCATTAATCTGAACAGTTCCTTTATTTTCAACGATGTGTGCAAGGTAACATTCATTTCCATCTTTTACAAGTTTCTTGGCCTCTTGGTAAGTTATCAACAGTAAGGGTTCATTCTTGTACACAAACTGAAATTCTTTCTGAAAAGAAACTTCTTTAGCTCTACAGTCAATCTTAGCATGGTAAATAGAGAGCCAATCCATACCCAGGATAACATCAAACTCTACTAGAGGTAGAACAATAAGGTTTGCAAGTAGGTTCTTTCCACAGATAATGATAGGAAGATTCTTATAAATTCTTTTTGCCTCAACATTTCCCCCAGGTGTTTTTACTAAAAGTTTAGGAGTCATTTCTTGAGATGGTATTACCATTTTACTAGAAAAGTTTTCAGAGATGAAAGAATGTGTAGACCCCGAATCAAACAACACACTGGCATAATCTGAAAAAACAAACAAAGTACCTGATACAACTTCATTTGATGACCCGACATCTGCTGAAGTAGTTGCAAAGGATTTCACCACCCCTTTCTGCTTGTAGTCTAACTGCTTCCCATCACTCAAGCTCTTTGTCAGACACTCGTTTGCATAGTGACCCACCTCATTGCACTTAAAACATTTCACTAACTGTAAATCAAATTTGGTCTTACCTTCACCTTGATCTTTTTCAGTGCAATCACGAGCCTTATGTCCCATCTTACCACATCGGTAGCACTTTCCAGAATTCAGAAGACATTCCCCAGCATGCCTTTTTCCACATTTATCACAAACTGGAAACTTATATTTCTTACCATCAGAATTTTTTGAAGAATTCTTCCCTTTCTCCTGCCACCTTGGTCTCTTCTTCTGCTGGTTGTTATAGAACACTTGATCATCGGCAAACTCCATTTCCACCTTCTTAGCACATCAAACAATCTTTTCATAACTTTTAAACTCACGATAAGCTAATGCCCTTCGATATTTTGGCTTTAATCCTGAGTAAAAACGATTGATTTTACTATCAAGGTCTCGGATAAAATTTGGAGCATACCTTGCCAATCGAGTGAACCTTTCTTCATAGGTATCCACTGAGTCTTCCTCTTGCCTCAATTCCAAGAATTATTTTTCCATCCTAAGTCGAACAACATTAGGAAAATAATTTTCAAGAAACATACCTTTGAATTCATCCCAGTCGAGAGCATCAATCTCATCAGCGTCCCTGATATTTTTAACCATCAACCACCACTGATCTGCTTCACCCTCCAAACGGTAAATAGAAAGACTAACCTTTTGATTGTCTGAACACCCCATGACATCGAAAATCTTCTCCAGTGCTTTAATCCACCCTTCAGCTAGCACAGGGTCAGATGATCCTCTGAATGATGGGGGATGTTGCCTCATGAAATGTTCCACCACTGACATGTTCCTCTGCGGTTGATCTGGCTGATCTCATGCATGGATACCACCACCATTTATCCCTTGAGTCAACTGCGCCATTACTGTAACAAACTGTTCAGTTCCAATTCCGACCATCTCAGGATTCTGATTCGGAAGGTTATTTTCTTCTGTATGCCTTCCTAGCACTGCTTCCCTGTTTCCTCTACGGAAAACCATTCTGAACAAACATGTCTTAGATGAAGCAACATGGTAATCTTCAAATACTATATCACTTCAATTTGACCATAAAAATATATATATATTTTTGGATAATCATTTAATAGAATTCTAACTCCTAAAGTTATCTAAACCGACCTTTGATACCAACTATAAGGCCCCAGCCTTAAACCTTACTTAATCTTGAGTTATTACAAGATTACACCTTGAGGATCTTTTCAGGTTTAGAGTTTTAGAGAATTAGATCATAAAACATGCATTACATTCCACATATAAACAAAGTGGTTACATAAAGATAGTATTCTTCTTTCCCATCAATGGAAACATATTTAAAATAAAACATGGATTCTTTCTTGACACTTCCTTGACACTATCATCATATCATGTACCTTTCCCTTGACCTGTGAAAAACATTTCAAAAAAACTTGGGATGAGCATAAAAAGCTCAGTAAGGGATATAAAAATATGGAAAGGAAACATGGGTATATATATACATAAGAATGAAATCATACTTTACCCATAAAACATAAGCACTTTAACATACCTCATCAAATCATGAATAAATCATAGAAATCATAAGACATAAAGGTAACTTGAGGCATTCATAACATTCTTACGTAGGGAGTAACCCTCTTGGTTACGTTTGGAATACCCATCACAGTATATTCCCTAAATCTCTTCGGAGAAACCTTAATGTTTCACTCCTTCGCGTTACCCAATGCATTAGAGAGCTATATCGGGCTCACCCGCCCTTAGTCTATCACGGAACCACCCGTCTTCATAATAATTCCCAATAACCTCAACATAATCGTATCACATAAAACATGTATAAAGGAAACATAACATTTCCACCTTTCAATCACAAGATATCAATACAACACATTGATATAAAAACATTATGAAAATAATTTTCAATACCAAAATAAAAGAAAAGTAAAACATGGTATTTATTTTTCTTTAAAAAAAAATGGCTTGTAGAGGAAGCCGAAACTCAAATAATGGTCACGGCGGCGGAGAAGTCGTTGTCTCCGCATATGTACGACAAAAACATTCCCTTTTGTCGTTTAGTAAACGCTTCGTATAAAAAAGAATCCTTTTGAATAAACGTAAAAGTAAAAGGGGTTTATACACCGTATAAAAGAAGGTTGTGCATAAACCAAAATATGCCTCAATGAAAGGAGATTGAGACGAAGTCCCATACCTGAGGTCCGACTTGACTCAGTCGTTCTTTAATCTCCTGAATAATAAACTTGAGTTAATTTATACTTGTTTAAGAACCTTTTTCAAGTTCATTATTGTAACACCCCGAGATTTTATGAAAAATATTCTTTTTAATTTTATTAATGTCTTGTGTTATACGCTACACCAAAAGGAGCTTTCACAACACACATCTCTGACCTGGCTTGAATTACACGCAATCACGACCTTCCATGATAGCGTGTGTTGTATGCAACACCAAGTTTCACTAAACAACGATATGCTATTAAAATATTATTAAAACTAGCCGTTATGAATAGTAATAACCACTTTTTGAAATTTTGTAAATTTTATTTTTCAAAATGGACTTCATTTTTGGATTTGGAATATGAAATATAGCTTAGGATGAAATTTTGGCATTGTTCTGAAAAACATCAATTTTTGATGAATAGTGAAACTACTAAGTGGTAGTTAAAAAAACCGAATTTTTCATAAAACTTAATTTTACCGCTACTGTGAATGGAATTTCAAAAATCCGAGAGACACGGTTGATGTCAGTAAGTAAAATGTGGTTCAATGAGATGAAAATAATTTTTCGTGAATAGTAACTTTTTACTTTTATTTACCACGGTTAAAAGTAAATAGGGTAATTAAGGGTAAAAATAATATTAATATTACCCTAACACATGTCCTAATCCTATTGGACAAGTGTATCTCGACCAAAAACAACCTTAAGTGTAAAATATTATCATTTAGGCCCACTTGGATTAGATTAGGACATTTATTATTATTTAATTCAAAGAAGAGTTAAAAGAGTTAAAATCAAAGTTTATTTACTAAAACATTTTTAATATAGGGTTATACATAAGATAAATTCGATTTTAAATATTCATTAGAAATATAAAAAGATTTCCTACATAAAGGTATTTTATTTGTAATTTTTAGACATCAAATAAGTTAATTTATTTATGACACAAAGATGATGCAGTAATTATATTATTAATGAAATATTGACATAATTGATATTATAAATACCAAAATAAATGTAATTTAAGACTTTTTATGAATTCCACTAATTTTCTAGGTTACTATGATATATTATTTTTGATTTAATCAACTTGGTTCGAACATATAATTCTGTTATGACTTTCACTAAAATCATATATCAAATAGTGTCAAAATTGACACAAAATAGTTTTTAAATCAAATATTATATTATTAATTGTTATTTTATTCCTAAAAATCTAAGGTTCGGCCAAATGACTTAGATAAGGATATATATATTAATAATAAACAATTTGGGGTTCGTTTGGCATGCTATAGTAAGTGTATTAACCATATAGTGTAAGAAAACAAAAAGACACGGTAAAAGTTAAATTATTTAACTTAAAGTTAAATCTAATCGATAAGGTTAAAATAATAACCTAAACTTGTATAAATCCTATTGGTTGATAGGATTTCGACCCATCCCCACTTTATCTTCGAAATAATACCCTTTGGAACCATTATAAACCGATTTTGACTTTAATATAAAATAATATTTTGAGATATTCCTAAGGTGCCCCTCTCCTCCCTTATAAAAGGGCACCTCCTCCCTCTCTTCCTCACACAACTTTGAGCCTTCAAGCTCGGCCAACCCATGCCAAAATCCCTTCTCCACTTCCCTAGTATCATCCTAGAGGTCCTGGTCTTCTTCAAAGACCATCCTTAGTTCTTTAAGTGGAGGATAAGAAAAGGCGCGTCAAAAAGAGGTAATATCCATTACCGATCTTTTTCAATTTCTTTCTTCTTCAACTTCTTCTTCTTTAGTTGTTTCATGATAAAGTAATAACATCAGTATTTATTATATACTGATATGTTATTATAACTATGAAACAACTCTAATTAACCTTCTATCCATCCTACGGAAAAAGGAAATCACCGCGCGTGCGTACGTACGAAATACCGTCTCCACGCCGTGGTGTAATCTATTTTCCGCCACCACCTTAATTGGATGGGTATAAAGGTGTAATGAGTAACTATATATGATTATTATAAAGTGATATTGATACTGAAATAGTATACATACACTTCAACACAATTCCACGACCATGGGAACGATATCATCACTCGTGCGTACGTACGGACTACCGTCTCCACGACACGATGAGATTCATTCTCAATGATTAACCATTCATGAATGATTATAAAGTATATATAATAAGTACTAATGAAATATATGACCTAATAATGATACTGTAATTATTTATATTTATATGTATGTCATCTACTTAATTCCATTCAATTCAATAAGGAAACGAAAACAGCGTTCATGCGTACGTACGGGCTACCGTCTCCATGAACGGTGTATTTCTTTCCATTTACTGATTTATTATATATGTATATTCTGAATATATATAAATAAATCATGTTTTATATTCTGTAATTAAGTAATCATGATCTAAGTAATCATATGAATAATTACAAGTTAAAAACACGAACGAGAAATGAGACGATTTTACCCAAAACGCTACTTTAACATGAATTTACAAAAGAACGGGTAATATAAAGTCATAAGTGGACCATATATGATATAATAAAAATGAATATGATTCTGGAATAAGTAAATAACATGATTTAAATCATTATACAGGAGGTTCAGACACTTACAAAGCAAGTCGGACCTAAGGTAAGGGAAATATCACAATCTCACTTTTATCCGAGATTGTTTTTACTTTGGTAATTACTGGGGTGTATTTTATCATCCAAATCCATGTTCCCTAAATATGTAATATTATTTCCATCCTTCTACAATATTTTATATCCAATTTTACCCTTCGGTGAGTTTTTAGTAAAAGATATGAAAGGAATCTTTTGTCGTTTTTCGTACGAGGTACTTTTTGACTTTTCCGAAAAAAGTACGAAGAAAGTTTTTTTAACTTATACGGCAAGAATGGATTTTTAAAACATTATTTCCAAGAATCTTACTTTATAAGTTTTCCAGTTTATTTTTAATCAACTTCTTTTGGTTTATAATTGTATGACATGTTAAGAAAAGAAAAGTGTTTTTGAAGTAGAAAGGATATTTTCCTCAAGAATGGAGTTCAAATGTTTTATCAAAATTATTTTCCATCTAAGATAATATAGGGTTCTGTTTTTATCCCTATTATTACATTTATTTGATTATGTTTTGAGTAAATTATTTTTATGAAGTCATTTACCTTATATTATTTGTTTTATGATGTCATGATGTTTCAAGAATCCCATTTTTGTTACATGTGTTATGCGATGATGTATGATTTATGATTATGTGGCACACATAAGAAAGGATTCATTATAAGATGGGTGGGACCTATATCTACCTCCAATGCATTGGGTAAAGATTTCATATCTCATGATATAGACATTGCTGGAATGGTAGGTTATACCGGTTCAGTGAAACAGGACTGAAACGAGGGTGACTCGATTCAGAAAGGGACTTTGTCCACTAAGATAGTCTTGGGAATGAGTCATGACTAACAAGAAATGATTCTCTATGATTATGTGTGTATGCCACAAAGTTTCATGTTTTAAGTTATGCTTATTGGGATTTCATTTCACTACTATGATTTATCCCATGTTATGAAATTATGCTCTCTTTTGCAGGTTAAGATTTCAAAAAGTTATGTTCTTATGAATATGATGTGATTGATTTTTCTTTTGTTTACCCTTACTAAGAATTTGAGCTCACCCTTTTATGTTTTCTTTTCCCCAAGATATAAAGAAAGGTTTTAGGTAAAAAAAAGGAAAGATCTTTATGGGAGATATTGAAGATCTTTCACCACGATTAGAAGATTACGTTCCGAGTTTCCAAAGACACTAAACTATTACGATCCTTGTGTGTGTGTTTTTGTTATGTACTAAGTATTCCGTAAAAGTAATGTAATGTCCATGTACGATAAGCTTCGGGTCTCTACAGTTGGTATCAGAGGAAAGGTTTAGTCAACCTTTGGAAACTAGGATGCGAAAACGTTAGTGAGATCCCTAGAGATATTTCTATGGTATGTCTAGGGATGTCCCTAAGGTTAAGTATACGTATAGGTTATAGTACTAGAACTACGCTAACGATCATAGAATTAAACCTAAGATGTTAGATATTGAGGATACTCCCCCTTTATAATGTTGTTTTCCCTAGCATGATTTTTGCCTCTCACACTATTCTTTTTGGGTTTTAGACGATGGCTGGAACCCGAAGGAACCGTGTTGATCAATGCAACAGACAATGCAATGATTGTCCTCCTGAACAAACAAATGTTATGGGAGATAGAGTGCAAAATCTTATTTCTATACTTACACAAGCTATGAATCATTCTGGACTTCCAAATGAGCAGAGAAGGGAACAATATTCTATTGAGTCCTTCATGAGGCAACGTCCACCTTCTTTCAGTGGGACTTCTGATCCACTTGTTGCTGAAAAATGGATCAGTACCACTGAAAAGATATTTTCAGTTCTTCAATGTTCTGAACATGATAAAGTCATCTTAGCAGTATATCATTTGGAAGCTGAAGCTGATCAATGGTGGAATCTTATCAAGAATATGAGGCAAAGAGATGAAATTGAGTCCATGGAATGGGACGAGTTCAAGAACTTGTTTTTCAGTAAGTACTTCCCTCGTATTCTTCAAACAAAGATGGAGAAGGAGTTTCTTGAACTAAAGAAAAAGGATGATGAATCTGTTGGTATATACGAAGCGAATTTTACAAGACTTGCAAGGTATGCATATGGTATTATTATCCAACCTAAAAGTAAAGTTGATCAATTTTTCAGTGGCTTAAAACCAAGTCTTCGAAGGACATTAGCTATAAGAGACTTCAGTAGCTATGAAGAAATTGTGCGTTGTTCTATCAAGGTAGAAATGGAAGTTGGTATTACATATCCATCTCATGGTTTTGACAAGAAACAAAAGATGCAGTTCAAGGAGAAATCTCAGAATAATGGTGAAAATAAGATGAATGTTTCCTTATGCACAAAGTGTGGAAAGAAGCATGATGGAGATTGTCTTAAAGGGACTAGAAAATGTTTTAAGTGTGGAAAAGAAGGTCATCAAGCAGCTGAGTGTTGAAGTAATGGAAAAAGGGTTTCTAATGATGTGAATAAAGTAAACACTGTAGAGAACTCACCACCAACACTTCAATGCTTCAAGTGCAAGGAAATGGGGCATTATGCTAATAAATGCCCTAATCCAAGGGTTAGTGATGATCAACATGAGCAACCACTGAAGGCAAAGGACAAAGGGAAGTCACATGCGATCACTATTGGCGATGTTGAATATGACAATGATGTGGTGGAATGATTAAGTGTTTATGTAATGGGATTCCAAAATAATATTGTATCATGGAGTATTGGAATATTTATGTATTGGTCTAATGTGGTATTCAAAGTAATTGAGATATTTTTGGAAATAAGATGATATGCGCATAATGAAGGGAAAACAAGAAAACGAAATGTTTAACAGTATTCATGAGCTCATGATTGATATAAGGACTAAGTGATATCATGGTTTGAGTATATAGAATTTTGAGGATTTTGGTATGTGGAAAGTGTTAAATTTTAACTGCATTCATGTTTTCACTAAGGTATTTAAGAGAATACATGATTAAAGACTTTGAATGTTTGGAATGTAACCAACAAAACATATCTTATGATATATGGGGATCGACGATGGTGTTAAATCTCTGGTAATCGTTTTCACTATGTTATGAGAGTGGACTGCAGTATTATGGATAAGCCTAAAGATTGGAATGGATTATGTTGGACATAAGTTAGTATTGTTTAAGGATAGAAGTTTTTTTCGATATTATTGATGGGATGTTATAGTAATATAGTTTTAGAAAAAGGACAACCTGCAGAACGAGCGACAACCCATCGCGTCGGACAAGGCTGTGGGAATCAAACCCACAACCGAAGTGCGACTGGCCTTTATCGCCTACCACTGGCCTACAGGAAGTCCCTGTTTAGTAGAAACTAGTTTTATTATATTAAGCAGTATGATATATGAATTATAAGTCCATTTTAGGAACCATATATGATTAATCTCACTATAGAATGACTTATGTATATTTAATAACTTTTGCTAACCTTTTGTTTGAGACAGATGGAATGACCCGTCATTCTATCACATGATCTGCTAACACTTCACGAATAACAAATTCAACTTCATTTATTTAAGAGATGAAGTGGAAATTGTTCAAGGCACGAACAACAGTGAGATTGTACCAAAATAAAGTAAGTATTTATTCTAATTCAAATTCTTCAACTTTAGGGAAACGATCTTGAAAACCAAAAATGTTGTCCTAGTGTTCTTATATCTGATTAATCAGATGGTACCTTAGATCATCACAAATTTATGGATTTGTGATTGTTGGCTTTTCCGTAGCCATGTTCTCTACCACTCTCCATCAGAACATGATGGTTAGATTTTTCTTCCATATCCATATTTTCACCTATGTGGAAACCCAATGATTAGTTTATTTGGGTAACCGTTACATTTCATACTTTCGTTTTTAAAGATTGGTTTTGGTATTCCTTTTTACGATGTGGGTTTCGATTAAAGAAACTTTCGAATAGTAAACCATTTATAACCCCGACAAATTTCGAGGGCGAAATTCATTTTAAGGGGGGTAGAATGTAACACCCCGAGATTTTATGAAAAATATTCTTTTTAATTTCATTAATGTCTTGTGTTATACGCTACACCGAAAGGATATTTCACAACACACATCTCTGACCTGGCTTGAATTACACGCAATCACGACCTTCCATGATAGCGTGTGTTGTACGCAACACCAAGTTTCACTAAACAACGATATGCTATTAAAATATTATTAAAACTAGCCGTTATGAATAGTAATAACCAATTTTTTAAATTTTGTAAATTTTATTTTTCAAAATGGACTTCATTTTTGGATTCGGAATATGAAATATAGCTTATGATGAAATTTTGGCATTGTTCTGAAAAACATCAGTTTTTGATGAATAGTGAAACTACTAAGTGGTAGTTAAAAAAACTGAATTTTTCATAAAACTTAATTTTACCGCTACTGTGAATGGAATTTCAAAAATCCGAGAGACAAGGTTGATGTTAGTAAGTAAAATGTGGTTCAATGAGATGAAAATAATTTTTGGTGAATAGTAACTTTTTACTTTTATTTACCAAGGTTAAAAGTAAATAGGGTAATTAAGGGTAAAAATGATATTAATATTACCCTAACACATTTCCTAATCCTATTGGACAAGTGTATCTCGACCAAAAATAACCTTAAGTGTAAAATATTATCATTTAGACCCACTTGGATTAGATTAGGACATTTATTATTATTTAATTCAAAGAAGAGTTAAAAGAGTTAAAATCAAAGTTTATTTACTAAAATTTTTTTAATATAGGGTTATACATAAGATAAATTAGATTTTAAATATTCATTAGAAATATAAAAATATTTCCTACATAAATGTATTTTATTTGTAATTTTTAGACATCAAATAAGTTAATTTATTTATGACACAAAGATGATGCAGTAATTATCTTATTAATGAAATATTGACATAATTGATATTATAAATACCAAAATAAATGTAATTTAAGACTTTTTATGAATTACACTAATTTTATAGGTTACTATGATATATTAGTGTTGATTTAATCAACTTGGTTCGAACATATAATTCTGTTATGACTTTCACTAAAATCATATATCAAATAGTGTCAAAATTGACACAAAATAGTTTTTAAATCAAATATTATATTATTAATTTTTATCTTATTCCTAAAAATCTAAGGTTCAGCCAAATGACTTAGATAAGGATATATATATTAATAATAAACAATATGGGGTTCGTTTGGCATGTTATAGTAAGTGTATTAACCATATAGTGTAAGAAAACAAAAAGACACGGTAAAAGTTAAATTATTTAACTTAAAGTTAAATCTAATTGATAAGGTTAAAATAATAACCTAAACTTGTCTAAATCCTATTGGTTGATATTATTTCGACCCATCCCCACTTTAGCTTCTAAATAAGACCCTTTGGAACCATTATAAACCGATTTTGACTTTAATATAAAATAATATTTTGAGATATTCCTAAGGTGCCCCTCTCCTCCCTTATAAAAGGGCACCTCCTCCCTCTCTTCCTCACACAACTTTGAGCCTTCAAGCTCGGCCAACCCCTGACAAAATCCCTTCTCCACTTCCCTAGTATCATCCTAGAGGTCCTGGTCTTCTTCAAAGACCATCCTTAGTTCTTTAAGTGGAGGCTTAGAAAAGGCGCGTCAAAAAGAGGTAATATCCATTACCGATCTTTTTCAATTTCTTTCTTCTTAAACTTCTTCTTCTTTAGTTGTTTAATGATAAAGTAATAACATCAGTATTTCTTATATACTGATATGTTATTATAACTATGAAACAACTCTAATTAACCTTCTATCTATCCTACGGAAAAAGGAAATCACCGCGCGTGCGTACGTACGGAATACCGTCTCCACGCCGTGGTGTAATCTATTTTCCGCCACCACCTTAATTGGATGGGTATAAAGGTGTAATGAGTAACTATATATGATTATTATAAAGTGATATTGATACTGAAATAGTATACATACACTTCAACACAATTCCACGACCATGAGAACGATATCATCGCTCGTGCATACGTACGGACTACCGTCTCCACGACGCGATGAGATTCATTCTCAATGATTAACCATTCATGAATGATTATAAAGTATATATAATAAGTACTAATGAAATATATGACCTAATAATGATACTGGAATTATTTATATTTATATGTATGTCATCTACTTAATTCCATTCAATTCAATAAGGAAACGAAAACAGCGTTCATGCGTACGTACGGACTACCGTCTCCATGAACGGTGTATTTCTTTCCATTTACTGATTTATTATATATGTATATTCTGAATATATATATATATATATAAATCATGTTTTATATTCTGGAATTAAGTAATCATTATCTAAGTAATCATTTGAATAATTACAAGTTAAAAACACGAACGACAAATGAGACGATTTTACCCAAAACGCTACTTTAACATGAATTTACAAAAGAACGGGTAATATAAAGTCATAAGTGGACCATATATGATATAATAACAATGAATATGATTATGGAATAAGTAAATAACATGATTTAAATCATTATATAGGAGGTTCAGACACTTACAAAGCAAGTCGGGCCTAAGGTAAGGGAAATATCATAATCTCACTTTTATCCGAGATTGTTTTTACTTTGGTAATTACTGGGGTGTATTTTATCATCCACATCCTTGTTCCCTCAATATGTAATATTATTTCCATCCTTATAAAATAGTTTATATCCAATTTTACCCTTCGGTGAGTTTTTAGTAAAAGATATGAAAGGAATCTTTTGTCGTTTTTCGTACGAGGTACTTTTTGACTTTTCCGACAAAAGTACGAAGAGTGTTTTTTTTAAATTATACGGCAAGAATGGATTTTTAAAAAATTATTTCCAAGAATATTACTTTATAAGTTTTCCAGTTTATTTTTAATCAACTTCTTTTAGTTTATAATTGTATGACTTGTTAAGAAAAGAAAAGTGTTTTTGAAGTAGAAAGGATATTTTCCTCAAGAATGGAGTTCAAATGTTTTATCAAAATTATTTTCCATCTAAGATAATATAGGGTTCTGTTTTTATCCCTATTATTACATTGATTTGATTATGTTTTGAGGAAATTATTTTTATGAAGTCATTTACCTTATATGATTTGTTTTATGATGTCATGATGTTTCAAGAATCCCATTTTTGTTACATGTGTTATGCGATGATGTATGATTTATGATTATGTGGCACACATAAGAAAGGATTCATTATAAGATGGGTGGGACCTATATCTCCCTCCAATGAATTGGGTAAATATTTCATATCTCATGAGATATACATGGCTAGAATGGTAGGTTATATCAGTTCAGTGAAACAGGACTGAAACGAGGGTGACTCGATTCAGAAAGGGACTTTGTCCACTAAGATAGTCTTGGCAATGAGTCATGACTAACAAGAAATGATTCTCTATGATTATGTGTGTATGACACAAAGTTTCATGTTTTAATTTATGCTTATTGGGATTTCATTTCACTACTATGATTTATCCCATGTTATGAAATTATGCTCTCTTTTGCAGGTTAAGATTTCAAAAAGTTATGTTCTTATGAATATGATGTGATTGATTTTTCTTTTGTTTACCCTTACTGAGCATTTGAGCTCACAATTTTATGTTTTCTTTTCCCCAGGATATAAAGAAAGGTTTTAGGTATAAAAAAAAGGAAAGATCATTATGGGAGATATTGAAGATCTTTCACCACGATTAGAAGATTACGTTCTGAGTTTCCAAAGACACTAAACTATTACGATCCTTGTGTGTGTGTTTTTTTTATGTACTAAGTATTCCGCAAAAGTAATGTAATTTCCATGTACGATAAGCTTCGGGTCTCTACAATTATTCCTTTTATATCACTTATTGCCATGTCATGAACACTATGTAATTATTTAAGTTAATAACGGTCGTTTTAACGATCATTAGTACTTGAGTAAAAAATAAGCCCTTTATAATTACAAGTTGTTCATGTATCCATTATATCCATAATGGTATTCATGATGTGGATATCATATATGTCATATATATCCAGTACACGCATGCATTTATAATATTACATAATCATTTAGAGGTAAGAAATGAAATGCACCGTTCATGGAGACGGTAAGCCGTACGTACGCATGAACGCTACTTTCATTTCTATTTCATATTTTATAGAATGGAATCATAATGATATAAAGGTATATTATAATTCCAGTATAATATCATATATAATATCATAGTTCCATCTCTTATACGTCCCACATATGGTATTTAACGAATCAAATCACTTTGAGGGGGCGGTAGTCCGCACTTCCTTAAATGAAGATATCGCGTTTACCCATAATGGAAACCATAAAGGTATGCCCAAAATGAAAAATACAGAAGATTAAGGAAAAAATAAACATATTATATATCATATATAAATATAGTTTCATCTTAATGGCCACCTTTGAAGGTGTTAAAAGAATGTTGAACAATCATCGTTTCGGGAGGCATAAATTCACCATCCACGGAAACAGTATGTTCTTTAACCATTAGATGTAGGTGTGTATAAGTGTAGCTTTAATACTTCTTATAACAACATCCTAGTATATTGAAGATACTGTATTTGTTACAAAATAAATGAATAAAAAGAGTTTAGGGGGGTTGGAGAAGCAAAATAAAACAAAAGTACTCAAGTGAAGACATTACCTTAAAATCGGGTAACTCCCCTTGGTTTGAGCTCAAAGGCTTCCTTGGGAAGACTTCTTCCCAAAGTGAGGCTTCAAGGAGTAATATAGGGATGTGTAGAGACAAAATGGGCAGGGGTTGGCCGAGCAAAAGGCTTTGGGAGTGTGGGTAAGGAGGTAGAGGTGGGGGCCTTTTATAAGAGGAGAGGAGGGGCACTCTTGGAAAGTAAAGAAATGTTACATTATTTTAAAAAGAGGTTCGGATTAAAAAGGTCCCACATTGATATAATTTTAGGGTAAGGTGATAAGGGTTCGAAATACACCCATAAAATAGTTTTTGGACATGTGTAGTTCATAGATTTTACATTATCATTTTATTTTATTTAAATCCTTTATTAATGAGGTAATCGCTGCATTATCATAATGTCATAAATAATTTAATTTATTTAAAGTCTAAAAATTATAAAAAAATACTATGATGTATAAAATCTTTTTAGCTTTCCAATGACTATTTATAATCAAAAATATGACTTTTATAACCCCATGTAAAAATTGTTTTAGTAAAACATTTCATGTTTGTGTCATTTTTACTTTAACATTAAATAAAAAATTATTTATGTCATTTCCCAACCAAAGTGGCTCCATGGGGTCCCCAAGTTGACCCATGGATTGTCTTGGTCAGCCATGACACATACAATTAGGGTAGTACATGTGTCAAGCTCATCTCATATTATTAAAACATTATTTTTACCTTAAACTACACTAATTACCACTAATCGCGATTAAGAACTTAAAAGTTACTATTCACCAAAAAATTATTTTAATCTCATTGAACCACATTTTACTTCTTAATGACAACCATGTATGTCGGATTTTTGAAAATTAAATCACAGAAGTGGAAAAGTTTTATTTAAATGAAAAATCAGTTTCTTTAACTACCACTTAGTGGTTTCACTATTCATAAAAAATTGAAGTTTTTCAGAAAGATACCAAAACTTCACCCTAAGCTATATTTGATATTCCGAATTCAAAAATGATGTCTATTTTAAAAAATTCAAAACATGTGAGTTGCATTAATTAATTTAATAACTAATTCCCGCTGTCATGACAAATAGCGTGTTTTTATGAAACAATAAGTATCAAAAGATTGACACTAGTTTAAGTCCAATTTCAAAGTGAAATTGATTCCAATGACCACCATTGGATAAAATGGTAAAAATATATTCTAATTTCACTTCAAAACCAATTCAAAAGATATTCTAATCATATAAATAAATTAGATTAAAAAGAGGTTTTGAATTAAAATACAACATTTTTCACTATTCATTAAAAAATGAACTTTATCGGAAAAATACCAAAAATTCACACAAAGTATATTTTGATGTCCCAATCATAAATAATAAGTTTATTTTGATAGAAATAGCTTATAAAATTGTCAAAAGATAGATTTAAAAAGGGTTTTCCATCAAAAGGCAGTAAAACAATCTTGTAAGAATATTAGTGTATTCCATGCATAAGATTGTATTTATTTTCATTTTAAGCCTCTAAAACACTATCTTAATCATTAATAGACATAGATAAAAATATCTATTATTCATTACTTACTTGGGATGTTACAATGAGGATGGATTTTTCTTAAATTTTATGATTCTCATTATTATTTGACTATTCTCCAACTTCTAAAATGGAATTTTTAAATATGGATCAGGAAATATTTAGTTCTTCTTTAGTATTGACCAATTTATATTGAATATATTCATCCTCTTTCTCCTCTTTATTCACTATTTATTCTATAATGATTTTTAAATTCATAATATCATCATGAATATTATTTAGACCTTCAATCCCATTAAGAAACTTTTATTTTTATCCTAAACCATAAAATTCATTAATGATAATAGTTTTATTATATTATTTATTATTATAATATCATTATGTAAATTGGATATAATTGAGAGAGACACAATTTAAATCCCTCTTTTTCATAAACCCTATCTTAGTCACCTATTCTTCACATTTAGAATTACATTCACCACTGGTGATATGTTTATCATTCGGTTTTTCAATAGGTTGTTTTTCACCAATTTCATCACTAAGAGTATCAACTTCCTCATCATCTCCACTACCATCTCATTTTGTAGACACGAATTTATATTGTTATATTTAGAGAGCTTTTTAACCATGTCTCTAGATGAATCCTTTGACTTGTTAGATTTATTTTTAGAGAATCATTTAATCATTTCTTCTTCTTTGTTACTCTCCCCTTCAATTATTGATTATGGGATGGTTTCTATAAAACTCTCAATAACTCTACACCTAAAACATTTCAACAGGATATTTATCTTCTATTTTACTATCCCTCTTATTTTTCATGAGATAAACCAAATTTCATCAAAATGATCTCATTCACAACTTCACTAGAATCTAAATTGCTTGATTATAATTCAATAATAATCTTATTTCCATTTTTTAGTTTTGAGACCTTGAAGGCTGTTTCTTTTTTTGACATTCCATTATTGAAAAAATTATCTCTTCTCATATCATAAGATATTAAAATGTTGTGTAAATCATCAAAATGGATAATACCTGATTTCATTATCTTTTAAATAAGAGACATTAGAATCAAAATTATCATATTAGATGCCTAAAATAATTTATAATATATTATAATAATAAATCTTGTCACCATAACCTATGATTGTGCTCAAATCTTCATTAGCGCTTGTGAAGAAACTATCAACTCTTTGATCATCATTTTTTCAAGGATCATTATATTTCAATATCCAAATTTGTAGATTTCCTTAATTCTCTTTATTATTTTATTTATAGATATTTAAATTTAGTTTTCAATTTTTTTTGTTTTGATTCCATTGACATTAAGAAATTTAGTCTCCTAAAGAGAAGAAAAAACAGCATTACATGCATGTCCCACATTCTATAGTTTTTTATTATTTGTCTCTACTTTATAATTTCATTTCACCCACTATAGAGCTTTCTTTCTCAAACCCTATGGGCACTATATTCATTTTTTGTAATTATTTCTTCTTTTTCAGACTTGTCAATCAATCTTTTGATCTCTGGTGAGTTCCTTTACTTTGGTTTTCCCCTTTCATCCACTTTTTTTCCATTATAGTGTAGGAATCTATTCACTATAGTTTTATTATATTTTTATCATAATGGTTGTGTGAACTAGGTTCTTCACATGATCACCATTACCTTCATTATTCTTGTAATTACATATAGAAATATTATATTTGATATCGAGAAGAATGTGTTTGGTCTATAAAAAAACCATTTTGTATTTTTATAATTGTTTAAGTATGAGAAATATTTTGAAATTGCGCCAAAAAAACATGAACATTAACTAAAACAATAAAAGGTGATGATAATCAAGTGCCCGAATCTATTTAATTTAGTATTAGAAATTTAATTAATCATTAACATCTAAAATTAAAAAAATTGAAGTCATATATTCATCCATATCCCATAAAAACATTTCATTAATGTACCCCTATAGGAGATCATCCATTTGGAAATAAAAGGCTATATCTTATAATCCTTTACGATAGTAGAGAATCCACTTCACATCTTCCAAGTGATCATTTATTAGATTTTATATAATCTAAATAAAAATACAAACAAAATTAATAATTCCCTTCCTTGTATAAATGATCATAGAAAAAACCTTCCAACCATATCTCAAATTTCTAGTTCTTTCTCATTGGATAACATAAAATATCTAGAAAATTGGGTGGTCATAGGTTGTCATATGAACATTATGAATATTTCAATGAATATTTAGATATATTATTTCTATGAAGGTACCAAATATGTGTCGTTACTATCTATTGTGGTTGGTAACCTAAATTTACAACTGGATTTATTAAGATCCTTCATCTCAAACATTTTAGAAATTTTTTCCCTTAACTCTTTTACTGAATCCATATTCAAATCCACCAGTTTTATATAATCTATGTTTAGAAGAAATATGACACAACATATTCAAATACTATCTCTTGGAATGTAGTGGATCCGTTAAGTAATTTTAAAACCACTCTAGTTGGTTTGATATGTACCATCTGTAAATAAGGAAAAATATAATGTGACATACATAAATAGAATCTCTTAGATCACTACTATCAATACTATCTAGGATTGATTTCCTTTTTTTAATTTGAAATTTTTAGTACTTATATGACTCTTATTATAACTACTTGGGTTTTGTTTTTTTCACTTCCAATTTTATCTTTTCCTACTTAGTAATACTTATGTGTTTTAATCTTTTTAATAATGTTTTGGCACAATGTGAAATGAATTAAAGATGGATCACATTACTAAGGAACACAACTCAGTGTGCTAAGGGTTTAAGGGAATTTTTTAAAATTTCAATTTCCAATCGATTTGTTGACATGAGAATAATATGTCCATGTCCTAAATGTAAATTTAGAATATGGTTTAAGAGAGATGAAGTTTATAAAAACTTGATATTGAGGCAATTCCCTGCTCAATATTTGCGTTGGATTTGGTATAGAGAATTGAACATTAAAAAAAGTTTGAGCACTGATGTCAATCTACATAATGAGCTCCCAAATTAATCAAAAATGGATAATGAAATGAAAAACTTATAAAAAAAATTAATTTGGCATTGCAAGACACCAACATGAACATCAAAACATATCAGAACAACCTGTTTAGGGTGCTACAAATAACAACTTAACAAGTGATGTTTTTGAGACTATAGGACAACCCGATCAATATTGTAACATATCATTAGATATTCCACTTGATTATAAAAAGACTAATGTAATAGAAAAATCTATTGAGAAGAAAAATGTGTTTCATGGTTTAGTTAATTTTGTAAATCAAGATTTTTATAGTAGATGTTTGAAATATTTACAAAAAATCTACTGAAGTTACACCATATCAAATACCAATGTGGAACTACAAATAAGGCGATGTCCATGACATTGGAATTGTTGCATGATTCATTTCCTCAAGAAAATATCCCTAAGTATTTTTATGATATAATAAAAGTGGTTAACAAACTTTGTTTGAATTAAACAAAAATACATGCGTGTCCCACTGATTGTATGTTGTATTAGGGAGAGGATTCAAGAAGACATAATTACAAAAAATTTTACTCTTTTAGATAGCAGTCAATGGGTGATTTTGGTAGTTTGAATCAACAAACTACCATGAAGAAGAAGAAAAGGAACACACCTATAATGGTTTTGTGTTACTTTCCTTTAAATCCTCGATTGCAAAGATCATTCATGTTATCAAAAACCACTGAACACATAAAGTGAAATTTTGTAGATAATTACAATGATGGGTTAATGTGACATATAATAGATTCAAAATCATGGAAGAAATTTGATTCATTACATCCATATTTCTCATGTAATCCTAGGAATGTTTGATTGGGATTAGCTGCTGATGGATTCAACCCATTTGGGACATTGAGAACCCGTTTTTTCATTTGGCCGGTTGTTTTGATACCTTAAAATCTACCTCTATTGATGTGTATGCATAAGAAATATTTGATCATTTATATGATTATTCCTAGAAAAAAAATGTTTGGAAATGATATTAATGTATACTTTCATCCTTTAATTAAAGAATTATAGGATTTAGGGAGCAACAATGTTGAGACATATGATGCATCTTCTAGAAAAATGTTCAAAATTAAAGTTCCTCTAATGTGGAGCATTAGTGAATTCCATGAAATTGGGAATTTAGCTGGTTGGAACACTTATACAGGTTTGGATTGCCAAGTTTTTAACTTTTATTTTGACCCTGAATGACTACCTCACAATAGAAAATGGTGCTTATTGTTTCATCAAATATTTCTCAATGCATCTCATAGATTTCGGATGAATAAGTCAAAATTTAATGGTTCTATTGATCATAGTCCACCTAAAAAGTTTTTAACAAGTTCTGAAATATTGGCACAACTTGGAAATGTTGAAACAGAATTTGGGAAGGTGCATCATTTTAATGATAGTGGGAAATGAGTTCTAAGTGCATCTTCAAGTAAAATCAGAACGCAAAAATGGAATAAAAAAGTATATTATTAATCCTTCCATATTAGGAATTTAATTTGTTGCAAAATTTTCTTGATTTTATACATATTGAGAAGAATTGTTTTGATGATTTAATCTTCACATTTCTTAACTAGTATGGAAAATATAAGGATCATCTCAATGATCGTAAAGACTTACAAGCAATGAATATAAAGCCTGATCTCTGGCCAAATGAGAATGAAAAGTATGCTCTAACAATTTTTGCAATGAAAAATATGGATAGATATACATTCCTTTGAATTTTAAAATATGTAAAGATATCTGATTGGTATTGAAGTAACATCTCAAGGTGTGTTGACTTAAATCATCACATGTTACATGGATTAAAAAGTCACAATTCACATATTTTGTTATAGTAGTTACTACGATTGGCATTGCTTAAATTATAACCTGCAAAGGTTACTGCTATTGTAATCTAATTTTTCACATTCTTTAGACAACTATGTGAGAAAAATCTATGGCTATTTGAGCTTGAAAACCTTTATGAGAGATTTGTATTGACACTTTTTTGCAATGGAGATGATCTTTCCTCCATCATTTTTTACTGTCACGATGCATTTAACTATGCATTTGGTCGAGGAAGCTAAATTAGGAGGCCTAATACATTATCGATGGATATATCCAATTAAGATGTACTTTATTTATATGTTTTTCATTTAAGTAAATAATTATTGGAATTTTATTAAATACACAATTATGTTTTTTTATTTTATCTCATAGATATCTTGGGAATTTGAAATCATAAGTGAAAAATAATGCTCAACCTGAAGGCTTTATTTCTGAAGACTATTTGGCATAGGAGTGTATTATCTTTTGTTCTAGATACTTTGATGATATTGAGACAAAATTAAATCAAGTTATATTTGTTGATGACAAGTTAACTCAATCTCAATTACATGGGAAATCAAAAATATTTCTTGCTATTAGCCGATTAGTTGGGAGGAGATCAAATGTTACACTAATAGAAATGGAATTATCACATGCACATAGATTTGTACTAATGAATAGTGAAATTGTAGATCCATTTATCAAAGAGTTGAGGATACAAACAAAGAGATTGATGAGAGTCCGAACACGAAATGAGAAAGATATAACAAAATATACTAATAAAGTGCTTGTAGAATGGTTTTCACAACGTGTAAGTTTATAAATATTGAAATCAATACAAATATTTGTTTGAAATATATATTTTGTAAATATAATAATGTATATTACGTTTTTTAGATCATGAATACTAATAATCAGGCTAAGTTGTCAGAAGATTTGAAGTTTCTTGCTCGAGGTCCTCTAAAAAGGATAGAAAGTTTGATGCTTACAATGTGAATGGATTTAAATTTCATAAATTCGATCAAGAAGAGGGTTTGAAAACACATAATAGTGGTATATTTACATTTGATTAAATAGGATACTATAGAAATTTGATTGATATTTTATAATTAAACTAACATGATCATTTTTTAGTTGTTTTATTCAACTGAAATTGGGTCGATATTATTAGGAGTGTAAAAAGTGATTCCTTG
The DNA here is from genome assembly GCA_963277665.1 of Viscum album. Taxonomy (NCBI): domain Eukaryota; kingdom Viridiplantae; phylum Streptophyta; class Magnoliopsida; order Santalales; family Viscaceae; genus Viscum; species Viscum album. The sequence goes on along the minus strand of OY728156.1, from coordinate 790,210,146 downwards.
AAATTTACTTATGTGAACTTATCTCATTTGATGGATGTTGTTGACCCTGAATTACATGATCTATATATCTTATAATTGCAAGAAAAAAATGTTTTATTATGTGGAAGATGTCACAAATTAAGGGTAGAGTGTTGTTTCTCATGTAAAATAAAGAGACTTGTATGAAATGAGTGATGAAGTGGAACACTTTACCTCATACATTTAATCCCATCAACAACAAGAAGTGAAATTATTTTTCCATCATGATATTGAAAATATTAGTCTTTCTAGGGTGAATAAAGTAGATTAAGTAATGATGGATGAGGAAAATGACATGATTGAAGGATAAAATGATTATATGTGGAGTCATCCATTCATTTATCAACCACTTATGTCATTTGTGAAGTTATTCATTATCATAGTTATGTATATATTTTTTGTTAGTATTGTACATTTATTATCATTTTTAATTTTTTTACATGAATTTTTTAAATAAATTTTTTGAAGTTAATTTTATTTGATTAAATGATAGGGATTACAAGGAGGAAGAGTAGTAATGATGTCATTCGACTCCCAGTCAGCGTTACCTAGTCCATATCGACAGATGATGATCTGTTTGTCTCCCTCCTATAGCATCCGAGACACCATCCACTTGCCCCCTACACTATCTCTCACACCCTCCATCAGCATCCCATCAGTAGGTCAACGGACGACTCCCCATTTTGTAGCCTTAGTAGTGAAGGAGAAAGTTTCCACTCCTGGTTCTTCATGGGGATTTTGGAGGGTGACTGTTATAGGTATAAACTTTAATATGAATAAAGTTATTGCACGTTTTTTATACTACAAACTTTTTTTCATAAACTATGGAAAAAATGTTGCCATGTAGAAAAATATGAAAAGTTCATATGTCTGGAATCTGAACAGGATAAAGGTAGTTATCCCATTTGACTACTATGGGGTCCCTATAGATGAATCCATGAGATTATTTGGCCAAATTCTAGGCCAACAGGTGGCGGAGCCAGTTACCCTTTCGATTACGTATGATGATTGGAGGCATATGCCTTTATCTTGAAAAAATAAATTTTTTGATTCATAGATTAAGGTAATTTTAATATATTATGGTGTAATTGAATGTCATTATGTTATTAAATTCTAATATTTTCAAAATAAATCTCTTTGTACAGATGCTTTTCCACTTTCCAATTGCTAATCTTATAACACGAAGGTGGACATTGAAAAACTTGGGTAAGAAATGGAATAATTTTAAATAGAGATTCTGGAATTAATTCAATGATACTTCATTGAGAAACCAAAAACTATACAATAAGGTACCCAATGGGGTACCCAGATTGAAATGAAAAGTTTTTATTAATAGCCATCTTGATGAGAATCACATGGTATTTAAATATATATTATTATATTAATCTAATTTTACATCAATACATGTATATGATAAGGATATGAAATTTCATATATACATTACTATTAAATTACATTTTATTTATTTCAAGATGTTTCAAAAAAGAATGCAGTGAGTCGGTCTAAGAAAATCATCCCTCGCACTATGGGGTCAAATAGTTTTTCTAGAAGCCGATCAACTCTGGTAATCTTTTAATTAGTTTACATATTTATAAGACAATATTGTCTCTTCCATATATTAGATTGTTGATTTATCTTTTTTAATACAGTCAAGGAATTTTGGGCACCAAGCCTCCAGAACAGAACTGTGTTTGGATGTTCTTAAAAAATCTAATGGGAGTTATATTAATGAGCCTGCCAAAGAAGTTGGGGTATGAATTCATTTTTCATTATAATAACTTATTATAAGTTGTTACTATGTTAATATATATTGCTTAAAATATGATTGATATTTTATTTATAGGTAAAAATTAGAGAACTATGGGATGCTAATCCCATGTAGTCCTACTCAATCTCCCAGGATGACCCAATTGGCAAAGTTATTGGGAAGGATAATCCTAGTTGAGTGGTGAGACTTAACTCACAAGTGATGAATTTAAGAATACCAATGTAATATATGTTTACAGACTTTTTTATAATTTATTAATCATTATTCATATTTATGAATTAGGTTTATAATCCACATTAAGTTAGAATGGTTGCAACATCAAAAGAAAATTTGGGAATTATCTAATGAAATTTTGGATAAATAATGACAATTTATATCAAGGTGATAATAAGAAAAAAACTCGTTTATTGATAGCAAAAAAAGAAAATAGAATTTGGCACTAGAGGATAGGCTATGTCAACCAACAAAGCATAGAGAACTTTTCAAAATTCAGAGATGTAGTGGATATTTATTAAGATCAAAAAAGTTTTTGAAGCTTGTATATAAGGAAGGATAGTTTGAAATCCACATAATATAAAGAAGAATACAAATTCAGGTTTGATGAATTTAGTTCATACTGATGAGTGTGGTCCATTTGGTTAGGTTGGAACTTATAATTAGAGATATTTCATCCTATTTGTGGATGATTATAATAGAATAGGATTCATTTTTTTCATGTAGTCAAAGATAGTAGTGCTAGATTTTATAAATAGATGTAGAATAATTTAGAAAAGGAAACCATAATAATCATAACATGAAATGAAACCTTCTTTTAATCATCTAAGGATATTTTGAATAAAGTGTTTCATTGGAAATAAAAAATTAAATCAAAGAGAGTATGATGATGAAACATATGGTGGTATTTTCTTAGGCTACTTAACAAAGAGTAAGGCCTACAAGTGATTTAATATAATACTCAATAATTTTTTTGATATCAATGATATAAAAGTTATTGAGAATGAAACCAAATTAGATTCTGGAATTTCTATTTATAAATAACTATTTGAAGAAAGTGAAGAAATAAATATAGATTTGGGAGAATATCAAAATGTTTAGGCTGAAGATGATTTTGAAGTAAAATTAGTTGAAGAATAAATTGAATAATTGTGTCAATTTGAGACTCAATCAAGAAGAAAGAGTATTCATGTTTATTTAGGCAATATCATTAGAGACAAATATGTTCTAACACGAACTTAAAGGATGAAGAGAATAGAGTATATCACTCTATTATCAGAGATAGAACCCACTTTATTTGAATGAGTAAAGGAGGAATCATGGGTGATATACATGAATGAATAACTAGACCAAATTGATAAAAATCATACTTGATATGTTGTGGATAGAACATAAAATCATAATGTGATTGGTATAAACCGGGTCTTTAAGAACAATCTAAATAAAAATAAAAAAATTATCCAGAATAAAGGAGGCATGTTTTGTTAGGGATATGTGCAGGTTGAAGGTTTTGATGTTAAAGATACTTTCACATTGATGGTAATAAAATAATCAATTCAAGTCTTGTCAACAGAGGTTGTCTAGAGTAAGTTTAAATTATGTCAAATGGATGTGAAGACAACATTCTTAAATGGAGTCTTGAATGAAGAAGTGTATAACAACCATTTGGATTTGTTCTTAGGAATGATGATTCTAAAGTATGTAGGTTGAAGAAGGCCTTGTATGGACTAAAATAAGAACATCATGCTTGGTATGCATGGTTGGACACTTTTTTTAGGAAGTTGGAGTTTAAGAGATGAGAGGTGGATCACAACCTCAATGTTAAATTTTTAGAAGACAAGAAGCTCATAGTATTGGTGTATATAGATGACATCGTATTCAGTGGTATAAAGCATAATTATATTGATTTTTTTTCAAAATCAATGAGCTATGATTTTAAAATTTCAATGATGATAGAGTTAACATATTTTTTGGGGCTGCAATTTCATCACAATAAAGATAAGAAATTCATCTCATAGGTGAAGTATACAAAACAAAATCCTTCTCCCTAAAATTTATCTTATTATTATGAGCCCCTTGAGTATTATAAATAATATATTTTTTGGGATGGTAGAAGGATGAGTCATAGATTTTCATTGTTACTAGGATAATCACATCTTCCGCCAACTTCTTTAGGAACTTGAAACACACACATATATTTTTTTTCATATTTTTTAATTTATTTTCAAAAAAATTCAATTAAAGGGGTTGAATCTCCCTCAAACCATGACTCCCATGATTTAATATCATGTTTTATAATTGGTAATTATACTAAAAATTATCTTACATTTTTTTGAATCCTCTAAAATACTAATAAAATCCATAGAAAGTATACATAAATTTATAAAAAGTATACTATCTCGAATTTGTTATATTTCTTCCTTCTTACTTTGAGTTACCAATCATGGATCCCTTTTACAAACCAAAATTATTGTGAACTCCATAAAATCTATTTTTTATATTATAATTATTATCATTATTTTTGGATTATTTATAATAGTTTTTACATCATGTTTATGATTCAAAATTTACATATTTCTTAGTATCACTATATTTTTCTACAAACTTGGTCCTAGTAACTTCCCTCTTTTTATTTAACTATTGACCAATATTTTTAGTATAAACTATGAGGATGGATTTTTCTTAAATTCCTAATTCTCATTATTCTTTGACTATTATCCAACTTCTAAAATGGAATTTTTAAATATGGATCAGGAAATATTTAGTTCTTCTTTAGTATCGACCAATTTATATTGAATATATTCATCCTCTTTCTCCTCTTTATTCACTATTTATTCTATAATGATTTTTAAATTCATAATATCACCATGAATATTATTTAGACCTTCAATCCCTTCAAGAAACTTTTATTTTTATCCTAAACCATCTAATTCATTAATGATAATTGTTTTATTATATTATTTATTATTCTAATATCCCTATGTAAATCAGATATAATTGAGAGAGACACAATTTAAATCCCTCTTTTTCACAAACCCTATCTCCGTCACCTCTTCTTCACATTTAGAATTACATTCACCACTGGTGATATGTTTATCATTCGTTTCTTCAATAGGTTGTTTTTCACCAATTTCATCACTAGAAGTATCAACTTCCTCATCATCTCCACTACCATCTCATTTTTTAGACATGAATTTTAAATTGTTATATTTAAATAGAATGTGACATACATAAATAGAATCTCTTAGATCACTACTAGCAATACTATCTAGGATTGATTTACTTTTTTACTTTGATTTTTTTAGCACTTATATGACTCTTATTATAACTACTTGGGTTTTGTTTTTTTCACTTCCATTTATCTCTTTTTATACTTAGTAATACTTATGTGTTTTAATTTTTTTAACAAAGTGTAGGCACATTGTGAAATGAATTAAAGATGGATCACATCACTAAGGAACACAACTCAGTGTGCTAAGGGTTTGGGGGAATTTTTAAAATTTTAAATTTCCAATCAATTTTTTGATGATAGAATAAGATTTCCATGTACTAAATGTAAATTTAGAATATGGTTGAAGAGAGATTAAGTTTATAAACACTTGATATTGAAGCAATTCCTTGCTCAATATTTGTGTTGGATTTGGTATAGAGAATTGAACATTACAAAAAGTTTGAGCATTGATGTCAATCGACATAATGAGCTCCCAACTTCATCAATAATGAATAATGAAATGAAAAACCTTATAAAAAATTAATTTGGCATTGCAAGACACCAACATAAACATCAAAAAATATTAGAACAACCAGTTCAGGGTGCTACAAATAATAACTTAACAAGTGATGTTTTTGAGACTATAGGACAACCAGATCAATATTGTAACATATCATTGAATATTCCTCTTGATTCTGTAGAGAATAATGTAAGAGAAAACTTTATTGAGAAGACAAATGTGTTTCATGGTTTAGTTGACGATGTAAATCAAGAGTTTTATAGTGGATGTTTGAAATATTTAAAAAAAATCTGCTGAAGTTACACCATATCAAATACCGATGTGGAACTACAAATATGGTGATTTCCATGACATTAGAATTGTTGCATGATTCATTTCCTGGAGAAAATATCCCTGAGTATTTTTATGATATAAGAAAATTGGTTAACAAACTTGGTTTGAATTAAACAAAAATACATGCGTGTCCCACTGATTGTATGTTTTATTGGAGAGAGGATTCAAGCAGACATAATTGCAAACAATTTTCTTCTTTTAGGTGGCAGTTAATGGGTGATGTAGGTAGTTTGAATCAACAAACTACCATGAATAAGAAGAAAAGGAACACACCTGTAATGGTTTTGTGTTACTTTCCTTTAAATCCTCGATTGCAAAGATCATTCATGTTATTAAAAACCACCGAAAACATAAAGTGACATTATATAGATAATTACAATGATGGGTTAATGTGACATATAATAGATTCACAATCATGGAAGAAATTTGATTCATTACATCCATATTTCTCATTTAATCCTTGAAATTTTTGATTGGGATTAGCTGCTGATGGATTCAACCCATTTGGGACATTGAGAACCAGTTATCGCATTTGGTCGGTTGTTTTGATACCTTACAATCTACCTCTATGGATGTGTATGAATTAAACATATTTGATCATTTATATGATTATTCCTAGAAAAAAAATGTTTGGAAATGATATTAATGTATACTTTCAGCCTTTAATTGAAGAATTATAGGAGTTATGGAGCAACAATGTTGAGACATATGATGCATCTTCTAGAATAATGTTCAAAATGAAAGTTCCTCTAATGTGAACCATTAGTGACTTCCATGGACTTGGGAATTTAGCTGGTTAGAACACTTATAATGGTTTAGATTGCCTAGTTTTTAAATTTTATTTTTTCCCTGAATGACTACCTCACAATAGAAAATGGTTATTCTTGTTTCATCGAAGATTTATCGATGCATCTTATAGATTTCAGTTGAATAAGACAAAATTTAATGGTTCAATTGATCATATTACACCTCCAAAGTTTTTAACAAGTTATGAAATAATGGTACAACTTGGAAATATTGAAAAAGAATTTGGGAAGGTTCATCATTTGAATGATAGTCAGAAACGAGTTCGAAGTGCATCGTCAAGTGAAATCATAACACAAAAATGGAATAAGAAAAGTATATTATTAAAACTTTCATATTGGGAATTTAATTTTTTGCAGAATTATCTTGATTTTATATATATTGAGAAGAATTTTTGTGATGATTTAATCTTCACATTTCTTAATGAGTATGAAAAATCGGAGGATCATCTCAATGCTCATAAAGACTTACAAGCAATGAATATAAAGCGTGATCTCTAGCCAGATGAGAATGGAAAGTACGCTCTGAAAATTTTTGCAATGAGAAATATGGATAGATATACATTCCTTTGAATTTTAAAATATGTAAAGATATATAATGGGTATTAAAGTAAAATATAAAGGTGTGTTGACTTAAATCATCACATGTTACATGTATTAAAAAGTCACAATTCACATATTTTGTTACAGTAGTTACTACCATTGGCATTGCTTACATTATTAACTGCAAAAGTTACTGCTGTTGTAATCTAATTTTGAACATTCTTTAGATAACTATGTGAGAAAAATATATGACCAATTGAGATTGAAAAACTTTAGGAGAGATTTTTATTGACACTTTTTTTCAATGGAGATGATCTTTCCTCCATTATTTTTACTACCACAATGCATTTAACTATGCATTTGGTTGAAGAAGCTAAGTTAAGAGGCCTCATACATTATCGATGGATATATCCAATTAATATGTACTTTATTTATATGTTTTTAATTTAAGTAAATAATTATTGGAACTTTATTAAATACAAAATTATGTTTTTTTTATTTTATCTCATAGATATCTTGGGAATTTGAAATCATACGTGAAAAATAAAGCTCAACCTGAAGGCTTTATTTCTGAACACTATTTGGCATAGGAGTGTCTTATCTTTTTTTTCTAGATACTTGGATGATATTGAGACAAAATTAAATCAAGTTATATTTGTTGATGACATGTCAACTCAATCTCAATTACATGGGAAATCAAAAATATTTCCTGCTATTGGCCGATTAGTTGGGAGGAGCTCAAATGTTACACTAATAGAAATGGAATTATCACAAAAACATATATTTTTACTACTATATAGTGAAATTTTAGATCCATTTATCAAAGATTTGAGGATAAAAACAAAGAGATGAATGAGAGGTCGAACACAAAATGAGAAAGATATAACAAAATATCTTAATAAAGAGCTTATATAATGGTTTGCACAATGTGTAAGTTTATAAATATTGCAATCAATACAAATATTAGTTTGAAATATATATTTTGTAAATATAATAATGTATATTAATTTTTGTAGATCATGAATACTAATACTCAAGGAAATTTGTCAGAAGATTTGAAGTTTCTTGCTCGAGGTCCTCTAAAAAGGATAGAAAGTTTTATGCTTACAATGTTAATGGATTTAAATTTCATACAGTCGATCAAGAAGAGGGTTTAAAAACACATAATAGTTGTATATTTACATTTGATGAAGTGGGATACTATATAAATTTTATTGATATTTTATAATTAAACTACCATGATAATTTTTTAGTTGTTTTATTCAAATGAAATTGGGTCGATATTATCAGGAGTCTTAAAAGTGATTCCTTGAAATTTACTTATGTGAACTTCTCTCACTTGATGGATGTTGGTGACCATGAATTACATGATCCGAATATTTTATCATCACAAGAAAAAATGGTATATTATGTGGAAGATGTCACAGATGAAGGGTAGAGTTTTGTTTCTCATGTAAAATAAAGAGACTTGTATGATATGGGTGATGAAGTGGAACACTTTACCTCTGAAATTGAATCCCATCAACAACAAGAAGTGAACTTATTTGTCCACCATGATATTGAAAATATTAGTCTTTCAAGGGTGGATAAAGTAGATTAAGTAATGATGGATGAGGAAAATGACATGATTGAAAGATAAAATGATTGTATGTGCAGTCATCCATTCATTTATCAACCACTTATGTCATTTTTGTAGTTATTCATTATCATAGTTATTTATATATTTTTTTGTTATTATTGTACATTTATTATCAATTTTAAATTTTTTACATGAATTTTTTAAATATATTTTTTGAAGTTAATTTTATTTGATTAAATGATAGGGATTACAAGGAGTAAGAGTTATAATGATGTCATTCGACTCTCAGTCAACGTTCCCTAGACTATACAGACAGATGTTGATCTGTTTGTCTCCATCCTATAGCATCCGAGACACCATCCGTTTTCCCCCCTACACTATCTCTCACACCCTCAATCAACATCCCATCAGTAGGTCAACCGACGCCTCCCCATTTAGTAGCCTCAGTAGTGAAGGAGCAAGTTTCCACTCCTGGTTCTTCATGGGGATATTGGAGGGTGACTGTTATAGGTATAAACTTTAATATGAATAAAGTTGTTTCACGTTTTTTATACTACTAACTTTTTTTCATAAAATATGGAAACAATGTTACCATGGAGAAAAATATGAAAAGTTCATATGTCTGGAATCTGAATGGACTAAAGTTAGTTATCCCATTTGACTACTATGGGGACCCTATAGATGAATCCATGATATTATTTGGCCAAATTCTAGGCCAACAGGTGGCAGAGCCGGTTACCCTTCCGATTACATATGATGATTGGAGGCATATGCCTTTATCTTGGAAAAATAAAGTTTTTAATTCATAGATAAAGGTAATTTTAATATATTATGGTGTAATTGAATGTCATTATGTTATTAAATTCTAATATTTTCAAAATAAATCTCTTTGTAAAAATGCTTTTCTACTTTCTAATTGCTGATCTTATAACACGAAGGTGGACATTGAAAATTTTGGGTAATAAATGGAATGATTTTAAATAGAGATTATGGAATGAATTCAATGATACTTCACTGATAACCAAAAAACTATATGATAAGGTACCCAATGGGGTACCTATAGAGAAATTAAATTTTTTTATTAATAGCCATCTTGATGAGAATCACATGGTATTTAAATATATATTATTATATTAATCTCATTTTACATCTATACATGCATAGGATAAGGATATGAAATTGCATAAATTACTATTAAATTACATTTTATTTATTTCAATATGTTTCAAGGAAGAATGTAGTGAGTTGTTCTAAGAAAATCATCCCTCACACTATGAGGTCAAATAGTTTTTATAGAAGCCGATAGACTCTGGTAATCTTTTTATTAGTTTAAATATTTATAAGACAATATTGTCTATTCGTTATATTAGATTGTTGATTTATCTTTTTTAATACATTCAAATAATTTTGGGCACCAAGCCTCCAGAACAGAACTGTGGTTGGATGTTCATAAAAAATCTAATGGGAGTTATATTAATGAGCCTGCCAAAGAAGTTGGGGTATGAATTCATTTTTCATTATAATAACTTATTATTAGTTGTTACTATGTTAATATATATTGCTTAAAATATGATTGATATTTGATTTATAGGTAAAAATTAAAGAACTATGGGATGATAATCCCGTGTAGTCCTACTCAATCTCCCAGGATGACCCAGTTGACAAAGTTATTGGAAAAAAGCATCCTAGTTGAGTACATGGGATGGGTTTGGGACCATTACCATCTGAGGTCTTTGGAAGGCCATTGAGGATTGTAGCTACATCTACTCCTGGTTATAGTCACTCTCTACCCTGAGATTCTCAGAAAGAGTTTGTTTTTATGAAAAACCCAATTTAGGAATAGGGGGCTTATATATTTGTTTTATAGAAAGCGTTGGTTGATTTATATCAAAACATGATCAAATATGTCCCCAGTGATATTGCATCAATGACTGATTATGAGCAGGTAAATCTCACAAATTCAAAATCATTTATTTCAAAAACTTTTATTAGTTTAAATTTTAGATATAAATATACAAAATTATTTAATTTTTAATATAATTGTCTTACAGGTGCTAGTAGTAGGAAGTAGAGATGGATATAGAGAGGGTGACGACCGAAATTCATCATTGGGAAGTGATTAATGATATTTTTGATGTCTTGGACTAATATGAGAAGAGAGGATTTGATCATGTATAATTTGTGACATAGATTATTCACATGAAATTTTCATGACTTCCATTTTTGAAGAGGCTGAAACCATTTATGGTTCATGTAAATTAATATACTTGTTTATATATGATTACTTTCCTTCATTCATATTTTAGGGGACTATGTAGATGAATATGGTTTAAGAAAAATATATAGAAATATATTGGATTGTTTTGTGTGCTTATGGTAGGTGATTCACCTAATCTCCTGGTCTATACATTTGTTTTTTTAGGGTGGTTTTGGGGTTGCAGAATCTGCAGTGAGCTTTTTTTTTGTAAATCAATATATAGCGATGGTTTACACCAACACTAAATGTGGAAGATTTTTTTAGTGGCAGTTTAAAACTCCATTATATGAGGGTATTTTTTTATTGGCGTAGGTTAAAACTGCCACTGAATATGACATAGTATTATTTAGAAGTGGTTTTCTGGCAAAAAAACTTTAGGATTTAGCGGTGGTTTTAACCAGTGCTAAATCCTCGACATTTTTTTTCAGTAAAACCACCGCTAAGATGAAAAAAACCCGCCACTAAATATGATTTCTATGAAAATTACTATAAACCACCACTAAATAGGAGGAGTATCCACGTATTAGATGTAGACAACAACTTTAGCGGCGGTTTAAACTGCCACAATATCAAAAAACAACCATCACTACTCATCTATTTTTTTATCGTGAATGATAGAGCTTTAGAGATAAAAGGAAGTTGTGAGACTTAACTCACAAGTGATTAATTGAATAATACCAATGCAATTTATATTTACAGACTTTGTTATAATTTATTAATCATTATTCATATTTATGAATTAGGTTTATAATCCACATTCAGTTAGAATGGTTGCAACATCAAAAGAAAATTTGGGAATTCTCTAATGAAATTTTGGATAACTAATGACAATTTATATCAAGGTGATAATAAGGAAAACACTCATTTATTGATAGAAAAAAAAGAAAATAGACTGTGGCACTGAAGGATAGGCTATGTCAACCAAAAAATCATATAGAACTTATCAAAATTCAGAGATGTGGTGGATATTTATTACTTGAAGTGAGATCAAAAAAAGTTTTTTGAAGCTTGTATGTAAGGAAGGATATTTTGAAATCCACATACTCCAAATAATAATACAACATTGGGTTTGATGAATTTAGTTCCCACTGATGAGTGTGGTCCATTTGGTTAGGTTGGAACTTATAATTAGAGATATTTCATCCTATTTGTGGATGATTATAATAGAATAGGATGCATGTTTTTCATGTAGTCAAAGATAGAAGTGCTATATTTTATAAATAAATGTATAAGAATAGTATAAAAGGAAACCATAATAATCATAACATGAAATGAAACCTTCTTTGAATCATCTAAGGATATTTTGAATAAAGTGTTTCATTGGAAATAAAAAAGTAAATCAATGAGAGTATGATGATGAAACATATGGTGGTATTTTCTTAGGCTACTTAACAAAGAGTAAGGCCTACAAGTGATTTAATAAAAGACTCAATAATTTTTTTGATATCAATGATGTAAAAGTTATTGATAATGAAAACAAATTAGATTCTAGAATTTATATTTATAAAGAACTGTTTGAAGAAAGTGAAGAAATAAATATAGATTTGGGAGAATATCAAAATGTTTAGGCTGGTGATGATTCTGAAATAAAATTAGTTGAATAATAAATTGAATAATCGTGTCAATTTGAGACTCAATAAAGAATAAATAGGATTCATGTTTATTTAGGAAATATCATTAGAGACAAATATGTTCTAACACGAACTTGAAGGATGAAAAGAATAAATTATATCACTCTATTATCTGAGATAAAACCTACTTCATTTGAATGAGTAAAGGAGGAATAATGGGTGAAATACATGAATGAATAACTAGACCAAATTGATAAAAATAATACTTGATATGTTGTGTATAGACCATAAAAATGTTATTGGTATAAACAGGATCTTTAAGAACAATCTAAATAAAAATGAAAAAATTATCCAGAATAAAGGAGGGATGTTTTGGAAGGGATATGCGCAGGTTGAAGGTTTTTATATTGGATATAATTTCACATTGATGGCAATAATATAACCAATTGAAGTCTTATTAATTGCGGTTGTCTAGAGTAATTTTAAAGTATGTCAAATGGATGTGAAGACAACATTATTAAATGGAGTCTTGAATGAAGAAGTGTAGATAGAAAAACCATTTGGATTTTTTCTTGGGAGTGATGATTCTAAAGTATATAGGTTGAATAAGGCCTTGTATGGACTAAAATAAGAACATCATGCTTGGTATGCATGGTTGGACACTTTTTTGAGGAAGTTGGAGTTTAAGAGATGAGAGGTGGATCACAACCTCAAAGTTGAATTTTTAGAAGACGGGAAGCTCATAGTATTGGTGTATATATATGACATCATATTCAGTGGTATCAAGCATAATTATATTGATTTTGTTTCAAAATCAATGAGCTATGATTTTAAAATTTCAATGATCAGAGAGTTAACATATTTTTTGGTGCTGCAATTTCATCACAATAAAGAGAAGAAATTCGTCTCATTGGTGAAGTATACAAAATTTGTTTTAAATAAGTTCAGAATGGAAGAGTTCAAGCCTATTTCAAATCCAATAAAAGTTGTAAATAAGATGGAAAATCCTGAAAAAATTCAGGGAGTGGACTCTACTTTGTATAGAAGAATCATCAGGAATTTATGTTTTCTCATTACTGCTAAACCAGATATATTTTATGCTATATGTTTGGCTGCATGTTTCTAGAGTTTTATGAACAAGGAACATATTAAATCTATTATGAGAATAATTAGGTATGTTTAGGGAAATCTATGTTATGGTTTTCTATTAAAAATAGAAGAAAACATGAATTTATTAGTATATTCAGATGCTTATTGGTCTGGCGATATTGCGAATCAAAAATATATAAGTAGAGGAGAATTTTATATTGAAATAATTTGTATAGGTTGGATAATAAAGAAATAAGATTATGTTTCTTTAAGTACATTAGAGGTGGAGTATATCTCAGTCACCAAATAATATACACAACTCATCTAAATGAAATAGTAGTAAGAAGACATAAATGAAGTGGTGGAACATCCAATGATGATTTTGTGCGACAAAAAAATGCTATCAAATTAAAAAAGAATCCAGTTCATCATTATTGCATGAAACAAATTGAGATATAGTATCACTTTATAAAATATAATGTTGAGAATAATGTTATAAGGATGGAATTTATTGGAACTCAAAATCAGGCCGCAAATATCATTACAAAACCCTTGATATCTCGTGTGTTTGAAAGGCATAGGTTAAACCTTTGAGTCCAACCACTCTCCTCAAATTAAGGAGGTTTATATTTCCCCTATCCCAACTAATCTTAATTATATATTTGATTAATATTTGTGTTTGTAGGTTTATATCTTTTATTAGAATAAAGGATATAGGGTAGATACTATCCATGGGGTGTTGCAGTAAAAAATAGAATTGTACAGAGGATATATAGATAAAATTGATGCATTTAGTTATTTATATTATTTTATACACCAATATTTGACTCATGTAGGCTTAGAGATTAATATAATTATCCTTTCTAAGATTCAGAATAGTTTAAACATTAAGAAATTCTATATCATGGTTTGAACTGGAGTGAAAGAACCCTTTGAATTTTATTGTCAAATGGGGATAAAATAATGAAGGGTGGAAGCATAGTGAATAATGAAAAAGGTAAAGGAAAGGATAAATATAGAGGGATACTGTACATCAAATTTAGGGGTAGTATATGATATATGATGTTGATAATTGAAAATAGATGGTAATTATGGTTGATCTTGTTTGATCTTGTGATGATGGTTGATAACAAAATCCAAAGGGGGGACTGTTTCAACCATAAGTTTTTTAGGTTGTATTTTTTGTCAATGTGAAGTTGGATTGGATTTTTTTTGTGAATTTGAGAGTCTTTGGAAGTCACTTAAAGAGACCTCAAGTATATAGAAGATGATTGGAGATTTGTTATGAGAATTCTGAAAACTATAGAGGCTACACCATGATAATTTTTTTGAATCATGAATGATATTGGGGTATGAAAAAAATGGAAATGTAATTATTCATAAGATTAAAATGGGATCTACATAGAATTCATACATTTTGTGATGTAATAGGTTTCACCATAAAGGGAGTTTTAGTAGATTTCAGCAGATCTGTCTATTGGAGTGCTGCAACACGATGTTAATGATGCGATGTGAATAAGATTTAAGTACTTTTTTAGTGATTCTAGAAAATATATCACTATTCCATGAATAAATAAGTCACACCATGAAGAAATATGGGAAATTTTGAGTGTTTTTGGAGTAGAATATATCATTTCGTGAGAAGGTAAGACACACCATGACAAATTTTGAGCATGTTTTAGTTTTTTTGTCCAAGAAATCCTCATGTTGTGAAGACATAGGTCACGCCATGACTTGTATGGTAGCTGCGAATAAGTTATAAAGAAACCAACCTATCATGCTTTAAAGTAGATTATCACATCTTGGTTCTAATATTTTTTGTAAATTTCAAATAGAAATTATGATGCAGTTATCTCTTGGAGGTTTTGTGGTTATTTGGATAACACAAACTACTAAATTAAAATTCAAGGGTGGATATTTAATTGAGGAAGATACAAAGGATGAAATTAAGACTAAGGAAGTTGGATGTTAGTAGTTTTAATTTCAAATTTTAAATTTAAACAGTCACTGGAAATAAGGAGTCCGCTATGCAGAGATTGAGATCAATCACACATAGAAGAAGAAAGTGACCTGAATATCTGGAAGAACTGAAGATAAAAAGTTTAAGACGATTAAATATATGGTTATTTGAATTGATATGTGTGAGGATGAATTACATTAAATATTAGGACTGGAAAAAGTTTTATGTGCATATCATTAAATATATGGAATTTGAAGAATAAAGCATCATGGAGAACATCCTTACTGGTTGGTGTTGGAACTTCATTTTTTTATTTAAAAATCAACTTGCATTTTGAATACATCTTTATAACCCTCTTGAAAGTAGTGTGTGGAAGTGAGGAAGAGGTTGTGGTTGGGAAGTGAGATCTTACTAAAGTTATAATCATATACTAGTGCATTAGTGATTTATTGGCATATCAACACATCATTAATATGCACTCCTTAGATGTATCCTTTTATAAGTGGACCAAGTAAAATCACGTGTCCATGCTCTTTATTATTTCTATATTTATTTTTCCATTCAAATTAGATTCAAGGTTTTTTTCCAATGTAAGGACAATATCAAATTTATTTAAAAGGACTAAAGAAATTCAATACATCCTAGTTCAACACTCCTATAAGGGTGTTTAGTAGGGCCTCAAGACACAATAATTTTAATGTTATAGAAATAAATTTCTCAAATTTTGACTCAAGGGTATTAGATATTGGTTTTACATCACACATATGTATTTATAAACATAGAATCATAAATAGGAGATAATTTAAGAAATGTGAAGTAGATCTACATGTTGGAAATGGGGAAAGAGTTACTACATTAGAAGTTGAAAATTATGGTACAAGTCAACCTAGTGGATTAGTTATAGAATGAAACAATTGTTATTATGTTACTTCCATAAATATAAATTTTATTTCTATATCTTTTTTAGAAAAATGTATTTTTTCTTTCATTATCAAGATTAAGAGTTTTTATATATATATGAGTGAAAATTTTTATGGAATTGAGAATGTAGTGAATGTATAATACATTATAGATATAGATAATGATGGAGATATTCCATAAATTATATATTCATATGATGTGTTTATGAATATATCATAATGTATGATATATAGTATATCATAATATATGATATATAGTATATCATAATGTATGATATACTTGTTTCTAAGGCATATCACATGCCTTGTTTTGGCTATATCGTAATGCAGTATATCATATTATATGATTCCTTTTGCATCCGATGATTTCTTAGGCAATCAAATGATAAGTATTTAGACTCAATAATCTTCCAAACAAGGTTATCATTAATACATGTAGCATATGGTGGGTTATAATGCACTCATATGATGAAATCATTTTTGACTGTGGGGTTATAAAGAGTTTGTAATTACATCCATAACTTATATATTTCATAATGTATAAGTTAATCCATGGACACTCATGTGAATCCCTAGGGGATATATAAGGTGGTGATCACCCTGAGATGGTAATTGTTTGAGCCTTCCTATGACTTATGCGATTCTCCCATTTCTATCTACCTTCTCCTTCCTTTATTTTACAAGATACTAATATATTTTGGAAGAGAGAAGAATCATGACCGAGCATAAAGTGATTCCATTCAACTTGTGGATATTCCATAAAGGAGGGAGTGTGATGGAATCCTTGAAGGGATCTTTATCAAAACACTATGATTGAATATTATAGCAATAGTTCTATGGTACATAGTTTCTCTGACTTCTAATTATACATGATTTCAGTTTCATACATGGTGATCTTGGGAATTTTAGGTTTCTAATTACTTTTCCTACATTGATTAATTTTTAATCAATCCTTAGAAACCCATTAGTGGTATCAGAGCTTCAACATATTTCATGATTCACAAAATCATGTTTTAAAATAAAAAAATATTTTATATTGTATTAAAGTTATATTCTTTATCATATGAAACAATTTATATTTTATATTTTGGTTGGTTATATGATATTTGATATCGTAGGCTATGATAGGATCATAATATACGATATGTGATATCGTAACATACAATCTAGTTTAAAATTTTCAATTATATATATATAGCATACAATATAGGATGCCTTAATTGGTGACAATGCTGAGCTGTGCATGTAAAACCAAACATTGTATTATTATAGAGACATCATGCATATGGTAAAGGAAGAAATCCCTTGAATCAAAGATCTTAATGTTATTTGGGATAATCATAATCCACAATGGTTGTGGGTTAATCATACACAAGTTTCTAATTGTGGAGTTATTCCTACACAAGACACTATGCATATTGCTAGTCATGATTAATAATTATAAAATACAATTAATAGAAATTAAAGGGTTTAAATCACCATGGAATATCAATTTTATATTAAAATATAATGTATATCATAGAATAATATATAAAGAAATTTTTTATTTTTATAAATTTTCAATTATGAATTGAAATATATAATTTATAAATTATTTATAAATTACTTATAAATTATAAAAAAAGTATTTTAAAATATTTATTTAATTTATAAGGGTGTTTATAATTTTTTATACTAGTATTAGTTATTACAAAGGAAAGAAAAATACACATGCACCCACTAGGTCAACATGGATAAGACTTCACCCCCAAGGATAGACCCACATCTAAGCCGACCCATTACAATTTTTGAGATGGTCTGATGGCCTAAAAATTTGATGACCCATAGGGATTATGCCCCAAATGATCCCTTTTTGGCCTAAAGGACAATTCTTATGAATAGTACCATTGCTACAATACTTTTCTAGCTATAGTAATCAGTTTTTACAATAAATGTGTTTATAAATTAATTAATTATAAAGTGTTATAATTAATTAATTAAACGTTTATGAAACATTTGTTAAACAAATATTCTATAATATTAATTGTTAATATTAAAAGAACTTTCTTTCAAATTATATGGAATGCATTATAATTTAGATATAAATGGATTTTATAGAAATTATAAGTGTAATTTATAACATATTTATAAATTAAAAAATTAAGGCAAAGTATAAATAATTTTATATTCAAAATTATATATTGTTCATAATTATTAAGTTGAATTGTTCAAACTAAAGGTATTATCTGAGAAAATTATTTAAACCACATCAAAAGGATTTTTGATAGTTGATATGATCATGGTTTAGATAATATTAAATTTGTGATATTCTAAATGTTTACATATTATATAAATAGTTCATATATATTATGTTTGTATTTCAGATATCATATATTTAAGAGAATGTCATATAAGGGATGCTATGAAGAGTTCATATTATATATGAATATAAAGTGATTATATTTATTCTAATTATGTAATAACCATAATGAATGAAAAATTGTAAAGTGTTTATAATTTCTATATTTATGAATTATTCATAAATAATTTATTTTATGTCTAAATATTTTAACCATGAATTTATTTATTTTATTACCTAGCTTATTCATAAATATAATTGTTATATTATTAATGGACGTATGATTTAGTTTAAAGAGTTAATCTGCTTATTTAAATTATCATACATGTATGTAAGAGTCACATACTAGGTATGATAATTGATTTATTTTTTTCTACCTTGAATTTGTATTGTGCCAGATTATGAGCTTGAATTAATAAGTTAATTATATTTTATACATATTAGGTGTTAGAATTATGATGGAACTATCAATCTAAGATTACTACTATGGGTATTATTGATTTAATATGGTTATAAACCTTTACATGAAAGGGTTTCATGTACTTTATGAATGAGATGCATTTGGATATGTATGAATATAGTTGGATTTAAATTTGAGTTATTAACAAAAGATATGAATTGTGTAAATAGTTTGACATCAATATGGATTGAACATTTTAATTTAGTGGAAGGAATGGTATTCCAAAATAAATTATTAAATGCACACATACATGTAAATGGAATAAAATTAATAATATCATGATATTTAAATATCCTTTAAAATATTAAGTGTTACATTTCTTTTAAGTGACCATTTTCAATACCTTAATCATCTAATCGGGTAGGTCATGCCAAAGATGAGTTCCCCTAGATTATCTTATTTAAGGAAATAAATTAATGGGTGAACCTAATAGGATCAGGTTCCCATTATTGAAATTTTATTTGGATTACACTTAGTTGGGTGACCCTAATAGAATTAGGTTACTGGAGGAATAGAGTTGAGTTTATCCATATGATAGATTGGGTAAAGGGTTATCTGCTTAACTATACAAAATTCATATATGATATGATTTAAATGATGAACCAATTAAATAATTAAGTTTTGAGAGAAATTCCAAAGTATACTATTCTCTTAGTGAAATACAGACCTTCTACCACTAAAATATATATTGAAATTCAAAAGGTGGTCATCATTTTAGTGGGAGAATATTTAATAAAAGTATTTATTAAATGAAATTAAAACATGATACTCATATGTTAAAGTATTATTTTGTGTATATATATCATCATCATCATCAAAATTAATTTGAGAACAATACTATAGAATGTAAAATCTTAAGGTAAAAAAATTCTTACATTGGTATAAAACTTACGAATTATTCTTAATAAAGGAAAAAATATATTTTTTAGAGAAACCCCTTACCAATAAACCAAATGTTGAATTTATTTAACAAGTTAATATAAATTCTTATTAGAATCATAAAATTATTCACTTGAGGTTTCAAAGGCATTAAATTAAGAATTACCTAATGAAATTTAATCTATACTAATATAGTCATTGTTATTGAGTGTGTTAATGTATTAGAGAGACCAAATGTTTCAATTAAGGATTATTCTAGTTAAGGAATTCATTATATGATCATTATTGGAAATATTACTACAATGTGAGTGATTTCAAGAAATGTTTACCCCATTTTCTCAAAGTGTCAAGGATTGATGAACTGTACATGTGATGTCTAGGTTTTAGTGCTATATTGACTGTGTAAATGGGTAAAAGTTCAAACATGAATATGAAAAGTTAATTGGAGATTCCATTAATGTTTTTTAAAAATATCCAATCAAGGTCATTAGAACCTAAAAGTTATGTCATTATGAAAGGACATTTTTTATATAGAATGGAATTAAAGGGTATAATATATCAAATGTATATTTTACAAATATTATAAATATACAAGAGTTTAAAATCGAAATAAAGTATTTATAAATCTTGAAGTTTAAATTAAAATGATGAAGTAAAGGGTTATTCAATCATGGATTTGAATGTAAAGGAATATATAAATCTTAGATGGATCTTAGTAAAGGGTGTGCATAGTTATCTCATTTCTCTTATGTGATAAGATAAATTATTTATTAAAAATATTTATTATAAATAATATGACATGATGGATCCAATATACATAGTGTATATTTAATTGGATTCTATTACATGTATTGATAAAAAGATAAGGATAAATATGTTTTATGTAGGATAAAAGTTCTTATCTAGTTTTTTTTAAATATAATTAATTTTATCCCATCATAATTAGTGGTATACTTTAATAAATGAAGTATTATTTTCAGAGTAACTCTCTAAACACATAAAATACCCTATATGATATGGTTACAATTGTTTATTTGTTAAATATTTACCACTAAATTAAATAAGAGTTATTTACTAAATACAAAAGATTTTTCATATCTTAAAAAGATATTCTGAAGATAATATAGAGTATAAGAAGCTAGTGGGAGTATGCTCAAACTTTTAGAAGTTCAAAGTTAATAAATAAAATATTATTCTAGTCAAAATTTTAAGTGAGTATCACTTTATATCCTAAGATAGTTTTGGATGTGTTGGTAAAGAAAAATTTAAAGAGTCACATATTGTTACCAAAATGATCTCAAGGAAAATGTTTTATGGAAAGGGTTACAAAAATGATAATGATGATAGACATATAAAGAGTTTTAAGTATACAAATAAATTATTAACAACATTGCATTTGATGTTATGAAGTAAAGGAGTTTAAATACTGTGTTAAAAGAGATGAAAATTAGGAATATTATCCTCAAGCTTCACTATTATTCAAACTAGTTTTCTTCATAGATGTTACTCACTAAAGTTTATAGTGTGTGTGTGTGTGTGGGGGGGGGGGGGGGGGGTTAATCAAATGGGTTTACATCGACATGGTGAGAATTATATAGAGATGTAATAAGCTTAAAAAAACCCTAAAAGTGAAGAAAATATAAGGCTAATTTGGTAGTCTATCATATATGATATGATGATACATACAATCATGTATAGTTTTATTAATATTCTTAAAAGTGTTTAAAAATATAAATTATATCACGTTATAAAAAAGGAAATATCTAATTTATCATTATTTCACATTGGTTTCATATTAATTATGAAGTGAAATGATAATTTACCTTTGAAAGTATGACTTTAATTTATCCCTAAATGATGTTCATTATGAATTATTATAAGTTTTGATAAAATGTTAAGGTTAACAGGAGTAGGATTTCATATAAAGATACAAAATATGACCATGAGGTATAAAAATAGATTTTGTGCACTAGATAATCCATGAAGTATACTATATAAAGCATCATATACCATGTATTTGGTATACTAGGTGTGCAATTTTTATATTTAAATTTCACCATACCTAAGGTTGGAGCGATACCTAGTATAAGAACCTTCATAGTTTGATACCTTTCTTACACAAGCCTTGAGACTTAACTAATCTAGGAGTGTTTGGGTATATTGTTGATCATTCATTTGGAGCTTAACTAAGATGATATTTTTCCTCTTATATGATGATTATTCCATTTAGGACCTCGATTGAGATAGACTGATGCAATGCATGACTATACCTAGATATCACATGTGATGCACTCATCTATCAGATGAGAGACATATGATGTGATTATCCATAAATGTGAATGACATGTGATGTATTCATCGACCCAACTAGTTTATACTTGGATAGTCAAGAACATATGAGTAGATATAAGGGATTAACATACTCTAAGAATCATGGTTACTCGATATATTAGAAAAAGGGATCATATGAAAATGCATGCTTTCTTATGATGGAGCTAGAAAACATAGGTATAAGGATACATGTGTTTAGTAGAGATTATACCAAATCCATTTGTAGCTTCAATAACACTAATGTAATGACCCGAAATTTTGAATAAATCTTGTTTCCTAATTTCATGTGTTATTTTATTTTTTTATACTCAAAAAAAATGTTTTATTTGATAACATGAGTATAATTAAAATGAGACAGTGGGGTTTAGACAGTTATATGACAATTGGTCAATATGACCGCTGGAAACTAAATGTTTTTATTATTGCCTCTAAATACAAGTAATCTTGGTTAATATTTATAGAAAGAAGATTCTATGGCCTCACCCAGTAGTCTTGGACTGATCGAAGCCCATCTAACAGAACTTGGGAAGGAGGTAGCACCACTGGGCTTTGCTCTGGACCAAACCCAAGCCGAACTTCATCGTGTGAAGCTAGAACAAAATCGCCTTTGTGAGAAGTTCAAACTAATAGAAATTACTACTCGTGCGATGTTAGCTGAGCCTCCATCATATTCTCTCACCTTAGCACACCTTACACTTAGGTCATATGCTGGTGTGATAAGGGGCTATGTAAGGAGACCGTAACTGCCTTGTGTAATCCTTTGTTTTAAATAAAAATTGGGATTTCTTCTTATGATGAAGTTTATGAATTTTCAAATGACCGGATAAATATAGTATGCATATTTTTGATGAATTTTAGAAAAAATATATTTTAAAAATGGTTGTGTAAACCTTAAATAATTAAAAATGTGTAATGATTTTCGAAAAATGGTCTTCTACAATTATGTTCTGTATAAAATTTAGAGTCTAATAAGATCAACTTAATTTTTGATGAATAGTAAATTATGAATACTGATTTTATGATTAGGATTAGTAATATTTCCAAATGGATTAGTAATCTCACTTAAAGAAAGTATTAATATAATCTAGGCACCTTGATTAAGTAATATGATTCAATAAAATGGTTAAATAACGGTTTCATAAATTATTATTCAAGTATTAGTTTTTTCTGGTGAATAGTGTTTTTTTAATTAAAAATTTAATTAAAAATATTTAGAAAATTATTTTTTATAAAACGGATTTCTTTTTTGAACTCAGAGCACCGATATTATGCTATGGTAATTTTTGTGGTTTTTTCTGAAAAAAATGAATTTCTGGTGAATAGTGTTTTTATTTAAAAATTAAATTAAAAATATTTAGAAAATTATTTTTATAAAATGGAGTTCATATTTGTAATCAGAGCGTTGATATTTGGTTAAGTTGAAATTTTGGGATTATTCTGAGAAATTTGAATTTTCGATGAATAGTGAAAATACAGTTTTTAAGTTATGGGTGTTTAATGACATCATTAAATGATGTATTAAGTTTGTAATCAATATGTTTGAATTATGAATAGTGAGATAAGGTATGAGGTGTCCCAAGTGGCCAATACCATGGGCAAGCCCATGGTTTTTCCAAAACCACTAATGAGGTTTCCCTTTGCCATTAATGCCTTGTCCCCTCACTTTCCTTATAAATACCAAGCCATCCTCTCATCCATTCGACTCCCCACTCTCCCCCAACGAAGTTCTGGTCTCATTACCTCCCAAGGAGTCCTCCCATGGTGCCCCCAAGCCCTCAAGGTCCCAACCTTTGAGTTTTAAGAGTTATGTTTTAAGGTAAGGGATCTGACCTCTCTCTTTCATTTCAAATAATCTCTTTTATGTCATTCCTTTTATGCTCCATGTTATTATGTTGGAGGATTTTCTTTTATACTCCTCTTACTGCCATTTTTATGTTCACATAATGAGAGATCCTCTCTTACTCTCATTATTTCGTTTTATGAAGTTTAAGTAATGCCGTTAGGCTGCCGAATTTTTTGTAACAGATTCTTTCTCCCTTCTCATTTTCAAGATCTATTTTCATGTAAAGTATTTCAAGTTCTTTTTTATTATGTTGGGGTATGATATCTAAATTTATCATACTGATATTTTTTTATCATATGATGAGAGAACCCATTTGATCTCTTCAATTCAGTATTTTGAAGTTTTAAGTGGCGCCGTTAGGCTGCCGAATTTTTAAGTGGTTCTTCACCCTTCTCGTTTTGAAGTTCTACTTTCATGTCAATTATTTCAAGTTCCTTTTTGTTATGTTGGGGTATGATCTCTATATCTATCATACTGGACTATTATGTTCATATGATGAGATAACCCATATGATCTCTTCAATTCAGTATTTTGAAGTTTTAAGTGGCGCCGTTAGGCTGCCGAATTTTTAAGTGGTTCTTCACCCTTCTCGTTTTGAAGTTCTACTTTCATGTCAAGTCTTTCAAGTTCCTTTTTAATTATGTTGGGGAATTATCTCTATATCTATCATACTGAACTCTTATGTTCACATGATTATAGGTCCTATTTGATCTTTTCAAATCATTTTTGTTGAAGTTTAAGTAACGCCGTTAGGCTGCCGAACTTTCATAAGAGAAATCTAATTTTTGTCTTCCTTCCATGTTTTTCATTTCAAATGGTATGTCCTTGAAATTTCATTACCATGATCATGTTTCATTCTTATTCTGTCCATCTACTATTTTATGGGTCATTTATGAATGTTTGACCCATTTTCCCTCTCTTTTTAATGTCTTCTAAAACCTCGTAACATAGCCGTTATGCTGCAGAATTTCCGTCTCAAAATGTCTCTCTCTTTTTCTAAAGTTCTTTTATATTATTAAGTGAATACTCAAAGCTCTTTCTTCTAAAGGGGTATTCACATATATACCAAAATGTTCTATTTTAAATTCTGGGATTTACATACATGAGACCCACCTTCCTTTTCTGTGGGTTTTAAAGTGACGTAAAGATCATGTCTTTAAAGCAGTTTTTAAAACGTTATGATTAAGAAATGAGACCCATTTATTTTATGATATATGGGTTATTTATGAAATGTTTGATGATGATATATGTGGCTCACATGATAATAAAGTCAAATTTAAGGGTGCGCCCTGATAGCGCTCCAATGCATTGGGTAATGATGTAACCACTAGAGATTACAATTTTCACGATACCTTGGTGAATAACCTTGGTAATGTTCAAATGACACCTTGGGGATGGACCTTGGTGATATGTTCATGATTGTCTATGTTAAATGATGTAGCCACATCTTCAAGTTATGAAAATGTTATTTTTATTATGATATGCCTCATGATTTCATTCTCATGCCTTAAAGTTCTTTTCATGACCTTATTGAAGTATCTCAAGTTCACATGTAAAATGTTTCTCTTGTTTCCCTTACTGGGCTTTTTGCTCAACCTTTCTTTTGATGTATGATCCCAGGTTATGTGATGCAGTAATGAACCTAGGATGAACATGAGGAGAATCCTTTCAAGTGTTTTAGAAGAATGTTTTATGTTTTCATGTTTAAAGTTCCTGGTTTCCAAGACACTAAACCTTAAAGATCCTCGGTTTTGTAAAATGTAATGAAAGTTTATGTGATAAAGAGGCGGGATGCTATAACTAATACTTTGATATAGGATATTATTTGAATAAATTTATAAATTTTGGGATTCATATATGTTTTCAATACTAAAAAGGCCCATGGGTTCACACTTTATGGTTTACTAAATGGGTATTGACTTTTAAAAAACTTAGAGATTTACTCTAAAAGTGCTTTAGAGTTTATCTAAAAGTAGTTTTGGATGGGTATTCAAAATGTACTATATATGATGTGATGAAAGGTAAAATTGATGATATATTTACAAAAGATTTTTGGAAATATCTAAAAGGGGTTTTGGATTAGTTTTATGAGTTATTGTATTTGATACAATATAGCGTGAAATTTCACAAAGTCTACAAGTCTTTAGTGAAAGTGGGATATTGATGGAGATATGAACTAAATACTATACACATATGACATTTTTAGGAATATATTATAATATACAATATAGAGTATATCATAATGTATATTATAATTATTTGCAAGGCATATCGTATGACTTGTTTTTCCTATATTGTAATGAAGTGTATCATATTGTATGATTCCTTTTTCATCCTATGATTCATTAGCCAAAAAAATGATAAGTGTTTTTACTCAAGAACCTTCCACATAAGGATATCATTAATACATGTAATTTATGGAGGATTATAATGAATTCATACGATGAATTCATGTTCTTCTGTGGGGTATTAAAGGGTCAGTAACCGCATAAATAACTCACACTTTTCATAGCATATGAGTTAATGCATGATCACTCAGGTTCATCCCTGAGGCTTATATAAGGATGTAATAACCATACGAAGGTGATTTTTCAAGCATAACTATTACTCATTTAATTCTCTAATTTCTCTCTACCTCCTCTTTCCTTTAAATTATGAGATATTAGCATATTGAAGAACCTTTATGGTTAATTTGTTTTAAACAAAGTTTTTGTATTTTTTAGCAACTAAACTTTTTTTATAATAATGTTTTTGTTATCCAAGAATCAGTTCTAGTCCATCATAATGAGATTTTGTAAGAAAGTAAAAAGTTTCAAAAAGAATCGGATCCATCTGCATTAGATTCAGATCACCAGATCCAAAATAACCAGAGGTAGAAATTGTTGTTTACTGGAAGTTTTCCTTTTTCGTAATTAGAGAAAGAAAGAAGTTAATGAGTGAAGAAGTCATTTTTTTAGAAGAGTTTTAAAATAATATTGTGAAATCAGGAGTTATAAAGTTTTTATACTTTTTAAACCAAGTCAGATGATTCTTTTTATGATCATAAAGTTTTCACAAATCATGAAAACTCTCATGATAAAAGCTTTTGAAGAAATGGTGGAGAGGTTTGAATTTTTTTAGAGTTACAGAATAGTAATTCCATCATAATGGGAAATTCCATTTTAATGGAATTTCAATCATAATTATATTTCCATCAGAATGGGAAATTCTATTATAATGGGATTTCCATCATAATAATATTTCAATCAGAATAGGAAAATCATTGTAATGGGATTTCCATTGTATTGGGAATTCCATCGTAATGAGATGAAGAGGAAATAGAAATCATAATGAGATAAGAAAGAAATAGAAATAATAATTATATAAGAAGGAAATATATCATAAAGATATGATTACGAAGAAGACTCAAAAAGAAAATTCCATAAGTTTTGTAAAGAGTTTAAGAGGTCAAACTTGAAATTCAATTTTGCATAAATTTCAGAGAAATATAAGTAGGTTTTAAGAAGTCAACGTTAAAGTTTAAATGTGAGATATCTTTAGAGATTTTGAAATTTGAGGAAGTGGGGAAACTTTTCAATTTTCCTACTTTTTATTTCTAAGTCTCCTATAAATACTTGATCAGATCATTAGTTCATTGTAGACTTTTCATGCAAGTAGAAAAGGCGGAGCATTGAAGAAATCAAGTGAGAGTCATTGTCAGACAGAGATATCACGAGGAGGATCAAATAGATGAATGTGTGTTTACTAGATTAAGAAATATCATATTTATAAGATCATATTCAGTTAATCAGATTGAGTTGATCAGACTAAGAAAGTTCGTATTGAGAATTTGAGCAGAGTTTGAGTTTTGAAAATTGAAAATGGGTTCATACTTTTGAGTCCATCGTATTGAGGGAATCAGATAAAGACTAATAGTATTGATAGAATTAGATAAAAACTAATTGTATTAAGAGAATGAAATCCAGATAGATTGTATTGAGAGAATTGGATCCAGACTCATCAGATTGAGAAAATTGAATCTAGCCAAATCGGACTGAGGATTCGGACTGATCAATTGTGGATCAGTTTTAAAAAAGTCTTTATTATTTTTTTGGATCAATTGTTTTATAATAAAACATTGTAAATTGATGGGGGTTAGTATAATATTTCCTATAGGGAGATAAAATGTGTCTAATGAGAGTTGGCACAAGTTGTATTCACTTATTCATAATAGTGGATTTACATAGACCCATGAGAGTGGATATAGAAAGGATGTAGGTTCCCACACTAAGGACGAACCTTGTAAATCATGTGTACTTTACTTGATTTTATACTTTTTTATGCATGATTATTTACTAAAAGTTGATAAATAATTAAATCTTAACAGGTTACAGGGGTTAAGTTTCTAAAAGTTTTGAAACTTATAAAAAGTGAACAAATGATTCAACCCCCCTTCTCAGTTATCATTATATCTCTTGAAACTTCAATTGGTAATAGAGGGAAGGTTCCCTTATTGTATCATTATCTTAGAAAATATCAATTCTATCAATAGTAGAGTAATTACTATGTTTTATGGAAAAAATTATTATGGATAGAAAAATATAATGATTCCTCATATCCTATCTCTTGGACTAGAAGTTATTGATGATGATACTATTGGTTTTCTACCTATTGAGAAAGATGCTCCTATAACATTTACTAATAAAAAAATATAGAATTTGATGAAAAGGATAGAAATTCCATCCTTATTTCATTATTATAGAATTTTTATCATAAGGTGATGGGTCTCAATACTTCAAAAAGTATGTAGGACAAGCTGGAAAGTGTTTTTAAAGGGAATACTAAAGTTAAGGAAGAAAATATACAAATCTAGTGTAGTAAGTATGAATAAATCAGGATGAGAGATGAAGAAACAATTGATAAATACTTCACCAGATTAAATTAAACTATTTGTAACATCAGAGTATTCAAATATGTCTTGTAAGATTCTATAATTATGAATAAACTTATAAGAAAATTTCTAGATAGGTTTGATTCTAAAATTTATTCTTTAGAAGATAAGGCTGATTTATTACTTGATGAATTGCATAACTTTCTTGTTTCTTATGAAATGAGGAAATATCTAATGTTTAAAAAGAATATGAAATATGAAATGGATTTTGAAGCTATGAGAAAGATGAAAATATAAGATGTTGAATATGTTTATCCTTATGGTTCCAAAGGTAAAGAGGATGGTGATTTGAATTAAAAATCATGTCTATTATAGCCAAGAAATATCAAAGAGGAAGGGGAAATTATGGAGGAAAAATTCCTCTAAAATGTTTTGAGTATGGTGGAATCAAACACTTTTCTATGAATTTCCCTAAGAAGAAAGTTGGATAATATCAAGATGATC
The DNA here is from genome assembly GCA_963277665.1 of Viscum album. Lineage (NCBI taxonomy): Eukaryota > Viridiplantae > Streptophyta > Magnoliopsida > Santalales > Viscaceae > Viscum > Viscum album. The sequence continues at coordinate 790,180,355 of OY728156.1, read as the reverse complement.
CTGATGAAAAACCTCATTGGAAGAAGTGGAACAAAAATGATAAAGAAGAAAAGTATTCTAATAGATACAAGAAGAAGTTTACTAGAAATAAAAGAAGTATGTTGAGTAATAAAGTTGATTCAGACTCAACTGAAAAAAATTCTTCTAAAGATTAAAGTTCATAAAAATTCAGAACCTTCATTGAAAAAGTTGAGAAAACAAAAGATTCCTCAGAGAGTGAAGAAGGTGGTGAAGAATCATATAGAGAGTATCAGTTCAGAACAAAACTTGTTGCATGTATTAAGAAAATAATCTCAATAAAGAAATTATAGTAATGAAAAAATATTGTGAAGAAGTTACTAATGGAAGAAAATATGTCATTAAGTATTAAGACAAATACATTTAGGATAATTTAAGTTACAAACATAGCATTACTGAACAGGGGAAGATGATTGAAGATCTTAGTAAGAAGTTGGATACTAAGGAATAGGTATTTAACAAGTTTCAATCAAAAATTCTCGAGTCTGAAAGTACCTTGAGAAATATGAATGAAAAGTTCCACAATAATTCAAAAGTAAAATCTGAGACTTCTAATGTTGCTGAGAATACTCAATACGAGAATCAGGTGAAATTTTCTCTTAAAAAAATAATATTTCATCCGATTCTTTTAATATTTTATATTTCAGAAAAAGTATTGGAAATATTTGGTGGAGAAAGGATGTGAGAAAAATATCAAATCAACAAAATTAAAAAACTCACTCAAAAGAAAAGATAGTCCATATCCTGAATATGTTAGAGCTGAAAGAAGTTATCAACCTTAACAAGGTTTCTATAAAGAAATATCTATATTAAACATAAAAATAAGATTTTATGGATATTATTGTTGTTGTGGAATCTATGAGAACATGTAATATAATTTTTGTCACTAATTATCTCTAATTAGAAGAAGATTTGAGCAAAGTGGAAGAAATAGTGGAAGTAGAATGAGTAACTTTCCTAGCTTATAGAAAGTTGAAAAAGTGAATTCTTAAGATGTTAGAAAATTTACAACAAAAAATCAATTTGAATGTTTGGAATAAGTTTTTGGAAGATGTGATCAAGATTTTCATCATGAAGAAATATAAATGACACTCCTTCCAAAAAAAGTTTCTTATGATAGAAAAGAAGAAAGGTGAGGAAATAGATTTTGTTATTGAGACATCTTTTAAAGCAAGTAAAAGGAACAAATCATGGATACTTGATAGTGGTTCTTCTTCATATATGAAAAGTGATATAAAAATATTGAAACATGTTGAAACTCATGATAGAGGAGCAGTTACCTTTGGTAATTAGAGTTCCTTAAAAATCATAGGAATTTGAATGATTGAGATTGAAGATGAAAAGTTGAAATCTAAGAAAGTTTTATTTGTTGATGGGATAAAACATAACTTAATTAGTGTAAGTCAACTTTGTGATGATGGAAAAGAAGTTTTTTTAGAAAATATTTTTGTATCATCAAAAGTTTGAAAGATTGAAAAGTTATAACAAAAGGATAAAGAACCAGTGAGAATCTATTTCAAATAGGAGAATTCAATAACTCTTATTTCTTGAGTTCTGAATATGAAATCAAATTATGGCACCAAAGACTTGGACACATTGGGAAGGAAAACATGAATAAACTTTCTAATTTTAACGCTATCCAAAATTTTTTAAAATTGAAAAGGAGAGATGAAGATGTTTTTATTACTTTCCAGAAAGGAAAGATAACTAAAAAAGTCATAAGGGAATTGAGATTCAATCTATAAAACCCCTTGATATTATTCATTCTGATTTATGTGGTCTGATGAGACATCAATAAGAAAAATGATATTTATACTTTATCACTTTTATTGATGATTTCAATCATATGATAAGCATCATGTTTATGAAGCACAAGTCATAGGCTATTGAAATGTTCAAATTATTTAGGAAAGATATTGATAAAGAAATGGGGGTTTCCATAAAAAGGTTGAGAATAGATAAGGGTACCTAATTCATAAGAAATACTTTTGAAACTTATATGAGAAATAATAGAATCAAACATTAGTATAGTTCCCCCTATACTCCACAAAAAAATGGATCAGTAGAAAGAAATAATAGAAGTTTAGTGGAAATGGGAAGATGTATGTTAGTATAGTAAAAACTTTCAAAATTCTATAAGAGAGAAGCTATTAGTACTACTGTACATTTTCAAAATAGATGCTTTTTGACACCAGAAACCAACATGAGTCCTTATGAAATGAGGTATAATAAATAAACATCATTGAAATACTTTAAAGTTTTTGGGAATTCCATGTTTTCTCAAAATCAAAAATCTAGATTTGGGAAAGTTTGATGAGGAAGCTGAGAAAGGAACTTTTATGGGTTATTCACCAAATAAAAGAAGTTATAAATGTTGGAAAAAATGTTTACAAAATTTGATGGACTTATATGATTTGAAGGTAATTTAAAATCAATTTCTCTTAATAAAATTTGTTGATAATTCTGAGGAGGATAAACTGGATCATTACAAAAATATTGAAATTAATTCAAAATATCCTTATCAGGATTCAAAAGAATCGTGTGATGAAGAAATTTCAGATGAGAAAGAAACTTTGAAATTTTCTACCTTACAAAAAATGTTGAATTAGAAAACATTATTAGGAATTATAAGGCTCCAGTTAAGACAATAAGAAAGTTGATATTAGATAATCAGACTTAAATTATCTCAAAAGTTAAACTGGAATCAGTTTCAAAGGCTATTAAACACAAATAATGGGTGGATGCTATAAATGAAGACTTGGATCAGATTGAGTAGAATGAAACATGGGAACTTGTTTCATAGCTAGAAAATAAAAATATTATCGGAACCAAGTGGATTTATATAAACAAGTTATATGAACATGGATAAGTTTCAAGAAACAAAGCCAAGATTTTTTTTAAAGGCTATGCATAGGTGGAAGGTGTATATTTTGAAGAAACCTTTCCCCCAGTTTCAAGATTAGAAACTATTAGAATGTTTCTTTCTATAGCTACACATCAGAATTACAAAGTTTATCAGATGAATGTAAAGTCATATTTTTTAAATGGTGAGATTAAGGAAGAAGTTTACAAGTAACAACCTTATGGGTTTCTACTTAATGAGGATGAAAAAAAAGTTTGTAAATTGAAGAAAGCTTTGTTTGGGAGAAAACAAGATCCATGTGTTTGGTATTCTAAACTTAAAAATTGTTTGATAATGTTGAACTTTTCTAAAGTAAAAGTTGATAGAAACTTATATGTGAAAGATGTTGACTTCATATCTCTAATTATAATTGTTTATGTGGATGATATAATTTTTTATGGGGATAAACAAGATGTTTGTAAAACATTTTATAAGGAAATGAAGAAGATTTTTAAAATGTAAATGTTGGTATAATTAACTTTATTCCTTGGCTTAAAAGTTCAACCAAAGGAAAAATAAATCTTCTTATCTCAAGAAAATTATGCCAGATAATTGTTAAAGAAGTTTGGGATGATAGAATCCAAAGAATTTTCAACTCCCATTTCAGTGAACACAAAGTTGAGTAAAGATGAATCCAGAATAAGTGTGAATCAAAAAGAATTTTAGAAGATTATAAGAAGTCTTATTTACCTTACACCCTCAAGGCATGATATTGTTTATGCTGTGACTTTGTGTGCTAGGTATCAAAGTAATCTGAAAGAATCATATATATTGGAATCAAATAGGATTCTAAGATACATCAAAGGAACAACTTCATATGGGTTGTTATACAAACGAAATAGTGAGATGAAGTTTTATAGTTATACTGATGTTGATTGGTATAGAGATTGTAATGATAGAAAATCAACCTCAAGAGGAAAATTTTTCTTGGGTGAATGTTTTGTGAGTTGGCATAGTAAGAAATAAAGTTCAGTAACTTTGAGAATAGCTGAATCTAAATATGTTTCAGCTACTCAAGATTGTACTCAAATGTTGTGGATGAAAGTTCAGCTAGAATATTTGAAAGTAAAAGTTTATAAACGATTGAAGAAACTTTTTGATAATTAGAGTTCAATTGATCTTTCTAATAATTTTGTCCAACATTCTAGATCAAAGCATATTGATATAAATTTTCACTTTATAAAATAGAAAGTTGCTGCTAGAGATGTTTTGATAGAATATATTTCAACAAAGTATTATATTGCTGATATCTTTACAAAAGCAACAATGAAAGAAAGGTTTGTGGAATTGAGGCTACAACTTCATGTTAAACCTCTACCCATGTCTTCCTAAACCTCATAAGAAAAAACACCCCCACCATGATTTGGATTATGTTGACAAAGGGGGAGATAAAGTAACAACTTTATAATTTGTAAGAAGTTTTAGATTATCTTTATTTTATGAATATAAAGTTATGGTTATCATAGAATGTGGGAGAGAAAAATAAAAGTTATAGAAAAATAAAAGTTATAGAAAAATAAAAGTGAGAGGAAAATAAAAGTGAGAGAGGAAAATATAAAAGTAATGGGGAGTTTATCTTTATATGGCCACGAATTTTTCTTGTCACCGAGGGATATAATTACTTTAAAAACATTACTTCATTTAGTAGTGTGGTGTCAGGAAACTCTCTTTTGAGAAAGACTATGTTTTGATAAAAGTAAAAAAAAATAGATTTGTTTACAAAAGTTGAGTTGTGAAAAAATTCCGAGCGTTGGAAAAGTTGTTAACAAGGGTTTTCAACAAATTCAAAGGGGGAGATTGAATAACCTTTGTGGTTAATTTTTTTAAACAAAGTTTTTTTTTTATTTTTTGATAACTAAAATTTTTGTATAAGAATATTTTTGTTATCCTGGAATTAGATCTAGTCCATCGTAATGATATTTTGTAAGAAAGTCGAAAGTTTCTGAAAGAATCAGATCCATATTAATTGGATTCATATCATCAAATCCAAAATAATTAGAGGTAGAAATTATTATTTGCTAGAAGTTTTTATTTTTAGTAATCAAAGAAATAAAAATCTAATGAGTGAATAAGTCATTTTGTTTCTGAATATATTTGAAAGAAGACTATGAAATCAAGAGTTATAAAGTTTTTAAACTTTCTAAACCAAGTCAAATGATACTTTGCTGATCATAAAGTTATCACAAATCATAAAAATTTTCATGATAAAAGCTTTTGAAGAAATGGTGGAGAGGTTTTAATTTTTTTAGAGTTACACAATGGGAATTTCATTGGAATGGTAAATTTCATCATAATGGGATTTTCATCATAATGAGATTTCCATCAGATTGGGAAAATATATCATAATGGGATTTCCATCATAATGAGAATTCTATCGTAATGAGCTATAGAAGAAACAAAAATTGTAATGAGCTGAGAAAGAAACAAAAATTGTAATGATCTGAGAAAGAAAAAAAAATCATAATGATCCAAGAAGGAAACAGATCGTTATGAGTTGATTATAAAGAATAATCAAAAATAAAATTCCAGAAGTTTTATAAAGAGTTGAAAAGGTCAAACTTGAAATTCAATTTTTCATAAATCTCAGAGAAATCTAAAGAGGTTTAAGAAGTCAAAGTTGAAGTTTAAATATGATAGATCTTAAGAGATTTTTAAATTTGAGGAAGTGGGGAAAGTTTTAAATTTTCCTACTTTTTCTTTATGAGTCTCCTATAAATACTTGCTCAGATCATTCATTCATTGTGGACTTTGCACACAAGCGGAAAAGGCGGAGCACTAAAGAAATCAAGGGAGAGTCATTGTCAGCCAGATATATCATGAGGAGGATCAGAGAGTTGAATGTGTGTTTACCAGATTAAGAAATATCGTATTGAGAAGATCATATTTAGTCAATCAGATTGAGTCGATTGGACTGAGAAATATCCTATTGATAATTTGAGCAGAGTTTGAGTTTTGTAGATTGAGAATGAGTTTATCGTATTGAGTCCACCATATTGATAGAATCATATCCAGATTGATTGTATTTAGATAATCGGATCTCGAATAATCATATTGAGAGAATTATATGCAGATAGATTGTATTAAGATAATTAGATCCAGACTCATCAGATTGAAAAAATCAAATACAACCAAACCGGATTGAGGATTCAGACTGAGCAATCATGGAGTAGTTTCAAAAAAGTATTTATTCTTTTGTTTGGATCAATTGTTTTATAAGAAAACATTGTAAACTAACGGGAGACAGTATAATATTTTCTATCAGGAGATATACGGTGTTTAATGGGAGTTGGCACAAATTGTATTCACTTCTTCATAATAGTGGATTTCCACAGACTCACAGGAGTTTCTATGACAAGGATGTAGGTTCTCACACTGAGGTAGAACCTTGTAAAACTTGTGTGCTTTACTTTATTTCTTACTTTTTCATGCATTTGTATTTAATAAAAGTTTATAAGTAAATAAATCTTAACTAGTTGTAGGGGTTAAGTTTTTAAAAGTTTTGAAACTTATAAAAAGTGAACAACTGATTCAACCCCCCCTCTCAGTTATTATTCGATCCTTGGGAACTTCACATATCATGGAAGTGAATAGAACCCTGCTTGATCATCATGTGATTTCATTCAACCCATGGATACACCACAAAGGAGGGATTATTTTGGAAGCCTCTAAGGGATATTCTCCAAACAAACATGATTAAAAATTATAGTAGTAGCTCTATAATGAAAGATACACAGTTTCTTTATTTTCTATTTATACATGGTTTTAGTTTCAAACATAGTGATTTTTTGTAATTTGAGGATTCTAACCCCACTTACCTTTAGCTTTACCACCTTGGATAATTAAATGAGAAACACATTCAAAGACTCCATAGACATGGATTATTTAATTCATTTGATTATGAATCATTTAGCACATGAAAATATTGTTTATTAAGAAAAATAACTAAAGAACCTTTTTGTGGAAAAGGTGATAGGGGAAATGGACTATTGGATACTATACATAGTGATGTGTGTGTACTAATGAGTACTCAAGAAATTAGTGGATATATGTACTTCATAACCTTTACTAATAACTTTAGTCGGTATGGTTATATGTTTCTCATGAGACACAAGTTTGAAGCATTTTAAAAGTTCAAAAAAATTCAAATTGAATTATAGAATTATCTTGGAAAAAGTATTAAGAATCTCTGGTAAGACTGGGGTGGTGAATATTTGATCCAAAATTTCACTGGACATCTGATATACTATGGAATTTATTCACAGAAAACTCCTCCAAGAACACCATACACTACTACAAAAGAGGCCTTTAACAACACTGACCTTTATCAGCACTTTCATTTAACACTGATAAATGGTACCCTTTATCAGTGCTCTTTCAGCACTGATAAAGGTCTAGAATAAAATGAAATAATTAAACAAATAATTTTTAAAAAATATTAACAATTTTATTAATTAAATAGTTATTGATAAAAATGAAAAAATTAAATATACATATATATAAATTATAAAAAGTAATAAATAGTATATATGAAATATATAGATATGTAAAATGAATAAAATTAAACAATTAAACAAATAAAAATTAAAAATGAGTAAATTAATAAAAATATTAAACATACTATTAATTAAATAATTATGGATAAAAATGAATAAATTTAATATACATATATATAGATTATAAATATTAATAAAAAAAATATATTAAATATAGATATATTAAATGAATAAATTGTAATAATGAAACAACAAAAATTAAAAATAAATAAACTGTAATAATTAAAAAAATGAATAAATTACAAAATTATTTAAAAATTTATTAATGAAACAATTATTAATAAAAATGAATACGTACAATATATATATATATATTAATTATAAATATTAATAAATAATATATATTTAATATAAATATATAGAAAATGAATAAAATGTAATAATTAAAAACATATTAATGTCTTATTCATTTTTAATGTTTGATTTTTCAATTTAACATATATCAAACGTCATGTGTTACATTGATTTCACATAAATATATGTAATTAATGCATTTTTATATACAACTCAAACACACAAATATTTATGCAATTAATGAAATCTTATATTGAAACACATACAACTGATATTTATGTAATTAATTCAAATTTTAGTATATTTTATAATTTCATTATAACATGATACATTTAATATATTATGTTTTTAATCAGTAAATTTTATTTATTTATTTTTAATATTATTATAGTTAGGTATTATTTATTTATTTTTAATATTTTCTATTTTTTAATTTTTTTGAATTTAATCATTTTTATTATTTATTTATATATATTTATTCACTATGTTTTAGTATTTTCAATATGTATTAATCTTTTCTTCAATATATATATATAACCATATTTTTTAATAATTTATATTTACTTAATAAAACTTATCCATTTTTTCAATAATTTTAATGTGAACTCATTTTTAATTATTCAATTTCTCTCATTTTTTTCTAAGGTTGGGGTCGAAGCCTCATTTTTATTATTAAAGCAAAGATCTCTTTGTGACTCGGTAGAGGGAGACCCATTACATAGCTTAAAGGTCCAAGACCAAGTGGTATGAACACATGGCCTGAAAGCCCATTTTTTGGCCCAAATGACCCTTCGATGAATAGTATTGCTACAGTGCCCCAGGCTGCTACAGTACCACCGCCACTACAGTTCCTGATATAGTACCCTCCGCCGCTATAGTGTAACCACTGTTACAGTTCCACCGCTACTACAGTACTGCTACAGTACCCCCGCTACAGTGCCGCTACAATACTCAAGAATTACTCCCCTGCCCGGATTTGATCCTGGGTCTTTTGGATGCCAAGCAGGAGCCTATACTACTTGGGTACTTCAAATTCACTCATTTTTAAAATGCATGTATTCAGGATTATATATTCATTAATATTATTAAAAATATATTTGTAAATAAATATTTATAAATAAATATATTTATAAATTTATATTTACTATATTTATAAATTTATAATTATTATAAATAAATAAATATTATTTTTTTAAAAAGTATTTATATAATTATAAAAAATTATATATATTTAAATAATTATAAAATTTTAAAAAATTTATTTAAATAATGAATATACTATATTTAAATAAATAAATAAATAAATAAATAAATATATATATATATAAGTTGATACTAAAGCCTTGATTTATTTGAGGAAAGGGGCTATATTACAAAAAAATAGACAACATACAATACAGAGATACACTTGGAAAGACTCGAACTCAAGACCTCGCCGAGACCCACAGGGGTAACTACCACCGAGTTTCACCCTAAGGGCTATATATATATAATTATATAAATATTTTTTAAAAGTATTATTCATATATTTATAAATAAATAATTATATATTTAAATAATTATAAAACCATAATAAATATATTTAAATAATGAATATATTTATATATTTATTATATATATATAATTATATAAATATATATAATGATATAAATATATATAATGATATAAATATATTTATAATTATAAAATTATAATAAATATATTTAAATAATGAATATATTTACTATATTTATATTTTTATACATTTATTAAATATATAATGATATAAATATATTTATAATTAAAAATAAATAATTATAAATATATTTATAAATGTATATTTACTATAATTATAAAATTATATATTTATAATTATAAATAAAAATATTTAATTTTAAAAAAAGTATTAGAGTAATTATAAATAAATAATTATATATTTAAATAATTATAAAATTATAATAAATAATAAATAATTATATAAATATAATTATTTTTTATCTATAATTATAATTATAAATCCTTTATCAACGCTAAAGTTTTAGCACTGATAAACATTCCTTTTATCAGCATTTTTTAGCATCGATAAAGATGCCTTTTATCAGTACTTTTTTGCAAGCGTTTATAAAAGTATCCTTGATCTATTTAAATAATTGAATATCTAATAAAGGAAATGCATAATGTTAGAAATCTTGATCAAAGCCTTGTGCCAAGATACTTTCAAATATGGGTTGGTATACACAAAAACCCTTTTAATAAGGCTAACCAACTGATTTGTCTCATGAGACCTATTGATGCATCAAGGGGATATCTATAACTGGACCCCACCTATAACTACATGTCCAATTAATTCCTTATATATTGAATGATCAATTTAATTCATAAAAAAATGATTTTTCAACAAATATCTCTTTTGAGTAAATAATACAGAATATCAAGATTTCCCCAGTCAATCAAATAACTTTCATAGTAAAACACCATATGTAGAAATTGTATATAGTTAGGAAAATAAGTATATCCATGATACAAAGAATATGTATATAGATGAGAGTATTCTCAATCAAGAAGAAAAATAAGATTGACTTTTATTTTAAGAATTTATTTTCTTGATTCAAGTACCAAAGAGAAGAAAAGTTGGAACAAAAAATAAGAGTGGGGATTGAGTATAACGTCCCGCCATTTTATAACATAAACTTTCATTACATTACACACAACTGAGGATCTTTAAGGTTTAGTGTCTTGGAAACCAGGAACATAATACATGAAAACAACATAAAGCATTCTTCTTAAACACTTGGAAGGCTTCTCCTTAAGTTCATCCTAGGTTCATTACTGCATCTCATAACCTGGGGACATACATCAAAAGAAAGGGTGAGCAGAAGGCCCAGTAAGGGAAATAAGAAGAACATTTTACATGTGAACTTGATATACTTCAATAAGGACATGAAAAGAACTTTAAGGTATGAGAAAGAAAATCATGAGGCATTTCATAATAAAAACAACATTTTCCATAACTTGAAGATGTGGCTACATCATTTAACATAGACAATCATGAACATATCACCAAGGTCCATCCCCAAGGTGTCATTTGAAAATTACCAAGGTTATTCACCAAGGTATCATGAAAATTGTAATCTCTAGTGGTTACATCATTACCCAATGCATTGGAGCGCTATCAGGGCGCACCCTTAAATTTGCCTTTATTATCATGTGAGCCACATATATCATCATCAAACATTTCATAAATAACCCACATAGCATAAAATAAATGGGTTTCATTTCATAATCATAACGTTTTAAAAACTGCTTTAAAGACATGATCTTTACGTCACTTTAAACCCACGGAAAGGGAAAGCGGGTCTCATGTATGTAAATCCCAGAATTTAAAATGGAACATTTTGATATATATGTGAATACCCTTGTATAAATAAGAGCTTTGAGTATTCACTTTATAACATAAAATAATTTTTGAGAAAAGAGAGAGGCATTTTGAGGGGAAAATTCTGCAGCATAACGGCTAAGTTTCGGGGTTTTAGAAAACATTGAAATGAGAGGGGACATGGGTCACCCACTCATAAATGATCCATAAAACAGTAGGGTGAAAGAATAAGAAGGACATATGGACATGGTAATGAAATTTTAGGGGCATACCATTTGAAATGAAAAACATGGAAGGAAAAAGATTAGATTTCTCTTATGAAAATTCGGCAGCCTTACGGCGTCACTTAACTTCAAAAGGAAATGATTTGACAAGATCAAATAGGGTCCCTCATCATATGATCATAAGAGATCAGTATGATAGATATAGAGATCATACCCCAACATAATAAAAAGGAACTTGAAAGACTTGACATGAAAATCGAACTTGAAAAATGAGAAGGGTGAAAGAATCCCTTAAAAATTCGGCAGCCTAACGGCGTCACTTAAACTTTCATAAAACGAAATGATGAGAGTAAGAGGGGATCTCTCATCATATAAACATGAAAGGGAAGTAAGAGGAAAATAAAAGAGCATCCTCTCACATAAAAACATGGAGCAGAAAAGGAATGACATAAAAGAGATTACATGAAAAGAAAGAGAGGGGTCGGATCCCTTACCTTAAAACGTGACTCTTGAAACTCAAAGGATTGGACCTTGAGGGCTTGGGGGCACCTTGGGAGGACTCCTTGGAAGGTAAGAAGACCAGAACTTCGTTGGGGGAGAGTTGGGAGTGAAAACTAAAGGAGGAAAGGGTGGGTATTTATAGGGAAAGTGAGGGGACAAAGCATTAAAGGCCAAGGGACACCTCACTAGTGGTTTTGGAAAAACCATGGGCTTTCCCATGGTATTTGCCCATGGTATTGGCCACTTGGGACACCTCACACCTTATCTTACTATTCATAATTCGACCATATTGAATATATACTTAATACATCATTTAATGATGTCATTAAACACCCGTAACTTAAAAACTATACTTTCACTATTCACCGAAAATCCAACCTTCTCAGAATAATCCCAAAATTTCACCTTAACCAAATATTAATGCTACGATTTCAAAAATGAACTCCATTTTATAAAAAATAATTTTCTAAATATTTTTAATTTTATTTTTAAATAAAAACACTATTCACCGAAAATTTATTTTTTCAGAAAAATCCCCAAAAATTACCATAACATAATATCGATGCTCTGAGTTCAAAAATAAAGTCATTTTTATAAAAATAATTTTCTAATTATTTTTAATTAAATTTTTAATTAAAAACACTATTCATCCGAAAAAACTAATACTTGAATAATAATTTATGAAACCGTTATTTACCCATTTTATTGAATCACATTACTTAATCATGGTGCCTAGATTATTTTAAAACTTTCTTTAAGTGAGATTACTAATCCATTTGGTCACATTACTAATCCTAAGCGTAAAATCACTATTCACTATTTACTATTCATCAAAAATTAAGTTGATCTTATTAGACTCCAAATTCCTTAATGAACACTTTTGTAGAAGACCATTTTTTGAAAATCATTACACATCATTAGTTATTTAGGGTTTACATAAATATTTCAAAATATCCCTTTTTCAAAATTCATTAATAAAATACATTCTAAAATTATCTGAACATTTGAAATTTCACAAACATCACTAAAGGAAGAAATCTCAATTTATTCACCCGAAGGGATTACACAAGGAAGCTAGGGTCTCGTCACATAGCCCCTTATAACACCGGCATAAGACCTGAGTGTAAGGTGTGCTATGGTGAGAGAATCTGAGGGAGGCTCAGATAACATTGCCCTAGTAGTAATCTATACTAACTTGAACTTCTCCCGTAGGCGTTTCCGTTCAAGCTTGACATGCTGGAGCTCGGCTTGGGCTTGGTCCAAAGCGAAGCCCACAGATGCTACCTCCTTCCCAAGCTCTGATAAGTGGGCTTCATAAGGGTCGAGTCTACTGGATGAAGCCATCGACTCCTCTTTCTGCATTAACCATTAACATATTATTAAATCAATAAGAGTAAGTTAATATACTACTCAAAAAGATTGGGTCGTTACATTCTTCCCCCCTTAAGAAATTTCGTCCCCGAAATTTATACTTGTGGCCTAGTCGAAAAGGTGAGGGTACTTTTGCTTCATCGTTTCCTCAGGCTCCCAAGTCGCTTCTTCATATTTATGATTCCTCCACAACACTTTCACAAGGTGGGTAGTCTTGTTTCGTAGGACCTTGTCTCTACGGTCCAAGATCTCCACTGGCTGCTCCTCATAAGAGAGGTCATGTTCCAGTTGTACCACCTCTGGGTTCAGTACATGCGAAGGGTCGGGTATGTACTTCCTCAAGAGAGATACATGGAAGACATTGTGAACTTGAGCTAGGTTCGGTGTAAGTGCTAGACGATAGGCCACTGCTCCTATGCGATCAAGGATTTCATAGGGGCCAATGTACCTAGGGCTGAGCTTCCCTTTCTTCCCAAACCGCATGACTCTCTTCCATGGAGAAATTCGAAGGAAGACTTTGTCACCAACACCAAACTCCAAGTCCCTTCGACGATTGTCAGCATAGCTCTTCTGCCGACTCTGAGCAGCCTTTATGTGTTGTTGGATGGCATGAACTTGTTCTGTCATTTCTTGCACAAGATCAGGCCCAAGAAGCTTCCTCTCACCAGTTTCATCCCAACAAGTAGGAGTTCTACACCTCTTTCCATACAGAGCTTCATAGGGTGCCATCTGAATACTCGCATGGAAGCTGTTGTTATAGGAGAACTCCGCTAATGGGAGGTGTTGATCCCATCCACCCTTAAATTCCATTGAGCATAATCTCAACATGTCTTCGAGTGTCTGAATAGTCCTTTCAGATTGGCCATCAGTTTGAGGATGATAGGCCGTACTAAAATTCAATTCAGTATTCAGAGCATGCTGAAGACTTCTCCAGAATTTTGATGTGAATCTTGGGTCACGATCAGATACGATGGATAGTGGTACCCCATGCAGCCTTACCAATTCCTTCACGTATATCTTGGCAAGCTGATCCAGAGAGAAATCTTCCCGAATAGGGATAAAATGGGCTGTCTTGGTGAGACGGTCCACAATAACCCATATCGCATTGTTCCCTTTGGATGTTTTCGGGAGACCAGTTACAAAGTCCATAGTGATATTATCCCACTTCCATACTGGTATGGGTAGCGGTTGTAATACCCCCTTAGGAATTTGTCGTTCTGCCTTTACTTGCTGACACACCAGGCACCTTGTAGTGTAATCAGCAATCTCCCTCTTCATGTTATCCCACCAATAATGATCACGAAGGTCTCTATACATCTTAGTGCTTCCCGGATGTATAGAGAAAGTAGAGCTATGAGCTTCATCCATCAGTTCTTTCTTTATCTCCAGAATAGATGGAACACATAGTCTTGTACGAAATTTCAATATACCTTCTTGATCAATATTGAAATCAGGGAACTTCCCATCCTTTACAGCCTCGAACTTCTCCTGCAGCAAAGGATCTTCTTTTTGAGCCTTCTTGATCTTCTCTAGTAATGAAGGTTGAGAAATCATTTGGGATAGGGTTGATGATGTCCCATTCCTTATAATTCCCATGTCCAGTTTTACTAGATCTTTAATCAAGGGATCTCCCAGGATCCTCATTGTTGCCAGAACAACAGGATCTTTCCTGCTTAATGCATCCGCGACTTTGTTTGCTCTTCCAGGGTGATAATGAATTGAACAATCATAGTCTTTAATAAGCTCCAACCATCTCCTTTGTCTCATGTTCAATTCTTTCTGAGTGAAAATATACTTTAGACTTTGGTGGTCAGTGTATATATCACATTTCTCCCCATAAAGATAGTGCCTCCATATCTTTAGAGCAAAAACAACTGCCGCCAGCTCTAGATCATTCGTAGGATAATTCTGCTCATGAATCTTCAACTGTCGAGATGCATAAGCAATTACTTTGTCGTTTTTCATGAGGACGCACCCAAGCCCTTTCAGAGATGCATCGCTAAAAATAACGAATCCCTCTCCGATAGAGGGTAGTGTTAACACAGGTGCAGTAACCAATCTCTTCTTCAGCTCTTGGAAACTTTCCTCGCATTACTTTGTCCAGATGAACTTAACCCCTTTTCGAGTCAACTTGGTTAGTGGATTATAAAGTCGTGAAAAGTTTTTCACAAACCTCCTATAATATCCCGCTAAACCAAGGAAACTACGAATCTCAGTTACTGTTGTGGGTTGAGGCCACTCCTCCACAACCATTGTCTTTGCAGGGTCAACCGAGATTCCTTCATTGGTTACGATGTGCCCCAAGAAAGCCACTTGTTGTAACCAAAACTCACACTTGCTGAACTTCCCAAAGAGCCTCTCCTTCTGTAGAGTTTTCAAAATAACCCTCAGATGATCTTCATGCTCCTCACGACTTTTTGAATATATCAAAATATCATCAATAAAAACTACCACAAAGTTATCAAGGTAGTCCTTAAAGACTCTATTCATCAAATCCATGAAAATAGCAGGAGCATTAGTCAAGCCGAAGGGCATAACAGTAAACTCATAATGCCCATATCTTGATCGGAAGGCAGTCTTTGGAATATCTTCCTTCTTCACCCTCAGTTGATGATAACCAGATCGAAGGTCAATCTTAGAGAATAATTGAGCCCCACGAAGTTGGTCAAATAAATCATCAATTCTTGGAAGAGGGTATCTGTTCTTCACTGTGATCCCGTTCAGTTCTCTATAATCAATGCATAACCGCATTGATCCATCCTTCTTCTTCACAAAGAGAACTGGTGCTCCCCAAGGAGACACACTCGGTCGGATAAACCCCTTCTCCAACAAGTCTTGGAGTTGTTTCTTTAGCTCCTCTAGCTCCACATTTGCCATTCTATACGGAGTCTTTGATATCGGTTGGGATCCAGGTACGAGTTCAATGGAGAACTCTACCTTTCTCTCTGGGGGAGGTCCAGGTAACTCCTCGGGAAATACATCTATGTATTCCTGAACAATCGGAACATCTTCTATTTGTATGCTCCCTTTTCTTTATTCATCATCACCGATTAACTCCATAAAGAAAGCTATAGGAGGTGCTTCTAGATAGGGATCAGTTCGGGATATCTCTCCTTGGAAGATAACTGTAGGTCGTTCTTTCAAGACTACTGAGATTTCCTTACTTCTGCATTTGATCTTAGCATTATACTTTGAGAGCCAGTCCATCCCTAGTATAATGTCGAATTCCATCATGGGAATGACTACTAGATTTGCGATAAGATTGTGCTCACCAAAGTAAACACTAGAGTCTCTAAATACTGTTGATGCAAGGATAATCCCACTTGGAGTCTTGACTGACAACTCTACCTCTAGCAGTTCGGGGATTGATTCTATTTTCCTTGCGAACTTGGAGGAAATAAAGGAATGCGTAGAACCAGAATCAAATAAAGTACTTGCTAGCTTTGAGAGGACAACAAGAGTACCTGCTACCACATCGTTCGGGACTTCAACTTCAGCTGTTGTGATAGCGAAAGCACGACCTTTCTCCCTTGGCCTCTGCTGAGGTTGATGGTGATTCCCCCCCACCGCCCTCGGATTTGGAAATTGATTAGAAAAGTGCCCAAGTTGTCCACACTTGAAGCATGTGACTTCGGGTAGGGCCAGAACCATCTTTCCTCTGTCGTTAGTGTTGGGAAGTTGAGGCTTCACATCACCACAACAATTCCGAGAAATATGGCCTTCTTTTCCACACCTATAGCACTTGCCACTTTCGATCAAGCAGTTCCCCGAATGCTTCTTCCCACATTTATTGCATGTGGGATGTTGCATGTGCTTTCCACCTCTTTCCTGATCAAAACTTCTTCCCAGGCTCGGTTCTAGAGTTCTATTCTTCTCATTAGATTTGTGAGACCACTGTGTCTCCCCAAACTCTAGTTCAACTTTCATGGCACTTCGAACTATTTCTTCATAGCTATCATAGTCCCTGTTGGCTAGATTCTTCCGCAGATGAGGTCGTAGTCCACCAAAGAATCTATCAACCTTCCCATTAGGGTCCATGACAAAGCTTGAGGTATAACGGGAAAGCCTTGTGAAGTTCATCTCATAGCTTCCGACAGATTCGTTCTCCTTCTGCTTCAGCTCGAGAAACTCTTTCTCCATTTTCGTTATCATGGAACGAGGGAAATACTTGTTAAAGAAAATCCCCCGAAATTCTTCCCACTCAATAGCTTCCATCTCCCCTCGTGGCTTCGTGTTTTTGATCAGTGAACACCACTGATCAGCTTCTCCCTCAAGGCGGTAAACAGCAAGGGTGACTTTTTCTTGTTCCGAACAATGAAGTACAGAAAAGATCTTTTCAATGGAGCTTATCCATTGTTCCGCAACCAATGGGTCAGTAGATCCACTGAATGTTGGCGGTCGTTGACGCATGAAGGACTCAACAGAGTGTTGTTCCCTTCGTGGTGAGGTCGGCCTCTCAGCTTGATTCAAGTTATTACTCATAACTTGAGTCAGTTGGTTCATCATTCGCATGAATGTTTCCATTCCGGCTTCCATCGGAGGTCCATCAGCACATGGTGCATTGCGGTCACCATCGACACGGTTCCTCCTATTGCCCGCCATCTTCTAAAAGAATAAAACCTTAGTGAGAAACTTATTTCATTTATGAATCTTTTAACTAAGACTTCATGCTTAAACAATTATACTTCTCTATAATTCCTTCATAATGATTCATAAAAAGCTTGTGATTAACCAAACATATCCCCCGGGAGTGTCGTAACCAAGAGTGCAGCAAGGCCCGTTATCGTGCACCAGTTCCCATTCGAGTCTAGCTCAAAGCGGTGTTTTCGGGTTTTACCCCTATGTACATCTGTGCCAGAGCCGCCTCTACCTGCTCGTATCCAGACAGGGATGTATTTGTTTGATAGACCACTTACTCAATACTTACCAAAATACCAGGAAGTTTTCCTATATTTAAACTTTTCTATAGGGTTCTTCCTAAAGTTTTTATATCCTAATTTCCACAAATAACTAAACCATACTTTGATACCAACTATAACGTCCCACCATTTTATAACATAAACTTTCATTACATTACACACAACTGAGGATCTTTAAGGTTTAGTGTCTTGGAAACCAGGAACATAATACATGAAAACAACATAAAGCATTCTTCTTAAACACTTGGAAGGCTTCTCCTTAAGTTCATCCTAGGTTCATTACTTCATCTCATAACCTGGGGACATACATCAAAAGAAAGGGTGAGCAGAAGGCCCAGTAAGGGAAACAAGAAGAACATTTTACATGTGAACTTGATATACTTCAATAAGGACATGAAAAAAACTTTAAGGTATGAGAAAGAAAATCATGAGGCATTTCATAATAAAAACAACATTTTCCATAACTTGAAGATGTGGCTACATCATTTAACATAGAAAATCATGAACATATCACCAAGGTCCATCCCCAAGGTGTCATTTGAAAATTACCAAGGTTATTCACCAAGGTATCATGAAAATTGTAATCTCTAGTGGTTACATCATTACCCAATGCATTGGAGCGCTATCAGGGCGCACCCTTAAATTTGCCTTTATTATCATGTGAGCCACATATATCATCATCAAACATTTCATAAATAACCCACATAGCATAAAATAAATGGGTTTCATTTCATAATCATAACGTTTTAAAAACCGCTTTAAAGACATGATCTTTACGTCACTTTAAACCCACGGAAAGGGAAAGCGGGTCTCATGTATGTAAATCCCAGAATTTAAAATGGAACATTTTGATATATATGTGAATACCCTTTTAGAAATAAGAGCTTTGAGTATTCACTTTATAACATAAAATAATTTTTGAGAAAAGAGAGAGGCATTTTGAGGGGAAAATTCTGCAGCATAACAGCTAAGTTTCGGGGTTTTAGAAAACATTGAAATGAGAGGGGACATGGGTCACCCACTCATAAATGATCCATAAAAAAGTAGGGTGAAAGAATAAGAAGGACATATGGACATGGTAATGAAATTTTAGGGGCATACCATTTTAAATGAAAAACATGGAAGGAAAAAGATTAGATTTCTCTTATGAAAATTCGGCAGCCTTACGGCGTCACTTAACTTCAAAAGGAAATGATTTGACAAGATCAAATAGGGTCCCTCATCATATGATCATAAGAGATCAGTATGATAGATATAGAGATCATACCCCAACATAATAAAAAGGAACTTGAAAGACTTGACATGAAAATCGAACTTGAAAAATGAGAAGGGTGAAAGAATCCCTTAAAAATTCGGCAGCCTAACGGCGTCACTTAAACTTTCATAAAACGAAATGATGAGAGTAAGAGGGGATATCTCATCATATAAACATGAAAGGGAAGTAAGAGGAAAATAAAAGAGCATCCTCTCACATAAAAACATGGAGCAGAAAAGGAATGACATAAAAGAGATTACATGAAAAGAAAGAGAGGGGTCGGATCCCTTACCTTAAAACGTGACTCTTGAAACTCAAAGGATTGGACCTTGAGGGCTTGGGGGCACCTTGGGAGGACTCCTTGGAAGGTAAGAAGACCAGAACTTCGTTGGGGGAGAGTTGGGAGTGAAAACTAAAGGAGGAAAGGGTGGGTATTTATAGGGAAAGTGAGGGGACAAAGCATTAAAGGCCAAGGGACACCTCACTAGTGGTTTTGGCAAAACCATGGGCTTGCCCATGGTATTTGCCCATGGTATTGGCCACTTGGGACACCTCACACCTTATCTTACTATTCATAATTCGACCATATTGAATATATAATTAATAAATCATTTAATGATGTCATTAAACACCCGTAACTTAAAAACTATACTTTCACTATTCACCGAAAATCCAACCTTCTCAGAATAATCCCAAAATTTCACCTTAACCAAATATTAATGCTACGATTTCAAAAATGAACTCCATTTTATAAAAATAATTTTCTAAATATTTTTAATTTTATTTTTAAATAAAAACACTATTCACCGAAAATTTATTTTTTCAGAAAAATCCCCAAAAATTACCATAACATAATATCGATGCTCTGAGTTCAAAAATAAAGTCATTTTTATAAAAATAATTTTCTAATTATTTTTAATTAAATTTTTAATTAAAAAACACTATTCATCCAAAAAAACTAATACTTGAATAATAATTTATGAAACCGTTATTTACCCATTTTATTGAATCACATTACTTAATCATGGTGCCTAGATTATTTTAAAACTTTCTTTAAGTGAGATTACTAATCCATTTGGTCACATTACTAATCCTAAGCGTAAAATCACTATTCACTATTTACTATTCATCAAAAATTAAGTTGATCTTATTAGACTCCAAATTCCTTAATGAACACTTTTGTAGAAGACCATTTTTTGAAAATCATTACAAATCATTAGTTATTTAGGGTTTACATAAATATTTCAAAATATCCCTTTTTCAAAATTCATTAATAAAATACATTCTAAAATTATCTGGACATTTGAAATTTCACAAACATCACTAAAGGAAGAAATATCAATTTATTCACCCGAAGGGATTACACAAGGAAGCTAGGGTCTCGTCACATAGCCCCTTATAACACCGGTGTAAGACCTGAGTGTAAGGTGTGCTATGGTGAGAGAATCTGAGGGAGGCTCAGATAACATTTCCCTAGTAGTAATCTATACTAACTTGAACTTCTCCCGTAGGCGTTTCCGTTCAAGCTTGACATGCTGGAGCTCGGCTTGGGCTTGGTCCAAAGCGAAGCCCACAGATGCTACCTCCTTCCCAAGCTCTGATAAGTGGGCTTCATAAGGGTCGAGTCTACTGGATGAAGCCATCGACTCCTCTTTCTGCATTAACCATTAACATCTTATTAAATCAATAAGAGTAAGTTAATATACTACTCAAAAAGATTGGGTCGTTACATTGAGGTAGCTCATGATCTAACTGTTGATTTTCCAGTTCCACTTGATGATCCAGATATTACAACAGTCAATGATATTATTGGATCTTTCATAGCATAGACATCTAATCTTAGAAATACATATTATGCATGTCTTTAACAAAACCATATGAAAAACTTGTAACGGTTGATGATAAAAGATCTGAAGTGAGGTATGATATTATAGATGGATAAACCAGTGGGGAAATGGAAGGTCAGATCAAGAAAATATAGTGAATCGACCAAGAAATCAAAATGAACTTATGAGAGTACCTTCTCCCCACCAGTTCTAGAGCAACATTTATTATCATTATAGATTCATGAAGATACCACATTTAAAGATGAAAATATGTCTTACATTCCATATGAAAAAGAAATATATAGAGATTTCATGACAAATATAATTGGTCTCGAGACTATAAATGAGATTCTCAAGCATTAATGGCTTAGCGTCTAAGTTGTGAATTTATACATAAGATACAATTTCATAATATGTATGTAAAAATAGTGAGATAACATGTTTATTAAATTAAATAAATATTCATATTTTATATAGGTGTTTATATTACTACTATATAAAGGGAAAATCAAGAAAAACACAATTTGGATTCATTAATACCTATATCATTTCTATATAAAAACTTAGTTTTCATAATAAAAAAATTGAGAAGAAAAAATATGAACTACTCGAAGAGTTTTTTTTAAAAAGTATCAGATGATAGACTCTTTTTGATGCCTACAATGCAGAAGTAAAACTCTATAATCTAATCACATAGAATATATTTTTAATTTTTTCATTAATAATTTATTTTCATTTTTTAGACATCATTGGATACTGATCGTAGTCAATCTAGATACCCCAAATATTTTTTGGATCCAATGCATGGATATCCAACCAACCAACCATACATGATGTGTATTGTGAATTTTTAATACACTGCAATCAACATTTTATTGATTAACTTCGAATTATATGTTTCGGTCTCTATTTTAACAAAAAAAAATTATGATAGGGCGATCGCTAAATATAGGCTAAATCATGTCATGAAGTCAGTGTTTGAAGAGATAAATCCTGTGTATTAATACAAATGGAAATAAATTAAAGTATATATAGAAATATTTAACTATCGAAACTTTTCAAAACAATTTACTTATTTTGGTCAATGTTTCTATACTGTTTCAATCAAGATAATGACATAGATTGTGGATATTATGTTTGAAAATTTATGAGAGAGATCATGAAGCATGAAAAACTAGCATCCCCCAATAGGTAATTTATAAATGAAATTATAATTTAATTAAATATATTTCATAATCACTTGTCTGTCTATATTTTCTCATTACTATCAAGATTTTCAACAACCTTCATACTCAAAACAATAATTAAATTTTTTTAGAGATGAGTGGGAATCGTACATGTTTTTAGAATGTATTTCCACAATAAATTCAGGTGATTACCTTCTATTTTTGTGATCTAGTATGATTTATGACCTTAGAAATATATTTGGGGTGTGAAGCATTAGTGTCAGAATGCTTATATATTATTTTTGATAGGTTTCTCAAAGAGAAGTACAATGGAGGAAATCAATTTGTTTATAAGTGATGAACTACAAAGAATAAAATTTTTAGGAAATAGAAGAGGTGAAGGCAGAGGTATAGGTAGAGGTGGAGGTAGAGTCGGAGTTAGTGATAAAGGTGGAGGATGAGGCAGAGGTACATTCCAAGGTGGAGACCGAGGCAGAGGAGGAGACAAAGAGCTGACTTGAAAACAATAAATTTTTTGAGAAATGGAGTAGAATAAGGATCATACCAAGATTGTGTTTGAGAAAAATTGTTGAAAATTACACCCAACACTTGAAACTTAAGATAAGAGCCATTATGCAAGAATTTCAGGTGAATTATTGATTTTTTTCACCAATTTTTTAAGTGATTTTATACAGGAGTTTAAGTGAAGTATTTTTTTTTCAGAAATAAAATAAACACCACCCATTTTTTCAAAATGATTATCATGGGATACAATTTATATAAGAACATTATAAGTAATATCAAATATTACTGAATTGTGAAAGAAACCCCTCACCAATAACATACTAAACAATAATAAAAAAATAGATGCAATTGATTTCCCATGACTTCTATACACTATAAAGAAAATGTATTAGTAGTGGAGATGATAATTACTTGAGATTCATACAAAACCAATCCAATAATCAAACATGTATATAATCTAACTTAAATGTTTTAATAAATATATGTGTAATCAACCACCAAATCCACCAGGTGTGTGAGATAATTATTGATAGACAACCAGCATTGAGAGATCATGGTCATCGAGAAGGGATGGTGTCAAAAGAAAAATGAAATCAAATTAAATGAAATTTCCTTATAAAGAAATACCCAAAAATTAAAAACCTAGTTCAAATGAAATCATGAAGCACCAAAATTCCAAATGAACACCCCTTTAAAAAGAAGTAAGTATCTTGATCTAAAACCTCTAAAAAATTAAAGAAATACAAAATTTCATTGACCTAATAATGATGTTTTAAAAAATAACAATACATTGGTTTCACTTTTGTGAGTGGTGGAATTATTTGGGCTATTAGATCATTAATTAGATGTATGATATAATATCACAAATTCTTGTGAAATCTATACAAGTAACATTCATTATGCATGTGCACATTCACTATGTAAAATGATCTATGTTCACACACTCATTAATAAAAAACTCATCATCATTATAAATAAAAAATACATTAGAATAAGTATATTCCCATTTTTATGCACAAATAATTATGATGTTATCTTAGAGTTTATCATCACCTAGAAAATGCATTCGTATTATTTTGAAATTGTCACTAATTTTAGTAAAAAAGACAACTGACATACTCAAAATTAATAAAGCACATTAATATTGTTTTGATACTTTAGGAAAACAATACATAAGTCATTTTTGATATGTAATAATTACCCTCACATCAATCTAATACACGATGTTCCTAGTATGACTCAAAGTGTTCGTTATTGGTTTAAAATTGACATTTTAATATAAAAAAATGCCAATCACTGAAAACCAAGAAAAATCACTCTAATTTTCATGATAATTTAGGAAAATGTTTAATAATTATTTTATTATGTTTATTAATTAGTCTCACATCAAACCCACTCATGATGTGACCTGTATGACTCAAATTTCATGTTTCCAGTTTAAAATAACATTTTAGTAAAAAAACAAGTGGAATACTCAAAACCAAGGATGCATATTCAGATTGTTTTTATAATTTACTAAAATAATCCATAATTCATTTGGGATGTGTAAAATTTATCCTCACCTCAATCTGATTCATGGTATGACTGGTATGATTCCAAGTGCATCTTTTTATTAAAAATTCGCATTAATTTTAATAAAAAAGACAACTGACATACTCAAAACTGATAAAAAACATTCTAATTGTTTTGTTACTTTAGGAAAATGATCCATAAGTCATTTTTTATGTGTATAAATCATACACACATTAGTCTAATACATGATGTACCCGATATGACTCAAAGTGTCCATTATTAGTTTGAAATTTACATTTTAATACAGAAAAGTGTCACTCATTGAAAATTGAGAAAACATGCTCATATTATCTTAATAATTTAGTAAAATAATTTTTTTACTTAATTTTTTATATACAGGAATTGACCTCATGTCAAACCGACACAAAATGCAACCTGTATGACTCAAAGTGCACGTTTCCAGTTTAAAATGATATTTTAGTAAAAAAAGCAAGTGGCATACGCAGAACCAAGGAAACAAATTCAGATTATTTTTATATTTTATGAAAATGATCCATAAGTCATTTAGGACATGTATAAATCATTCTCACCTCAATCTGATAGATGATGAGATTGTTATGACTCAAAGTACGTCTTTTTATTCAAAATTGACATTAATTTTAGTAAAAAAGACAACTATCATACTCAAAACTGAGAAAACACATTAGGATTGTTTTGGTACTTTATAAAAATGATCCATAATTAATTTTTTATGTGTAGGAATCATCATAACCTCAATATGATACATAATGTGTCTGGTATGACTCAAAGTGTTTGTTATCAGTTTAAAATTGTCATTTTCATACAAAAAAGTGCCACTCAGTGAAAACCTAGAAAACATGCTAGGATTGTCTTGATAATTTAGGTAAATGATTCATAATTAATTTTTGATGTTTAGTAATTAGTATCACATCAAACCCACACATGATGCGACCTATATGACTCAAAGTTCGCGTTTCCAGTTTCAAATGACATTTTAGTAAAAAACACAAGTGGTAAACTCAAAACTAAGGAAACACATTCTTATTGTTTTCATACTTTATGAAAATAATACATAAGTAATTTTGGATATTTATGAATCAACCAAACCTCAATTTTATGCACATTTTGACCGGTATGACTCCAAGTGTGTCTTTTTATTCAAAATTGACATTAGTTTTAGTAAAAAAGATAATTGACATGCTCAAAACCAAGTAAACACATTCAGATTTTTTTGTACTTCAAGAAAAATAACCATAATTCATTTTTAACAGTTTTAATTATCCACACATCAATATGATACACAATGTGACTGGTGTGACTCAAAGTGTCTGTTATCGATTTAAAATTGACATTTTCATACAAAAAAGTGTCATTCACTGAAAACTGATCAAACACACTTGGATTGTCTTGATAATTTAGGAAAATGATTCATAATTAATATTTTATGTTTATTAATCAGTCTCATGTCACACCCACACATGATGCAACTTTTATGACTCAAAGTGTGTGTTTCCATTTTAAAAATATATTTTAGTAAAAAACACAAGTGGCGTACTCAAAACCAAGGAAAAAAATATGTATTGTTTTGATACTTTAGTAAAATTATCTATAAGTCAGTTGGGATGTGTAGAAATAATATGCATCTCAATCTTACACATGGTGTGACCGGTATGGCTCAAAGTGCATTTTTTATTCAAAACTGACATTAATTTTAGTAAAAAAGACAACTGACATACTCAAAACTGAGAAAAAAAATTTGGATTATTTTTTCACTTTAAGAAAAAATCCATAATTTATTTTTGATATGTAGGAATCAGAAAAACATCAATCCAATACACATGTGTCCGGTATGACTCAAAGTGTCTGTTATTAGTTTAAAATCGACATTTTCATACAAAAACACATCACTCACTAAAAACTAAGAAAATGCACTTGGATTATCTTGATAATTTAGGAAAATTATTTATAATTAATTTTTTAGGTGTAGAAATAAATATCACATCAACCCACACACGATGAGACATGAATGACTAAATTTATGTGTTTCTAGTTTAAAATGACATTTTAGTAAAAAAACAAAATTGGCATACTCAAAATCAAGGAAATTCATTAGGATTGTTTTTATAATTTATGAAAATGATGAATAAGTCATTTGGGATGTGTAGGAATCAGAATCACCTCAATCCAATATATAGTGTGACCGGTATGACTCCAAGTGCGTGTTTTTATGCAAAATTGATATTAATTTTAGTAAAAAAGACAACTGACATACTCAAAACTGAGCTAAAACATTCATATTATTTTGGTACTTTAGGAAAAATATCCATAATTCATTTTTTAAATAGGAATCACCCACACCTAAATCTGATACACATGTTCTTGGTATGACTCAAAGTGACTGTTATGAGTTCAAAATTGACATTTTCATACAAAAAAGTGCCAGTCATTGAAAACTGAGAAAACAAACTCTAATTACATTGATAATTTAGAAAAATGATTAATAATTAATTTATAATGTGCATTAATTAGTATCATATAAAACACACACACACACACACGATATGACCCGTATGACTCAAAATTAAAATTTCCAGTTTAAAATGACATTTTAGTAAAAAATACAAGTGGCATACTCAAAACCAAGGAAATTCATTCATATTTTTTTGATACTTTAGAAAAAAGATCCATAAGTCATTTTAGATGTGTAGGAATTAGACTCACCTCAATCTGATGCACAGTGTGACTGATATGACTCCAAGTATATCTTTTTATTCAAAATTGACATTAATTTTAGTAAAAAGGAGAACTAACATACTCAAAACCAAGAAAAAATATTCTGATTATTTTAATACTTTATGAAAATGATCCATAAGTCATTTATGATGTGTAGGAATCATCTTCTCCTCAATCTGATACACTATGTACCCATCATGACTTATAGTGTCTGTTATCAGTTTAAAATTGATATTTTCATACAAAAAAGTACCACTCATTAAAAACCAGGAAAACACGTTCATATTGTCTTAATAATTTAGGAAAATGATTCATAATTCATTTGTGATATGTTGGAATCAGTCTCACATTGAACCCAAAAATTATGTGACCTGTATGACTCAAAGTGTACGTTTCTTGTTTAAAATATCATTTTAGTAAAAAAACACAAGTGATATACTCAAAAATGAGGAAATGCATTCAGATTGTTTTGATACTTTATTAAAATTATCTATAAGTCATTTGAGACATGTATGAATCATCTGAGCCTCAATTTGATGCAAAATGTGACCGATATGACTCCAAGTGCGTCTTTTTATTCAAAATTGACATTAATTTTAGTAAAAAAGACAACTAACATACTAAAAACCAAGAAAAAACATTTATATTGTTTTGGTACTTTAGAGAAAAGATTCATAAGTCATTTTTGATGTATAGTAATTAGACTCACCTCAATATGATACATGATAAGACTAGTATGACTCAAAGTTCCTGTTATCGATTTAAAATTGACATTTTAATACAAAAAAGTGTCCCTCACCAAAAACCAAGAAAACACACTCGAATTATCTTGATAATTTAGGAAAATGATTCATAATTCATTTTTAACATGTAGGAATTAGTCACATGGCAAACCCACACACAATATGACTGTTAGGACCAATAGGGGCCTATATACCCTGAGAGTGTGGGGGGGGGGGTGAATCAGGGTATGGATATTCTTTTTCAAAGTTCTTCCTACCCCACTGGATCTTGAACTCTTTATTACAAGGTTCACTTTGTTTACACTTGTGTGTTCATTATGATCACTTATTTTCTTCTATATCTAATGATTATGATTTAAATACAATGCAGTGAAGTAAGCAGGCAGACACATAGATTTTTACTTGGTTCACCCTCACTGGGCTACGTCTAAGGAGCATACGCCGAAAAGTTACCGTTCATACCAAATTATACTATTCTTCACTAGATGTGGATACAAAGGTTCAGGAACAGTCACTCTGTCCCAGGATCACTGCCTTTACAAGGTTTAGGGTCAGCTCACTACTTTCCCAAGGGTCACTCCCTGTTTCTCTCTCTCTGGCTCACTGCTGGTGGAGAGGATCACCTTCTTTCTCTTCCTTTGATCACTGCTCCAGAAAGGATCCACTCACAGTTTATAGACATGTAGGTCTCTTCATTATCTCTAATGAATACATCCTCTTTTATATGTGTATGCTCTGTTGAAATCCAACTTTCACCCGCAGATGAATCTCTCTTTGCACTGAAGGTATCGGGCCAACTTCCAGATTCCACGTAGCCCAAAAACACTACCGGGGAATCAACCTTACTTGGCACGTAGGTCTAACCCGGCATGCAAGTATTGGTGCGCAAGTCACAACTAGTGTGCAGGTTTGCCTCTACCACCTACGCGACACAATCTTCTGCAACTCCAAACCTACGCGACTCAATCCCTTTTATGCCCAAGCCAATATTGGTGCAAAACTACCAACCGGCACACAACTTCATACACTGGCGCGCAAGTCCACCTGCACGACCACACACCACTTGCGCGACCACCACACGAGCGTGACAGGAGCTTTTATTTTTCAAAGTGTTGAACTCCATTCAAAATGAGGAGGGGTGTTCCTGTATTTATAAGCATTTTTAACACCCTATGAGACAGCACCCAAGTCTTCCCTTGGCACACAAGTCTCGGTGCGCAGGTCTCTTCCCCTACAAGTCACTTGCATGACCAAACCAATACCTACATGACCCTCTTTCCTTTTCCATATTTTGATCTTATGATCTTGAAAAACAACAGGCGTGAAAGTTCTCAAGTATCCAAGGCATCGGCGCGCAAGTCTCTTCACGGCGCGCAGGTCACCTGCACGACCACACCAATACCTGTGCGACCCTCTTTCCTTTGCTATATTTTGATGCTCTGATCTTGAAAAACATATGGCACACAATTTTCTTCTACTTAAAGTCAATGGCATGCAAGTCCCTTTTCCAAAATCCACTTGTCTTCATTTGTCAATTTTCAGGCCAAAAAATTTGGCAAACACTGGAAAATGACACCAGCTTCTATCTGTTCTTTTTGTACTGCCTCCAGATCATCCATTCATTTTTCGATGTTATTGAATAAAACATGGATTGTTGACCACAACTCTTGAACTCTACATTCCACCATGAAATACCCTTTGTCAATAAATTTGTATGTCATTGTTTTGCTTTGTCAACAATCACATCACAATTGTCCACTTTGTCAACAAACACAATCACCTCAAAAATGCTTCAATGATGCCTTGAGGTATTTTTTCCCAACAATGACCTATATGACTCAAAGTGTGTGTTTCCAGTTTAAAAGGTAATTTTAGTAAAAAACACAATTGGTGTACTCAAAACTTATTAAACACATTTTTATTATTTTGATACTTTAGAAAAAATATCCATAAGTCATTTAGGACATGTGGGAATAAACTGCACCTCAATCTGATGCATAGTGTGAACGGTATGACTCCAAGTGAATCTTTTTAATATATAAGTGTCATTATAGTTTAAAACGTGCATCACATCTTCAAAACTGAGAAAACTAGCATAGATTGTATTCTCATCATTCTATATGCTATTACTTAATTAATTTCTTTATAATTTTTATCTTATACTTATTTAGTTAATTTTCACAAAGATAATGCTTGAATATGAACAATAAATGGTGTGACATGAAAAAAACAACCGCAATGCAATCCGATACATAATATTCCTGGTATGAATCAAATTTTAGTTTAAAATTAACACCTTTTATTTAATTTAATTCTTTATATTATCATTAATATAATAATTCTTTTCTTATATAGGTTCATTCTTTTTCTCGAGCAGGGGGTGAATTATTTTTCTCTATAATAGTGTTTTTTTCTTGTATTTATGTTATAAATTTTATTTCATTTAAATTATGTATTTGTATATAATTTTTCAAATTTATGGTGATGTTTCTTGCACTGTTTCTAGTGCTTCAGTGTGCTATTACAACACACTATAGTATTCCCTATTTCTAGTGTTGTAGCATGCTGTAACATCACACTGTAGTATTTTACTTTATTAGTGCTACTAAATGAGCTAATAAAGGATTCCTTTAAAGTGATTCTACAAGCACTAATAAGGGGTCCCTTTATCAGCATTGATAAGGGATGCATTTATTAGATCATTTAGTAGTGCTGATAAACAGTCTCTTGATCAATGCTAAATAAAAGTGCTGATAAATGATATTGTTTATCATAACTTTTTTAGCACTAATAAAGCACCCATTTTTTAGTGTTTTTCTAGCATTGATAAAAGTATAGGACTTTTAACAACACTATGGTAGTCAATGCTTATTTAGCATTGATAAAGGCCTATTATAGCACTATTAAAGGCCTCTTTTGTAGTAGTGATAGTGGAATGGTGTGTCTGATATGAGGAATCATACCTTGTTAGACATGGTCCAATTGATGACGAGTCAGTGTGATCTTCTTATATCATTATAGGGATATGCTCTGGTAACTTTTGAATTCCTATTTAACCATGTTCCAACTAAAAAACTCAAAAATATGCCATAGGTTTGCAAATAACACCTATAATTTTTGGATTTTTATAATTCTGATGATAAGTTAGATAAATTCTTATTTATTAGTTATCCCAAGGAAACAATAAGATATTATTTATATAATTCTATTAAGCACAATGTGTTTATGTCCTGATATGGTGTTTTCCTTGAGAAGGATCACATTAATAAAAGAGTTAGTTAGAGGGAAGTTGAAATTAGAGAAGTTCAAAACCAATAAATAAGAAGTGGTCCTAAGATGGAAGTTTAGTTGGTTCCATAAAGAGTTATAGAAGAATAACTAACTTAGTTTACACATGAACCTAAAATTTCTAGTAATATACATTATGATCCTGTGAAATATGGATTTATTATAGAAAATAATAATGAATTAATTCTCATAGATGATAAACATACTACCTATTGAGAGGTTATTGAGATTTTTGATTCCAAGAAATGGTTAAATGCTTTAAAATCTAATATGGAATCCACATACATAACTAATTTTTTATATTGGTGGATAAACTTGAAGGGGTGATACCCATAGGTTGAAAGTGGATTTTTTTAAATAAAACTAACATGGATGGTATAGGGTATTCTTATAAATATCATTAGGTGGAAATGGATATAAAAAAATTCATGATATTGACTATGAAGAGAGATTTTTACTAGTTATGATGATAAAGTACATTTAGATATTGCTCTCTATAATAGCTCATTATGATTGCATGATGCATCAAATGGATGTTAAAGCTAATTTTCTTAATTTAAATTTAGTTAATCATGTTTATATGAAATAACTTGATGGTTTTTAAGTACTAAATTAACATGATAAGGTTTTAAAGTGGAAAAAGTCCATTTATGGATTGAAGTAAGTTTCTCAAAGTTGGAATATACAGTTTGATGATTCAATCAAAGAGTTTGGTTTCATCAAGAATTTAGATAAATGTTGTGTGAAAAAGAAGGTTAGTGAGAGTGTTTTCACATTTATGATATTTTATTTAGATGAAATACTTCTTATCAGAAATGATATCATGTCCTTAAATTCTATAAAGGTGTGGTTGGGAAAGTGCTTCTCGATGAAAGACATGGTTGAAGAAACCAATATATTGGGTATGAATATCTATAGTTATAAATCAAATAGGTTTCTTATATTGAGTAAAAACACATATATTAGTTTAGTAATAAAGTTTTTAACATGAAAAACTCTTGAAATAGGTATTTACCAACATTACATGGTGCAAATATTATGAATATTCAAGATCCTGCTAAAAAGTTATAAATGATGGATACAATTCCTTATGAATTCTCTATAGGAACTATCATGTATTCTATGTTATATATTCAACTGAATTTCATTTTTTCATTGTGAATAACAAGTAGATACCAATATAATCCTGGTAAAAGGTAGTTTATTTCTTAAAAAATATCTTTAAGTATTTAAGAATAAATAAGGATATATTATTTGTCTTTAGAGGAGAGGATAAACTAATTATAAGAGGTTACACTGATGATAGTTTCCAATCTTAAAAAGTTGATATGTGATATCAATAAATTTTCTTATTTTTCCTAAATAATGGGACTATCAATTGATAGATTTCAAAATAAGACACTATAGAGGACTCAGTAATATGGGTAGAGTGAATAATTATATCAGATTATATGAATGAATTTGTTTGACTCAAGAGGTTCATTACTAAACTTGGGGTGGTTCATAGCATTGAGAGAGTAATTGATATTTACTATGAAAACAATGGAGCTATTACACTGGATATGGAATAATTATCTCACCAAAGGACTAAACACATCCTTTACCAATACCATATCATTTGAGTGATCATTGAGAGGGACGATACAAATATATTTTGGGTAGTTATAGATGATAATATAGAAAATACTTTTATAAAACCATTAGAGTAGAAAAATAATGGGGTTATTTTGAATTCATTGGCTATAAATACATGATAGATTGGATTTAATGATTATAATAAAGGTAATATTTAGTTATCATTCATTCATGTATGATTTATTTATATTATATGAATAGTGAAATGATAATATCCCATCAAATTATGTCTTTGAGTTATCCCTAATTGATGTTCATCATAGAGTATTATAGGCTATGATGATATTTTAAGATTATAATGAGTATAATCTTGTATGAAATAATAATATTTGTATATGATACAAAGAGTAAACTCAACATATAATAAGTAAAGACTTGTTATCTAGAATAACCCATTAAAGTATATCACATGGAATTTCATACAATAATTAATATACTTATGGTTGTATTCTTATTATGAATCCTCATTACCTGAGGTTGGAAATATAATTAGCATGTGAACCTTCATACTTTGATACCTTTCTTACACCATCCTTGAGGTGATTTAATCAAGGGGTGGTTGAGTATATTATTGATCATGTGATTTATTGAGTTCAACCAAGATGGGATTTTTCCACTTGTATGACAAGAAAAGATATTTGGGACCATGGTTGAATTTATAACAACCCGAACATAATTGTCCCATAAATTGAATGATTTGTGGTGTATATTTCATCACTCACATCCAAAATACCTTTTTAGGTTTATAGTTTTAAAGAATTAGGAAATCTGTTACATTATAAATATGAAACTTCTACAAAATGTCTATTTTTTTTCTATAAAACAAGTTTATTATAAATACAAAATTACTACATTTAAGATAACTCCCATAACTAGATTTATGACTTTATTAATGTTCCTACTCATAATTAATCCTTGTGAAAAACATTTTAAAAAATGTTATGAAGGAAACAAATCTAAATAATTAACATAAATAAAAATAAACTAATTATTCTATTTTTAAACCTAAAAAATAATAAGAAAGTTTTACTTTTCATAATAAACTTTTAGCATGAATATTCATTTACTTTCCATAAAAAATTAATTATTTTTTTATAGGAAATAAATCATAACTATGAGGGTTTCTTGGAAGACATGAAAACTCATGAATTACCTTCTTTTAAAAACAATCCTCTCACCTATTAAAAGGTTATAAACTTTCCTTAAAACATAAGCTCACTTATTTACCTTTTTTTAAAATAAACTATTTCCTTTAAAAACCACTATAATAATATCATGTAGGTACCTTTGAACATTATACTTTCATTCACCCTTACATTAACCCTTATAATTTAATCACCTAACATGATAATTCCCACATACCTTAGGAGTAACTTAGCACCAGTAAACTCCATCACTTTACCCAATGCATTGGAGAGCTATATCAGGATCACCCTCCATTAGAGATATATCAGGATCACCCATCATTAATATGAAATTTACAACAACCATATAATGGAAAAACACATATATATTTAAATTTAATCATAAAACCCATTTGAATTGGCATTCAATCCCATAAGAAATAACAGTTTTAGTTATCTCATAAAGATGAGAATAAATTTCCATTTCCTTAGAAAAAAATAAAAATAAAAATTACTAGTATATTGGGTATAAATTATTATTTGAAAAATCATTTTAACATGTATAGTAATTTTTATAATGAATAATTCTTATGAAAATGGTAAAGGGTGGTCAAATCATATGCGTTAAAAAATTTTTTTTATACTTTTTTAAAAAGTAAAAAATAACCCATATAGAAAATGTTAAAAATATTCCATTTTAAAAAATTTGTAAAAATTAAATTATAGTTGAATAAAATGACTTTAAACAATCATAGGAGTATAGATAATAATATTATTGAAAATTTTTAAATAACCTTGACATGTAATAAAAATAGTTGGAAGTAAAACTTTTAAATAAGATTTTTAAAAGAAAGTCCCTTACCTCGAGTCCTGAATAATTTTGTTTACACATCTACCCACATGAGTAATAAAATTATATATGTTCTATAAATTCTTAAAAATATTTTTAGTTTTAATTCAATTATATTATTCCCTTTATTTTATTTATTACCATGTTTTATTTAGTTACTAAAATTATTAATTTCACATTGGATGTTTTGGGGTTGTTCGGTTTATAACCTCAAAATAACATCAGTGAGTTGAGCATTGTTAAAGGGTTTATGGTTAAATTATCTCCAAAATCTTAAAAATTTTATAATTATCATTTTTATTAATTAAATATATATTTTAACCATCCATATTATGTGGTTGTAAAAAATGAAACACATCGTTCCATGGAGGCGGTAGCCTATACACACACATCCGTGATGTTTCCATTTTTATTATAGATTGAAAATAAATAAATTAGATTATATTTTAACTTTAAATAATATTAATTATTTTATGTATTTCATATTTATTTGTTAGTTTCATTATTATAACCATCCATGTGAGGTAGTAATGGAAAATGAATTACATCGCTTCATGCAGGTGGTAGTCCACACGTACGCACAAGTGACGTTATCATTTTCCAATAGATGAAATGGCAAGAAGGTAAGTAATATATTATCTTTATAGAATGATAATAATGTCATAAATATCATATATATACCTTAAATACATCATAATAAC
Organism: Viscum album; assembly: GCA_963277665.1. Classification (NCBI taxonomy): domain Eukaryota; kingdom Viridiplantae; phylum Streptophyta; class Magnoliopsida; order Santalales; family Viscaceae; genus Viscum; species Viscum album. The sequence continues at coordinate 790,144,839 of OY728156.1, read as the reverse complement.
TATCCATTAATTCTGGTGATGAAAAAAAAACTCATCGCTTTGTGAAGGTGATAGTCTACTCGTATGCACGAGCGATATTTTCATTTCCAAAGGATAAGAAAATGAGGTGAAAAATAGTTTTTACATAAATATAATAAAATATAATATAGATAATATACTTTTTTGATTATTTTATAGTTTTTATAATAGATTTTAAGTAGACATAAGAATAAATAAACTTGAAATAGGTCGGTCATGACTTATACCCCCTCTTCAGATATCTCTATTTATATTACACCTTAAGCCTTCTAGGATTGGTATTTTGAGAAGAAAATGAACTATAAGATGTAGGGAGGGATTTTTTTAAGTGATTTTGGAAGATCATGTTCAAGATAATTGGATAAAACTATGTGAATAAGAGAGGAGAGGATATTCCCTTTTATAAGTGAGAAGAGTGCCAATCTTGTAAATAAATTAAAATTTTAAATATAATAAATGCATTTATCAAGGTAAAGTGGAATAAAATGGCCAAATTTTGAATCTAAAATAGTTTAAGGTCATAATCCACCCAAAAAATCATATGTATCTAAGTTTTGGAGATATTTTATGCCTTATCTCTTAGTTTTACCCCCATTAACCCTTTTAACCATTATAGGGGTGATAAAGTTTTACCATTGTAAGTATTAATAATTAAAAAATAAAATTGAACACATTAAAAAATTTGAACCTATTAATTAAAAATATGAAAATAATTTTTCCAATATTCACATTCTAGGTGTGGTAAAAATCAATTTTAAAACAAGTATGTGTAACACCATGAAAAATAATTTTTATAGAAAAGTTCCCAAAAATCAACCTTTTTAGAAAAATCCAAAGAATTAACTCTAAGATAATTTTTATATTATGAATGCAAAATTGAATTTAATTTTATCAATTTAAAAATATTAAATTTATAAATTTAATTTTTAAATAAAACAATATATTTTATGGAAAACAATTTAGTTAGAATAACACCATTTCTTTTTTGACTGAAAAATCATATAAAATTATTATATTATATATGAATCTATAATATATATTTATGAAAATTAATAAGTCGTGAAATTTATTTATTATTAAAATTTCCTAAGCTTTTATATAATTATACTGAGAAAATTTATGTCCATTCTTGGTTGAGTGACATGTGATGTGCTCAACTACTTGGATGAATAACATGTGGTGTATTTATTCAAAACATTCAATATATTTCATAGAATTACTAATATATGGGATGGAATATACTATATTGAAAATATCCATGCATAGTGGTCACTCAATTTCATAGAAAGATGGATTATATAATAATACATATGATGTTTATAATACATCATGTGGTGAACATGTTCATGTAGAGATATGAGTGTATTTGACTGAGATCACTCTAGACCCCTTTAGAGCTTGAGCAGAACTGGAATTTTTCTAGAGGATTCTATTTGATTAAATATATGAATTATGTAATTAATATTTGTTTTCAATGTTATAAAGGCATGTAGGGTCACATAGTTAGGCCTTAGAATAAGGATTAAAATTTTGGATAAAGTGTTTATTACAAAATAAAAAGAGTTTAGTAAATTATATCTAGAAGATTTTTGATAGATTCATAAGGAGTTATGAAGTTTTTTTTATAAAGTACTTATAGGATTTTAGTGAAAGTGGTAGATTCATAGATATTCACTAAAGGATGAATTATATTACATGATTCACCCATATTTTAATCCATTATATGCGTGAGATGTATATCATAGGAAATGATATAACTATATCATTAAAGGAATAATGATAAATATATCGTATGATATAAAAAATGATATGGCATATGATATATGATATTGGGAGCTTGGTTTACTTCCATATATTTCAAATAGTTTACCTTTGGCTATGAATCTTCAAGATGATTCATTTATGCTACGAAAAATATATTATGATTGTTGAAATGTTTAAAGATATTGATAGTACAACATGCATATATTATGGAAACATATAATAGCTGCTAAGTAATTGAAAATAATATTTGAATACCTTTATTATGTGAATGTAGTATTTGCAAAGGATTATATCTTATCATGAATTAACCTCAAAGGCCCATCAATAAAGGTTCCAAACCGATTTGCAACAAGTACTGTAGGGAATTTCCAATCCCCATGGGCTAGTGATAGGCACCTAGGCATTAAAAAAAATTTCGGAATAATCTTGACCAACTAGCTAAATAATCCAAATATTCTCATTTTTAAGGAAAACAAGGAATTATATACAACTTTCACAAATTAACCAAAAATATAGAAATTCACCCCTTTCAATAATTTTGTAAAGATTTCCATATAAAACAGTTTTTAAAGAACTTTAAAACAATATATTTATCATTTACAAAGCATTAATAATCAAACCATATCAATTAAAATAATAATGGAAAGTACCCATAAAATAACACAGCTCTAGGATAGTTAAGTTTCTCATACAATGATCAATCATGACTAGTGAACAATAAACTTGTCCCTGACATAATGAACACAAGATAAGAGGAATTCCCTAATGTGTGATCCCCCTATGATGTCATGTAAACCATTCCACAACACAATGAAAAAATTAGCATTGGAATACCCTAATGTGTGACCCCCCTACAAATCATGGAAAAAAAGTCCCTATATGACCCCCTCCTAAGTTACACAGGCTTCCATGTGCTGAACATTTCAAATCATTTTCAAAGGGAATATCACATTTAAATAATAAATCAAAAAAATCCCCTTTTTACACTAAAACCATGGTTTGAAACCCAATTTTCTCAAAAAAGTCAACATTACTTTGAATTATACTCTTTTTATGAAATACAATGGGGAAAATCATTTAATATTAAATACCACCATATACAAATTTCAATAAATAATATATCATACCATTAACCATTTAGAAATGTAGTTTAAAAATGATATAGAATTAATAGTTCTTAAAATAAATACTTTATATGAAACCAACCACCTCAACCACTTGGTATTCCAATAACTCCATGAGATACACACACTAAAGGATAACTGAGGGATCTAGGAAGCAAGAGAGAACCCTAAACCATAAATCCCTGATTAAGAATATGTAATTCATCAGTTTCTAAAACAAAGGAAATAATAGGAATCACTTAAAATAATTATTCCCAAATAATGAAAAATTATAAATAAAGATATAGAAAATATTTCCTAATTCCATGATAAATATATAAGAAACCCAATTATATCATGTCACCAAACATAGATCTAGCCTCAAAATCCCTAATCTAAGGTCCCATTAAATGAGAAAAGAGTGCATCTAGAATAAAAATGAATAATAAATACATACATTTTAAGAATTTAGATCCAAAACTTAAGGATCCATTGAAATCAATCACTATGAGGCAAAGAATATCCAAAATCTTCAATAGGAGTCACCTAGGTCGAGGGAATAATCCATTATAAGTAAAAAGAGGAAAGTAAAAGGTGTATTGGGTATCAACATAAAATTTTTTATTAATTAATTAATGTACATGGTTTACCAATATGGTTTGTATAACCATGCACCAACCATGTGCCCCCTTTTGGCCACAGGAGAAGCCGCACGATTTGACCACACAGTTTGACAAACTGAACGCTAACCATGAAAAATTCCTCTATCCTATGTTGAATGGTTAGAGGAAAAGGACTCATGGTTTGGACTAACCATATACCTAATGATGTTTCCTCCTCTAGAACTCCAAAATATATTGCATAGTTTCCTAGGATGGCCCACACGGTTTGATCTAACCATGCGCCTAACCATGAACAACCCAAAAAACTCTAAAAACTCCAAAATTTCATAAAAAAACAACCCAATACAAGATTGACAAAATATATGGTAAAAAAAGGATATTCATACCTAAAATTGATGTTGGGATGTGAAACATTTCACCATTATATCACTTTCTTCCCCAAAAAGTTAAATCGTAGAAGGTTGATTTGAAAATAGATGAGGCCATTACTCCCTCATCAACAATTCTTACTCCCACACCTCATGAGAATCTATTATGTGTCTCTATAACACTTGGACCAATAGAATAGAATTTCCACATAGGTCTTTATCATAAAGATCAAAAATATATACTAGTTCCTTAACCATTAACACATTGGGTTCCAAATAAATCTCCTCCAAATTCAATACAAGAGATGGATTAGGATGATATTTATTAAGTTGAGATATGTAGAATAAACCATGAATAACACTAAACTGGGATAGTAATGAAAAATGATAGGCCACCTTCCCAATCCTCTCAATAATATCAAATGGTCCAATATATATCGTTTCCAATTTACCCCACTTCCCAAGATGATAGTGACACAACCTAGGTGATAATTTCAAGAAAACGTAGTCACAAACTGAGAACTCCAAAAGATGATATTGATGGTGTTTTTAAGACTTATTTCAAGTATGGTATTTCACCAATCATAGACATATAAATAGAATCTTCATTGATGTCTCCTAGAAAATATTAGGTCCCATAAGAGAAGAATATCCCTCCCCCGACCAAAAAAGAGGAGATCTATAAGGGAGACCATATAGAGATTCATAAGGATCCATTCTAATAGAGGAATGATAACTATTTTTATAAGAAAACCAACCAATCCTAGAAGTCTATCTCAAGATCCTATGAAATACAAAAGACAATCATGATGCATATCCTCAAGGATTTGAATATCACACTCTATCTAAACATCTTTCTGAGGATGGTAATCCATACTCAATCGAGCATACGTCCCCATCCCCTCCCAGAGACCCTTCCAGAATTGAGAAGTAAACTAGGGATCCCTATATGAGAAAATAGTATAAAAAACCCCATGAAACTTGATAATATTTAGTATGTATATATTCCTCAAATCCTTAACCTTAATGGGGTCATAAATCAGAATGAATTACTTTGATTTAGTTAACAAATCAAATATTACCATAAGATTCCATTACTCATTAAACTCTACGACATCCTGAGAGGGAAATTTATTAATAAGAGAATCAACAACAACATTCCCCTTCCTAGGGGTGTAGGTGATTTCAAAGTAAATTTTCTGAAATTACTCAACTAATTTCCACTGCCTGAGGTTCAATTATTTCTATGAGAAGATATATCTTGGACTCTAATGATTATAAAAGATAGTGAACCTTTCCCAAAAAAGATAGTGTTTCCAACAGTTAAGAGAATGCATAACTGTGGAAAGTTTAAGATTGTGAGTGGGATAGTTCTTTTCATGTGTTATAAGATAAATAGATCCATCATACTCCACATATCGCCCCTACATAAGCACACAAACTGTACCTAAACCTAAAGTATCAAAATACACCATATATCCTTGACTAGATTTTGGTAAAGTCAATATATGAGTTGAGGTAATATTTCATTTCAATAAATTAAAGAAAGTCTTACATTTTTCACCACATAATAATTTCACCCCTTTATTAGTAAGAGATATCAATGATGATTCAAGTTTTGAGAATTATTTCACAAACTGCTAATATAACCAACTAAGCCAAATAATATTCATATCTCAAAGACATTATATGGATTCTACCATGACAATGAAACCTTCACCTTCTTGGGATAAACTAATATTACCTTTTACAAAAAAATGTACTAATAACTTCACTTCCTGAATCTAGAATTAACATTCATATAACTTAGCATAAAGATGGTGATTCCTCAAGATTCCCAAAACCAATTTCAAAAGATGCTCATCAACCTCCTCAGATTTTAAATAAATCATGATATCATCCAAAAACACTACAATAAAGGTGTCAAGATACCAGTGAAATATCCATTTCATTAAATACTTAAAAACTATAGGAGATTTAGTTAGGCCAAATGAAATCACAAGATATTTAAAATGGCCATACCTAATACTGAAATCAGTCTTTAGGATATCTAAAACCCTAACTCTGAGCTAATGATGACCTAACCAAGGTTTGATCTTCGATAACCACTTTTCACCCTTTAACTGATCAAACATGTCATCAACATAGGGAAAATGATATTTATTCTTAATATTTACATGGTTAATCTTCCAATAATATACATAAAGGTGAAGAGTTTCATCATCCTTCTTGAAAAAAACACAGGATCTTCCCAATGAGATTTAAAAGAATGAATAAAACCATTTGGTTTTAAATTTTCTAATTGAATCTTCAAATATTTCAACTTATATAGTTTCATACGATAGGAAGAAATTGATATTAGCTTAGTTTTAGGCACTAGATCAATAGAAAACACCACCGCTATTTTTTGAGGAATACCATAGAAATCATTAGAAAATACTTTGGGAAAATCCTTGACCAAAAATGGAAGATAAAAACTAGAGTAATCATTCCCAAACTCAAATGAAAAAGTGGATAAAAAACTATCTAATTCCATATGAAGAGGTCTTGTTTGTCTATTGTAATTCCTCATGTCCATACGGATTTTCAGATTTTTGGTGAAATTTTTGGTTTTTCAATTAGTGGGTGGGTGAAATTTTGACTGGAATTTTAGAAGAGAGTTTTGAGTCTTAAAATGCATCAAGTGAGGTGTTTTGGACATTATTTGTGGATTGAGAGACATACTAGGGGCTTAGAGGATCCTCGAGATGGGTCAGGCGGCTGCTGCAGCCAAAGATATACTAGATCCATTGGATGACTGGTGGGGCCTTAAATGGTGAAAAATGATGATTCTGATACTTAAACTTAAGAGGGGGTAACCCCCTCATATCCACCTCATTTAGATCACATGTCTAGGGGTCATACCATCTTTTTATTCCCCAACACCCTTGTTTTGGGGTGCTTCTTAGAGGTGTTTTCCTGGAATTTGGAGGTATGTTTTCCCCTCCAATAACCTTCTTTGGTATTATCCTCTCCCTCAATCTGCTTTCCAATTTCCTAGTTTATGGATTCAATTTCTATTCCACCAAAGTATGGTGGAATCAACCAAATATCACGATGATTCAATTTGCCTCATGTAGAGGAGATCCCATGGTGACTTTTTTCCACCATCACACACCATTTTGATAGAGGTAATCCACCACATTGGTTTATCTTAGGTTTTTAGTTCAATTTTAATTAAAATGATAATTGGAATGCCATTTCCCATTAGGGTTTTTTCTCTGATTGTGTAGGGGATGTTCCGAGATGATGTCTACCTTTAGTCGTGCATCATTCCAATGAGGTATGTATCTATTTATAATTTTCTAAGGTTATCGATTATTAATTAAGTTTATTTAATAATGGAGGTTTGGTTTTGTGTTAGGAATTTTTCATGGAATAAGGATTCGGGTATTCTATGGGATGTTGGTGAGTGTTTGGTCATAGTTCCAATGTGGAGAGCTCATCCAATGAGTTTCTAGGCATTTATTCCTTTTTTGATTAAAGTGAGTATTTATTTAATTTTTTTATGTTAATTAATTAATTATAATGTGATTATAATTAATTATTTTTGGTTTTTTTGTTTTAAGGTAAGGCCTCAGGTTTTTTGGATGATGGTTGGATGAGCTTAGGCAAGCCTTAGAGAGAGTTATCGAGCTACTTTAAAAAGGGGTTTCACTTCAGAATAAGGTAGGTGGTCCTTATATAATTACCCTTTGGTATTATTAATTTATTTATATGCATGTGATATGTGAATACCCACCACTTTAAGTGGTGGATCCCTTAAATCATCTAAGTCTCTTAAATAAAAATTGAAACCCATGTTTTCATTGCACAAGGCGCCGGGGGCCCCGATGGACCTTAACATACTAGCTGGAAATCTCACCCACCAATGGATTTGGATATAATATGGAATGGATAATGTATAGTGGACCTTATGGAAAGTGACCTATTGGTCCCTAGGAAAGAAGAGTGATGAATCATAATGCATGACCAATGGGTTGGCCATGAGGGATACACTAGAGCCAATATGCTCTTTGATATGACCACAGGGTGAGTGCTACTCTCCCAATTGGATCTAATTTCTTAGGTAATTAGACCCCATGAAGGATAGTATAAGGTTTGAGTATTTGAAATGAACTATGATGCCTTTTAAAGGGAATTTTCTTAAGGATAACTCCCTCATGTGTCTTTTATGAGAATCCAAATAGGCATCGATGAGACCTTTGGGACCCTAGTAGGTTCCCTTGAGATTTGTGACCCGAGTGAGAAGGTGAAATTTAGAATAGGTGGAGATGATAATTGGTGTCACCTTAGAAATCGTGATGACAATGTAAGCCCGATGGTATATGGATTATGAAGATGGTCTTGGGAATTAGACCATCCCTTACTATGTTTTTATTTTATTTTGATATGGTATGTGATTTCCCAGGATGCTTGGGAATCAGTCATTGGGATGGGAACTGACATGATTTCCTAGAATTCCTAGGAACCTATTAACATGAATGAGACCATGGTATACTAAATATGTTTGTGGGTATGGTCTCATGGTATATTTTAGGTGGATTCCTAGATCATCTAGCATGAAGTGTTTATGTTGATAAAAGAATAGATTCCTAGAGGTAGTACTTGGGATCCAACATCACAACATGTATGACCATGTACATAGTAATGCTTATGATGATAGAGAATACTATAATTTGTGATACCATTGTGAATTATTGAGTTATAGGTTTTGGATTGAGATACTGATAGGACATTGTGAATGCCTGTGATGCTCAAGAATTAAATAACAGTATGAGTTTTTAGGTGGGGATGTATCCTCGATAACAAATGTTGGAAATCTTGAGGGTGATTGTACTTAATCAATTCCTAGGATATCCTCTGTGATTAGGTGGATTCATCAGTGATGGTATGGTTTAGGATCTGTTAGAAGTTTGATGACTAAGAAATTGGGCATGGGATATAGGGAGGGCATTCCTTTTTATTTCCTAGGTTATCCAGGAATCACTCATTCCTGGGCATATAGGGGTTTCTTGGGCCTCCCCTACTAGGAATTAGTCATCATACTAACATTGAGAATACCCAGGTACTACAATGGGGTTATGCCCAAGGGATTAAGGATGTGGGATTCCAAGTTATTCCCTAGGATTCTCTACTCGTCAATGGATGTATGTGTGTGGGATCCCCAGAGTGTGGATAGAGGTTCCCCTTAGGTGATGATCATTCTTAGGTACACTCAAATGTTAAACGAGGTAGGCATGGTCAATTAGGGTGATGGACCTAAGGATTAATAGTGTTAGTTGGTCTTGGAATAGTTTATATATATACAACCTTAAGGTAGTTAGGTTATTGGTTGGCATATTCATCATGACATTCTCAGAGACATTCAGACATCAGGATAAAGTAGGTATCATTGGTGATTTTGTTTATTTATTTTCTAATAGTAATTTCTTTATATTGATTTTGTCATATACACATACACTAAACATTACTAGTTATTTATGGGATCACATTGGTGATTCCCTACTAAGTTTTTTACTCTCACCCTATTTAGGTTTCCACTACAGATGGTACCCGATAAGATGTTCACTTAGTTGCGAGTATATGTTGGGATGAGGCTCATGGATCAAATATTAGATGTTTAGATGGATAGATTGGATGAATTCAGTAGCATAAGATTTTATTGGCTTAGATTTATCATGGATCTAATTTCTCTATTTATTTTATTTCATTCTAAATATCTGGTAATCCGAGTGGGAATCCATTGTTGTATGTATGGAATGACTGTTTGGGCCTTTACCACATTTCTTTTATTATTAGTCATAGATATTTTATCATGTATGATTTCTATTTATTTGTTATGAATGATATTTATCTACCTATTATTATATTGTTCACTCTGCTATAGGGGGTATAACCTCCCCATGTTACCTCCTTAGACCCCCACTGATAGTCAGCCACCTCTAGTGTTTGGGGAGGCATGCCTAAGGTCATGTGGAAAACTGTTATGGTTACTATTTATAGAGTGAGCCAGGCAAGGGTGTTACAAAGTGGTATCATTTTTTATTATTTTTTCTTACTATTCGGGATATGTTATCTAGAAGATATAGGAATCTATAAAATCTTACGATGGATATCGGGCTAGTGCATAATTAATACATTTTCTGATATGAATTCAAGGTTTTTAGTGGTTCATGATTATTGTTTGCTTTACTTTTTATGTTACAATTGTATATTATTTTCACCTCAAGTGACTCACATTAATGTTTTAGGTTCTTAGTGTATTATTGGATCTTTTTATCTTATATCATTAGCAAGATTCTAATTATTGGATTTGACTCTTATCCTATATAGGAAAGAGGCATCTCATTCATCAAATTAGGCATGCAGGATTCACATGATATATAGGATCATTAGTGTGTGATTTTATTGATAATTGGGGATCAATTGTTTAAAGTGTCAACAAGTTCTCATATGATGTTTTCCCATATAATTACTTGGTGGAATTATAATTAATTAGCCCCACCTACATTTATATTCCCTTTTAATGGAAGGTCACATGGATCTACCGCATGAGGCATCTTGACGATGAAGATGTGGTCCCTTAGTTCAAGGGATGTGAGGTGACCCTAGTAGGTTGGTAAAGCAAATGGTTCCTTAGGGGATAACCCCTAGCGGGTTTCTATTATATGACTTCAGTTATTTAAAGTGACCAATAAAAACCTATATGGTGTTTTACTGTATATCTTGGAATGGAATTCTATCTAATTAAACCTCGTGTTTATATTTCCTTGATTTAGATCATCTTAGGTTGATTCTAGTTGTGGGTGTGTGCTTGTGTGGTTTGACCAAATTCTAAACTATCTAAAGTTCCAGTAACAACCTATACAATGTTTTCCTATATATCTTGGAATGACATTCAACTTATCCAAGTTAGTGCCTACGGTTTCCCTTAGTATGGATTGTCTAGGATGACACTATTATATATATGTGGGACCCTAGAATATGAATTTTCATGTTTATTTCCATGATATTTGAGATAGGAATATGAGGTTTCATGTGATATATGACCCTTCATGAGACCTGGTTTGTAGGTCTAGGAGGGGGACCTAGTGACCCTTGAGATGCGACTTAAACATTAGCGATCCTATGTGTAGTGCTAGTTGAGGGAAACCCACATGAGGGGTTGAACTATACTTGAGGTGCCTTTGGGGTCACCGAGCTTGGTGATGCACTCTTTTTTAAGGTTGATGCACAAGAGGTGTTATCAGGTTGATGATATAGACTTGGTGATCCCCTAGAATTTTAGGGGAAAAAACTTGAGAGACAGTTCTTTTGGTTGTGAGGAACTCAAAGTGTTTTGGTGTCAAGTTAAGGTTTCAAGGGCAAGATCAGGGTGATATCAGGTCCTGTGTGTTTTAGATGTGATTTTAGTAGTGTAGTTAGAGAACAAGTGGATTTCTATGACTAGAATGTCATCAGGTGGTGACTAAACATGTGGATGAGAATGACATGACATGGGGCATGACCAATGGATGGTTTAGGCATGAAGGCCTAGTCATGAAAGTGTGAAACTCATATGAGTGTGAGTCGGGCTTTGGGATCAGGTGGTATGAGAGTGTGCTCCTATCGTGTTAAGGGTTAACATGGTGCTTGAACATGGCATTGGAAGAGTGAAACACATGTTTGTGATGGAACCTATTGAGTTTTCACCCATGTGTGGCATTATGTGAGTCAAAAATGCGTGACAAGTTGTGTTTTGAGGTGGTGCTCAGTTATGAGTGATTTTATCCATTCCCAGTCATTACGTTTGTTTATAGATGAGGTGTGGACCATGATGTCCATAATTTGACCTGGTGACATGATGAAAAGATCACTCCTATTGTTGGGAGTAGGATATCAATCGCAGGTAGTATAACCCTAATGTTGAAGGCCTATGTGTGAGTAAGGTCAGTGGTTAGACTGCCATTTTGGTTTGATATTACTAGTAATAAGATGAATTTAAGTTATCTGTATTTCCTAGATAATTCTAATTATGAATTTATATGTAAAATCAGATAGATTCAGTGTGTTGGAATCAGATTCATGATGGTTTTAATGGAATTTGATTGGGTTTCATATCAGAGGTGTATCAGTGCATTTTAAAGGATGAAACAATGGTTTGGAGGATAAAGGATTCAACTATGGGGTTATACTAGAAGTCAGGTGTGTACTTCAATGAGCATGTTGGAATTATCAAGGGGTGTCTCTTAGATTAGGGGCATTAAGATTGGGTGTTTAGAAATGCATTAGTGGTTGAGGATGAGCATCTTTGAGAAGGGTAGGACAAAGGAGTCCCTAACAACATTTTTGTGTGCTATGGGATGTAGTGAGCTATAAACTGCATCGAGTACATCAGATCAGGTGTGAATGGTGTGTTTCAGGGTTGATCAGATCCTTTTTAGGGAAGTCAACATGTTTAGATCACTCATACATGGGCAGTGAGACCCATTTGTTTTGGTTTATAAATTGGAAACAAGGGGTTCCACTAGATTTTGACTAGTGTTTTGTCATGTTCTTGGAATGGTAAGTTGAAAGTTGTGTCAGGAACATCATTATAGTGTGGGTTTGGAGTTTTGGTAGGAAATTATAGGGGCCAAAGCACCTTATAATCAGAATTTTACATTGTAATCTAAATTATATTATGGGGAGAAACATAGACCTAATGATGTATTAGATTAGGGTGCGATTATACTTCAAGATAGATGGGATTGGGTAACTGTTGTCACAATATTTTGGTAATGGTTACAAGCATTGGCTCATGGTTCAGTGGATTAAGTGCCTTAATTTTGGGGTTTCACATCAAAAGAACATTTGATAATTTGAGTTGGGATGTGGATAATTGATGAGAAATTTATGATATAGATAGATTTTAATGTTTAGTTAGATAACCATCAAGACTTATTGAGGATGATAAGTGCTATAGTGGGAGAGTTTATAATGCCTCATGTCCATATGAGCATTCAAAGTTTGGTGAAACGTTTTTATTTTCAATTAGTGGGTGTGTTAATTTTTTATTAGAGGCTTATAAGGGGGCTATAAGGTATAAAACACGAAAAGAGATGTGTTTTAGATATGTTTGGAGGCTCGGAAGACATCATGGTGGCTATGAGGATTCTTGGGATGTATCGGGTGGCTGTTGTAGCCAAAGATGCAGAAAATCCACCAGCTGGATGGTGGGACTTTAATGGGGGTAGAATGATGATTCTTCCCCCTCAAAATTAAGAGGGGTAAACCCCCCTCTTCTCCTCATTATTTGGATCACATGGCTATGGGTCGGACTCCCCCCTTCTTCCTATTTCCCACTTACTTTGGAGGGATTATTTAATGTGTTTTCCTAGCGTTTTGAGGCACATTACCACCTCCATCAACCTCTATTGGTCTTCTCCCCTCTCCCACTCTGGTTTCCACTTTCCTGGTTTGGGGATTCTGTGATGATTCCACTAAAGCGTGGTGTAATTAGCCAATTATCATGGGGATTTAGTGTGTCTTGCATAGTATAGATACCTTGGAGATGTCTTCCCACTACCACATGGCATTTTGATGGAGATAAGTCACCACATTGAGGTTTCTTAGGTTTTTTGTTCAATTGAAATTAAATTGATAATTTTAATGTCTTCACCCATTGGGTATTTTTTTATTCTTTCATAAGTGATTCCCCAAGATGTTTTCTACCTATGGTCATGTGTCATTAAAATGAGGTACAATTCCATTGGTAATTTTATAAAGGTAGTATCCATTAATAAAGTTTATTTAATTATGGAGGTGTGGTCATGTTTTAGGATTTTTTCCTACAATGAGGGAAGGTTTATTCCTTGGGTTGTTGGAAATAATTTTTTCATGGTTACTACCACACCCTGTTATGTGGAATTAGGTATAGATATCCTTTTTGTTTTTTGTATTTTGGATTAGGGGTCATCTGGAGTTTGGGAGAAGTAGCTTGGGCTTGTTGGTGTAGTATCTAGTGGCCTTCATCAGCCAACCGGTGGGGGACCTGGAGGTGAAGTCCCTCTTTCTATACCCACTGGCCCATTGATGGACTTTCACAGGCCAACCGATAGACTACCGAACCACTGATGAGGCCCAATGGCTCTCTGGTGATAATGTTGGGCATATAGTTTAGTATGGCCTAAAATGTCATTTTAGACTAAAATAATTTCTTAACTCCTATAAACTTCATACTTGGACACTAATGTGAATTACTTTGGTTTAGACGATCCTTGTTGATAGTTTTAGATCTCTCACCCTTTTCATTAATGGTCCATCATTCCATTTGGAAGCTTGAATTTTTTTTGGGTGTAATTAGGTAAGTGGATCCTTTTGAACATGTTTTATCCTATTCTTCTCCATGTGTTTTATGCCTCATGAGATTAGTGTAGGTTCTGAGTGTAGTGGAAGCATCAGATGGGGCATGACCGACTTTTCTTTTTATCACGATCTATGATTAATATGAGATTTACATGATGATAAACATCATGTTCAACACGATTTAATCAAAGAATATAGACAATGGATAAATGTTGGAACCAAAGGGAAAGATTATCACATATTATTTATAATTAATTCAACCAATTAAGAATAACCTTGAAAGAAATTATTTCTCATTTTATGGATTTGACAATATCTCTACATCGTACCATCATTTCATTGTAGGAATCAATAATAGATTACCTCCAACAGTGATCCATAGGTGTTCCACAAACCTCCAAACATCATTGTAGAAATATTCGGGTGTTATAATGATAGATGCTAATGTTTTCATAGTTCACCTTTGATTTCCTCAGGAACCACTTCAAGGAAGGGTTCTCTTCAATCTCTCTAGACTTGAGAGTAGTGTTGGAGGAAGATCACTCTCATTTCTTAATAGATTTATTATATAGGGATCTCTCTAGGGATTTGAGAGGATTATCTCCATATCCCATTGCGTACAACACAAATGAATTGGATCTCTTAAGAAAATAATATAGTTGGGTTTATATACCACTAGGGTTATAAAATAATAATTGAACATACACCCATTATTATTTCCATAATCCCCGTGAAACCCCATGTCTATAATAATAATAACAATATTATTATTTCTTATCATGCGCTAAACCCACAAATTAAATTAAATATTATTTATTCAAATAATATTTAATATATATTATTTATTATCAGACTATTAAATTTATTTCTCCATTCCTCCATAATATTTATTAGTCCTTGAATAAAATCTATTTATTTAATAAATACATACCACTAAATTACTCTCCAATAAATAGATAAATATTATATTCACTAAATATCAAATAAATATTTATTAAATTTCCACTCACATAATATTCTCTCGAATAACTGGTGACAAAATATATGCGATCAAGAAAACATGAATAATTATTAAAACACATGTGAGAATAATATTTTTTTAACTTATTAAATAATAAATAATAATAATATATTATTCAACTGAGATTCTAGATACACTTAGTGTGTGACCCTCCATGCCTCTTTCTTAGTGGCATTAGGCGAAGTATCCTAAAGTCCAAAGATAACATCTTGGAACACACCAAGGAACTTATAGAGAAATAATTTAATGCCGAAACAACATAATACCTCATAAAAATGATTACTATGTAATATAATACCTTTATTATGATATCTCTAATCAAGTAGGTTTCATGCTGGTACCATCAACCTATATGCTCGATGTCTCTTTCTTTGACTTTTTAGAAATAAAAATTTCTTATAAAACACCATGTCCATAGATTTATTTAGGAAATATAATTTACACCAAATGAATTGAAATATCAACTACCGATAAATAACATAAGGGAAAAATCCTTTCTCACATTATTCATTATTGAAATATTACTCATGATGCACCCAATGTATCTTACCTCTCCATGAGAATATATCATCATAATTTTTATCAATACATCAAAGTACACGACGTATAATACTCATTAATAATAATTTTTAAGTATAAGGATTAATACACACATCCTCAAATAGGAATATCTAATGACACATATAAATGTGGATTTTCTACTAGCATGTCTTATTCTCATAATATTCTATACTGGATATTACCAAGGGCATACACCATGAGAAGGTGCCTCAAAGTCCTATGATTCTACACCCCTGATATCCTATATCATTTTTCCCTCAAATGATTTAATATGACTACATAACATATATTTAAGAATAATATCATGGCACTTCTGGGTTCTCATCATAGTGGGGAACTTCTATGACCTTTTAGTGTGACAACTACTCTTAGGATATTATCGCATACTATGTTATGAAAAAAAACCATGATACGATAAGAAGTCTATTAATATTCAAATTAATGAATACAATTTATCATAAAGTATACATAAGTTGGTTCTAAGGTTCCAACTCCAACAGACTCCTACTTGAATTAGAGACAACTGCTAACATCCTTTAGTTTTCTATCTCTCATATGATACTCATGCTTCTACTAATATAGGTAATTAATGGGTTTACCAAATTTTCTTCTATGGTAACTCTACTTACTACAACTTCAACCCTCTGAGAAAAATCCCTCAAGAGATGATAATTATGGAGTATGTGCTTTTTCTGTTGGTGATACCTTGACTATTTTGTTAGATACATCGCTACAATATTACCACAATACACTGTGATTGAGTCTTTATTCCTAGGTACCATATTAAGCTCTTGAATTTTTTTTCGTATCTAAACAGCCTCCTTGCCTGCATCAAAATTCTCTATATACTTAGTCTCTATTGTGAAATAAACAACAACTAGATTCTTTGAACTCTTACAAATCATAGATCCTTATTTGAGATAGAAAACATATCTTGATTGTGAATTTATATCATTATGATATGTTTGAAAATTATAATCAGTATAACCCCTATTTACTAGATACAAGTCTCCTCCATACACCAAGAATATATCCTTGTTATTCTTAGATACTTGAGGATAACCTTAACAATTGACCAATGTTGTTCTCCTGGATCTACTTGATATTTTCCTACCATTCTCAATGAATAGGAAATATCAAGTCTAGTATATAAAATGAAATACCTAATTAATCCTATCACTAGAGTGTATGATATCTCACTCATTCTCTCTTTATCCTATTGTGTCTGAGGACACATTTTCTTCGAAGGATTTATGCCATGTGACTCCCGAACCAATCCCCTCTTGGATTGGTCCATAATAAATATCTTTAGTATCTGGTCAATGAATGTACTTTGAATTAGTCTAAGAAGCCTCTTGGATCTATCACAAATGATCTTGATCCCTAGAATATATGATGTTTCACCTAAGTCCTCCCTAGAGAAATACTTGTTTAACTAGTCCATAATAGATTATAAGACTGGTATGTCATTTCAAATAAGTAATATGTTATCAACATATACTACTAGGATAATGAACACATTCCTAATAAAACTCTTGTAAACACATGGATCACATTCATTCTTAATGAAACTAAATTCTTTCATAGCTTCATAGAGTCGAATGTTTCAGGACTTGTATGATTTATTAAATCCATAAATGGATCTATGTAACTTGAAAATATTTTTTTCATCACCTGGTGTCACAAACCCTTCTAGTTGTGTCATATACATATCTTCCTGAAGGTTACCATTAAGTAAATATGTTTTGAAATCCATCTTCCAAATTTTATAGTCATGGTAATTTGTTATATCAAGTATAATTATGATGAATATAAACATAGAAACCGGTGAAAATGTGTCATCATAGTCAATTAATTAATGCTGTTTAAACCCTTTATCCACTAGCCTTGCTTTATAGGTATTTATCTTACCTTCAATTTCTAGTTTTTCTTGAATACTCATTTTTACCCTATAAGATTTACATAAACTATCACATCGACCGGAACCCAAACTTGGTTTTGTTATGTGAAATATATTTCAAAATTCATGGCTTATTTAAATCTTATATCTTATAAGCTCTTTATTTCCTCTTTATAGGAGATATGTTCATCACTATAAACCAATAATGATGCACCATTTTTGGCGACTAGAAAACTATATCTCTGGTTCTCTTACCTCTCTAGTGCTTCTAAACAGTACCTGTGTTTCAATAATTACTTCCATGGGGACATTTGGAATCCATTTCTCTACCAACTCTTATGTATCTTGAGCATCAAATTCATTTAAGTCAATATTTATCCCACTATCCTTTTTGAGGATGTGATCCCTCTCAAGAAAGATGCCTTCTCTAGAGAAAATCACTTTATTTCTCGAGGGGTTTTATAGGTAGTTTCCCTTAGTTTTATTAGGATACCTATAAATATACAATTTATGCCCTGGGGTGCTAGTTTGTTGCCTGAGAAGGCCTTAAACAAAAAATCACAACCCCATACATGTGAATGCAAAAAAACAGGTTTCTTTCCACTCCATAACTTGAAGGGAATTCCATTTTCCACTTTAATTGGTACTTGGTTTACTGTGTATGCCGCAGTTTTCAATGCATATCCCTAAAAGGATAATAGAATATATACATGACTCATCATAGACCATACCATGTATAACAAGTCATAGTTCCTCCTTTCATTAAAATTATTCCATTATGGTGTGAAAGGTGAAGTGAGTTGAGATAGAATTCCAAAATCTCATAAAAATTTGATAAAATATAAGTTAAGATATTCAACACCTTGATCCAGTAAAAAATTATTTATCCTATTTACAAGTTGATTATCTAATTTATTATTGAATTGTTTTAATTTCTCAAAGGACCCAGACTTATACCTCATCAAGAATACATATTCATATCTACTCAAGTCATTAGTAAAAGTTATCAAGCAATAATACCCACCTCTAGCTTCTACTAGAAATGGACCACACACATTAGTATGTACCAATCCTAAAAGCTATGTGACCCTTTTTTCCTATCCCCCAAATAGTAGTTTATTAATATTTTCTTATAAACAATCATTACACCATTCAAGTGGTTTTAGCTCAAAAGATTCTAAATAACCATCTTGATAGATCTTTTTCAAACGCTTCTCATTTACATGACCAAGACAGTGATGCCATAAATGGGTGTTATACGATTCATGTGAATATGATTTTTTATCTATTTTCAATACTTATTTTTTTTAATTTAATACATAAAGTCCATTATTTAAATTCTTCATACCATAACATATGTTGTCTTTATAAAATAAACAAATTTTATTTCAAAACTTATAAATAAAACCATCTGCATTTAGGAATGATATAGAAATTATGTTATTGGTAATAGTTGGTATATAATAACAATTCCTTAAAACCAATATAATTATTATTAGGAATTAAAGGTGGTAGTCACTAATGGATAGATCATCCAACCTCATTATATTGGTAGCTTGAAAATCCACCTATCCTCTAGTAATCTTTTGGAATCTACTTGGTTCCTATATTTGGATACAAACATCAGCACCGCAAGCTATATCTAATTCCAAATGTGTATATATTAAAATATTACACTCGATAACCAACACAACTTTAGATTCCCCTTTTTTATGGGTGCATTTAATCTTCCAGTGGTCTTACTTGCCACCTTTACAAAAATACTATCTCTTTTTTCTTGTCCTACCTCTAGATCTTCCTCTTCATGGAAGGAAAATGCTTCGGAGATTTAGAATTGTACGAGTCTAAAGCCCCTTAAATTTCTTCTTACTTTTATTATTCACCATAAGGACCATAGTTTTGCCACACTCTATGTCCTTATCCACTTGGAGAATCAGAGTAAGAAGTTATAAGAGACTCTTCTCATTATTTATCATATTATAATTAATAATAAAATTAGAGAAGGTCTTGTGTAGTGAGGGAAGTATGAGATCTATGAGAAAATCATAAATGAATTTAATCCCTAATATGTATAATAATTCAATGTATCAAATAATCTTGACTGCATGAGGCCCATTTGGCATAGAATATCCAATCTTAGTTATAAATAGAGCATTGTAGATCTCATGTCTCTCTTATCTCATCTTCTCTTAATAGATAACCCAAAGGAGAGACATCATGCTATGCACATCCATGTCCTAATGTTTCTTTAGAAGCTCATTGGTCATGAATGATAGCATGAAAAACTAAAAATCTATAGAACCATTTAAATGTTTCTCATAGATAGATAACTTTTCCTCACTAGCCTCATTACTAGGTGCACTAGGAATAGGTTCCCCCAACACATACAATTTCCTTCCATGGCATAGGATAACATGTAAATGCCTTTGACATTCTTAGAAATTTGTGTCATAGAGAAGTTTATCCTTCTTAATTATGGATCTTAGTGTAAGAACCCGGTTCTTACTTTTGAGGTACGAGTTTCTTCTTTTCTCTTTTCCTTAAGTGTTTTTGAAAAAATATGGAAAATGGGAAAAAATCCCAAATTTTGAAAGTACACGCCGTGTACTTTTCCACACTCCGTGTACTTTTGGCCATGTGGGATGAGTACACAGGGTGTGTAGCCATGTAGGCGATGAAGGGTGTAAAGACCGACTACACACCGTGTAGTGGTCCCTTATACGCCATGTAGTCAGTCGGCAGGCGAATAGTAAGGCAGTGGCTAGTTGTGCGACAGAACACACCATGTACTCAAGGAGACACACTGTGTAGTCATGTTGGCAGATGAACAGTGCCACGCTGGCGGAAAACCACCAAATGAACAGTTAAATGAAGGATGTACACATCGTGTACTCGAAAATACACGCCATGTACTTTGTTTTTTTCGCTTAAAATGGGCATTAGCCTCCCCTGTTCACAGGGAAGGCTTAGAACCGGACGAGAGATCGGGAGGGATAACCGAATCTTTGATGATCCGCCGAGCGCATGTCGGGAATCCGTTTTCTGCACCGTTGATCTCCCTGGAACCGCACAGGTGAGTTCTACCTTCTCCTAGAGTAGTTCTTACCAATTATTTTACATAAGGAAGTTATTTAAGTTTAAGAGAGTTTTCTTCTACATCAGATCTAAGTCGTTCTTGGGTGTTTCTAGAATCGACATTCATGTATATCGTTCGTTGGCATTTAAGGTAGGTGTCTTGGTGTTAATTTTCCAACTGTTGTGCGTTTGTGTGAATTATTGTGCCATGAACCCATGTTGGGGTGTCGTGTGGCTGAGGCCGTAGCTATTTAAATACCTAGAATTGTATAGGTAATTAAATGTGATATTAAAATGCTGTTTGCGATCGCTGCTTGGATCCAGGACCACCCCAGGGGTGCGTTCCTCTGTTTATCCATTTGGCCAGGATACCCGAGGGTATGACTTATTTATTTTGTGCATTACTTTTTCCTTGAGAGGAATTGTATGTGAACTGCTTATTTACATGTTGGTCATGGACCGATTACTTGTGCCTGAGGGAAGTGTTTTACTATAGCCTGAGGGCATGACTGTATTATCCCGAGGGAAACATTCTCTTAGCCTGAGGGAAACTTCTTCCGTGCCTATGGGAAATAGACTCTGTGCATGAGGGTGACACCTTTGTACGCCTGAGGGCAATATTCGTATGCCTGTGGGCAGATTCTTTTGTTTGGATTCTCTTTAACTGAGGGTAGGGGTTAACATGTTTGAGGACGTTGGGTGTTTACTTAGAATATTCACTGTGGTGATATTTTAAATTAACTGATTAAATGGATATTAAATGGCAATATAACTGGTAAGTTAGTTACTTTTTAGTACTGCCTAGTTTATTTCATTTACTTTTGCACACTGTTGTTGCATGTTTACACACAGTTGAGCATGGGCCTTTGGTAGGTGCATACTGAGATTATTTCTCACACCTTGTTTGGATCATGCTTTTCGGCCCAAATAGATTACGTTTTTGAAGGTGTAGATAGGGGAAAGAGTCCCTATACAGGTACTTGATTGCTGCTGAGGAGTAGAAGAGCATGGGACCAGGCTTAGGCTCACGATGCTACCGGATGTTTTGTTCTGTTTTGCTTTTCTGTTCTTGTTCTGCACTATATTGTTGTGTAACATGTTCTGCTTGCTTTCTTAGAATTTGAGGCATGTTGCACCATTTTATATACTGGTTGGTTATATCTACTGCAGTTGTTTATTTCAGTTGTGTATGATTTACTGCTTCCGCTGTTGCTGTATGTTTTATTTCATTCCGCTGCGCTACACTTTGACAAATGAGGGCATAGTTTCCCCACTATCAGGCATGGGCCCTCACTGCTAGTAGGCAGCCTCTGGTGTTTGGGGAAATGTGCTTGAGGTCATGTGACAAACCGGGTTCGGGGCACCCATTGAGTGGCACTTGGATCCGGGACGTTACACTTAGTGATATGTTTGAATTCATTTTTATTGGAGTTTCTACAAATAATATGAGTGGATAGTACTTTATCTAATAAAATTTAGACAAATATTATATTTATTAATCTCCTATTATTTTATTGAAACCCAATATCCTTTACCATTGGATTTTGAATATGATATTTCTTGGATATTATAACGGCAAGGATCCATATTCCTCTTATTATCACCCTAACTTTTTCTGGTTATGTAATTTTAAGGGTTTTAAGTAGGCATTCCAAATGCCAACTGCACTAACTCATAGTTCCTTGATCTATTGAGTGGACTCCCCAATCTTGAAATCCTTAAATTGAATTTTCTCAACCTTTGCCTCTCAGTTACACAAAGTCCTTCTTTGGAATTCAACCCCTAATTGAACTAAGTTAATTCAACCCAAAACTTCAAGTTATGATTCCTTAATAATTGAAAGCACCCCAACTTTGACTGGTCAAACACTTTAAACTACGGTTCAATTTTAATTGAAGAATTAGAATTCTATAATAACTTAATATATATAATTGAGGGATTTTATCTTTTATGTGTAAATTTCCAATTATTATCTATATTACATGCTTGTTAATATTAATTATATGTACTTAAATGATTGACCATTCCATAGATAATGTTTATGCATAAGCCAGTTTATTTTAGTTCGATCTTGCATGATTGTTAATTAATTAACATGACCATGAAAAAACATTCATAATTAAATAACCATGAAACTTTATAAAAATAAAATAATAAAGTGGTATGATCATGAGTTTTTACTAAAGGTTATTTTAACTAGCAGATGATAAACTAACCATCAACCTAAGAGAAAACACTTTGAACCATTTATGGTTTTTATTATAGATTTACACCTATCCACCTATGTATCTATATTGAATTGGTTTCACCTTGGATCCAAACTTGAATCACCTCTATAAACATAGGAGATTTATCCATTACATATGATTTTAATCACACACATGTGAGGGGAACCAAATGATTGGTTAAGGGGTTTATATAAAAGAGACCATGGGCACGTAGGACCATGCATAATGAGAGGAGAGATGAAAGGTAGACCAAAAATTTAATTTTATAATAAATTAAAATAAAAAAATAACATACAAAGATTTGGTTTATGTAACACCCCAATATTTCACACTATGTTTTCTTTTTTAAATAAATTCATTAACTTATCTTGCACGCAACACCGAGTTTGAGTGTACCACAATTTATTAACCTAGCTATTTAAATATAGGTTATGAATATTATTAATCACATTATGAAATTTATGTAAATTTCATACAATTATTTTTAGACAATTATATAAGAATAAATCTAATTTTACGCATAAAAACTATATTTTTTTAAAAGGGAAATTTTACCTCCTTTTAATGGTGAACCTATTTTAAAAATAAATTTGAGAAATTTGAGAAATTTTATTTTTCAAAATAGCCTTCATTTTTTAATTAGGAATATCAGAATTATCTTAGGGTGTTTTTTTTGTATTTTTCTGAGAGGTTTCATTTTTTTGATGAATAGTGAAAAATACTACATTGTAGTTTAAAAATGAATTTTCATTTAAAATTATTTTAAATTGATTTTCTAAAGTCACAATAGGTCAATAATAAATATATTAATCCAATTTAGTTCATTGGAATCATTTTTATATTAAAATTAGATATAAAAATTTATTAAACCTTTGAACATCTCTTTTACCCGCCTTCTCGCCACATCTACGAGATTAGTGTTAAACTTAATTTAGCTACTTTTATGAATTGAATTTTGAAAAAAGGACATAAATGGTTGTAGTAAGTATGATATTTAGAGTATAATAGTACCAACTAATTTTTTTGGATATTATGAATAATAACTTTAATAAATTTTTATTTACCATAGTTAAGGGAAAATCATACAATTAAAGGGAAAAAAATAATATTTTAATATTATAAAATTACACTAACATTTGTCCTGATTTCCATGGATAAGTGGGTTTAAAACAAAATAAATCTTAGGCTGAAATTATAACCTTTTAATCCATTTGGGTAAGAATATGACATTTATAATATTTTATTTAAAGATAATTTAAAAATGTCATACTCATTTTTTTAATAAGTATTATATTTTTAGTACATGGTTATAAGAAGATAAATTCAAATAAAAATAGTAATTTGAAATATAATAAATTTATATTAATCATGCTAATTTATTTTTAATTTTATGATAAGAAATAATTTAATTATAGGCTTGCATAATAATGATGAAATAATTGTTTAATTAATGGAAATATCTAA
The DNA here is from genome assembly GCA_963277665.1 of Viscum album. Taxonomy (NCBI): domain Eukaryota; kingdom Viridiplantae; phylum Streptophyta; class Magnoliopsida; order Santalales; family Viscaceae; genus Viscum; species Viscum album. The sequence continues at coordinate 790,120,346 of OY728156.1, read as the reverse complement.
TAAATGATATTAAAAATATTAAAATAAATATAATTTGACCCAATTAATGAAATAAATGAATTTTATAGATAAATTAGATATGTTAGATATATATTATAATTTTTTTATAAGTTATAATGCTGTTATGATGTTTTTAAAAAAGAGAAATAATGAATAGTATCAAAATTGACATAAATGATACTTTAAAATAAATAATATTTTATAAAATGATATAAAATTTATGAAAATATAAAATTCATCCAAATAACTAGAATAAGGTTAAATATATCATCAACTATCCATTTGGGGTTCTTATTTCATTTTATTGTAACTATATTAACCCTTAAATATTAAAAAAAACAAGTTGTCATGGTAAAAGTTAAAGGGTTTAATTTAGGGTTAACGCCAAAAGATAAGGGTAAGAATGTGACCTAAAATTGTCTAAAAATTATTTTTTAAGATAATTTAGACCCATAATAATATTATATTTTAAATAACTCACTTTGGATCCATTTTAAATTAAAAATTAAATTAGATTAATTTAATATTTTGAGAGTTTCCAAGAGTGCCCCTCTCCTCTCTTATAAAAAGGAACCTCCTCCCTCACTTTCTAACACTAATTTGAGACTTATATCTCAACAAAATCCTAAAAATTTTTCCTAAAAAAATTATTAGATAAGTTATAGATGTCATGGTATTTTAAAAATACCAACCCCAGTGTCCTTAAGAGGATGCCCAAAGGGAGTCCATCGAAGAAGAGGTAATTGTTTTACTAACTCATTCAAGTTATTTTATTCTCATACTTAATCTTAATATGTTATTTCAATACTAAAGTAATAAATCAAATATAATATATATTCTAATATGTTATTATTATTATGTTATAACCATATCGCTCCTTTTATCCATCCTATGAAAAACAATATCACCATGCATGCGTACGTACGACTTACCATCTCCATGCTGTGATGTAATTTTCTTTTCATAACCACTTTATTTTTATGGGTATAATGATAAATATAATGAATATAAATAATAAAAATAACATTATTTTTATTATTTATAATTAATATACCATCCAATTTTTTACCACTTTACCATTATGGGATGATATTGTCGCTCGTGTGTACGTACAACCTACCATCTCCACGATGTGATGAGATTCATCCTCCATGATAAACATTTAAGAATGATTATAAAAATATATATAATGAATAAATATAATATTTAAGAACTTAATATCATTATTTATATGAATAAAATATATTCTATGTATAATAAATAGTACTTACACGACAGAACATGCATAAGAAAATGAAAGAGTTAACACCCGAAACAGTAGTAATAATGAAATATTATTAAAAAACAATATAAGAGGATAATATATGATATCATAAATATGGATATGGTTTTGGTATAATTTTATATCACGATTTAACCATTATAAACAAGGTTAATACACTCTCGACTAAAGGAAAGTACAAGGTAAGGGTTAATTTTTCAATCTCATTATTATCTGGGATTGTTTATAATTAATTATTCTTTGGGAAATATTTATCAATCATGTTCATTTTTCTTAAAAATGTATTTCAAATTATTCATACTATTATTATAAAATTTTTTAAAGTCATTTTTACTCATGTTTGATTTTTTTTAAAATGTTTTGAAAGGAATCTTTTTTTCATTTCCCAAATGAGGTACTTTATGATTTTTTCGACAAAATATAGAAGGAATGTTATTTTTTTAACTTATATGGTATGATCAAAGATTCATTTAAAATATTACAAGATTATTTTCACTGAAAATTTTTTCTTTTATAATTAAATGCCCATTTTAAAATAATTTCAATATAAAAAGTTGTATTTCTCTCAAAAAGTTTTTAATGATTTTATTATACTACTTAATCTATGTCAATATCCTTTGTTGGATTTTATGATTAATTTAGGTTGGTCTCTTAAGATACCATATACCATATTTTATTTATAGGGTTTATAATATGTTTGACTGTGGATATACTATTTTGATACCATTCATGATTTATGGTTAATGTATTAATATTTTGTATGCTAGTTTTAATAAAAATATTTATATTGGTTATGTTTCAACCTTTTTATATGAGGAATTCATTAAACTTAGTAAGTGATTGTTAGAGCCATCTATAAACCCTATATGCATTGGTAGGACTCATGAGACAAACTAGTTTGGGTATTGGCTAACGTTTTTTCTTGTTTATGTATAGTTTCTTGGCCGAATCCTTAACGGTATGTTTATTATGTCCAGCATCATGTATTCCCTCATTATGAGATTATTTATTGATATTCCATGTAATTATTCCACTAGTATAATATCCATTATTATGCATATTCTCATGTGGTTATTTATATGGTGTTATTTGATCAGCTTGTATCCCTTCAATATTTTGCTCAATATTATGTTTTAATGGAATGTGTTTTTAGTTATTCACCTTGACTTATTGTTTATGCTTATTTATGATAGATTATAATGTATTTTTTACCCTTACTGAGCATCTTATCTCACCCCTTTCTTATGTTTAATTTTTTACATAATGCGAAGATGTATATTATGACTGACTTGTAGGGATAAAAAAGGGAATACGAGTGTTTTCAAAGGAGTTACTATGTTGTTTTTCATTTCAAGATGTAATGTAAAACATATGTATGTAATCTAGCTTCCAAAACTGCTAAACTGGTCGGTCCTTTAAGATTATAATCTTGTATCTATGCTAATTTAACAAAGTAAGGCACCAGATCTGGGCTACCGGGTTCAGGGTCGTTACAATTGGTATCAGAGCAAGTTTAATGGAATCATTTGAAACTATGTTTAGAAGACAAAGATTAGGGAATATAAACCTAAGATATAATTTGTGTATAAGTATAGAATAACATCCTAGAATTTTGGTAAAGTAGAGATTATGTGGGTATTACTATAAATAAATCCCTTTTTAGATACTACAAGTGGATGTGGTTTTGGAACAGATATACCTAGGAGTAACAACTCTGAAAAGGTGCATTGAGCCTAAATCGACGTAACCTGGTACATGACAATGGGCCTTACTACACACTTGGTTTGAAAATCCCAGGATATATGATTAGGATAATTCACATTTTATTTAAAAACCATTATGAAGGATTTAAAATTAAATATGTCCCCAAAGAAATCATTTTTATGATTATGAGATTAGCTATGCATAAATTTTAAATTTATGTAAGTGTTTTACTAGTTTAAAATTATTCATTATGATTCATATCATAATCTAGTGTATGAAATTGTTTATAAATAACACTTAGTGGAAGGAATGGAAACTGTATCAATGCACATAATCCATGTAGGGATTTTACTCTCATCCAAGATAATGATGTTGGAGCTGGAGCTACAACTGGTGTTGAAAAACTTATAACTATACTGCAAAAAATGACTTATGTTATAAACAATAACCATACCCATATGAAGCACCCTGATCCACAACATGGAGGAACAATGTTATACCTCTTAATGAGACTAAAAACTCCATTATTTAATGGGAGTGTAAATACATTTGTACCTGAGCAATGGATAAGTTCCTTAGAGAAGATATTTCTTTCTTTAGGAAGTGAGGAAAAGAAGAAGGTTGTCGTGGTAATTTATCATCTCTCAGAAGATGTGGATCAATGGTGGAAATTGATTCAAAACATGAAAAAGGATAAAGAAATAGAAAACATGTAATGGAGGGAATTTTAAGAACTTTTCTTAGAAAAATATTTTCCTTGTGAACAACGAGAAGATATGGAGAGCCAATTTCTGATTCTGAGACAAAAGGACGATGATAATGTTGCAAAGTATAAAGATAACTTCACAAGGTTATAAATACATTTTTTATATTACATATATAATCCAAGGAGTAAGATTGATTAATACTTTTTTGGGTCCAAACTATTCTTATGAAGGGCATTTGTCTCCCAAAATTTCTCATTTTACGAAGATATAGTCTCATGTGCCATCAAGATAGAGAATAAATTCTCTATGTCTTATGAATTTAAAGTAAAGAAAGATAAGAATAGGGTTGTTGAACACTCTGAAAAAGTAAATAAGGAAAATGGGAATAAGAGAATAGTTGAATTTATATCTTGTAATAATTGTGGGAAGAAACACCCCGGTACTTTCCTGAAGGGAATGAGAGTTTATTAAAAGTATGGAGAAAAAATCCACCAAGCCTATGATTTCAAGGGAAATATATAAGATACCAATGTTCAATGATACAATTTTAAAGAAATGGAACATTATGAAAATTATTTTCCTAAGTGTTAAGTATTTTTCCACAGAAATGGCCAAGGGAGAAAGGATAAGCTTATATGATCACAACTGTTGAGGTTTGAAGTTCTTAATGATGTGATGGAAGGTACTTTAATCATCTCCTCAAACTTAGACAATGCTTTATTTGATTTTGGATCACCAAATTCTTTTATATCTTCCCATTTTTCTAATAAAATTTTATATTTTACTTTTGATTTAATAAGGGATTTGTTAGTTAAAACTCATAAGAGAAGTATCATTGCAACAAATATGTCTGGATCAGCCCCCTTTATGACACATAAACGTGATTTACTTGCTGACCTTGTCATCATAACTATGGTTGACTTTTATATAATCTTTGGTATGGATTGGATTTAAAAATTTGATGCAAAAATTTATTATAAGAAGAAAGAAATTTCAATTTGTGAGGAAGAAGAATAATCTCTTATCTTTAAAGTAGAAACTTTCTTATATGATTATTATCTAGATACACCTACAGTAGCTCCACTAAATGAAATTATTGGGGAGGAAGAGAAAAAAAATCTTGGGATGAAGAAGTGAATATTCAAAATAAGGATGTACCTATTGTGCTGGAATACATTGATTTATTTCCTGATGAATTACCTAGATGTCCCCCAGAGCATGAAGTTGAATTTTACATTGATTTAATCCATGATTCAAGGCCAATATCAAAGACTCCCTATAGAATGGACCCTATGGAATTGGTTTAGTTAAATAATTAACTAGAGGATTTGGGTAATAAGGGATCTATTCACCCCAATGTTTTACCATAGGGATCCCCTATTCTATTCATTAAGAAGAAAGATAGATCAATGAGGCTGTTCATTGATTATAGTAAAATAAATTCTATTACAATAAAGAATAAGTATCCTCTACCTCACATTGATGACTTGTTTGATCAAATTTATAGAGGCCAATATTTCTCAAAGACTCATCTTCGTTCTGGGTATCAATAATTGTGAGTAAATAAGGAAAACATTATGAAGACAACTTTTTGGATGAGTTATGGACATTATGAGTTTACAATAATTCCATTTGAATTAACTAATTCACCCTTTTTTATAGACATAATTAATAGAATATTCAAGGAATATCTTGATTATTTTTTGGTGGTGTTCATTGATGATATTCTAGTGTATTATAAAATCTATGAAGATCATTATAATCACTTGCGGATTATTCTTAAGACTCTTAAAATATATGGGGAATTTAGTAAGTGTGATTTCTAGATTCAGGAAGTTTCTTTTCTTAGCCATAATTTCTCCAAGGATGGAATATCAGTTGATCCTACAAAGACAAAGGTAGTCAGAGAATGACCTACACCAACAAACATAACTGAGGTATGTAGTTTCATTAGTTTGGAATATTATTATCGGTGGTTCATTCATAATTTTTCCTGATTGGATAACCCATTAATAAAGATTACAGGTAAAGGGGTTAAGTTTGTTTATACAAGGGAATGCGAATAATTTTTTGATGAATTAAAGAGAATATTATTCAATGATCTGATTTTGAATTTACCATCTAGAAGTGATGGATTTTCCATGTATAGTGATGCATCAAAGAGGTGAATTGGTTGTTTCCTAATAAAAAATGACAAATTTATCACATATGCATCAAGGAAATTGAATAATCATGAACAGAACTATCCAACCCATGATTTGGAGTTAGAGGCTATAATCTTCTCTTTGAAAATCTGGAGACATTATCTCTATAGTGAAATATGTGAGATATACATGGATCATAAAAGCCTAAAATAAATCTTCTCAGATAAAGAGATCAACATGAGACAAAGATGATGACTCGATCTACTCAAGGATTATAATTTCTCAATACACTTATACCTAGGGAAGGAAAATATGGTAGTAGATGCATTGAGTAGGAAGGATCATGGATTTATGACCCAAATGAGGATTGAGATGTATCCAATGTTCATAGACCCAATAAAGATAGATATGGAAATTTCAAATGAATATTATAAATAAATAATATTTTAAATGATTACAAAACCATATTTATTAGAGAAGATAAATAATTCTAAATATGATGATGAGGATTTTCAGAAGAAGATTAATAGTGTGAATGAAGGAAAATTAGAAGACTTTGTTTGTAAAGATGGTGTTATAAAATTTAGAAATAGTTTATGTGTTCTATCTATACCTCAGTTAAAAATATAATTATTGGATGATGCTCATAGCTCAAATTTATCTATACACATTGGTAGCACAAAGATGTATAGGGACTTGAAGGAACATTTTTGGTGGGTAAACATGAAGTGGTAAATTGTTGATTATGTGTCTAGATGTTTGGTTTTTCAACAAGTGAAAGCCACGAGGAAGCATCCTAAAGGATTCCTACAACCTATTACTATTCCTATGTGAAAATGGGATGAAATTATTATGGAATTTGTTACCGGACTCCCAAAGACTCCTAGGAATAATGATGAAAAATGGGTCATCATAGATCACCTGACCAAATCTACACATTTCCTTACTATAAGAGAAGGAATTCCTCTTGATAACCTCACAAGACTCTATATTAATGAATTTTTAAGACTTTATGGTGTACCTCTATTGATTTTGTGTGATCATGATCCCCATTTTACATAAAAATTCTATAAAAGTATTCAGAAGGCCCTAGATACTGAGATTCATTTGAGCACTTCCTACCATCCTCAAACCGATGGACAGTCTGAAAGAACAATTCAAGCAATGGAAAACATTTTGAGGTCATGCTCACTCGACTTTCAAGGTATGTGGTATCAGTAATTACCTTTGGTAGAGTTTACCTACAATAATAGTTTCCATTCAAGCATTCAAATGGCATCATATGAAGCATTATATGTAAATAGATGTCATAATCCAACTTGTTGGGAAGATGTTGGTGAAAGAAAACTTATAGGCCCAAAATTTGTTGAGGAAATAAAGGAAAATGTGAAGACTATTCAAACCCATATCAAAGAAACTCAAAGTAGGAAAAAGAGTTATACTGTTAACCAAAAGAAGGATTTAGAATTTCAAGGGGGAGATCATGTTTTCTTAAAGGTAGATCCATGGAAGGGTGTTATAAGGTGCAGTAAGAAAGGAAAATTAAACCCTAGGTACATTGGAACTTTTGAAATTATGGAATTAATTGGAGCTGTGGATTACCGATTAACAATGTCTCCAAGTCTCTCCAAAGTTCATGATATGTTTCATGTATCACTATTGAGGAAATACATGCTATACCCAATGCATGTAATAACATATGAAGAAATAGAACTGAAACCTGATATGTATTACTATGAAGACACTATTTAGATTCTTGACACTAGAGAACAAGTGTTGAGAAATTAGATGACTCGATTGGTAAAGGTTCTTTGGAGAAACCATAAAATGGAAAATGTGACATGAGAACTTGGGGAATTTACGATGAAGAACCACCCAAATATTTTTATGATGTGATATTCTAGAATTTTTTAGGGTGAAATTTTTAAAGGAGGGAAGAATCTATCACCCCAAGATTTCATGGTATGTTTTCTTTTTAAATAAATTCAATAGTTTGTGTTGTACACAACACCGAGTTCAATCACACCATGATCTATTAACCTAGTCATTTAAATAGAGGTTATGAATAGTATTAACCACATTATGAAATTTATGTATATTCCATATAATTGTTTTTAGACAATTATAGAAGAACAAATCTGATTTTATGCATAAAAACTATATTTTTTAAAAGGGAAATTTTACCACCTTTTAATGGTGCACCTATTTTAAAAATAAATTTTGGAAATTTTATAAATTTTATTTTTCAAAATAGACTTTATTTTTGAATTCAGAATATCAAAATTATATTAGGGTGATTTTTTTTATTTTTCTGAGAGGTTTCATTTTTAAATGAATAGTGAAAATACTACATTGTAGTTAAAAGCCAAATTTTCATTTATAATTATTTTAAATTGATTTTTTAAAGTTAAAATAGATCAATAATATATATATATTAATTCAATTTAGTTCATTAGAGTCATTTTTATATTAAAATTATATATTAAAATCTATTGAACTTTTGAATGTCTCATTTACCCACCTTCTCGCTCCATCTATGGGATTAGTATTAAACTTAATTTAGCTACTTCTATGAATTGAATTTAGAAAAATGGTCATAAAAGGTTGTAATCATTATGATATTTAGAGTCTAATAAGACCAACTAATTTTTTTTGATATTATGAATAATAACTTTAGTAAATTTTTATTTACCATGATTAAGGGTAAATCGGTTAATTAAAGGTAAAAATAATATTATAATATTATAAAATTACCCTAAAACTTGTCCTAATTTTATTGGATAAGCGGGCTTCGACCAAAATCAACCTTAGTCTAAAATTATAACCCTTTTAAGAAATTTGGGTAGGAATATTTTTATAATATTTTATTTAATGATAAGTTAAAAATGTCATACTCATGTTTTTTAATAAGTATTACATTTTTAATACATGGTTATACATAAGATAAATTAAACCATAAATAGTTTTTTGAAAGATAATAAATTTATATTAATCATGGTAATTTATTTTTAATTTTTAGAGGAGAAATAATTTAATTATATACTTTCATAATAGTGATGTAGTAATTTTTTAATTAATGGAAATATCAAATAAATGATATTAAAAATATTAAAATAAATATAATTTGACATAATTAATGACATAAAATAATTTTATAATATCTTATACATTTTAGTGATACATTATAAGTGTTTTTTTAGAATTTATCATGTTTTTAAGATATTTTTAAAAATACAAATAATGAATAGTATCAAAATTAACATAAATGATACTTTAAAATAAATAATATTTTATTAAATTATATCAAATTCATAAAAATATAAAATTAGGCCTACTGAATATTATAAGGTTAAATATGTCATCAATGATTCATTTTTTATTTATTTGTCATTTTATTATAACTATATTAACCCTTAAAGTAAAAAAAATTATCACGGTAAGAGTTAGAGGGTTTAACTAATAGTTAAAGCCAAAATATAAGGGTAATAATGTGACCTAAAATTATCTAAAAATTATTCATTGAGATTATTTATAACCATAATCATATTATATTCTAAATAAATTACTTTTTATCCATTTTAAATTGAAAAATAATTTATATTAATTTTATATTTTGAGAGTTTTTAGGAGTGCCCCTCCCCTCTCTTATAAAAAGGAACCTCTTACCTCACTTACTCACACCACTTTGAGCCTTATAGATTAACAAAATTCTACCAATTTATCCTCCCAAAATTCTTAGATAAATTCTTTTGGTCCTGGTCTTCTAAAAATACCACCCCTAGTGTCCCAAAGAGGAGACCAAAAGGAAGTCCATCAAAGAAGAGGTAATTATTTTACTAACTCATTCAAGTTATTTTCTTCTTCTACTTACTATTCCTATATTGTTTACATAAAAAATTAATAAATAAATTATAATATTTATTCTAATATTTTATTATTATTATGGGAAAATTATATTCCTTTTTTTATCCATCCTATGAAAAACAATATCACCACGCGTGCATATGTATGGCTTACCGTGTCCACGCTATGGTGTAATTTTCTTTTCATAACCACTTTATTTGGATGGGTATATTGATGAATATAATGGATATAAATAATATATATGGCACTATATTGATTCTTAATAATTAATATACCATACAATTCCTTACCACTTCACCATTACGGGATGATATCGCTACTCATGCGTACGTACAACCTACCATCTCCACAATGTGATGAGATTTATCCTCCATGATAACCATTTAAGGATGATTATAAAAATGTATATGATGAATAAATATAATATTTATGAACTTAATATCATTCTAGATATGAATAAAATTTATCCTATTCATAATAAATAGAACTTACATGACAATTCATGCATAGGAAAATGTAATAATTAACACCGGAAACAATGGTAATAATGAATTATTATTAACAAAATGATATAATAAGATCATATATGATATAATAAATATAGATATGGTTCTGGTATAATTTAATAACACACTTTAACTATTATACATGAGGTTAACACACCCTTAACTAAAGAAAATTATGAGGTAAGTGTTAATTCTGCAATCTCATTATTATTCGAGATTGTTTATACATAAGTATTTACTGGGAAATATTTATCATCCATGTCCATGTTTCTTAAAAATATATTTCATAATTTTCTCACTATTATTATACAATTTTTTAAATTCATTTGTACCCATGTTTGACTATTTATAAAATGTTTTGAAAGGAATATTTTTGTCATTTTCCAAACGAGGTACTTTATGACCTTTTGAAAAAAATACGGAAGGAATGTTATTTTTTTAACTTATATGAAATGATAAAATATTCCTTTAAAATTTTAAAAGATTCTTTTCACTAAAAATGTTTTATTTTAAAATTGAGCACCCCTTTAAAATAATTTCAATATAATTGGGGTATTTCTCTCAAGAAGTTTTTAATGATTTTATTAGACTAATTTAATCTGTGTCAACATCCTTTGTTAGATTTTATGCTTAATTGAGATTGGTATCTTAAGATAACATATACCATATTTTATTGAAAGGGTTTATGATATTTTTTAATGTGGATATGATATTTTCATAGCATTCTTAGTTTATGGTTAATGTATTAGAATTTTGTATACTAGTTTTAATATGAATATTTATGTTGGTTATGTTTCACCATTTTAATATGAGGAATTCATTGGACTTATTAAGTGATGTGCGAGGACCTATATAACCCCTTGATGCATTGGTATTTATCATGAGACAAACTAGTTTGGGTATTAGCTAATGTCTTACCCATTTATGTATGGTGTCTTAGTCAAAGCCTTGACGATTTTTTTATAATGACCGACATTACACATTCCCTCATTATGAGATTAATTAATGATATTCCATGTGATTATTCGACTAGTATAATATCCATGGTTATGTATATTTATCATGTGGATATTTATACGGAATTATTTGATCATATTATATCCCTTCCATATTATGCTCAAGATTATGTTTTAATGGCATGTGTTTTTAGTTATTCACCTTGCCTTATTGTTTATGTTTATTTATGATAGATTTTACTATATTGTTTAACCTTACTAAGAATCTAAGCTCAACCCTTTATTATTTTTCATTTTCCCCCAAGATGTGAAGATATATATTATGTCTGAATTGTAGGGATATGCAATGGGAATAAGAGTGTTTTCAAAGGAGTTACTATGTTGTTTTTCATTTCAAGATGTAATGTAAAACTTATGTATATAATATGACTTCCAAAATCGCTAAAATGACCAGTCCTTTGGGATTTGAATCTTGTATCTATGACAATGTAATAAAGTAAGGAACTGGATTTGGGCTACTTGGGTCTGGGTCATTACAGTCTAGGCTCATGATCATCCACATGCATGCAACAATTTACGCATTTAATAAAATCAAAATTCAATTTTAATTGTTCTTATTTAAGATAAATCATGCTTTAATAAATTAATTATCTTATTCAATTAATAAATTATTTTATCTTAATTCTCATAAAAATTTTCTTGAGATTTTCATCCATCATAATTTAAAACAAATTAAATAAATTTATTTAAAATTAATCATGTACAAAAACGTACCTTGGAGGTAACACAGTGAGAACCCGTCCGAACTACCCAACATGTATTATACTCATATATGGTTTACTCTTATGACATGTGGCATACATTAATTTTCATATAATTTCACAGTGTGTACTATCTACTTAATGACCACACATAACAGATGGTATTTACATAGCATGTTATGCTTCAATTCATGTATATTAATAACTATAATACAACTTATACATGATATATAGATTCAAAAATTACAAATAAATTAATTAGACATTTATATATTTATATAAACAATCATATAGTGTGTACTATAAAATTAATGAACACACATAACACAAGTTGATAAGATTTTCATATTATAATAAATTAATTTTTAATTCCATGTAATTTGGTGAAAGTACACAACATGTATATTACAGTTTATAAGACATGTATTATTCTCACCATCTGTCCATGGAACATGACTAGGGACTCAACGTGTAACCATGACATGGAAAAATTATAGTTTATAGCATGTTCATGGGCTACAAAATGTGTGGTCTCTAAGTTACACAACCACCAAAAATGTATGATGTGTAAGAAGATAAATGTTGTGTACGGACATTACACAACATGTACTTCAGTTAACCATGTGTCAGGATGGCCCAATCAACACATGGTGTAAAAATAAATTCACCATGTGTAATAACTACCCACGTCTTTAATTAATTCCAAAATTAATTCATGGTACATTAAACACTAGTAAACAATGTGTACGTTTGGGTTACATGGTGTGTACTATTGTATTGTTTGACCAGACTCCTTGGAACCTCTGGATGAGATCTTCAAATTCATTTCATTCATAAAATTAATCGATTTGATTATATCTATGAGAAACAAATAGGAAGAAAGAAGATATCTCAATTTATATTAAATAAAAATTAAACCATAATTGAAAACTAATGACAAATTTGTAAATTAATCAATGATATTTAAATAATTATAAATAATTATGTGATCCCTCTAATACCACCTGTAGGTTCCATATACAGTGGAAGTGTTAGATGGGGCATGCCCAATTTTTCTTTTTTTTCTTGATCAATGATTAAAATGAGATTTACAAGATGATAAATTTCACGGTCAATGGAATTGAATCAAATAATATAGGAAATGGATAAATTCCAAAACCAAATCACAAGATCATCATATATTATTTATAATTAATTTAAGAAATTAAGAATTACCTTGTGGGAAATTATTATTTCATTGATGGATCTGAAAACGTCTCTACATCGTACCATCATTACTTTTTAGGAATCAAGAATATATTCCCTCTAGAGATGATCCACACATGTTACAAAAACCTTTGAATGTTACCATAGGAATCTATGATTGCTAGCATGGAAGATCCTAATGCTTGCATCATTCGACTTTGATCACCCCTAGAACCGCTTTAATGAAGGGTTATCTTCGATCTATCTATACATGAAAGTTTTAGTGAAGGATGATCTCTCTCCATTCTTGAGAGCCTTCTTGGAGAGGGATATCTATAGGGATTTGAGAGGATTCTCTCCAGATCCCATTGTGCACAATACAAATGAATTGATTCTCTTAAGAAAAGAATATAATTGGGTTTATATATCACTTAGGTTAGAAAATAATAATTGCACATGTGCACTTTATTATTTCCATAATCCCTACATAAGTCCATGTCTATAATAATAATAACATTATTATTATGTTTTTACATGTGCTAAAGTTTTGAATTAAATTAAATATTATTTAATCAAATAATATTCAATAAATATTTTTTCTTACCAAGCCATTAAACTCAGTCCCCCATTTCTCTATAATATTTATCAATACTTGAATAATGACTATGCATTTAATAAATAAATATCACTGCATTATTCAATAATAAATAAATAAATATTATATTCACTAAATAACAAATAAATATTTATTAAATATTTTTCTCACATAACATTCTCTCGAATAAATGGTGATGGAATATATAAGATAAAAAAAACATGAATAATTATTAAACCACATATGTGAATAATATTTATTTAAATTGTTAAATAATAAATTAAAACATATTATTTAACTCAGATTCTGGACACACATATTTTATGACCATCTAGGCCTCTTTCTCAATGGTATTAAGTAAAGTAGCCCAAATTCCATAGTTAGTGTCTATTAACACGCCAATGCACCCATAGAGAAAGAAGTTAATGCTGAAACAACATTATAACTCATACATATGATTACTATGAAATATAACCCCTTTATCACGATATCTCTAATTAAGTAGGTTGCATGATGATGCCATCAATCTATGTGTTCGATGTCTCTTTCTTTGAATTTTTAGAAATCAAAATTTCCTATAGAACACCATGATCATGAATTTATTTAGGCTATATCATTTCCATAAAAGGTCCTAATATATCAACTTCCATTAAATAACATAAGGGACAAATCCTTTCTCTCATTATTTATTAATGAAATATTACTCATGATGCACCCAATGTGTTGTACCTATCCACGATAATATGTCATCACAATTTTCATCAATACATCAAATTATGAAACTTATAATACTCATTAACAATAATATTAAATTATAAGGATCAAGATACATATATGTAGATATGAACATTCAATGACACATATAAATGTGGATTTCCTATTAGCAGGTCTCATTCTCATAATATCCTACACTGGATATTACCGAGGGTGTACACCATGAGAAGGTGCCTCAAATTACTATGAGATTACATACTTGATATCATGTATCATATATGTCCCTTAAATGATTTCATCCAGCTATATAGCATATATTTAAGAATACTATTGTGGCACTTATGGGTTCCCATCATAGCAGGGAATTGCTATGACCTTTCAATGTGAAAACTAATCTTAGGACATTATCACATACTATGTTACTCAGAAGAACAATCATGATGTGATAAAGAGTTTATTAATATTCAAAACAATGAATAAATGTTATCATGAAGTACCCGGGAGTTGAATCTAGGGAACCAAATCCAATATATAGATCCATAGATCTAACATGAACATGGAGAATTGACATTATCTCTATCAGATCTTGGTTATTCTAGTAACTTCTTCTCCCATCACTAGTTTATAAGGTAATGAGGTTTTAATCATGTTTGATGTAGGTATATTTATCCTATAGTATGACCCTTGACATTCCTTTAGTTCTTATGATGTTCCTTTGGTTTTGAATACTAAATTTTTTGTTTTGAGATATGAGAGGTGATATGATCTTTTTGTTGGCTATGAAATTGTTTTCAAAATGGAATTGATTTGAAAAATTATTTTAAATAATGAAATTAGATTTTATAGAATGATTAAAAGATGAATTTGGATCAAAAATGGGTTTTCAAGTAATGGAAGTGGTGTGGTCTCACTATATAAAATGTTTTATTAAATTATAGACATGGTAATAAAATCGCTTTACCTCAAATAATATTTATTGAAATTTATTTCCTTATAAAATATTTCATGAAACATGAGTTGGTTTCTTAAATAGAATGATAATGTAATATCACATAGAGAATACCTTGGGGTGTGTGTAAAAACTATACATATGAGATCCCTAGTGGAATTATCTCTTAATAAGGGATATTATTATGATTCCATGGTTACTGGTGGGTATACTTTCTGGGGGATTGAGGTTCCCAACATTAGTAGTCACTTATTATAGCTAGTGGTCTTTTTTATTTGAGTTGTGTACACCCTCGAGTTGTGATTTCTCTTTTAGTTCTTTGAGGATTCATTTTGTGCTTATTTATTTGATATGAAAATTTTCTTGCTTGATATGGATATTGATACTTTAAACCTATTTATTTCATCTTCTTATACCTTATGGATAAAACTTATGTCTTATTTCTTTGTTTATTTGAATATTTAATGTTTTTGAAAAGAAAACCAAAGGATGATTTTTATATGGAAAATGATTTTTTTGGAAATTTTTTCTAAATATATTTTAAATAAGAACTAATGTATGCACATGGATAGGCATTGTATATATTCTCTAGTGGTATCCTACCTAGTTTTAGTGCTCACACCCCACTTTTTTCTTTTGGGTGTTTGTAAAGTTGGTCTTATAGGATCAATTAAAGGGAAAAGCATCATGTAGATGATGAATCTCCTATATTGTGTTTCATTTTGGTGGGTTAGAATGGTGGTGACACATGGTCATGTGGATATGGACTCATGGGTTGCTTTGGGTTCCTTGTTGAATGTTTATCAGTTTGTTTGTTTAGGAATCACTATCTAATTATTAGATATTTCCTTTTATGGTTATGTTTTTCTTGAAATATGATGTAATTTGGATATCTTATATGATACTCTATTGTTTATATCTTATCATTTTTCTATTGAGGGTAAAATCACTCCCATTTTTCTTTGTATGATACCTTTGTGATTGTTTCCAGCCTGTGGAAATTGGGAAGATGCTTCTGGACTTATGGTAGGTCAATTTGGGTGACATTATTGGTTAACCTGGGCTAATCTATTATAAATTAGTATCAAAGGGGAAAGTTATTATTAATGGTTTATATCTTTCTATTTATCACCCTATTGTATCTAGGGGTTATTATTATACTGAAGATAATAATTTCAAAACTCAAGAGGTAGTGTGGGAGTGTTCCTGGCCATCTCACTTTCATAAAAAGCCTAGAGTTACCATGGGATGTTCAGGGTTGTCTATCACCCTTGTTTATAGTTTTTTTGGGATTCAGTTTTCTAAATTTGATTCATTATGAAGGAATAAAATTATTTTATAAATTGTTTTCATTATATTTGTGAATATGTATCCTTTAATAAGAACATCTCTAAATGCTAGTGAGGAAGTTGTGGAGCGAGTCCCATAAGAGAATCCTCTAACTAACTTGGTATTGGTGTAAAAAATAGTCTAAATGATCTATCACTTAGTCTAAGTCACCAATGTTGAACCAAAATGGAGGGTGGACAATGCTATGAAATTCACTAAGTAGTATAAACTGATATTTTGTGATGACAATGGAACCTAGGAATTAGAATAATCTATTGATGGGATTGACATGATTTTACACTTCTTGAAGACTTTAGAAGACTCCAAGGTTGGTTTAATCACTTACATTCTTGAAGGATTGGGAAGGAAGTGGTGGGAATCTATTGTGTAATCCAAGTTGCATGAAGATCTCACATGGATCACTTTTAAGAAGGCCTTCAATCAATAATTCCATCCTAATAAACTATGAGCAATGAAGACAAGATAGTTTGTTTCTCTGGATCTAGGAGATCATTTGTTCATGGAGTATGCTACTCAGTTTTCCGAGTTAGTGTAGTAGTCTAAAGAGCTTTTTTATAATGAATATATTAAGGTGTAATGGTTCAAGATGGGTTTGAATCATGATATTTAATTTATACCATTGTTTATCTGCCTTCCCACCTTCATGGAGGTTGTGTATATGACTGTTATGGATAAGGTGAATGTAGCTGGGAGTATAGGACTCTATTGAGCATCAATGACAATAGGAGGTGTCCATAGTTTGTTTTTTTGGTTAGAAGATGAAGTAGGGTAAATAATACTGAGGCATTGATATGAGTGTATGAAATAAATAAGGCCAGATTTAGGTATTTTATTGCTGGTTTGGGAGAAAGGGACACCTCAAACCTGATGTAAGGCTGCACCCAGGGATGCATGTGAGAAATATAGTTATCTTCATTGTTTTTATGAGAGAGAATCCCATGGAAGTATATTTGAATATACCTTCACTAAGGGATCTTAGTTTATATTTGAAACATCAAAAGGGGTTGAATCCCAACCTTGTTCCAAGTTTGATGATCATATTGAAAAAAAAGTACATGATGAGACTGGACACATCTTTATAGTGGAGTGTGCACTAGAGGAGTCAATGGCAGGACCAATTTCCATGAGAGGTTTATTTTTTATCACATCTTATATGGTAATGAAATTATTTAGTAATGGTGCATCTAATTCCTTTATATCATCTAATATCATTGACCTATTGGACTTGTGATCAATGCTTATGCTTTTCATGATAACTCTTTCCACTCATTTGGGAAAGAAGTTGGAGTAGGGCTTTAAATTTCTTGAGTGTCAGGTTATGATCACTGACCAAAAACTACTTGGGATTTTATAGTTATTAATCTTTATATCTTTGATCTTTTCATTGGCATGTATTAGATGATTAACTATAGAGTTTAGATCAATTTTTATCATCATCGGGTATAGTTTCTTTATTCTAATGTAGTCACTCATGTCATTTATGGTGAGTGGGATCTTAGATTAGGGATAGTAGGTCCCACTATTCCCAGTTCTAAGGTAATATCATTCTAGTTATTAGTGATGTTTCTCGATGCTGTTGATCCACAACTCAGTGGATCTCATCCAATGGTGGTGAGTGAGTATCCCGATGTTTTTTCATATGATTTATCCATATAGGAACCTAAAAGGTAAGTTAAGTTTTATATAGACTTTCTTCTAAGTATAAGGTTAATCTATTTACCATAATACCATATGAAACCCACCGAATTTAGAGAATTAAAGGTTCAACTTGAGGATCTTGAGGCTAAGGGATATATTCATCCTATCATTTCACCTTGTGCATCACAATTTCTCTGTACAAATAAGGAAGATGAGAGTATATAACTTTGTTTTGATTACCAAAAAAACAACTAGGTGATAATTAAGAACAAATATACCTTTCCAAGGATTGATGAATTTTTTTATCATATCAAGGGAGCATGGTGGTTTTCAAAAATTGAAATGAGACCGAGGTACCATTAATTGTGGGCCTAGAGTAAAATATTTGTAATATGGGGTTTAAGAACTAGTATGGTAATTATGAGTATTTGGTCATGTTTTTTGGACTTACTAGCACTACTGTGTTGGTTATGGGTTTGATTAGTCAAATATTCCCTCAATTTTTACTTTATTTTATGGTTATCTTTGTGAATGTTATTCTTGTTTACTTCATATCATACCAGGACCATACCAATCATTTAAATATTTCCCTTAGAATCTTGAGAGAACATCATCTATATAGAAATATATCCAAATATTAGTTCTGGATTCAAGAGGTAAAATTTATGGGCCATGTGATTTTTGAGAAGGGTTTCTCAGTGGATAATGAAATGATTCAGGTAGTTATGTCTTGAGAGTAGCCCATGAATGTTTTCGAGATCTACCGTTTCTTGGGTTTAGTTGTTTATTAAATACATTTTGTTTAGGAATTATAAAAACTTACATCTCCTATGACATAGGTAAACTATAAGGGTGTGAAGTTTTTTTTGGAGATATCAATGTCAAATATATTTTGAGGAGTTGTAAGATCTACTTCATCTCCATTCTTGATTCTTCTTGAGCTGGGTGTTATATATAATATTTACTAAAACACCTTAGGTATGGTTTTGGGTTTTGTTTTGATGTATGAGAGATAAGTAGTTTCTTATGGCTCTCATCAATTATTCCCTCATGATAAGAACCATCCCTATCATGATCTTGAGTTAGAGGTAGTGATTCACACCTTAAAAATTTGCACCATTATCTCTTCGGTGAGTGGTTTCCAGTGTATTCAGACCATAAGAGTTTGAAATATATTTTCACTCAAAGGGATATTAAATTTATATAGATACACCAGGTATAGTATCTTCATACCATTTATTTTAATATTACATACACCCTTAGAAATTTAAACGTGGTTATAGACACTTTGAGTAGAATGTTTTTAACCCAGGTGGTGAAGGAATTAGTGGAAGAGTGATGATTTTTGTTCTTGTTTTCCGAGATGCACTTAAGGGGAGATGAAAAATAATCATTTCTATCTTTTTATCAAAATGTACTATTTATAGATGATCATATTCTAATCATAAAATCTGAGGATGTAGAGTTTCAATGATTTAGTAGGAATCTTAATGGCGGGGTGGCCTCGGGTGAGTGGACTCAGTCTCCCAATTGAGTGTTGCGCTTCTGAGGCAAGATGGTTGTTCTAATGAATTTGAATCAAGGATTTATGGATTATGGACACTGATTCAATTGGTCTATGAAAACTAGATCTACCAATATGTATAATGACTTGAGACATCATTACTGGTTGTTGAGAATGAGATGATCAATTGCAGATTTTATGTCTTAGTGCCTTAAATGCCATAAAATTAAAGAGGAACTTAGAGGCTTTCTAGTTTTCTATAACCCTTTCCCATTCTATAATGGAAATAGGATGATATGTCCATGTGCATTATGATTGGTAAACCTCATAATTCTAGTGGTAAGGATACGATTTGGGTGATTATTGATCCACTCATGAAATTAGTGCATTTCTTATCTATTAAGGATTTAATGAATGTGTAGGATCATATGAACTTGTATATACGAGAGATTTTTAGATTTAATGGTATTCTATTAACTATTATTTCAAATAGTTACCCTCACATAACATCCTAGTTTTTTAGTGGATTGCATAAAGTGATGGGTTCTCAGTTGAAGTTGAGCATTACTTGTCTTCCCTAGAAAGATGGCTAGTCTGAGTGAGCCATTCAGAATCTTAAATACATGCTCTGGGAATTCATGCTTGACTATAGTGGATCTTGGGAGAAATATCTTTTCATATCAAAGTTTTCCAGTAACAATAGTTATTAGGCTTTGATCAAGATAGATCCATTTGAGGCGTTGTATGGGAGTCCCTACAGATCACCTATTTGTAAGGAAATGGTTGTATGATAGTCCTTGGTTTAACCTAATATCATCTAGAAGATGATAGATATCATGAAATTTATCAGGAAAAAGTTAGCTATAACTCAAAGTTTCCAATAATATTATACCGATTAGGATTGTCATCCATTGAAGTTTGAGGCAGATGATCAGGTATTTCTCAGAGTTTCACCTCAGTTGGGACATAAATTTTTGGGGAGGAAGGGTAAATTATCACCTCATAATTTCAGACCATTTGAGACTATGGAGTTACTCGGGAAGGTGGATTATCTTTTGTACTTACCTAATTATTTTATTTTTATCTATGGTGTGTTCTATATTTCATAACTGAAGAGGTATTATCAGGATCCATTTGACTTAATCCAGTAGGAGGACATTGAGATTAAAATCTACACCTTAGTGTTTGAAAAGACTATTCTGACAGTAGACTAACATGATAAGGTGTTACATGGAAAGATGATCCCATTAGTTTGATTGAGATGTTAGTGTGTTAGGTACAACCATGATACATGGGAGAACGAATCCTTGATAATGCATCAATGACTTTATATTTACTTAGTTTTGTGATCCTGAGCCTTTATGGGGATAAAAATATTTTATGGTGAGAATAATTGTCACACCCTGGTATGTAAAATTAGCTATGGGGAACCTTTTTATTTTTTTATTCTATCTTAGGGGTCATCTAAAGGTTGGGAGAAGTGGCTTAGGCTTGTTGGTGGAAATATGGGGCCACCATAAAGCTGGTGAAGGATAAAAAAATTCATTGAAGTCCGTGGGTTCTATTGGCCATCTGGTGAAATTCCATCAGCCAACCAGGGGGTGGGTGTGGGGATGGGGTGGGTGGGGGACTTGGAAGTACATGCCCTCCTTAGTGAAAATTTTGGATCTCTCCCTCTTTTCATTGAAAGTTCTTCATGTTGGTTGGAAGCTTTGATCTATGTTGGGTGTAATACGATAAGTGGAACCTTCCTAATCTATTTTCTCTTCTTATTCTCTATGCATTTGATGCCTTATGGGAATAGATCATAGGATTTAGCATGGACATAGAAAATTGACATTGTCTCCTCCAAATCTAGGTTCTTGAGAATCTGATTTCTTCCTCTCCCATCATCAGTCTAGAAGGAAATGAGATTTTCAACTTGTTTTAGGTAGGCGTCTATATCCTATGTTCTATCCCTTGGTGTTACTTGAGTTCTTATGATGTTTCTTTGGTTTTTAATACATAATTTTTTAGATCCATGATAGGTGACATGGTCTTTGTAATCTAAGGAACTATTTTCAAAATGGAATTACTTTGAAATTTAATTTTAAATGTTGAAATTGGATTTTTTGGAATACTTTAAATATGAATTTGAATTAGAAATAGATTTTCAAGCAATGGAAGTAGTGTGGAATCACTATAGAATTTTTTTAATGAAAACATGGGCATGGTAATAAAATGGATTTACCTTAGACAATGTTAATTGAAATGTTTTTCCTCAGAAAATGATTTATGAAACATGAATAGGTTTTTTAATGGAATGAAAATGTAATAGAACATATGGAATACCTTATTGTACAAGGGAAAACTAGACATATGTGATCCCCAGTGGAGTTAGATATCACTAGGGGAGGTACCGATGATGACATGGTTTCTAGTAGTTATCCTTTCTACGGGATCAGGGTTCTTGAACATTATGAGTCACTTATGCATTCTAGTAGTTGTGTTCATCTGAGTTGTGTAAAACCTTTAGTTGTGATTGTACCTTGGTTCTCTGAGGACACATCTCATGATTGTTTATTTTATATACCCATTTACACAATTGATATGGCTATTGATGCTTTTACAAATCCTTTTTTTATATTTTTTGAATTTTTTTAGGTTAAGTGTGAACCCATACAATTCCAACTAAAAAATCTGTAAATAAAAATAAAATATCCAAAAAATAGTTTAAATTCAGAATCACAACAAACAACCCATTATCCACCACGTCATTGTCATACTGAATCCACCAACAGGTTAATCGTTCAAACTAATTTGTACCTCACCACAAAATCCTCCGATTGTGAGAACCCAATATTCAATCTGCCTTGAACCATTCCCTAAGATTCACAATTATTTTTAATTTAAAATGATACAAATGTCAACCAAAAAAATTCAAAATTCAAACAAAACCACCTGGAAAACCTGGAAAACCAAGTGGGGAGATCGAGAACTGCTATGAGCCTTATACTGCATGTGACATCCAAGTCTTCCATCACTCAATCACAATCACTGATGACTTTATAGCCACCAGAACCATGAACATCCCTTCATCATCATCCTGAATACCTTCACCACCAAGGATGATAACCCTCCAGAGAAACTGGATTGAACCAAACCCACCTCACCAGAAATACTTATAAACCACTTAAAGAAAACCCACTGTATAAAATAGTGACCTATGGAGAGATAGAAACAAGAACCTCCACTCACCAACAAGAGCCTTCATTGATAAATTTGAGGAATAAACACGAAACAAAATCTGTTGAACCAAAAACAACTCCAATATCATTGTCGTTTCCACCAATGAAAGTCACCATATTCGAATATAAAGAGAACCAAACCATATTCATAGGAGAAAACTAACTCAAGATGTGAAAGGAACATCACCAGCTTCCAAACCCCACATCACACAACCTCTTTGTTACCACCACCCTAGATCCAACTGGGAGAGGAGTAGAGGAACTTGAGGTCAGAGTAGAGATTTGAGTGGCCCTATCTATTGATGCTTGAAACATGTTTATTTTATCTACTTATGCCTCATTGAAAAAATTTATGTTGTATTGATTTGTTTATTTGATAACGACATGTTTTTGAAAAGAAAACAAAAATGACAATTTTTATATGAAAAATGATTTATTTTAGATTTAAAAAAATTGTTTTAAATAAGAACTAATGGATAAATATGAATAGAAATTGTATAGATTCATTTGTGGTATCTTATTGAACATCCATTCTCATGCCCTACTTTTATCTTTGGGTTTTTGTGGCCTTGGTCTTATATGATATAGATATAGGGAAGAGCATCATATAGAGGAAGACTCTCCTTGATAGTGTTTCCTTCCAGTGGGTTGGGAAGTTGATCACATGGTTGTCATGGGACACGGTCAAACATAATTTTTAAAACCTCCTAATATATCCTATTGGTTGACTAGGGTCATCTCTCAAGTAGAATATTTTAAAAGTTTCACTATCATTTCTCTTATATATTTTGTTTCTATTTTCTTAACTTTGAAAGTGGCCAGAGATGATGATTTTTTGTTTTGTTTTTAGGTTTATGAATTGAAGAATGAATGAAGACAAAACAACATAGGTTAGTGAGGATTTAAAATAGTCCTAGGGTGAATTCTAGTGGGCAAGGTCATCATTTACAATTATTATAAACCTTCTAACTCAATGCACAAACTCAATATCATTTGTCTACATACCCTCCACTATTTTCCTTAATTATAAAATCAATAATATTCTCAAGGGATCACATAAATAGACTAGAGATATCATGCGTTCTCCTTGGTGAATGAGCAAGTACACTCCTCAACTGAGTGAATGAACTCACTCACTCACATGACAGAGATCGCGTACCATTCTATCATTTGAATCACACAACTCTACTAGTATGGTGTGATATCTAAATGGAGGGAGACATCGAAGTGTAAAAAGAGGAGGAGTGAAATAATGTTAATGGATTGTAGAGTGAATATAACCTCCTCCACACTCCACTTCCATTGGTTTACCAGATTTAGAAAGAAATAGATTGAGCAATTGAAGCATAAAAATTTGCATGCACCACTATGATTCCCCTCAGACCACCCAATGGGGGGTTATCTCTCCATGTTCATAGAGTTTCAGATCACTGGGATGTCACATAGGCAAGAGACATGAATAAATCAAGGGGGGTTGGAGAACAAAATAGACAACTGAATGAAGAAGAAAAAAAAATGAAATTCCAATTAAACTTACAAAAAGAAAAATTATAGAAGATATCCTAAATTATGATCGGCGAATGCCGAATGATCCTAAGTAGGGAAGATACAAAATATTTATAAGTAGTGGCCTTCTTCTTCCTCACTTTAATTACAGTGAGGAATTTAGGTTCCTTGGATGGGATCCACATGTAGTTCCAATGGTTGTGATTAATTCAGTTAAGTGCATCTTTCCCACGACTATGCATGAACTTCCAATGAATTTTTACACTACTTTTTGGGTATAGTGGTGATTGAGTGCCACCCAACATGCTTGCTTAAAGAATTAAAGAATTATATTACTATAGAATGTAATTATTTGGGTGTTTGGAAGGGTTCATGTCTGAATGTAACTACTTTTGGGATTACATCTAATTGGGCTTCACCTTATAACCTACAAAAAGAAAAAGAACACAACAATTAATTTATTTAATAATTATATATATATTATTCTTTATTTTTATATTTTACTATATTTTTTATTTTTTTATGTTTCCTTTAGTGGTATTTGGGTTCTTCACGGCTCGACCAGGATGATTTGAGCTCAGTGGTGGTCATCTTCATATCTGGACCAGGCGATGCGACAACGGTTCTTCCTCGGCGGTGCATCATCAGATGGGGACTTTAACGGCAGAGTGCATGATGGTCTTCTGTTGCTCGTGAAAGTAGTTGAGCTTCAAAAAGTGCGTTGTATCTTTAGGATACAGTGCATGACTCTTTCTATCTTTATAGGAGAGGGTGGTGGTTGGCTTGGTTTGGTCAGGGAGAGCACCAGATTTTTTGTGGTGGCGTGACTGGTTCTCCTCACGACGACATTCATCTGTCACGGTGGTTCGAGGTAGGATTTGACAGAGGTGATCTCTATTTTTAGGAGGCACTTGGGGATGCTTCATCGAAACTCCATATTTACATGCAATGGCGATCATCAGATGAGGGTGGCTCACTGTGGTTCTGTGTAGTGCGTCGGATCTCGACTGAGGGTCTCAGATTGCCTCCTGTGAGATCTTGGTTCAGGCTTCGACGTGGAACGTGGTTGTGGATTTGTGGTTAGTTGGGGTTTCAGGTAAGTGATCATGCTCATGGTAATTGAGTTTTTTTTAAATAGGTTTTAAAAAAATTATATATATATATATATATATATATATATATATATATATATATATATATAACAAAAAATTTCAGGAGAATTTATCTGTTATTTAATATCCAGCAGTACTGCCATTACAGTAGTTTGGATTCTAACAGAATCTCTCACCCTGGGCTCCCTTTAATAAGAGGGCTTACCCTGGAAATCATTCTGCATTTTCGATGTGGGATTCTGGTTCTCCCTTTCTTGCACAGAACATTCTGCATTTCCGATGTGAGATTTTGTTTCAAGTACCTGACTTTGAAAGACTATAAAATATAAACTATAAGACCAATATAAATGAAAAATAAAACATGGATTAAACATATAATAAATAGTTTAAAACAAAATTAATTTCATAAAAAATTTTGATAAAAAATAATTTATAATCTTTCAAATCCACCTACTTGAAACTTAAAAATGTTTCAAGTACTTGACGTTGAAAGCCTACAAAATATAAACTATAAGACCAACATAAATAAAACTTAATGAATGGATTAAACATATAAAAAATAGTTAAAAATAAAAATAATTTCATAAAAAATGTTGATGGAAAATAATTTATAAGTTTTCCAAGACGCCTATATGAAACTTAAAAACGTTTCTAGTACGTGACTTTGAAATCCTATAAAATATAAACTATAAGACCAACATCAATGAAACTTAAAATATGGATTAAACATATAAAAAATAGTTGAAAATAAAAATAATCTCATAAAAAATTTTCATGAAAAATAATTTATAAGCTTTCAAAACCACCTACTTGAAACTTAAAAATGATTCAAGTATGTGGCTTTGATTTTTTTTTGAAAACCTATTTAAAAAAAACTCCAGGGTAAGTTGATGAGGCTGTCATGAGGGAAGTGATTCATAGTAGGAAGTAAGTGAACATGTAGGGCACAATGGGTTCTAAACCTATTGTGGATTCATGGTAGGTTGTGACTGCCCAGACACATGTAATCACTTAATTGAACACGCACTATTAGTATAGTGCGAGGCACATCACTACCCAGATTGGCCTAAGGACAGTGCCAACATTTGATAAAATATTTTAACAAAAAAATATTATTAATTTATATAAAATTATTATATTTATATTAAAAAATAATGTTTATTTATATAAATTAAATAAAAAACACATGTTATAATTAATATATATTTTTTAACAATTCAAATATATATATAATGTTTTAAAAAAGTATTGATAAGATTATAATTAAATAAATATATATTTGAATAATTATAAGATTATAATAAATTTAATTAAATAATAAATATATTTATAATTATATATTTATAATTATTTATTTATAATTATATATTTATAATTATATATTTATAACTATATATTTCGGTTGTGGTGCCCTGACCCTGAGGTTCTGGGTTCGAGTCCTCACAAGGAAATGCCTGAGATGCTTGATTAATAATTGCTCATAGACCTTCTACCCCATTAGGGAACTGTCCCAAGAACAATGCTTTGCACTTTATACCTCACTGGGTATGTTTGACGCGTAGGTGGTGAGACAACACCTACACCACATTACCCATAACAACACGTTTTATTCTGTAGGGCGACCACTCCCTGTCAACGAAACTGGATCAGGTTTGAGTCCTACCACACTCGAATTTAGCTAGGGGCGTGTGGTAAAAAAGTGGTGGGTTGGGCCTAGGACAGAAATTGTGTGACGTCCACTGATACCTCGTTACCCAATAACACATTTGAACACGGGGGCATGGTGGAGCGGTTTCAGCTGTGGCACCTTGACCCCGAGATTCCGGGTTTGAATCCTCACAAGTAAACGCCTGAGATGCCTGATTAATAATTTATCTTAGACCCTCTTCTTTATTTGGGATCTAGACCAAGCCCAAGGTTGGACCCCTTGGGCCTCACTGGGGACATGTGGTGCGCATGTACCTCATTACTCAAATACATGTTTCCAAACACCTAATATAAATGAATAAATATATGTTTCCAATGAATTTGGTCAATGAATATATTGATGTGTGAGTATAATTGACGTGTATATGTTATGTATCCTTCATGAATGTTCATTTATACATTACACTCTTGTTATTATTCATGTTGTCCATATATGTGATGACTCGTTTTTTATGGTCTATACTTTATTATGTATATGATTCATTCATGTTATACCCATAAATCTATTATGTTCTCATCTTTTTTTTTTCTCTTTTAAAAGGTAAATCCCTTGTGTGGACTTTTTGAACCCTCCACACATGGAAAACCTCTCCCCCACGAAGAGATCACTCCCCTGAGGTAGCGCCCCAGCTGAGGAAGGAGGCATTTCCAGTCGAGATGGTAGAGCGTCCCAGAGGGTGATAGCCCGAATGTGATGGTCCGTCAAGCGATCCGTCAGCGATTGGGCCGCGCCTCATTTTTCCCTCCAAAAATATCCCGCCAATGGAATCCCAGATCACACACCGAAGCTGCCTGAGGTTTCCTCCAGATCCCTACACCGCTACTCCGCAAGTTAACCACCAGTCCGTTGCCCATGATGCCATCATCCCCAGTGTCCTCACCCGAGGTCGACCCTGATGACCCACAAACCATCCCACTTAGAAACCCAAAGGTGATACAACACCCTGCCCATCTTCCACATGAAATCGAGATCTGATCTGTCGTAACTTGAAAACCCTCGAATACGAGGTCTTCTTTATGACATCCTGATGAAATGAGATCAGATCCTTCTTAATCAGAGAAGTATCCTAGTGAGAACCAGGAAAAATCACCTTTGTATCTTCATATTTCTCCTGAGTATGTTTTTCGCATGTAACAAACATCTCAAAATGTCCAAAAATTTCTGTTGAAGCATTATACACCAAACAACTATGCTCAGAGCAATTGTCTGGAGGGAGAGGAGATATCCATTTTAGAGAGACAAGCACCCCATTTTATTTCTTATTATATATATATATATATATATATAATTATATAGAAATATTTATAAATATATTTTTTATACTTATAATTATAAATTAATATATATGTAAATAATTAAAAAATTATAATAAATATATTTATTATACTTATAAAGTTATAAATATATATAATTAAGTAAATACATTTATAAATATATACAAAGGAACTCCCAGTCAGAGTGGGAGTCTACCGATGAAGTTCGAGGTTCTGGTCATGATTATAATCATGATTATGGTGAATTTTGACATGTTGTTTCTTTCTATGGATGAGGGTTTGTCTAGATGTTTGACGTCATCCTTGTTCTCTTTTGTTTGTTTCTTTTTCTTTAAATTTTAATAAATGGTCAGGAGCTTTAGCCTCTAGCTAGACCTTTTCCGTATATATATTTATAAAATTATAAATATAATAAATGTAATAAATATATTTGTTATAATTTTATAATTATTTAAATATAAATATATAAATATATATATATTTATAATTATAACTATAAATAAATATTTATTTATTATAATTTTTTAATTACAAATAAATATTTATTTATTTATAGTTATAATTATAAATAAATATATATTTATTTAAATAATTATAAAATTATAAAAAATATATTTATTGTACTTATAATGTTATAAATATATATAATTAAATAAATATATTTATAAATATATACAAATATTTATAATTATAATTATAAATAAATATATATATATATATATTTAAATAATTATACTATTATAATAAATATATTAATTATATATATTATTAAGATTATAAATATAATAAATAAATTTCTTATAATTTTATAATTATTTAAATAAATAAATAAACAAATATTTATAATTATAACTATATATATATATTTATTATAATTTTCTAGTTATAAATAAATAAATATATATTTATACATATAATTATAAACAAATATATATTTCAATAATTATAAAATTATAATAAATATATTTATTATACTTATAATGTTATAAATACATATAATTAAATAAATATATTTATAAATATTTATAAATAAATGAAAATATTTATAATTATAATTGTAAATAACACAAAAGGTTTAGGAGACTGGCGAACCCGCTCCTAAAAATTTATTAGAAAAAAAATAAAAGACAAAGGAAAGGGGATGGATAGGCTCATAGAGAGAGGTAATCCCTCAAACAAAAAGAAACCTACAATTCAAGAACATGATCATTCCCATAATCACGATTAGAGTAATCTACATCATCACCAGTTTCCCACTCTGACTGCGAGTTCCTTTACTTGAAGAGCACAAAATACTTATCCCTGAGTTTTTTCTGTTCCAGAGTGATCCCCTTGGAAGAAGACCTAGAAGATCGACCACACCCTCTTGCACCAGTCCAATCATCACGACCACATCCTTGACCACAATTTTTTGAGTATCGACCCCGCTTCCATGTCTTGGCTTGATGCCAAGCCTCTCCCGGATCTTCCCTCTTAATGTGAATATGCTCCATAGAATTATCAGTAGAAGTTGGTGCCTTCAGAGAGGTCACCATCTGTGATCCCTCATCAACGTCCACAACTGTTTGGATATCAACCTCATTTCCATGACTTGAAGGAATATTCATTGGAGGCAAATTGGATTGTCCAACATGAATATGAACATCCTATTCCTCCATCTTCCCATGATCTTTATTTGGTGTGTCCTTGCGAACATCCTGACAGATTATAGCCCCAAAAAAATCCCCATCTAGATTACCCTACTTTTTGCACATTTAATTGTAAATAAATATAGATTTATTTAAATAATTATAAAATTATCATAAATATATTAATTATATATATTTATAAAATTATAATTATAATAAATATAGTTATTATAATTTTATAATTATATATATATAATTATAACTATAAATAAATATATATTTATTATAATTTTTAAATTATAAATAAATATTTATTTATATATATTAGGTGCTTAGGGGTACAATTACATTAAACACACACACCACACACACTGATCAGAAAGACAATCCATACCCCCCAAGGGATAACCTACCCATAAAGACTTATTTATTCAATACATGGCCCAAAGGTTCAGTGATCATGAACCCCAATACATGGCCTAAAGGCCCACTAACTAGCCCGAAGGCCTAGTGTAGTGTCATTCCTACATCATGCCTATGTCACACCCCTGAAAGGTAAGTCCTAACCCCCCAAGGGATAACCCACCCTACCAGCTGCTTCATTATATTATATATTTATGTCCCTAAATCCCAGTGTGCATGAATCCCATTACATGGATTGTAGGCCCACCATTGGATGTCATAAAGGTCCTTCATACATCATGCCTATGTCACCACCTGCACATCATGCCTGTGTCATCACCACCTTGATGGATTGAAGGCCCTAGTGGCCCGAAAGCCCTTCCAAGATGAATAGTAATGTTGATACAGTACCCCTCTATAGTACCTAAATCACTACAATGCTATATTGCCTACTACAGCCCTACAAGAATTTTCTCCCACCCGAATTTGAACCCGGGTCTAATACAGGATTACAGGGAGCCTTTACCAATCAAGTAAGCCCCCCTAACTACAATTTATAGTTATAAGTATAAATAAATATATACAAATTTATAGTTACAAATATAAATAAATATATATTTAAAATTATTTATAATAAATATATTTATTATACCAAAAAGGCTCAGGGTCAAGACCCTTATTATTAAAAATAATGAAAAAGAAACAAGTACATGAAATATGGATGGAGTCAAAAAAGAGAAAGCCCATATCCATAAGGAAAAACATCAACTCATGCAACTCAAGCATAAACTTAATCATGATTAGAACCTTATGCATCATCAACAGACTCTGAATGTGAATTCCTCTGATTAAAAAGAGCAATATACTTCTCCTTAATCTTCACATTCTCTGGAGTGAGCTGAGCCGATCTAGAAGACATGCTTCATCCACTCCCTAAATTTGAATCATCATGGACACCCTGTCCTCAACCTTTTGGATGCTTACCCCATCTCCAAGTTTTCTAATGCATAATTACATCATGATGACCCATTTTATCAAGCATGTATTTAAAAAAATGGATGAAATAATCATTAGTAGAATCAAGTGTCTCAAAAATGTTACCCTCTGTGACATTTTTTGACTTATCATATTTCTGATCAGAAACTTTAGGTGACTTAGGATGATAGCTAGTTTTCCTTAAAAACATTTGGAAACCTTCATTAACCATATTTTGCTTACTTTTTCTTCTTCCCGAGATCATTTCCTCATGCATAACATCCTTGGATTTCATAGCTTCTTCCCTCTCGATAGACTCCAATCTGTCTGACAAATAAGAAGCATCTATAATCTCACTGGTCTTTTATTTGCCTTTAATGGTTGAGGCAACCACTTTCTCATACATAATTTGATCATCAGCCATAACTTGTGCATCAATCTCTCTAATGCCTTGCTCACCATGGAATTTTTCAAGATCAGAAGGACTACCCGCTTTCTTGTCAAGGGGAAATATATGTCTATTCACCATTTCACTTTTCCCATCATCATCACGAGTTACCTCAACAACAATATCCTACCAAAGCCTCTACTTACCATATCCCTACACTATAATATCAACTAACTACTGGGTTCCCTATGCATCTACTTTCCTGATGACATTAGCCAGTTGTCCTTCAGATTGACCAACATCATGTCTTGCATCAACATTGGAGACAACCTTTAGCTACCCAGTCTTTCGAGTAGTAAAAATACCTTATTTCCTACTCCTTTTGAAACAATAATCCTTATCATGACCATGAGTATAGAAAACCTCACAGACAACTGATCTCATGCAATTTACAAGATCATGAACAATAATATTACATTCCATGCAAAATTTAAGAACCTTCTCATAAAAAATTTTCAAATCAAACTCATCTTAATCAGTAGACAAAAATACCTGATCAACCAGAGTTGAAACCAAATCAACCTCAAACAGAAAGTGGAAAAAATGTTCGAACCTTGTAGTCTCGGTTTCCTTATCCATTTTAATGGGGATACCAATTGACATGGAAATTCCATATAGGATTTTTGGATTCCAAAGGATCTAATGAAGACCATGGACCTTTACCCATATTTGAGAAGAAGAGTTACCTACATTCAACAGATTGAATTTTTTGTCCCATTCCTTAATGTGAAAAAATCCAGGCTTAAGAGATACAGAACTAAACCCCCCATGCCCGCATCTTTAAATCCTCATAAGGGAAAAGGATATGATAGGACCTGTTTCCTCGTGAAACAAATCTCCAGTTATAGAAGCCTCAAATCTTCGATAGCCGGTCAACCAAATCACAAATCTTCAACAGAATGGATTCCATAGGAAAAATAAGTCGAGTAATGATATAGTGTTTACCAGTTTCAAGTCTCTCTGAAACCAAATACCGGTCTACCTTAACATAGGAGACACTTCCTTCACAACGAATGAAAAAGGTAGCCAACCCTTTATAGAGGGAGAAAGAGCACACTGAATTTGCAATCGTGATCGGATCCTCACAATATCGTTGCTTCATCAAACCAGTGACGGTCTTACCTGCATCATCAACCTCAAATGAATCACGCCACATCGATCCACTACCGGTAAAACCTACATCGAGCGGATCCTATCGCTACTTTGACAATCCACCACCCACAACCTCAAGCAGATCACCCACATCGATCATACCCTACTGCTATCCAGTGCTAGTAATAGCCATATTGATCAGACCCTATCAGTACTTCGACGGTTCATCACCCACAACCTCAAGAAGATCTCACTGTGTGCTAATAATTCCTACATCGAGCGGACCTTGCCACTATCCAGAACTGGTCTTACCCGAAACCTCGAGTAGATTTTGCCGATTCGATCCAGCACCGATAATAACTACATCAAGCAGACCCTGCCGCTTCTTTGAAATTCCAGCACTGGTCTCAATATATATTTATTATAAATAATTATAAATATAATAAATATATTTATTATAATTATAAATAAATATATATAATTATATAAATATATTTATTATATATATAAATATATAAATATATAAATATATTTATTATATATAAAAATATAAATAAATAAATAAATATTTATAGTTATAATTATAAATAAATACATACATTTTATATATATATATAATTTTATAGATATATATAATAATATAAATAAATTATTAATATTATATATTTATCAGCACTTTTTTAGTGATGATAAAGATACGCCTTTATCAGTGCTAAAACAACACTGATAAACTATGTCTTTCTCAGTGCTATAATTTTATCACCGATAAAGACAACTTTTATCAGTTTTTTCTATTTTAGCACTCATAAAGCATACCTTTATCAACACTTTTTGGAAAGTGATGATAAAATTCTTCCTTGATGTTATAAAAATAACCCTAAAAGAGT
This sequence comes from Viscum album, assembly GCA_963277665.1. Classification (NCBI taxonomy): domain Eukaryota; kingdom Viridiplantae; phylum Streptophyta; class Magnoliopsida; order Santalales; family Viscaceae; genus Viscum; species Viscum album. The sequence goes on along the minus strand of OY728156.1, from coordinate 790,086,228 downwards.
CTTATCTCTCACACATTCAAGATTCTGCAAAACCCCACCTATGTTGTCGCGAACCCCACCTCTACCGTCGCTACCACCGCTGCCGACTGTTCCACTGTAATTGAACACTACCACTGCCATTGAACCCCCTCCAAGATAAGGTATCCCTATTTACTTTCTTTATCTATTTCTTGAACCAAATTTATGAATTTGTGAGGCATGATACTAGTTTGATGATGATTATGATGAATTCTCTAGATCTTTAAGTTCATAGAAACTCAAAGATGAAGATGGGTTCATTCGGATGCTTGTAGTCTGATTTTTTTGAGAGGATTTTATTAACTCTATTCAATTTTCCTATTCCCATTAAGGATATTTTTTTTGTTCTTCTCTAGTTTCATGTCTTATGTATGGCTACATGGATTTCCAAAAATTATTTTTGATCATGGTTTTTAGGATCTACACTTATTGTTCATGATGAAATGATACCATGATGTTCTCATTAGTTGATTAAGTGCAATTTCTAAGGTATTTTGTCATTTTTTTTATAACAAACATGAACTGGAATAAACCTTCCATTGAGTGTCAAAGATCCTTGTTTACTTGAAATATTTTTTTGAAGCTTGATCCAGTTTTTAAGGCTTCAAAATGCATTTTTATTATACAATTTTTTTTCTAACATGGTTGTGAGAAGTGAACACCTAAAGTGAGTTTTGAAAATGGGGTTTTAGGCCACCATACCTAGTTTTATGGAAATGGTTGGTTTTCAAAAATGTTTTAGAAAACTGTATGATAGTTAGAAACATCTTTGAGTTTTTAAATGTGTATTTCAAAAATGGGTGTTTATGAAATAGTTTAATATCATATTTTAAAAATGTTATTTTATCAAAAGTTATTGGATGGGGAACAATGTTCTCCAAGTGATTGTTTTCATTTAATGAAAATCTTATAAAAAATTTTTTAACACAATTTTATGTGAAACTAATTATTTGGTAAAAATTTATAGAAAATGTTTATTTTTATAATGTATTTAAAACTAGATTTTTTAGGATGTGATATGAAAGTTATCTCTTATATTTGCTAGGTTTTGGTGACCTAATAGACTTTTAGATCATGCCTATATTTTATAGGTTCAGTTTTGTTCTGGCTTGATTTTCTTCCTTTGGATCTTATTAGAGGGATATATAGTTATATGGTGACCCTAGTTGAACATATTTTGTATATTTATTTTGTTAAATATTAATATTATAGAATCAAATAGGATGGATATGAATAAAGAATGGATGGATGATAATCATCTTACAAAAGAGTTTGAAGATAGAGTGAAAGAGTTCATCAAATTTGCAAAAGATCATGCATTTAACCCTTCTCAAATCCTTTGTTTATGTTTACAATGTTGTTATTCAAGAATAATTAGTCTAGAAGATTTGAAAAAACACTTGATCTATCATGAAATATATCAAAGTTATAAATGTTGGAATAAACACAAGGAAAAAAGATAATGCAGCTAGTGGATGAGATAACACTGCATTTTATGGATTATCTTATATGATTACAAGAATGGACAATAAATAAGACCATATCGGGGATTTGATGACATATGTGAATAATGATGAAGATAGAATTGATGAAATGAAAAGAACAGTTGAAGATGAACTTTGTGATTGCCCAAAATTATTTTAGAAGTTAAAGAGTTGTGCAAAGATGCTATTGTATACTGGTTGCACTAAATATACAATATTTTCAGCCATAATGAAGTTTTATAATTTGAAAGTGGGAAATGGATGGAGTGAAACCAGTTTTAAGGAACTAATTGCTCTCTTTAATGCCATTCTCCTAGAATATAATGAGCTACCAATCCAAACATACGATGCCAAATGAATGCTACGATCAATGAGTATGATCTCTTAAAGAATACACACCTGCCTGAATGACTGTATAAAATTTGGAAAGGACCAAAAATCAATTATAGAATTCCCAAAGTGTGGTTATTATCAATACAATAAATATGAATCCAGTCCCATGAAATTTTTATGGTACTTTCCAATCATTCCAAGGTTTAGGTGCCTATATAGAAGTGATGAGACTACAGGGAAATTACCATGGCACACAAATACAAGAAATAAAGATGGGAAACTATATCACCTGGCAGAATCTCCTCAGTGGAAGATAATTGATCCTGAGTATCCTGAATTTGGAAACGAGTCGAGAAACCTTCATCTTGATTTATCTATATATGAAGTGAATCCTTTTGGTTTTCAAAGAATTACTCACAGTACATGGATGATTATTTTGATAAATTATAACTTTCCACTATGGTTATACATGAAATGTGAATAAATCATGTTATCTATGCTTATATTAGGACCAAAACAACCAGGTAATTATATTTATTTTTATTTGGCTCCATTGATCGACGAATTAAAATTATTGTGGGATTTAGGTATTACGTTGTGTGATGATTAAAAAAATGAAGATTTCATATTGAGAGCCATATTGTATGGGATAATAAATGATTTCCTTCTTATAAAAATTTGTCAGGATATAGCATTAAAGGAACTCAATGGTGTCCCATTTTTAAACAAGGTACACAATCAATTAGGTTGAAACATTCATAAAAAATTGTGTTTCTAGGACATCATATATTTCTACCCTAAAATCATAAGTACCGATATTAGAAGACATCATTTGATGAAATTTCATAAGAATGTACAACAGAATCTTCACTAACAGGTGATAAACTATTTTAGAAAGTAAAATTTTCAGACATTGCTTTTGGTAAACCATTTTCGAAAAACCTTATGAAAATCGGTTGGAAAAATTGATCAGTTTTTTTGAATTACCATGCTACAATTTTTTGAACGTTATAAATTTTCTTGATGTTATGAATATTGAAAAAAATGTATGTGATAGTGTCATCGACATGTTTCTAAATGCACATGAAAAAAATGTATGGAATTAAGGTTAGGTTGGACATGGTTGACATGAGAATACGAGAAGAGTTGGTGCCAGTGAAGTGTGAAAAATGAACTTTTCTTCCTCCAAATACTTACACTTTTTCTAGGTAGGAGAGATATCCATTTTGAAACTTCTTGAAAAATTTAAAGGTTTCATAGGGGTATTCATCAAATATCAAGAATATCATCTCAATGACCAATTTAAAGTTAAAGGGTCTAAAATTACATGAATTCCATGTTTTTATGAAAGATATAATTCTTATATCATTACATTTCATTTTTTAAAAGAATTCCCATCATATATTAACCAAGCTCTATTTCTTCTTCAAATATATATACAACAAAGTTATAGACCATACAAAATTTCTGACTATGGAAATAATTTTTTTTGTTATATTATGTGAATTGGAAATGTTATTCCTTCCAACATTATTTGATATGATGGTTCATTTGATGGTTTACTTGATGAGAGATATTCAACTATGTGGTCCTGTAAAATATAAATGGATGTACCCCATTGAACAATATATGAATATTTTTAAAAGGTATGTCAAAAATTGAATTCATCCAGAGGGTTGTATTGTAGAGTGATATATTGTTGAGGAATCCATTGAATTCTATATTGAATACCTGTCTGATGCGGAAAGCATTGGTCTACCAAAATCTGGTTACATTGGGCAGCTTGCGGGTGAAGTAATTTATGGAATAGATGTTGTCACAATAAATATTACAGATCAAGAGCAAGCCCACATTTACGTTTTGAATAATAGTTTAGAGGTTTCCCTATATTTTGAAACCAAAAAAGAAATTATTAGACATTTGAATCCATCAATGGATAAAAGATGGATATCAAATACACATAATAAATAGTTTATAAGATGGTTTTAAGACCATATTTTCGAGGAGTTGGATGAAAATATGGATTCAATTTCATAACGACTTTGATGGATAGAAAAAGGACCAAATGTGTATGTATTATATTATAATGGTTATGTAATTAATGGTTATACGTTCTATACAAATGAACATGATGAAGATAGTACCATGAAAAATAGTGGAGTTACACTTATGATTAAAGCGATGCATGTTTCTGGTATGAAGGAAAAAAAATCCAATTTACATGAATATGTCATACTTTGGAATCATAAAAAAAATATGGAAGTTGGGTTATAAACATTCCAAGGGCTGATTTTTCAATGTAGGTGGGTTGATAACATAAGTGTTGTTAAAATAGATGAATTGGGATCTGCAAAAGTTGATTTCAGTAAGAAAAGGTACAAAGACAAACCGTTTATAATGGAATCATAGGAAGTACATGTATTTTATGTTCTAGTTCCTAAAAATCAAAAGTTTTCAGTTGTTCTGTTATTCACCAAAACCACTGAAGGGTTAAAGTAAAATTCAATTGAGGATGTCCCTTTCATTGGGATATCACAATCATTTCATAGTAGTCCCAATGTAGACGGTGTTTTTTATGTTAGAGTAGACCACAATGAAGAGATTTGGATAGTCAATAGAGGGGTAAAATCCCTTAAGCCTTTAAAAAAATAGAATTAAATAATCATGTTATATTTTTTTAATATACATTGTGTTACCTCATGTTAATATATATTTGTTGCTGTATTTATATAATCTAAATTAAATATTAAACTAATTTTGTAGATAATGACTTATTCATGTGCTAGTGCTCCCAATCCCGAGGAACAACGGGTATCTCAACCAGCTGCTGCTTGTAGTGTAGAGGAACAATGACCTTATGCACATGCCGGTGCTACTAATCCTGAGGAACAATAGGTTTCTCAATGAAACCTAGTGCTACCACTAATTACAGATCGAACTAAAGGAAATATCCAAATACTCAAACCAAGACTCAATATCATGATATAAAATAGATCCCACATACTTCTATAGACCTTGGCATTGGAAATATTGAATTTTCCTCCAAGTGTAATCATCATTGAATTACACCTTATGGTTATATACTAGCATATCCTGCTAAATATATGTGGAATGAATGTGATAGGACATTGACCTAGATCCATACCTACAAAATAGTAAACATTAGGGGACCCATAACATGGAATATGGAATATTTAAAATTAATTAATTAATATTCATCCCAATTCTCATTATCTACCCAGTTTAAACACAGTAATAAACAATCATGTTGTATAATCTTTACACAAATCTATGCCTTACAAGAAGAATCACTTTTCTCAACGTGTTATGTAAACATAAAGTTCTCACAATAGATCATATAGGGACTTAAAATACTTGTATCCTAGACAACATCTCTTTATTATTACATGTACTAAGTATAGATGATATCATTTCCCTACCAACCCATGGAATCCTCACTAGTGCTTATCCCAAAGCTTCATCACTTCTCCCAACCATTATCTCTAATACCACTCTATCATGACCCCCTCTGCTGGTACCCCTCTTGGGATGTTGTGAGGAGACTGAGTGACCCTAAAATCCAAAATCTAATAGGCCATGGGATGGAAACTAGAACCAGGGGTATTTAATGAATATAAATGAGAGGGTTTACCCTCAATATATAAATTTAAGGACAAGAGATAAGATGATATCCACCAATAAAATCAAAAACATAAGTAAATAATAAATCTTAATACATGATATGTAATTTCATAAAAAAATTAATAACTTAAAATACCAAAATAAATGCCTAGGAAACAAACATGAATCGAATATCTCCTGAACAATCCCATGATCTAGTAATGCCCAAATGACTCACCTACTAGCTCATACAAACCTAAAAAATAGTTATATATATGGGATGATCATACATGTATACTCAGTAGGATCCTCTCTAAAACCTCTCATGAAAAATGTGAAAGAATCATACTAAATCCCCATGAATGAATGAATACAACCAAATCATTACCTAAAGTAGGTTAAATACATCCCATACTCATAGTGGATATATTAATAATTATTATATAGAGAAATTTAGTCTCTATAAAAAATAAATGTATATAATAAAGGGACCCCATATCCACTTCTCTATTAGTTTATCACTATCACACCCCAATTTCATATGTCTTGTGCTCTAAATCCCTCAATGATTCATCCCGTTCTTACTTTAGAAACTATATCTAGACTCACATCCTCTACAATACATCATCATCCACATCCTCATCATCATAACTAGGTAGAGTCTCTAAAGTCCACCACATCCCTTGTATCATGAATTACCTCAAGTCTCTATAGCTTATGCATGTACACCCATGGGAAAATGTAGTCTCTATAACCGAATACAAGTATATACTATAACATTAATCCATTAAATATCTCAAATACATGTATAGTAAATCAAGATCCACTAAAAAACATGTGATTCCATACCCTATACCTTAATACATCATAGACTAGGTATGCCCACATATTATATTATAACTAAAGGGAGAGAATGGGGGAGGGAGTAGTCATCTATCCATGGATGTTGGGAAAAATACCCCCAAAACATTTGGTTGTTAGTTTACTTACTAACTTGGGTGGGGTGAATATAAAATTATAAAATATAAGGAACATATCACACATAACCAAACTAAGGAAAAATACCTAGCCTTAAACTCAACAATAAGTATCATCCCATAAGACACCCGATTGGAACCACTAAGACCTAGGAAAATAAATCTTATATAAGCACATGAAAATTAAGATTTATCATAATTAATTATTTTAATTTAGAAATTTATCAAACTAAACATCATTTTCTAACTCTGGTGCATCATTTATGAACTAATAATTCCTCTTCAACATAATAAAACACACATTCATAATTAATATCACAATTTCTAGATTTAAACTCATACCCTTATAGAATTCATTCCAACCATTATATGATTTTTGTTAATAAACATTACCAACCTCAACACCCATCCCATTAATTCATCCATTATTCTAATTACCATTCCATAGTCTAGGAACTCTATGAATCATCCTAATCAAGAACAAAAAATATGCACTCAAATTTCTTAATCCAACTATAGTAGGAAGTTGGAAATCAGACAAAAAACATCCATCCAATAAACTATCCATAAAATAAAACATCAATAAGAAAAATTAGGCAAGCCAAGATCTCAACCCAAACCAAACAACCCATCAACAACCCATCATAATAATCCAAAAATTAGAAATCCAAACTCTGAACCTAATCCATATATTCCAACATCAACCACATCTCAATGATAAATTAATGAGGAAGTTCAACTATCAACTTGTTCCATACATACCTCACCTAAAACCACAACTATAGTAGGTAGTCAACAATCCAAAATAAGGGTTCTATATCATCTCAAGGAATACATTTAAATAATTTGTATTTTTGGTAGATAAATTTATGGGGAAACCTTGGGCATAATAATAAGGCTTTCAAGCCGTCAAAAAATAAGAATGGGATTACTCAACTCCAAACATTCATGTTCAGTAGAAAACCTTTTCCACTACCATATTGGATTAATTTATTCATCATATATATCTTTAAGAAACAAGAAACCTAATATCAATAACTAATAATAGATAATAATCAAACAATAAGTATACTCAAATAATACATTCATATTAAGTATCTTTCAGGGAAGAATGCTAATTAAGTTCACATGCATCTTTCATTAATCACATAATCTTCACCACCATTATGTTACTTATCTAATTACAAGTATATAAAATATTCTCACCAAAAATAATAAACATAGTAATAGTTAACACACTATCTAGAAAATATCAATAGGCATCAATAACATATCAAAAACTACTTACAACCATTGTATCCCTTCCCACATTTCATTCTTCATTAGATTTCTTGATTATTATCTTTATTAGGTTTATTATATAATTACCCAATGAGATAAAATATTATACATTCACAATTTCACTTAAATAATGATAAGTAATTAATTTATTACCTCAATTAAATGATTGAACAAAATACTGCTCATGAAAGGAAGAATAAAAGATGAAATCACCACCAAAATCGAAAGGAATTTCACCAGAACCTAAGTATAGTAAGCTAACATTAAGACTTTCTATAAACTTAATCCAAAAAAATAAATTCTTCAAAATAAATCCAACATAAGAAAGAGAACATGAAAAATAAGGAGAGAAGAATAGAGATTACCTTGATCCATGAGACTTTGATAAGATGAATCAAAGGATTTAAAATCTCAAGGGAAGTGATTGGAGGGTGGTGAGAGAACTAAGTGATAGCTAGTTTTGAAGGAAATGAAGGAAAATTGAACCAAGGAATTCTTAAACCTCTACTTATAGAGGAATCCCCACCAGACTCCACTATGGAATAGAGGCATGAAAAACTCCCATATTATCCCTCGGTCAAAGGGAATTTGAATTTTTGGTGTTTGAATACTAGATATATCATTTTTCAAAAACCACATCAAAACTATTTTTACCAACACTATAACATGAACCACAACGTAGTGCATGGAATTCATATTCCCTAGAGGACACTATAGCCATCCACTATGACATAGGGGAAAATACCAAGTCGTTTCAACTCACCATTCCAAGGACTATGATGTTATGAGTTCCATCTTATTATTTCCTCCTCCCTCATGTGCTCATCATCACCATATCTTCACATGAAACACTAACCAATGCCCTAAAAATTTTATCATTTCTCATTTCCCACATAGAAACACTCAATACTTATAACAACACCAAACCCTTTACTATGGCATGAAGCCATACCTATTTCTCATAGGAGAACCCCTCCTCATAAAATTCCATCTAAAATAACCACCTTGGGCATTTTTTTACCCCATTGCACACCATGAACCACACAACCAACCAAAAATGGTCAATATCTAAAAAAACAACAAAAAAATCTTATGCAACACACCCATAGATTTATGTGAGCTTAACTATGGACAAAACCTTACTTACCACTATGGAATGTTGAACCTTAAAATAGAAAGAACTTAAATATTTCCTTTTAAAATACTCTAAACTCTCCATGAAACCTAAAAGGATTAGGAAAAAAAAGGTAAGGATCTATAAATCTAATCCCTTATAACCAAAATGAATAAATTCTTACGTATTTCATATAAATACCATAATCATAGGGAATAAATAATGGAGAAGATAATGAATTTGAAAGATTGATAAAACTAAAAGTGAAGTCAGAGACTACACTCAAAGAAATATATGTTTGGAGGGATAAAAAAAGAAGGAAAATTATTTTTTTCATGATTCAAAACTCTATATACAATAATAAAAAGAGGATAAATCTGTCTTAAATATGAAATTTAAAATATTAAATATAGAAATATTTAAAACAAATAAAAAATTGTTATGTTCAATATTAAAATTGAATATAAAGATTATATCATCAATAATTTGAATTATATTATGAAAGATTTATTCAAATGCATCGAGGAACCAAAATGACATGTATTTTGTTTATAACAAAAGATTAAAGATTAAGATATACTCTTGAATCCTAGAATAACATTAGAAAATTGGATCTTTTAGTCTATAGAAAAAGTAAAAAAAGGCATAAATATATGATCATAATGTTAGAAGATTACCTATAAAAAATTCTTTAATAGTTAAGGCAATACTAGTGAGAGACTTGATCATAAGAAAAAGGAAGTAATGGTTGATGTGAAGCCACAAACAACCACTCTAAGGAGGAATATTGATTTAAGTGACACTCAAAATACCTGAAAAAGTGTTGGACCAATAGAAAAGATAGAAAAAAATCCTCCATAAAAGTTTTGCTACTTTTATAGAATATGGGGCTATTTTTATAAAGCATGAAAAGTATACGAAGGGGAATCTCAACGTCATTTGAAGATAAGAAGGATCGTTCTTTAAATCTAAGGAAGATGATAACAAGCCATGACATAATTTTTTTGCTACTTGAACCAACAACAATTATAATATCTAGTGTATAATGAATAATCTCATGATATTTTTAAGCTTTAATATGATTATACTCACACAGGAAACACATTCTAAAAAGGGAAGATAATTCAAAAGAGTTATAAGGTAAAGGATAAAATGTTGATAAAGTTACTTGAGATGGTGCACATAAAAGTTTGTGGTTAAATATGACTAAGATCCATTGAATATAAGAGGTGATGCATGATATTATTTGATGATTTCAAAATGATGAAATGGTTTTTGTTGATCAATCACAATTCCAAAGTATTCAATTACATTAAACATTATTAGACATTGGTAGAGAAGATGTTTGGAGTGAAAATTTAAAAATTCTTTACCAATAATGGAATAGAGTATACCAATAACCAAGTTGAAGTTATCTTGAGAAGAATTGGATAAGGAAATAGGGTTTAGTGGTGAGTAATATTTAACAAAATGGTGTAGTTTAGAGGAGGAACTAAATCATCATCAACATGGATCAAATAATATTGACCAAGAAAGGCCTAGAAAAGAAGTTTTAGAAATAAGACGTATTGAAATCATTCTATATCTCTAATTGATATCTGCTGTGTTTGGGAGAATAAAATACTAACTACGAGATGCGGTATGGGAAGAAACCTATATTGAAATACATTAAAATATTCAAAAGTAATGAATCTATTCTCAATAAGAAGAAGAGTCACTAGAATTTTGAATATAATGGAGATGAAATGAATTTTATAAGAAACTCATCAAAGATAAAAGCATAAAATGTTACAACATAAATCCTAGAAATATGGTTAAAATTCAACATATCACTTTAATGGACAAAGAAAATAATACTCAACAAATAAGTGTGAAAATTATATAGGACACTGATGTCAAAGTAATCATCTCAGGGGGAACACAAGGGGGTATGGATGACTTTGAAGAACACACTGATGATGAGGTTGATGAATCAATATTAGTAGATATGAGTAAGTTAAAGTGAATGGATAAAATAAATTAAGATAATATCTATAATGAATATATTTTTTACTTGTGACACCTTGAAATATTTTAATGAATATTTTTGGAGTTAGGAATAGAGTCAGTGTGAGATTATTGGGCTTGTGGAGCCTCAATGCTGAAATAATAAAAATATTAAATGTAATATATCATGCATGCATACTTTTTAAAAAATAACAGAATATCTCCTAAATGGTGTCTTATATAGGGAAAATAATACCACCATTAAATCTGAAATGTGGGATTTACCCTAGGTTCAACCTAACAGAATATCTTCTAAATGGTGTCTTATATAAGGAAACTAATACCACCATTAAATCTGAATGGTTTCTTACTATATGCACCTTGATTGAAAACTTGGTGTATACCCTAAGAGTACATGGGCATAGGCATGGCTAGAGTGCATGAGTAGGACCATAGTACACAGTAACAGCCAAAGTACATAGGCATGACTATAAGGACATGGGAATAAGAATGAGATATATCATTCCCAAGGTTAGTAGGAGAAACCATGTATCTATTATAAATTCCATGTACTTATTCTAGGTAATGCTGAATCTCCCATTCTCTTCATTCTAGATGAGTATTAGTAGGTTACATTCCCTTGGTCCATCTCTATGACGGTATAATGAGGCATACCATCTTGAGCATAGGATGAGTGATCCCCTCTATAGGTTAGTCCTATATAGAGTCAAGTATCCCTCCATGTGGCTCAAGATGTGATCCTTTATCATTATTCTTGAGGTTGGGTCAGGAATCTTGTTAATGACTTTCAAGGTGTGTGATCCCCATCCTAGTGGGTCACTTTGAGTAGGGTAAGGTATACCCCATATTCCCTGGGTGTGATACCCTATATGTGTATTTAAATATTTTGAGTTTTAGCATATACATCTTTATAGATAGGCCTAACAAACATGAACTCCAGGATGTACACCATCAATGCTAACTAGACTCGAGGAGTGATTTCTCTTAGAGAAACATTACCTTGGAGCCTTGAGAGGAATCATAGGATGTCATTAAGGGAATGAAATTACTTTGAGACTTGGTGTCCTTATTTGATTATATCTAAGTTATCTTGTTTCTTCCCTTGGTTTTTTGATATAAATATGAATCTACTTATGTTATTCTTTATGTTTGGAGATTTCAGGGTGTCCTGCTAGGTATGTTAATACTCACCACTGTATGGGTGCTACCCACATGTGTCATGTCCTATGTATATGATAAAAATTTCAATAGATACCTAGTATAACCATGAGAAGGTGGATATTAATATAATAGGATAGACTAAAGTCAGTTCCAAAAGTTTAATCTCATCATCCATCCTATTTATTGAGTAGGTTGAACTATTTTTATAGTTTTGGTGGGATTGAACTTATCCATTTTGCTTTATTTTAATTGTGTCTTACTCTGATATAGGATTAGTTGTATACATTCATTTTGGTATTGATTATTCCTTTCCTTTATGAATTTATATTGGCATTTAGATATGTGTGGGTGTGTACAGATACCTTAGGATGAGGCCTCCCATGTGTATGATATGTCTACTCAGTACTAGTTTCTGTCCCCTGACCTATTGGAGGTGGGCTTGGGTTGTCACACTCAGCTTATGGCCAACTGGGTGGGCCTTGGTGAGTTGGGTCATGATAAAGTGGTATCAAAGGTTGATCATATTAAGACCATAGTTTGAAGATATTATACTAGTGAGTTTTGGTTTGGTATCTAGTGAAATAGTATTATAATATATCGAGTTTGGCTCTTAGGCCCAAGAACCTAGTGGTGGTGCAACAACTAATGTATCCATTCAATAGGACTCTGATAACTAGATTGTTTACTCAGTACACGTAGGTACTATTTTTAGGGAAAACATAAGAACATGAATCATGTAGGAATGGGTTGTGGTTTCCATGTCCTTCTTGAGTTAGCTCTCTAGATATGCTCTTTAACTGTGTTGTATCTTTTCTATTACTGGATAACTCTCTGATGGCTACCATCTAGGATTCTAAAGTAGGACTATGATGATTCTCTTACTAGTGATGACACTTTAGTTCTAGGGAATTTATAGGAGGTGGTACCTCTGAGTTGTTTTCTAATATTTCCTCCACTCATTGAGCAACCGATTATGAAGAAAATACTGATAAATGATGTATGCATGCTGAGAACACATACTGTGTTCTAGATACATATAAACATTTAGTTTTTAGGAGATCTATACCCCCATGAAGTATAATACAAGCTCAAGGTAGTTGGGTGAGTGTTCCACCTTGACTAGACCACTCCCAACCAGATAGTAGTCCAAGTGGTGAGACTTCTCCATGGACCTATAGGGTGATGGTGGAGCTTGGTGACCTAGACATATGATGATGTGACTCTATATTGGGAAGATTTTTAGTTACTCTTCAGAGATTTCTTTTACCTAGTTACATTTTAAGAAGTATGTATCTTGAAGCTTTTAGATCTCCAGCAGTGAAACATGTCAATTACAGAGTATGGATCAAGTTTCAATAACATCTCACGATAATCCATGGGAATGGTTAGTGATGTGAACTTTCATGTTTAAACCATTGATCATGGTATTCACTAAGATATTTGGGATGGAGTGGTATATCTATGTATCCCTTTTTATGAGGAGTTATAGTGTGTTCATTTGTGGTGAAGAGCTTTCTAGCTAAGCAGACATTGATAGTTAGTTCTAGAAGTGGGAACCTTGGAGAAGAGACTTAAATATCTGGTTGCCAATGATAGACCCAGGGATATAGATGCATGAGGAATTTCTAAAAACAACCCAGAATAGGGGGTATGTTATCTAGAAATATCTAGATAGTTCTATTTAGTCAAAGGAGAGTCAGTGATACTCCTATAACAAGAAAGGAAATATCATGCAGGATTACTCAGTTCAATAACATCTCACTACACTCCATGGAAATGGTTTGTGATGTGAACTTTCAAGTTTAGAACTTTGATCATGGTATTCAATAAGATATTTGGGATATAGTGGTATCTCTATGTATCCCCTTTTATGTTGAGTTCTATTGTGTGACTTTGTGGTGAAGAGATTTCTAGCTGAGAAGACACTGATAGTTAGTTATTGAAGTGGGCACCTTGTAGATGAGACTTCAGTAGCTAGTAGCCAATGATAGACTCAGGGATCTATATGCATGAGGAATTTCTAAAACAACCCAGAATAGGGGGTCTGTTATCTAGGTATCTCTATATGGTTCTATTTAGTAAAAGGGGAGTCATTTCTACTCCTATGATGGGCAAGGACTTATCATTCAAGATTACCGAAACCACCATATAGAAGTAAAAGAGATAGTCAGTGGACCACCTAGAAAGAGAAAAATACTTGAAAATAGACATCCACAGGGTAGTGTATATGGCAGAGGAACTAAGAGAGTAGTGGGAGGTGGTCAGTGTTTTGGCCTTTTTCCATCACAACCACCTGTAGATGGTCTACAACAGGCTCAAAGAGTTGGAGGTGATATACATGGGCAACTTAAGGAAATAGAGTCTTATGACCTAGAGGCCCTAGATGCGATTCAAGGTATGAACTGTGTCTTCATTACTTTAGATGTAGTTATGATAGATACATTCATGATCCACTCTTTTCTTTACACATCCCTTGTTCGAGATCTAGAGATTCTAGTGGATCCTTTAGCTTGAACGTTGTGATTAGAGACTCCTATAGGAGTAGATTCAATGATCACACAATTTTTATGACTGTGAAACGTAACTCTTAGAGGTGAGTTATTATTATGGGACCATTTTATGGCTTTGATCATTCCTTAGGATGGAATTCTAGGTATGTTCTATCATTCCAAGGTTTATAAATAGATTTACTATTTTATGTAGAGGATGTGGTATATTTGAGTTTTTGGGATGATTTTTTTCTTCATCGATGAGAAGGTAACCCATGAAAAGTGGGATAGACTCACAAATAGAAGGAAACGATCGATTACTCATCAGTTTTCTAGTATTAATATTAGATAATTAGAAGTTATAAGATTTCAATTTCTTGTAGTAGTAGCAGAGTATGATGACATCTTTCTTAAGGACATTCCAACCTTGACTCCCCATCGAGATATCGATTTCTACATAGATTTACACCTGGGGACTAACATGACATGTAATATGTAATATTAGATGAACCCTATGTATATTCAATATATTCAGGTTCATTTTAAGGATTTTAAGAGGAAGAGATTTATCATACCCATCATGTCCCCTTGGGTAGCCCCAGTGCTAATAAGGCAGATGGGAGTTTGAGGTTATATATAGATTATAATTGATAAATCAAGTGAATATCAATAATAAGTATGCAATATTGATAATTTATATACTCTTTGACCAATTTTAAGGGGTTATGTGGTTCTAGAAGATTGACCTTATGTCAGGTTATCGCCAGCTTGGAGTTTGAGAGGAGGATATATCAAAGTTGGTGTTTTAATTTTTCTATAGTTACTATGAGTACTTGTAAATTAATTTAACTGTGGTTAAATACCTTGTAGTCTTCATGGGTGAAGTTTTAAAGGACTGAATAACAACTGAGAAGGGGGGGGGGGGTTAATCAGTTGTTCACTTTTTATAAGTTTCATCACTTTAAAAACATAAACCCTACAACCTAAAAAATTTTATAACCTCACCATAATTTAGTAAATAATCATGCATGAAAAATTATCAAGCAGGTAAATCACCTGATATTTACAAGGTTCAACCTCATTGTGAGAAACTACATCCTTACCATAGACACTCCCATGGGTCTATGGAAATTCACTATTATGAAGAAGTGAATACAAATTGTTATAAATATTATTAGACACATTATACATCCCAATAAAAATTATTATACTAACTCCTATTAGTTTAAAAATATTTATTACAAAAAATTGAGCCACATAAAAATTAGAAATACTTTTTTCAATATGCTTCACAAAAGTTCCCAGGTCTGATGACCCTAAGTCTGATGGCCTTTAGTCTGATGAACGTAATATGATTGAATTAGTCTAATAGACTTAATACAATGCAACCATTCTCAATATATAATTTCCAAAGTTTTCTCAAATTCTTAGTCCAATCTTCCTTAGTTAGGTAAGAAAACTTTCAACTATATGATCTTCTAAAGATATATTTATTTGGAAATAAATCTACCTCAAATTCTGAATTAAACTTTACAGTGCTCCTCTTTTTCCACATGTCAAAAAAGAATAAAAATTAAGAATACACTCTGATTCTATTTATAGGTGAATCAGAATAGAAAAGGTAGAAAACTAAAAAAATTTCCCCGATTACTCAAATTTTAAATCTATGAAAATCACTCACATTTAAAATTTAAATTTAACTACTTCAAAAATTATCAATATTTACATGAAACCATTATTATTAAACATACTAATTTTTTAGTCTGATGTGACTTCCTTAGCTTCAGTATGATTTAACTTCATCATCTTTAGTCTAATGTAACTTCCTCATCTTCAATCCGATGTAACTTCCTCAGATTTAGTCCACTGTAAATTCCTTACGACGGAACTTCCTAAGCTTAGTACGGTATGAATTTCTTCTTATTACCATTATGATATGACTATCTTCATATTCTCATTATGATATTTATTTATTCATAATTTTTTTAGAACAATCATATTTCTTCAACCACTACATAAAAATATTTATCAGTATGAAACATTCATCCGATGGATTGATGTTAAGATGTGTCCGATAAATTAGTGTTAGAATCTTGTTTGATTGAAAATGTGAACTATCATATTATTTATTTTAAATAAACACAACTCATTATAATATTAATTTATTCATAAATGATCTATGTATGATGTATTGACATCAGAAACTTTAGTTATTCTGATGTTCTACATTTTATGGAGACTTCACTGAGATACTTTTCAAAATTTATCAGCTTTACTCAGATAGACTTCTAGAAAATTTTGTGTCTTGAACTTCTCAATACAATATTTTGTCTCTGGGTTTCTAGAACCAATAAAAACTATTTAGAGACCTTTAATAGAATCTATTGTTTAAAATATTTTATCACGAGACTTTATCATGATTTCTGAGTACTCAATGACTAATAAATCATCATCTGATTTACATAAGAAAGTATTATGACTTCCCTTAATTTCAACACCTCCTTTATTTCCAAACAAAACATAATATGATTGGAAGAACCTATTCCCACCCTTTGAGGTGCTGGGTTTTGAACTTAAGGAGGCTTCCCATGTATCACATTTATACAGTAATCAAATCCCATGTAGTTTCATTAGGTTGAGGACCCATGCCTATGGAGGTCCTATGAGGGTTTTTCTCGCATGGAATGTAGCCCTTTGAGAGGATTTTGACATGGTTCCAAGACTTATTTTGAATAATAATCCCTTAATAGTGAGTATGGTCAATTCTTATACCAATTAAGAGTCGCTTAAGAAGTATCCAAAGGGATGTGGCCCTTTAAGATGGATATATAGTTTTAAGGGACCACGCCCATGGATTCCCTCTGAAGGAAGCTGAGATCAAGATCCAAAAAAGGGTTCTCTATCAAGACATGCATATAGTCATTCAGATTTCATAATCATCACTAACCTCTAATTCCACATGATTCATTCTTGGTGTGAGAAAAAAGATGAAGAAGAAGATCTAAAAAACCACACATTTTCCTTTATCTGTTGGTAAATGAGTCTGGGTCTATGGGAGAGAGATAGGGATTTGTGGTGCTTATCACCTCTATGATTTTAATAACTAAGGTGGATGGAGGAAAAGAAGGTGTGACCTCCTACAAGAAATAATAGGGGATTAATCCATGAGGGATTCTAGTATAAATATTCTAGAAAAAGAGAGTATAGGACACTAGCCCTCATCAAAGGAAAAAAACAAGAATCCACCCTCAACGTTTGAAACAGGAGGTCCCTGGTCTCAGGGGTGAAAATTGAAAGACATTGCCCTATCCCTCATGTATGAAGTTGGGATGTATTTCACACTGCCTCTAAGGTTGGGACTCCCATTACCACAAGATTAAATAATTGAAAACACTTTGGGGATCCCACCTACAAGGGAGGTTAAATGAAGGACCTTCATCACTATAAGAATTTATAATCAACAGGACCCACTAGTGTGTTATAGGATTTTATCACACATATCTAGATACTTTGGGAGAGTAATTTGATTCATCTCCCTCATATAAGGGATCTAATGGAAGAGATGTACTAACATTGGTGGCACAAAATAGGGATCAAAGGAGGCTCACATAGGTAAGGCCTAGAAAATATGATGATGGATAATGTAGGTGAAGGCTGGATGAGGTGAATGTGGATCAAAAAGTGAAGAACTGTGTGATATGGTGGGGTATTATAGAGGGTAAGGTCTGGGTGAGCATAAGTGGGATCATGTAGGGTAAGGACTGGGTGGATTAAAGATGTCTTGTGTAGGTGAAGGCTGGGTGAGATGAAGGTGGATCACACATGTAAGAATTTTTCAACCTAGAGGGGTCTCATGAAGGGTAAGACTTGGGTAAGAAGAAGTGGTCTCACGTAGGTAAAGACTTGGTGAGATGGAAAGTGATTCATATAGGGTAGGCATGCATGAGGTATAGATAACTTCTGGATGATGGATAACCTAAGAAAACACATGGTCGATGCCTTTATATAGGATCTAAGATTTTCCTTAGGTGTCCCTGGAGGGGTCTTGTGTAGGTCCTAAGTTTGGGAGGATACCTTCATCCTATTACTTTTTAATTAGGGGGAGTGGTTCCTTATGTATGTGGTTTTTATTTCACACACTAGAGGGTATTTGATCCCAATATTCCCCTTAATTCCCTCTTCTCTCGATTTTTTGAGAGCTACCTGGATGGTCTTGAGGGACTGGGAAAAGGACTAGGGTGAATAAAGATTCGCGTCTCTCTGAGTTTTTTCATCATGTGAAATGAGGAACCCAGGGTCCTATTTATAGGAAATATTAGGACCTTGGGAAAAGGAGGTTGTCTGTATAGGTCCATCACGCAAGTGCTGTGTGTAGGTGTCATGCACTAGTTGTACTACTTCTTCTAGGCCACATAGGCCAGGATTACGTGAGCCTCTTGGCATGTAGGTTGGGTGCACACAGGTTAATCTAGGTGAGTTCCTTGGTTATATTTGGTTCCCTTAACATCATTATTATTTGAGGTATTTTACAATAAATATTTTCATCCCCATGTGATAAAAATAAGTATAAAAAACCCCCCCTAGAATTAACTTCATTCAAAAAAAGGAACTTAATTCTAAGGTAATTGTAGTGAAATTTGATGTATTCTAAAATCAATTGGTGGTATTTGGATCTATCTCAACTATGGAAATATGCTCTAATTGTTTTTAATCTATTGGGCCTAATGGGAGCAGTTTGACTATTGCTATAGTCATATGATAGATCCTATGAACATTTCATCTTTTATGTCATCACTCTAATTTTTTCATAAGTAGAAATAAAGAATACTTAGTGAGCGAGACTTAACTTTTTATTAGACCACCATTTTAGGTTTTTCAACATAACAAGATTTGTTCCTCTTTTTTCATTGCTCAATTTTTTTCTAATCCATGGGGAGTGCATGTCTAGTGAGTTGAGACTTGTTTTTTACTCAGTGATACCTTCTGTGGGTTTTGAATTTTATGAGTACTGAATCTTTTTGTGGGCAGTTTAGGGTCCTGGAATCTAGACTAATGATAATTATTCTTTAGGTAAAAAAACATTGACAATGAGTTTTGGAATGATGAACCAAGAAGGGTTCGTTGGCTGAGAATATTCCAACATTCTTCAGATACCCAAAAGGGTAATTTTGAGTCATGATTTTATGATTTAAAAATATAAAACATGATGTGAGAAAAGAATTAAAGGAATTAACATGGAATATATTTGAAAACTAGTTTCCAATATAAATTTTTCATTAGGTATTATAGAGATAGAAGAGATCTCTCATAGGAATGAATGTGCCTCTGGTTGACATGTCAGTTTTGTGGGCGACTCATGAAAATCCAAACTTCGGTGTATAAATGCAAAGTAAAAAAATGTGTCCTTAGGAATATGAAATTTTATTATTAATAGTGGGCGAGTTTTTGAAGATTTGTATTTCTCAAGATGATGGAAGGTGGTCTATGAGGGGAATAAATTTTAGAATGAAGGGAGCATCTATGTTGTCACTATCCATGAATGGGAAATTGCTCTTATACAAATTTGTTTTTTTTAAAGTGTGTCATTATGTTTCAATAATAATCTTGAAAAGGAGGGGTCCTAGGATAAGTCTATAACCTCCCACCTAGATTGGGGTTGTGTCCATTAATAGAGGAATACAAATACTTTGGCTGCTATGGTAGCAAGTCCTAGAACAGAGGATCTAGAAATCACTATGTTTCTTGATGGAATGAGAATAAAATCATACATAGTTATTTTTAGGGTGAAGCGGTGGATGACCAACACCAGAAGGGAAGGATCCTTCCTAATAAGAGTTAATGCATCATGAAGTTTAATTTCATGTGACCAGGATGTAGACTATGCAGTTTAATGTATTATGACAAGGAAATTGAGGGATACATTTTAAGGTCGTTTATCTTTGATTAAAATATTAATGATTTTACCTTTCATGGTAATATATCCAAGAATGTTCCATCATCTTCATGCTTTAAGGGGAAAGGTTTTTAAGCTATAATATATGGGTTTTTGGATTTGAAGAGTGATATGGGAGAAAAACATTGTTGGGGCTTATAAAGATAGAACAGGTTACACCTAAGGGTGAATGTGCCTCTACTTGACATGCCCTTTTTGTGGGTGACCCATGAAAATCCAACTATGGTGTATCAGTTCATAGTCAAACAACAACATCCTATGACTTATAGGTCATTTTTTGGGAGAATCATGCAAAGAAAATTAGGCCATATTAATTCATAGTCAGAAAAAAGGTATCCTTAGGAATTTGACATTCCACTATCGATGACCAATGAAAGATTATAGTGATTTGGATTTCACCAGACATAGAGTTTGTTTCTTGAAAGAAAATTTCTTGAATATGGAAGGATAATTTTATATAAAAATCACCCAAGAATGGGGAGAAATGTTTTCCCTATATAGGTCTGACCCATATGTAGGAATGGGGGATTTTTTATATATTTTGTTTGGGCCCAAGACATAAGATCTAGGCATCACTACGTATCCCGTCAAATAGATAATCAAGACAAACATAGTTCTTGGTGATATTCCCCACACCGATTAAATTTTTGTGTGGATAAAGGGATATTTTTTTGAATACAGGCTTATAATTAGGGTGAGAACTTATACTAGACCCTCCTGTGTAGATCTAGATCATACATAACCTATTAGGGGAATTTCCAATATTGTGGCTAGACTAGGATGTAGGATATGGGAATCAATACATGTATTGTTAAATCTATAATCAATCCAAATGTATTTCTAGGATTTACATCATGCAAGAGATGTCAACCATTCAATTTAACATATTATGGTAAGGACATCTAATGTTCCATTTAAGGGTTTTCATCTAGGACCGTGCTATCCCTAACATGAACTGATATAGCTTGATCATGTGGGTAATCTTGAACAAAACTCATAATCTCATGTGATCCATGATCGGTTTGAGAAACAAGGAGTGGAAAAGGTTTCTTTCACTACACGTAGGTAATTAAAAGAAAATAAAGGGAATTTTTTAATGTGGTGGTTGGACTAGGATGTAGGATCTAGGTGTCACTACATTTCTTATAAAAGTGAGAATTAAGGTGTATATAGTTCTAAGAAACCATGCAGTTTAGCATGATATGATGAATTTGTAGATTAATCGATATAAAAAAGAAGGCATGGATCCCTATGAATATTTTTTGAGTATTTAGGAAATAATATCATGAGAGAAATCTTGTGCTTGTGATACAAGGCTTCCTAAGCTTGTTTCCCAGGGAATACTATGCTTGGTATATAGGATAAGACTACATTTTAATATCATGTGTTGAATACATTTTCGTATAGTTTAACATCACATGACTAGGATGTCATGGTGTATTACTGCTTTAGGTCATATCTATAGAACCATATAACATAGAAATGATGAGTGAAATAAGTCTTACTAGGAAAAGGATGTTCCGACATACTTTGGATGTGAAGGATGAAATTATAAACCATGGTCTTGGGGATTCTAGGTTTAGGAGAAATGGTATGGGACCAGAACATAAGGAATGACCATGGGATAATGTTTGAAAAGCGAGTTTCTAGAATAATGTTGTGAGGCTTACAAAGAAAAAATAGGTATGTCCTAAGGATGAATGTACCGCTGTTTGAAAGCCCCTTTTGGTGAGAGACTTATGCAAAGATAAACTGGGGTGTATTAATGCATAGTAAAAACAAAGGTGTCCTTATGAATCTAACATTCTGTTACCTATGGACTAGGAAATGTTATTGAGATCCAAAATTTCCCAAGATAAGGATATTTATGTATGGAAGGAATCTATCTAAGTAAAAAGAGAGAATTTGGACCAACATTATCCATGGAGTCTAAATCCCTCACATATATCTTTTATTTTTATACTGGAGAGGGACATTTCTATTTTCATGATGGGATCTTGAATGAGGGAACTTGAATTAAGGTCTTATTCATAAATATCTATTCGTATGCAGGCTATGGGAATATTTTTACTTCATGGTTAGGCCTATGGAATAGGGTCTAGGTGTCACTATGTATCCCGTTTTAGGATAGAATTAATCCACACTTAGTTATTTTATGAAGGATCCCTATGCAATTATAACCTAAATGAAGGGAGGGGGACATTTTTATGTTGTGACTAGACCCAAGATTTGAGATCTAGGCATAACTATATATCATATGATGGAAGGAATCAATCCACACATAGTTCTTTAATAGAGGTGTAGTGAGATACCAACACCAAGGATTGTGATCCTCTCAAGTAAGGATCAAAATGTTATGTAGTTTTACATCATGAAATGAGAAAATTGGCCTAAATTTTAACATCTTGTGACTTGGATGTTAGGATATAGAGTTTGTAGTCTTATAAATCAGACTATGTTGTCATGTATTTTTAGTTCTTATGACTAAGACCATATGTTGTTCCTTTTAAGGTTGTGAATATTAGATCATGATGCTATTATATTTAACATCACGCATCAAAGACATGGAAACCATGAAATTTAACATCATACATCTTGAATGGAGTGTTGTGTAGTATATCATCTTGCAATGTGGATGAAAGTTACTTTATTAAATAAAGTATTTATTGAGAAATATTTCATTGGTAGGGGATGTAATGAGCTCCTTGTCAATTAAGACTAAGGAATAATCTCCATTAGAGTGGACCTTGTGTATTACATAGGGTGCCTCCCACTTTGGTTCAAGAATTAGAGGTTTGTTCCCTAATATCATTGAGGTCCTAAGGTCCAATACCAGCTCTCCTTAGAGGAACGATTCAAGGAATAATTTTTTATTAAAAGCATGTGCTATCCGATTTTGGTGGACCTTCAAGTGATGTTAGGTATTGAATCTTTTCTCATCAAGTCAATCCAATTCATCTAGTCATTTTTGAGATTTCTAATATGTTTATAATTGAATGTAGATTAAAACATAGAGTAAGAGAAATTGGAACTCAATGGAAATGACTTCTTCTATCCCATATACAAGTGAATATAGGGTCACCCGTATGGTGGTACAAGTGTTAGTTTGGTAGGCCCAAAAGGAATAAAATATCTTTCCATTACAATTATTTTATCCATTTTTATCATCTTCTAGAGTATGTTGGATAATGTCTTGTTAAATTCCTATATCTTTCCATTGGCCGCTGCATGATAATAAGACGAATGGTTGGATTTGATATTATATACATGATACAACTTCTCAAACTCAACATAACATAAATTGGCATCATTTTCTATCAATATTATATGTGGGACACCAAATATAGTAATGATATTTCCATTCACAAAGATAAAATTAATTTTGGTCCCAAATTATTTGAGTGGTATTACCTTATCCCCTTTGGAGAAGAAGTCAGTAGAAGTGATGATGTATTTGAACTACCTAGCTATGACTAGAGGATATGGTAGTAAAACATCCATTCCCTATATGAAGAATAAATATGAGTATTTGGATATGTGTAGAAACTATGGGGGTTAATGGATGAATTTGGTGTGAACTTGACAGGAATGACACTTATTGGTGATTTTTTCCGCCTTACATCATTGAAGGATATAAATATCCAATCCTTTAGATTTTATTGGAAAGCCTAAACCCTGATTGGTGGCCACAAAAGGATCCCATATGTACTTATTTCATGAAAATAATTGTCTCTTATCTATTAATAAACATGATAAAGACTCCATAAAACCTCATTTATAGAAGACAAACTGGTGATTTGGGCTATCATAAAGAGTGAAGTTGGTCGCTCGCCATTAGATTATCTATTTCTAGATCTGTCTGATGAGATAAATCCATTTTGAAGGTAGTATAAAATGGGAATCATCTAAATAGTTTTAGGTTAATATAGTTTAGGTATGGAATTAACCTCATTTATTTATTCCATTCTAACATGAACAAAAGGCAAGACCATTCAACAATGCACAATGATGATGA
Organism: Viscum album; assembly: GCA_963277665.1. Classification (NCBI taxonomy): domain Eukaryota; kingdom Viridiplantae; phylum Streptophyta; class Magnoliopsida; order Santalales; family Viscaceae; genus Viscum; species Viscum album. The sequence goes on along the minus strand of OY728156.1, from coordinate 790,061,775 downwards.
CTTTTCCATCCTGGTACGGATCTTACAAAGTAGTGGTTGCATTAACCAATGTATAATCCTATGAATTATATGATCATGGGATGTGATTCTATGTTAGATCTGAGGGGAATTCTTCCATTAGTCCTTGTACATATTCAATCGAAGGAATTAACTCCTCCTTTTTGATAGCATAATCAATATTGACATGCTTAATTAATAACTCTGAATCACCTTTCACATTCAAGTGGTCTAAGTTCTAGTTATATCCCTATAATGAGGGATTAATATTCTACCTCATTGTTTGTATATCCTTCTATAAATAAGAAGGAATAAGACAAAACTGCCTTTGCTTGAGAGATGAGCATGATTCCCAATCCAACTTTGTTGAGCTTGGAGTCTTCCATTATCTTCCCCATTGGGATTTTGAATGCACATTCAAATTACATCTCCCATATATGGGGGTTGTGTTTAATATATAATATTACTTCATAAAGGAATTTATTATTTAATAATGTAGTTTTTACATATGGATGTTCTAGAAGGAATTATGCATAACCCTAGACTTTTACCACTTTATAAAGAATAAATTGAATGTTAAACTTTTGTAAGATAATTGCCCAACATACCAAACATCTAGTAAACATAGAATAAATGAGGTATATTTGAGTGGTTTTTTATGAGATAAAAAATGGAACTCATGGTTCTTTAGGTATCTCCTTAGCTTCTGAACTATTAAGATCAATTCCAGGAATCTTTTGTCGATATCTAAATAATGAGTATTAGTGTTGAGCATGGATTGACTAAGATAATAGAGTTTTTTTTCATTCTTGAAATCATTCCTTTTTATGAGTAAAACACCCATTTATTTTTTAGGGATTTCACATACATAATGAGTAGTTTACCATCAATAGGTGAAATCAACACTAGTGGACTCAAGAGATATTTTTTGAGGATATAAAATGTTTCTTGAAGTTATTATTCCACTAATATGTAACCCCCTTATTCATCAGCCTAGTGAAGGGAAAAACATTCCTATGAGGTTTTCTATGAAGCACTAAATGTAGGAGAGGTTTCCCTATAAACCACTCATATATTTGAGGTTCTGATGGGGTGAAATATCAAGGATATCTTTTTTCTTCTCAAGGATAACTCTATATCATGATAGAATATAATGAAGCTAAGAAACTTTCCTGAGGTAACCCTAAAAAAACATTTCAATGGGTTCATTTTCGGGATATTCTATAATAGATTTTTGAAAATGGTCTTAATCTTATATAGATGATAAAAATGATGTCAAGAATAAACCACTTGATCATTGACATGGAATTCAAAAAACCTTCCCAAGAGGGTTTGATGATGTGATGCACAGTACACTGATATGAAGCACCAACATTATTCAAGCCCAAGGGAATCACCTGATAGAAAAATAATCCCCAGGCCCCTTGAAGACGAAGGATTATTTTTCTTCTTAGGCCATTAATATTTGATTATACCTTGAATAAAAATCCATGAAGGATAATTATTGATATCCAACTGTAGCATAAATCAAAAGTTTTGTAATTGGAACTAGGAAATCATATTTTGGGAAGGGTTGGTTGAGATCTCCAAAGTCAATTTAGACCCTTATTTTCCTATTCTTCTTATTTACTAGGACTATGATTTCAAGACATTTTAGATACTAAACTTCCTGAAAGAAATTTTCCTTGATAATATTTTTAACTTTAGCCTCAATTTTGGTTGCATGATTTGGGTATGTCCTTTTGGCTATCTGTTTGTAATTCTAGTGGTTATATAGTAGGCCCATGTGGTTAGTGGCTACCTCAAAATTAAGGATTATAATTTTTGTGTAATTACTAGTGAACACATCCTGATGATACTTCATAAAGAATTTATATACCTCTTGTTCTTCAGAATACATGGTCTCACTAATCAAAGTTGGTTGTGGGTCTTCCTCTATACCAAGGTTTATTTTTATGAGTTCATTAATGGTGGTAGAGATACCTTACTCAAATGATGGAGGTGAATCCCTAAGTTCCTCCTCCTATCCCTCTTCCTATTTCAATACCACTCCCTCTCTCCACTTAATCTTAAGGGGAGTAGGTAATGAAATAAATTTCTTAGAGTTGTGAGAGGATTCAACACTTTGAAATCTAGAATATGGAGTGACTTAATCTGACCGAACTGACAATATAGGGACTTCTTGAAGTTATAGAGGGGATGAAGTGAGGGATATAGAAGGAGTGTATTCATCATTTCTTTGTGACATGACAACCTATTATTAATCATATTATGAGGAATGGATCTGTTAAAGATCAAGGGATTGAATAAGGGCATTTTCACCAAATATTTTACCATTGTCTGAAGAGTCAGTGGCCTTTTCAGCATTGTCGGGATTATTTTTCATGACTGATATCATGAAGGTTGTGTAATATGACCCTGAATTTTGGTCCATGCCTTCGATCAGATGGATGGGAAACACATATTCTCCACTGAACAGCTTGAAGGGATTGTTCGAGGTCATTTCTAGACCATTTTGTATTGTGACCCGAGCAACACCATTTATCATATGTTGTTTCCATTTTCTCTGATAGAATCTTACATCAATATATTGAATTTTATAGGGTTTTAATGGGTAATTTTCACCATACAATGTCCCAATTTTACCATTAATTCAATATTTGAGGAATTGGTTGTATGATGAGGTGATTTCCATATACTGATGCAACAAATACCTTCCTAGAAGAATGTTTAAATACACATATTTTTGAACAATCATAATTTATGAGTAAGATATGAGGTCCCAAAACTGGGTCCTGAGTTTGATTCTTCTGAATTTTTTTTGGTTACTCTTGTCATAACCCTATAACATTAGAGAGAAAGGGTACTACTGGGATTCACTGTAAACTAACTGAATAAGTTTTCAAATTAGAATTTGGTTTACTCTTGATCTATTATCAATGAAATCCCATCATATATTAACATTATATATACTTCTAGACACATACAAGGGTCTGATGTGTCCCTATATAATGAAATCTTTGTCCTAATCCATGAAAGATATGATCATATGGCATTAATCATGATAGATATAAAAATATGAAACCTTAAATTCAAATTCTTTAGGGCTTAAAAAATCCTTAATGAGTGCTTCCTAGAGGTATTTTGATAATCTTAGAGCATCCAGTTTTGAAAACTTGGCTGGCATCAGGGCCTGTTGCTTTAGAATGTCATACTTGTAGGATATGGGTCTATACTTCCTAGCATGAGGCTTATTCTCATGGGTACCTTAGAAACTTAAGCACTTTATTCAGGTAGATCATCCTTTAGAATAGGAGTTTAAGGCACTCCTATCCTTGGTAGGTTAGACTCACTTGTTTTGTCCATTCACTGAGATTTATTTGACGATGGTTCCTCCTCTAATTAATCTCCCAACATGATCTGGTCAAGGTGACCCCTAGAAGAAGTGGGGTAACTTTTATACTCCTTATGGGCATGATAGAGGGTTCTCCCATGAGTTTAAACAACATATATGGTTCGAGTGGGGATGTGGCTGGAGTATTGATTTCTACTGTGACCACATCTTCCCATGTATTATTGGATGCTGTGACATCTTCATCTAGTTACCCAATTGGGTTCATGTAACTCTATTTCATGGAAACATTCATCATTAGGGAAGAGATCAATTAAATTAATTATATTAATGGAAACTAATATCAATTCTTATTTTGATAAGGATTCCATCTGGAGATTAAAATATTGTGGTACTATTTGGTGGGGCAGTGCCCATTGTTCCATTTGGTGGGGCGATTCCCATGCTTCTAGAACTAAAGGTTTCAATTCTAAGAGAGTGAAATAAAAATTTGGACTTGGTATAAGTTCATATTTATATTTTTTCCCACCCTTCTAGACATGTAATTTTTTAGAAGATTGGATTTTGGAGGACTGCAGTACTGATGGCATTAGATGTGCCACAACAGAAGCAGTTGGGAGCATAGTTGGTTGCTTCAACTATTCTTGAAGGATTTCATGATTATGGTTGATTTTATTTCTATTCATATAGTAACTATTTTTTTAAAACTTTTTTATTAACCTCCTACCATTCACCCTCTTCCTTTGGGGTCACAGTGGAAACACATGCCACTTATGCTGGTGGTTTTACTACCTTTACTTTCCTTGAGTCCACAACTATTTATAGGATGTACTTGAAAACAAATAATTCCTAGATGGTGTGAACCAATATTCAATGGAAGGGGAAATAATTTGGGAGATCATTAAGGATAGCCCGATCAGGTCTCTTGGTCTTTGGAAACTTGAGCAAGTTGTTCTCCAAATCCGTGATGAAGTATCCAGGGACATGGTCATCTCAGAAAGAGTACATTTTTTTCTTCAGTTCCTCAAACCAGTTTCATCTCGTATCCCTTCTCTCATCCTGATGAGGTGGATTTTGTAGCTGATGCTCATAAGGGGTTCCACACAATATGGAATTTGTTTTGGAGTAGGGTTTGGTGTAGGAGAAAGTTTAAGTGTGACAGTGGAAACCTCTGCTTTCCAGGTTCTCTTCACTTGATATGATGGAATTAATTTATAATTAGCCTTGGTTCACAAGATTAAATCTTAAAATATTTAAGAAACCATGGAAATATCCCAAAACTCTCTGATATATTTCATAAGGATAAGCAGTGTTCCAAACTCATCACAAAGATTCTCTATAAAAATGGGAAAAAGTCTTATTTGGGAAGCTATAGGTTTAGGGAGTTGGTCAACCCATTCCACCAAGAAGTGAAATCCAAGAACATATCATTCTCCAAATATTTTTAGTTTTAGAGGTTGAAAACTATCATATTTTTTAGCATTGAACTAAATTGAAAGAGAAACTACTGATGAAGATATTCCCATCCTGTGACTAACCGAGCTGGAAAACTAGTGTACCATATAAAGGTTGTGCCTTACTGTGTTTGTATTATGCATATGAGTTTCCTTGATTCTTGTTGTGTAGAGGTCTCCATCAAGGGATCATAGTGGGAAATGAAATGCATCAAATGATGCTCTGGGTCCCCTGATCTATTAAAAATTTGAAATATAGGGTTAATAAAATTTGGAGGGGGAGGGGTCAGATCAACCCATTCTGGGTAAGGATTCCTTTTCAACTAAACTAGTGCATTACATTCTTCTATAGATTCCAATGTAGTTTTCAATGACTCAATGGTATTGATAATCCCTTGAGGTATATCTGGTTTAATATGAGCTTGATCAGGGGTAGAAATAGGTGGGTCCATCTATGATGGATCTATTTATACCCGTGGGGGTAGTCTACAGGGACTAGCCTATAAGGATGTGTCTAAACTAAACCTTATTGTGTACCTAAAAGAGGAAAATACTAATACCTTGCTACCGTGGGGGTCTAAATATATTGGTTGTTAGTTCTCCATGTTGAGCGGATGTTCTAGATCTATTTCAGTTGCAGATATGAACCCTCTTTATCAGTGTGCATTGACTAGAAGTGTGAGTTGAGTCTTTGATTATAGAACATATCCAATAGTGAGGTTTCCTCAGAGTAGTTCTATATTGAGTTTTATAATCTCCTTCATTTCTTCCTCCTAATGAAAAAATATTTCCTCAAGTGTGAGGAGTTTGATATCTTTGGGTGGTGGGTGGTATGAAACCTCACCTTTAACCTTTTCCTCGGTAGATTCTCATTAAGGAGGTAGTAGTACAACAATATTTAGAATCCCCATATTCATAAAAAACATTTGGTTTCAAGTACATAAACCTTCTTCTATAATTTTAGTGTGAACCATATGACCAACATAAAATTCCTCCTCTTATTCCTCTGTATTAGTCTCATGTTTTGTAGCATCTACAAGGGTGGTGTTTATGAAATTAACTGATGTATAACACATTTTTTGTGTTTCATAAACCTCATTAAGAGACTTACTTTTTTTATTCCCTCCATAAGGCCTCATCTTCTCCTCTACTGGTTTTCTTAGAACCATTTTGAAGATGGTGATATAAATGGAATCTTTGACCAATTTTTTTCACATGTTCCTAGTGAGAATACCAGGTCATGGGATGGATGAACTGGGAGGATCCATTTTTTAGTTCTTCCCCTAATTGCGAGAAGACAAAGTTTCACTGAGGATGATGTTGTTGAGGTAAAAAATCCCCCATCCCTATGGGAAGGGGCTATTTCCATTCCATTTACATAACCTTTCAAGCATGTTTCGTCAACCATGAAGGTTGTGTTAAAAAATACCCAAGAAATTTAGTATGGGGTTGATCTTATATTTTCATGGATACTAGTTATATGGATTCTTTCTTGATTTTAGGTAGTCATGCTCAAATGTTTCATGGGAGAATTGTTTGGTTTTCACCTGAGCCACATGATTCCTAAGATATTGATGATACCTATCAATTTACCTCTCTTAGTTAGGAGTATTTCTCAATTTTTTTGGATGCTTGATGTAGGAGTTTTTTGATGTATTTCTCTATTATGTCCTGACATTTTTGGGATCTAGTCAGGTTTGTTTTTTTTTCTAAGTGTACAATCTGTTGTGAAAAGAGCCCATTTTGTGAAGTCTATTTGAGGCCATGACAGTGCATGATTTCACCTTTGGTGAAATTTTATTATTTGGGAGAGTGATGAAATAAAGTTCTCTATGTAGTCCCCATCCTATGATATAAACACCACTTGAGGCATTAGTGATCAACTGACATAACCTTTTTAACGTTTCGAGAAATGAATTTTGAAGGGATATTTTCTATTTTTATAATTTTGAGTGTCATGTAGTTAGGATAGTTTCAAAGTTGATTTAGCGATGTATCCTTTCTATTAACTTGAAATGGTTTGGATATATGACGTAAGTAAATACTTTTGATCATAAGTGGGGAAGAGTGTTCCATGCATTTAGGTGGATTTCATGCACAAAATATTCCAAAAAAACTCTGGAACGATGTATTGAGGAGTAGTTAAAGGCCCAAACGTGACTGGTATATTTTCCTTGGCCAACTATCACCTCACATTAAACATTTCTTCTTTGTATTTCTAAATTATCCTCTACCCGATCTAACTAAAGTGGAAACTTCCTATCTACTTTATCATAAAAAAATTGGATTTTAAAGGACTTCCTCTATTATATTAGAAGGCACAATATCCAAGGGTGGTTCAAAAAATGACCATTTAATTGGTCTATATTCTGGTTGATAAAGGATTTCACTTGTTAATGATGAGTCATCAGGCATGAATGACCTCATTTTCCCAAGTTCTTTATGATAAGACTGATTTCTCATAATTCAATCGGTATGGTGAGGACCTTCTTATCAAAGTGAAATGTCACTGCGAGGAGGACCTTCATAGTTACTTACATCATGGTGAGGACTACCATAATGGATTTTAATCTAACTATAAGGAAAATTCTTATAGTGTACACCCTGGGGAGGACCTTTACGAAAGATTATAGTAAGGGGAGGAACTCCTTAATGTTGGATATTTAGGCCATGTGGAGGGTTTTCATGGAGCTCATCAAGAGATGGGATCTTGAGATTGATTAAATTCTAGACATGAATCAAACCTTCATAGTGATATTTTTGGAAAGGACCTATGGAATTTTTACCACTATTTCCATAATTTATTAATGGAAGAGTAGGATCTCGAGCTACCATAGATAAATTTATGAGGGCTTCAATAACTACAACATTAAGTAGAGCGGGATCATATATCAGCTTTTTATTTTCCAATTACTTTTGGTGAGGCTTCTTTTTGGATTCCTTATTGTTAGATACTAGGTCCACTTGATGGGGATAAAAGATTTTATATATGAAATATTGTTTGAATGGATCCTATGTCTTTGTCATAATTTTCTGACACGTATTTAGAATTTTTCCAAGGGTTTGTGCCTACCTTGGAATATCCATAGGACTAAACCAATGATCTCTAGTTGGAATGAGGGTATGGTCCCAATATGGTTGTTTGTATATCATAGGGGAATTTATCACAAAAACCTATTGGATGAGAACACATGTCTGTATCTACTATTAAGTGACCCTCACTTTGTATTGGCAAGTCACCCTAATTGTGGGGATGGAGTTGTGTGTCCACCCTCTACCACTATCTCTACCATTATTATGTCATGGTAGGTTTTTAAGATATGGGAAGAAATTTACATATTCCCTTTCACCATTTTATAGATGTGTAGGTTATATTTAGAGGCTATAATGGGGATATATGACCATTCCATGGTTAGGCCAGGGGTTTGTTCCTTCTCCTTTCCTCTATTTCTTACTAGAATACACTGACATTACTCAGGTGTGGGGGAATATATAGGGTCTTCCCCAAATTTTATACTATAAATTTCTGGCTGGTTTGTCTAAATGTTCCCAGGTTAGGATGGAAGGCTTGATATATTTGAGTAGGAGTGTGCGCCTACTCATAGATTACCAAAATATTTGGTTTGCTGTCTTGGTTGATGTGGAAAGGGTTTATTCATAATCAAGGCTATTATTATTAATTTTACTGGAGATCTTCCCTAGATTCTACCAAACTATGATATAAATATTGGCTAGTGTGGGAAAGTGTTTGTGTCAGCTCATGGATTAGTATCGTATTTTGTTGGTGGGATTTGTTGGATGAAACATAGGTGAGATCCTTCTCCTTGTTGTTCGGTTGTTGCCCTTGATGGGCTGTATTATGTGACCAATTTTGGATGACCTAAGTTAGAATCCCATGGATAACACCCCCATCATGTCAAGGGTTTGTCAGTGCATGGAATTAGCAGTGGTGACTTATTATATGATCCCTTTAGAGGGGCACTTTGTTATATGGATGTGGCTGTCAACGAACTCTTGACCTAACTCCCTAAGATAAGGGAGGAGTTGGTTTTTGTGTTTAGTGGATAGGCTCTTGAAATTATTAGAGATAGTGAATGGTACTATCTTCTTCTGGGACACTAGTCATCATTGAGTGGATGGATGGTGGGGCCTCATGGATTAGAAGGTTTTTCAAGAGGTCTCCAGGGTTGGGAAGGTACAATTTAGGTAGTACTCCAAAACCAATGCATTTGAAACCATGTGTTGAAGATGATGAGTTGGAAATGACATCATCTATTTATTCGAGGACCCAACCTGTGTAGTGGCTAAAGCATATGTTTTTTGGGGCTAGTACGATGCTATTTGGATTGATGGGAGATCTGGTTGAAAGTTCCTAGATATATGTGAAAAACAAAAAAAATAACACCCTATAAAATTATCATATCAATAAATTAACACACGTGAAATTGATTCTTTTATCCCTGTGTGGCCCTCTTTCATTTTTGTAAAAAATGGGTATGACATGTGGCTGAATTAGTCATCTTGGTTAAGGATTCATGCCAGGTTCGCCATTTTTGTTTCTGATGAAAATTAGGTTCTTGTTTCATATGTGTGATGGTAATATTTTTTTTGATTGTGAGGGTTTTAATGGTTTCCCAATCACTCACATTAGGTTCAACATTTTTGAACAAATTTTGATGGGTTTTGTTTATGGTGCTAGAAACACCCAATGGGTCTCTTATCTGATATGTTTCATGAAACTGCTTTCCAGAGGCAGTTGGTCATTAAGTAATGGATCTAATGAAACTTAGGGACTCTTATTAGTTGAGTGGATGGGAGTTTGGGCTTATCCCAAACTTTTTGGGGGAATTATTTCCTACTCCAGAACTCTCTTAATGATTTAAGACATGATCGTGAACCCTTTATTAAATCCCAAAGTATGAAATGGGTCAACCATAAGTTAAAAATCAAATATTAGCATGAATGAAACTTATAAACATATATATATATATATATATATATATGAGGTTCTTCATATTTGGTTACATTTCCATGTATTTTAGGTTCTCCATCAATGTAATCCTTTTGTTAATGGATTAGGTATTATTTGGTAATTTATTATTATGATGCTAGTTTCAAGTCACACAGTTGGGAACCCTAAAATTTATCATCATCTAGGGATACATGAGTAGTTTTGATATTGGTATTGATCCCATGAGACGGGGTTCCTATGTATCATTGTGAAAGGAATTAGAACCCACATAGTTCAATGCCACTTAACAGGACACATAATACCTTTTAAGTTCTTGTTATGAGGAAGAAACCATACTGTTTAACATCATGAGTAAATGAAATTTAAGCAAATGATTCTTAGTCATGTTTTTGTGTGAGACTTATTCTGAAGAACCCCTGGGGACATGGAATGATTGTAGGATCCCAGGTTAGATATGACACTACTAGGAATGTGTCCAAAAGAAAAATTAGGGTTGATTTTGGAGTGTTGGGCTTGTACCTCAAGGAGGCTTCCTACATATTCAATTGGGATGTGAATCAAATTCCACATAGTTTAGTTTGGTTGAGGACCCATGCCTATAGAGGTCCTCTAATTCTTTTTATCACCAAGGATAAAAACCTTTGGTATAGATTTGAGGAACTACACCTATGGAGGTACTCTAAAGGTTTTTCTCACAAGTAATGTGGCCCTTTGACATGATTATGAGACTTATACTGAATAGGAATCCCTTGAGTGGGTATGACTAGGGATTATACCAAATAGGAGGCCCTTTTGGGTGATGGGTTTTGACCTCAAGGAGGATTAATAAGTATCCCATTTAGATGGGAATCAAATCCCTTGTATTTTAGTTAGGTTGAGGAACCATTATTATAGAGGTCCTCTGAGGGTTTGTCTTGTAGGGAATGTGTCCTTTTGAGAGGATTGTAAAATGGTAATGAGACTTATACCAAATAGAAATCCCTTAAGAGTAATTACAGTTGGGGATTATACCAAATATGAGGCCCTTAATATGAATCCCATGAGATGTGGTCCTTTGATATGGATATATGGTTTTGAGGGCCCATGCCTATAGAGGCCCTATGAAGGTAGGAGAGAGAAAGATCTAGAAAGGTATTCTCTGTCGAGACATCGATCTAATCATGCGGATGTCATGATCATCACAAACCTCTAATCCCATGTGATTCATACTCAGTGTGAGAAATAAGAGGATGTAGAAGATTTGGAAAACCACAAAATATCCTTCATCCATTGGTGGATGAGACATGGGCTATGGGAGAGAGAAATGGCTTTGAGGTGCCTGTATACTCTCTTATTTTCATAACCATAGTGGACAGAGGACCAAAGGGGTGTGAAATCCTGCAAGAAATACTAGGTGATTACTATAGGATGGATTCCCTTCTCCCAATTATAGATAATAGAGTAGGATAATCCCCTAACCCTCGTCGGAGGGAAAAGAAAGAACTCCCCCTCACCATCTGAAATGGGAGGTCCCTGGTCTCAGGGATAATAAGAGGAGGGCGTAGCCCTAGACCTCATTTTTGAAACTGAGTGGTCCTTGGAAATGCCTCTAAGGTTGGGTCCATCATTACCACGTGAATGTATAATTTATAACACTCTAAGTATCCCAACTATAAGAGAGGTTAAGTGAAAGGCCTCCATTACCATAAGAATGCATAATCAAGGGGAAATGTTGGTGTGACATAATCTCTAATAAAACATATCAAGAGTATTTGGTAGAAGTATTTTATTGGTCCCTCTCAAACTAAGGATCCAAGGGAAGGGATGACCCACCATTTGTGGAATAAAAGATGGATCGAAGGAGGATCACACAGGTAATTCCTGGGCAAGTTGAAGATGGATTAAGTAGGTGAAGGCTAAGTGAGATGAAGTTGGATCACATAAGAAAGACCTAGGAGAGATGTAGGGGTCTCACAAAGGGTAAGAAATGAGTGAAATATTTAGGATCGTGAAGAGTAAGGCCTAGGTGTAATGAATATTTCTCATATAGTTAAAGGATTAGAAAGATGAGGGTGGCTCATGTAGGGTAGACCTGGGTGATCTGGAAGGGTCTCATGATGGGTAAGTCTTGGTCAAGCATAAGTGCGCTCATGTAGGTGAATGCTAGTCGATATGGATAGTGCTTTTCATAGGATATGAATTTATGAACTAGATATAACTTCCAAATGATGAAAAATCTAGGAAATAACACTTTGGCGTGGCCTTTATCTAGGCTCTAAGGGTTTTTTCAGGTGTCCCTGGAGGGGTTTTGCGTAGGTCTTTGGTTTGGGAGGAGATATTCATGCTACTACTTTTTGATTAGGGGGATTGGTTCCTCATGTAGGTGTTTTTTATTTCACACACTAGAGGAACTTTGATCCCACTATTCCTGTTTTCCCTCTTTTCATGGGTTTTGGAGAGCTACCTAAATGGCCTTGAGGGATTGGGTAAAGGGCTAGGGTGAGAAGAGATTTGGGGATTCTTCTAGATTTTTGATCATGTTAAATGAGGATCTCTAGGGTCCTATTTATAGGAAATCTTGGCACCCTAGATGAAGGAGGTTATCCATATAGGTCCATCACACAAGTGCTATGCACATGTGTCATATGCAGGTCAGACTGCTCCTTCTAGGCCACACAGTCTAGGCCTGTGCGAACCACTTGGTGTATTGGTCGGGTGCACACAAGTCGAACTGGGTGAGTTCCTTGGTTCTTATTGGTTCCCTCTACCTATTTATTATTTTTGGTATTTACATTAAATATTTTCATCCCCATGTGAAAAAATGAGTGTCAATAGTCACTATAGAGATATACCCTAAAGCCTATTTTCATGTGATATAATTAGATCAATCATATTTAGTGATTGAGTTATATGATAAGGTATGGAGTATGATTTAATGAAACTTATTTTCTCAATCATATTGTATGATTGGATGTATATTATAAGGCACTACTTATACAAGTTGTAATGTATGATTTTTAATATCATATAGAATATTCCATATTGATATCTTGGTTAAATTGGGAGGATGAAAGATAACTATTATCATAAAGGAAGTCTTCCATATTATCAATCATCAAATACACATTTAATAAGATGTAACACATAGTAGATTCATTGATGTTGGATTTTCATGAAGTGGTTGAGGAATTTACTCATTCAATATAATGAATACGTAAATGCATGTATAGTAAAGGAGCATCCTCAAGGTATTTACAAATAATAATACAATTTGATGGTATATGTGTTCTTGCTAACTCGTTTTTTGAAAAATATATTCTTCTCAAAACTCTCTTAATCATTAATTTTTACTTAGTGAGGTACTAACATATCATTTAAGAATTAATATCCCACTCATATGATGAGTTATTTTGTTCATCCCATGGATTCCTCTGGAGGTGGGATTTTTTTTTCAGTTTCCACTTTTTTGAACTTAATCGATACTATATAATAATGGATGAATATAGATACAACAAAAAAAAGTAATGAATTTGGTGTAAGGTAAAAATATTTATATTTTATTCATTTTTAGTACATGTTTCATTTATCTTGAATGGTGATCATGGATTCAGTTTTTAATTACTTCCACTATTTCTAACATGTGTTTTTAGATCCTTTTAAAACCCAAAAATGGTATTAGATCTTACCATGCATTTAGATATGAAAAATCATACCAAGAAATTAATATTTCAATATCATATAACATATCACAATCATTATCATTAAATATGATTCATTTTTTATTCTGGATGGTTGTGCCACAACTTAAGATACAGTGATATCATAAGTGAGAACTCATTAAAAATACCATAGATTTGTATTAGTCATAGTGTACGAATCCCAACCATCATATTCAATGATAACACAATTCAAAGTGTACAAAACAGAGTGTTGAATCACTGATATCATATTTATAAAAATCGTAAAATATGATATGTGATATAGTAGGAGATTATGGGATTACCAGTCATAGAATAAGTCTGATATCATGCCCATTGTTTATTAATTATATCTTATTTTTTCCCTTGGATCACTAAATATAGTTTTCGATTATAATCTCTGGAATGGGATAGATCATAAAATATGATTTATGTGAAAATATTATTTTTTTTCTTTAAATTCAATTATGAATTGAAGTATATTATTCTTTAAATTATTTATAAATAACGATAAAAGGTATTTTGGGGATATTTATTAATTTATAAAGTGTTTATAAATTAATTCATTATAAAGAGTTTATAATTAAATAGATAAATATTTATGAAACATTTGTTAACAAATATTCAACACTATTAAATATTAATATTGAAATAACTTTCACCAAATTATATGGTATGACATATAATTTACAAATAAGGCATTTATTTATAAATAATATGGACAATTTATAAAGTTTTTATAAATTACAAAAATAAGGCTAAATATAAATTGTTTATATGTTTAGATTATGAAATGTTCATGATAATTAATTTTAATTGAATAAATTAAGGTATTTGTATGAGATATTATTTAATTCACATTAAAATAGTTTTTATGATTAATTTGATAAAGGTTTAAGTAATTTTTTGTATTTTTATTTAGATTATATAAATATTTTACATAAAAGAAACTAAAAAATAAAATGTTTATATTTCATTTAGAATAATAAATTTAAAGTTTAATTCCATATAAGTAATAATATGAAGGATTTTATATTAATAAATGAATATAAAGAGTTTATATTCATGATTATGTAATTTATATAATGTACATCTAAATTGTAATGTGTTTATAAATAGATTTTATTTATGAATATTTTATAAATGTTAATCTCATGTTTAAATTTACAAACTATTCATTTATTTGAATGTTATTCCCTTGTTTATTATTCATAGATATAAATTATTTATATTTTGAATATTTTTGTGCTTTAGTTTAATGTTTTTATATAAATTATAGGGATTACCATTCTTGATTATAGAGAGTTACATGATAGTAATGATAATGGATCTAGTTTTCATCTTCCCTAACTTCAGTTTGTAATTAAAGTCATTAGCTTGAATTTAGTTATTTAATATATTTATACATATTAGGTATTAGATTTATGTTGAATTAAAATATCTCTTAAGTAAAGTATCCCTGGGTATAAGGACTTTGTGTTGGAATTCCCACTAGCTTAGAGGATTATGACTTATTCTAGAAAGGTAGGGTTGGTTAACAAGTCATAATGTATGACTGCCATATCATATGAAATATTCCGTACTACTATATTTGATAATTTTGGTGGTTTAATGATAACTATTACCATTCAAGTAATTCTTCCATATAGGCTATCATTAATGGGGGTTTTAATATGATGTAACACATGATAAATACTTCCATGAAAGAGTTTCATGAAATGGTTAAGAAATTTACTCATGTATCATAACATTTGAGTAAATTAATATACATTCGAGGAGTGTCCTTAAGTGATTTATAAATTTTATTACCATGAGATGGTGATGTGTTATTTTTTTTCACATTCTTGGATAAATCTCTCCATCCTAAATCTCTCTTTATCCTTCATATTTTCGTTATAGAGGTACTATCATAGCTTATATTAAATAATATTCCACTCACATGATGAGTGATTTTGTTTAGTCTGTGGATAAATATGGATATGTGATGTATTTATACTTTAAATTTTATGATATTTATCAAGACCATATGATGAGGGGTTAAGATGATAAAAAATAGGAAACAAATTGGGTGTAAGATACACACATGTATAGTTTCTTCATTTCTTGTATGTGTGGTTTCATTTAACTTGAATTTAAATCATGGATTGGGTTTCTTAATTGCTTATAATTAATCTAAAAATTACTGTTAGATCCCTTTAAAACTCAAAAATAATCTTATGTAATTAATGTATATATTAACAAATAATTTTAATTTGAAAATAAACCATGGAATGTAAATTTTTATTCATAAATGATTTTATAAAACCATATTCAAGTTTTTAGTGACATGTTTATAATGATGAAATATTGTTTTGTGATGTTAAAATTAATTTATTTTAAATTTAGTAAGGTTTTTTAGTATCATGCTTCCTTTATATAATAAATGAAAAAGTTTAAATTTAGGTTAAAGTAAAAGGTTTATTTTTGCATTTAATGTTTTGTTACAAAGTTATTAACACGTTGATTTAGGGGAATATGATTTATAATTTTTCTTTTGGATGTAGTCTGGAAACATAAAATTTAAAAATATTGGATTTTGAAAATACATTTAAAAAGTTTTGGGTATTGAAATTTTCATTGAAAATTATTGTGAATTAAATTGATGTTTTATATAAAAATAAATTTTGAAGTAATTTTTATGTTATATAGTTGATGTGAGTAAACCTCATGGTGAAATTTTGAATATGCTATAAAGTGGATTTTTGATGACTTTTAAATATTATTATTGAGTCATTTTCATGACTAAACATTTTGTGACTTATTTTATGAATTTAGTGAATGTGGTTGATGGTTAGAGGGAGAGTTTTTATATTTTTCATATTTTTGGTATATGGTTTATTGATTTATAATGGGGAGGTGATAATGAACTTATGGTGAGAGAATAAAATCTAAAATAATGTTGATTTTTAAGGTTATGATATTTTATTATAAATATTTGGGTTGGTTTGGTGAAATAGTGGTGTGCTTGGAGAGTGGGTGTATTTATTATAGGATAAAATGATTTTATATGTTATTTTAATATTTTTTAATTGATTTAACCGACCTTTATTGAAATTGAAATTTGAGTATAAAGCATGTCATTTAAATTTCATTAAAACAATACTCATGAAGAAATAGAGGTTTATTTATGGAATAAAGTGAAAATTAATTTCCAATGGAAAGAAGTATTGATGTTTTTTGGTGGAGCATCGATTCAAAGATGAGGAATAGATAAATTAGTTTAAATTTTCATTTGAATTAGTGAATTTTGTAAAATAATTTTTGGTTTCATTTGTAGTAGATTTTTTTTGATATGTGACCTGATTGTGGAAGATAATGGAATGTGGTAGCATAGATGGGATGTTTTGGGAGAATTTTCATGAATCATTTAAGGGTTTTATTTATTGTACACATAAGGATCAATATATGGATGAATTTAGAAGTTTTTATCAAGGTGGGTCTAAATTATATGACCTTGGAACTCACTTATGTATATTTGTTAATCAATTATTGAGTCTTTTAGCTAATAAAGGTAAATGAGCATGAAATTTTGAGTCTACATTGAAGTTAATGATTCAAAAATGGGAATTTATTCTATAGTTTAAGGATTGGAACAAAGTGATAAGTGATGTGGAAGTAACCAAATTTTATTCGTTTATGGAATGGATTTCCATCATGAATCTACTCCATAGGTCTATAGAGGATTATGAGAATGATGGGTTTGTATTGATCAATATTTTCTTATTAAGTTTTTTAAAATACATAATTATATTTTAAATTTTAAAATATTAGAACCAGATGGTGAAATTTTAGTGTAAATAAGGAAGTTTGGAACTATAGGTAGGTAATATACATAGTGACATTTATTTTTGGATTATTGAAGTGTGGAAGAAATAATATTAATTTCATATGATTATTTTTGTTGCTGAATTTGAATAATTTTTAGTTTTTTAAAGGTAGAATAAGATTATTTAGAGGGATATGTAAGAGTAAAATTAATTTATTTGATTGATCACTAAGGATCATAAATTAAGTTGGTTCATGGGTTGTGAAATTTATGGAATCCTTAGTCAAGAATAGCGACATCAGTGAAGAACCAGAAGGTGGTGGAACCAAATATGTCAAAAAGACTTGTATATTTATATATTAGTAGAATAATTTTTTCAATTAGATTTTAATATTTATCTTATTATTATGTTTCTAATAAAACAAAATAAATATTTATCCCATAGAGTATGACTATGTCCAAATTATGTAAAACTCTCTTATTGTTGTTTCATGTGGGTGTGAGCTATTTTATTCATCTACTTATGTGTGTGTTATGATAGCTTTGCTGAGATCAAGGTTATTTTGTATGATATGTTGGAGTGAAGTTCCTTCATTTGGACATTGACATTGATACTGGGTATCTCAGATTTTAGAACTTCTAAACTTGTTCCTCAAGTTGAGGTCCCATAAGGATGTTCTAAAATTTTTATGTTTTGTCACAACAAGTGGAATCTTAAATTAAATTGGAAGAAAACTTCAAGTAAGGATTTATTATTTTAAATTTTATATTTTAGTGGAGTTTTACTACTTTTGAAGGAATTGTTTTTGAATAAGGAAATTTTAATATTGATAAATTAAATGGGCCATATTTTGGATTTTAGAAGATATATATTAAATATTATTCATTTTAGAGTGATCTGGAGGTTACAATGAAGGGTATGAAACAATAATTAATAGAAAAAGAGGAATTGGAAAGAATAAATCAAAAAGTACTTGGGTTTTTTTGGATGATATTATCCTAGAACATTTATTTTAACACATGGGAGTTTAAGAAAACTATAAACCTTATGTCCAAACTCATAAAAATATATGAAAATACTACAAAATGAGAAAAGTTTTTTTGATGCGGTGACCCTTCAAACTAAAGATGATAAAATTTACGTTTGTGGATTATTATGTTAATGACTTAAACTATAATTAGACCGAACTATAATTAGTAGGTGTGAAGTTTATAGTTCCCAAATGAGCATGAATTCTTGTTTCATCACTTTTAGAATCATGAGATGTGATGGTTTCTATGGTAAATAAAATTTATGGCCAGACTAACTTAATGTTTGAGAATGCTCAATATTTCATTATAAATGAAATAATTAGGTGGAATTAGGTCAAATAAACTATTAAAAATACCTTTATTATAGAAGGTAGAGGGTTATCCACTCTAAAAAAAGGCTAAAAGATGAGTTTATAGAAAAGGGATAAGGACATAAGGAAATTGATGGCACCCAGAACTATATACTAGAATTGTGAAAATAATGGGATACTAAATAAATATTATAGAGAAAGGAGAAATAAATTTGTAATTTTTTATTCTAGAAGTTATTTATTAAAAATAATATATGCGGAATATACTTTGTTACAAAGTGTAATTAGTTTATTAGACTCACGTTCCATTGATTTCAAGGCTTCATTTCACTCAACATCTGAGCGGGTGGGGGGGGGGGGATGAGGAAACATGTCTCTAGTGTATTTTATATGTTTTTTATTATTAATTTTAAAAGTCTTTATATAGTTAGAAAAATTAATGTAAAAATATGAAGTAAGAGAGAGAACTTACTAGAGTTGTAAAGAGTGAGACATATACTATGATTATAAAAGAATCTAATTTTAATAGGTTATATGAATAATATTAGTTTATATAAAAGCTTTTTAGAAGTACTGTGAAAGATAAAATGAGGATATATGGTGGTGGATAAATTTGTGAAAGAAAATGGTGTACCTCACATGGAGTTTGAAAGGTGAAACACTTTCCAGAACAAAAAAAATTCTATAATGGAAAAGTTGTGGCTTGATTATCTTCTTCACATGGGTGAGAAAGGGATAAAAAAATATATTTTAATGGAATACTAAAACTAAATCACATGGAGTATGGAACATGTGAAGATTGTATTTTTATAAAAGAGATGTTAGTGTTATTTAATATGGAAAGAAA
Organism: Viscum album; assembly: GCA_963277665.1. Classification (NCBI taxonomy): domain Eukaryota; kingdom Viridiplantae; phylum Streptophyta; class Magnoliopsida; order Santalales; family Viscaceae; genus Viscum; species Viscum album. Next base: position 790,042,328 of record OY728156.1, on the reverse strand, counting down.
GATACCAAAGAAATAGAAATTAAAGTTGGTGTATATGAATGCCTGGGGTCCATAATTTGTTTGTTATTATAGAGGGTCATTTTACTATATTTCCCTTATCAATGATGAAAAAAAGAATGCATGGGTGTTATTTCTCAATTAGAAGTTTAAAATTTTCAAAACCTTTTATTGATGGAGATCTATGTTAGAAAAAGATTCCAATTTAAAGCTTTGGTGCTCGAGGTATGGTAATAGTGAAGAGAGAAAAAGAAAATAATTCAAGAAGTTCTATAGAAATAAAGTAATTCATTTTGAAAATATTTTTCTTGAAAAACCAAAATAAAATATTTTTTAGAGAATACGAATTATACATTGAATGAGATAGATCAAATCATGAGGCTTTATTCTATTTTTCCAAAGGAATTTTGGGTAGAAACATAAAATTATGTAATATAACTTATGAATTAGAGTCCTTATTTAACATTTGGGAAGGATCCACTAAAAATATATATAGGATGAGAAATTGTTAATGTTTTTAACCTCAAAGTATTCATTTGTTTCACCCATTTCTATTTTGATTCTAGATAAAATTAAAATTTAAAAGCAAAGTACAGAACATGTTTCTTTGTAGGGTATGGTGGAATTGAATTTGGATTTTTCTTATGGGATAATGATCTTAATGAGTTCATAAAATGTTTTTAAGGTTAAATTTGTTTAAGTTATCCTATAAAATTATTAAAAACTAGTGGATAATTAATCTGAGAATAAAGAATCACTAATCATGGAAAGGTTGATATGAATAGAATTCTGGAAGATCTAGATAGTTTAGGAAGAACTCAAATAACAGAAACATTTGATTTTTTTGGGAGGATAATTTTTGGATGGATATCAAATTTTGAAGGTATTTATAGGGCCATATTTACCTAAAATTTCAAGGAATATAGATGATCAAGGAAGAGTTTTAGAATAATTAGTTCTGAAAGGAGCGTAAAATTAGGGGTTGAGGCGGTATACCTGAGTTAGGAGACTAGTATAATGGTTTGGATATGATTTTCATTATATAATTCTTTTATACGGTGTATAATATGAGAGTTAGAAATAATATTTAAGTTTTATTGACTTTAGATTTTGGGAGTTAGTGATAAAGGATGATATTGACTCCTTACTTGTTTTTGGAACATAGGATATAATGGTAAATTTTGTTGGGAAAAGAGAATTGAAAAATAAATGGGTCTAACAGTTGAAGGAATAGGTGGATAAAAAAAATGTAGAAGAAAACTTTATTTTCTAAATACATTCATCAAATGAAAGGTATGGATTTCGGTGAAATATTTTCTTTGGTTTTTAAGAATAAATCATTCCATATGGTTCTTGGAATACTTGTAGATGAAGGATTACATATTAAACAATTAGATGTAAAGATTTATTTCCTTCATAAATATTTGGGTGTAGAAATATTCATAGATAAACCAAAATGATTTAGTGAATTTTAATATAATCCAACATGTAAACTTAATCATTGTCTATATGGTCTAAATCAAGCAATCGTGTAATTAAACTTGTAGTTTGATGATTTTATAGTATAATAGAAGTTTATTTGATGAAATGTAGATAATTAATACTACCAGATGGCATTTTATAATGGAATATTAATCATAAAAATATTTTATAAGGATGAAATTATTATGGTGGGTCCAAACATTGAAAATATTAAAGATCCGAAGCCATATTTTTTCGAAAGGTTTAAGATGAAGGGTCTTAGGAAAACCAAAAAATTATAGAGATGAAAATACATAGGGAATTAAAACATATAAAATTGATTTTTTTATCATTAAGAGTATATCTAAAAGATATTATAAAGGTATAGAGTGTAGGAATCTAAAACTATTTCTAAACTATTGGTTGTACATTTCAAATTATTCAAATAGAAGGCACCACATAAGGAAGATGAGGATAATTACATGGAAAAGGTTCATTATTCATCATTTGTTGGGAGTTTTATATATACTATGATTTTTATAAGTCTGGACAATACTAATGAATGGGAGTGGTTATTATGTTTACCAAAAATCCAGGAAAGGATCACCAGGAATAAATAGTGTATAATCTAGTATCTAAAATGTTCTAAAGGACTAGACTTATGTTTGGGAACGTATGATTTTCTATAAGGGTATATTGATATAAATTTTAGAGGAGATGTAAATAAATAGAAAAGTACTATTGGATTTGTGTTTCCCTATGAAGGAACTACTATAAGTTTTATTTCTATACTATAAACTGTAGTTATACTATCTACATTGGAAGTAGAGAATGTTTCACCAACATAAGTAGATAAGGAGATGACATGTTTGATGGTATTGTTATAGGAAACTGGAAGGAATCATAGAAATGGGATGTTATTATATGATAGTTATAGTGTGATCCATCTTAAAAATATCCAATGTTTTAATCAAGAAAAAAACACATTCATTTGAGGAATCAAATCATCTACAAGCTTGTAGAAGATAGAGTATTAGATATATGAAAGATATATAAAATTCAAAATCTAGTATATATGATGAAAAATGTCATAATACATGAAAGACTGGGGTGAAAATATGACATAATGGGGCTTGGGTTACTAGTTATAAAGGAAGGTAGATTAACTGACTATTGTTGTGGGGGGAAGAAAGGTTATAATTTCCTTAGTGATCCAAGGACTTGGTGAACCTAAGAAAAAAATTCTCAAGTGTAAGATTGTTGTATTTTCTATGATAAATGTTTTTTTGGATATGAATTATAAATTTAAAAATCATTTATAGAAGTTCCAAATAACGGAACTATATGGAGGTGTTTTAGAAGAACTATAGAAGAACAAAAAAATATGTTGGCATTAACAATAGTGAAAGATGATTCCAAATAATTGAAGTTTAGAAGAAGTGATAAAACTTTTATAGTAGTAACTATTCCTATGTATAAAAATAACCAAGAGTTTTTCAACATATCTGTAAGAGTAAAATGGATTATTTCATTATTCATTAGGGACCAAAATTCAAGTTGGAACATGAGTTATCCATCATCTGGGGGCCTTGGTCAAGTAGAGGGATATCCATGAAGATCCTAAGGTAGTGACATTTATAATACCCTAGAAATTATAATACTTAAAAAATTATGATATCTTATTTTATAATCAATGTTGAATGAAATTGAACCACATTATAATTAAAATATGACCATTATAGTATAGAAGTTGAATTGATGGCTATAAATATAAGTAACCACATTAAAAAATCAAAATCAAAACTAGAATAAATGAAATCATGTAGAATATTTATTCCTTATATGGCTCATTTTTCTGATCATGGGAAAGAGGTGGCTTCTCTAGGGTTTTCCCTAGACCAAGACAAAGTCAAACTCTAACAAGTGTGGCTTGAGTGAAATCATATAAGGGGGAAGTTCAAGCTCATTGAAATCACTAATAAATCTATTCTAGATGAATCAACACCCATGAAAAATGCCATTACTTATCTGACCCTTTGGTCTAAAAAAAATATTAAGGGGTTATGTAATTAGAAGTTAGGATGATATAAACATTTAATCATCAATGAAATGAATTATTTATATAACACATTTTTTTACACATTTCAAATTTATAATTTAAAATAAAAGAAAATGTTATTTTTAATAAAAATTAATTTATAATAAATAAAATAAAATATATTAACATATTTCCAATAGTTATTTCTAGTCAAGTAATAAAAATAAAATCATTTTATACTTTTTTTCTAAATTTCTTTTATGCGTAATGCAAGGATATATTAATTTTTTTTATAAAATATTGAAATTTATTCTAATAAAATTGTTTTCATATTTAGAAGTGGTATTTTCAAGCTATATATTAATGGAAAAATAATTTTTAGGTGTAAAAATAAGTTACTAAGGTTAAGTTAATTACCACAGTAATAGTAAAAAGATTAATTTGAAATATTTTTTTTAAGTGTTATGTACTTTTTATAAATATGTTACATTTATATATTTTAAATAATTACTATAATTTTATGTATATATATATAAACATATATTAAAACTCATTTAATTATCATTTTATATGAAATTAGGTTAAGAACACTTTGATATTAAAAAGACTTATATATATAAAAATAATTTTTTGATATATTATATATTTTAATTTAAAAGTTAATTTTCTCATATATAGACATTTAATTAGATTAAATGAAGTCTTAATTCATATTTATCATGTTGAAGTTATGTATAATGGTATATCATATATTTTTAGTTAAAAAATAATTACTATGGTAAAATTTTAATGAAAGTTAATAAGGGTAAAAATTGGTAACTTAAAGTGGATTGAATTTTGTTAAGATTATATGAAAATTAAACCATGTATATGAATTTTTTAGGTGATAAATATATAACCATTTGTCTCACATATATTTCCTCACCTAACTATCATATGATTCCATCTTTACCCTTTGCCTACCATTCAATTCTAAGGGAAACTTCATCTTTTTAAATTATAAAAAGAGCTTACTCACACCCTCTTTAATAAAAAATTATCCTTAAAATTATTTTTTAAAACCTACCCATTTTACCAATAATAGAATCTATAAAAAATTTTCATACCTATAATACAAAAAAGTACCCCATTTCTACTATTTTTGTGAAGTCTTTGAAGAGAAGACTCAAACTCTCAACGTGAGTATTATCCACTTCCTAATTTTCTCTTCTCTATTTTCCCATCCTCCCTTATACAAAGATATTATAACCATATTAATATATTTTAATGAGTATAATTATTATAGTTAAATTTTATTATACGCATTTAACAACCATTATATATTCTTATCTCATCCATTCAAAAAAATGAAAACATCCATTATCCGTATGTGTATACTACCGCCCCCAGGAATGAAGAATTTCATTTTTCAAAACCACCATTCAAAGATGGTTATAAAAATTTATTTAATATATAAATATGATATTTATGAAATTATTAATGTATTATAAATACAAATATACCATTATATTTATAATACCAACCCATGAAAAATGAAAACATCACCCGTGTTACATGTGAACTATCACATCCATTGATGACATGTTTTGTTTTTCATCACCACCATCATGGATGGTTATAGAAATACTTTTATGGTAAAATATGATAAGAATAATTATATTATATTATATTTCATATTATTTATATATGAATTAAAAAATAGCGATCGTTATAAATTAATATGCTGATATTGGTAAATTACCAAAAACAAGCTTATCATTGATTTTATCTTTAAAAATAATAAATAAAACTCTCATGGAATGAAATTAAAACTTAATAAATAATCATATAAAATAAATGAAAATAAATTAAATAATATATTAACTATGAAATTGTATTGAATAATGAATATTGATATCAACATTATAAACCTTACATGAAAAAATCAAGGTTACTAACACACAATGATAAAAATAAACAATAACTAACTAATAAAAGTATGATTGATAATGATAATTAATTTTTGGGAAAGGTAATAAATATGAATAATTTTTTAAAATAAGTTATTAATATAGTTATTTTTATTATAAAGTAGGTTAAATATCTTTCATAAATTTCTAGAGTAATTGGTAAGGGTTCTCATCTCAATTATCTTTCTTTGAGACACATGTCATACTCACTACATGTTTCATTTTATGTTTTATATATATTTAATATTTGATATATTATATCTTTATTATCTTTATATTTATGGTATTTAAATTTCCATGTCAAGTTATCTCGTTCAAGAAAATTTTATTTAAAAGTTACCAAATCTATAATGGTTTATTTTCAATCTCACTTATTTTTAGATGAGTATCTTTTTCCTTCATATCCAAAATCTTCTTCCAGACAATGTTTTTCTTTATTATTTTGAAATCCAAAATCTTTATGTTTATCATTATTCTTTTTAAAAATAAATTTATATTACTCTTTTAACGATATGGGTTTCAAAAAATATATCTTGAAACATTATTCAAATTCATATATTTTATCTTCCAATCCACATTTGTGGACTTAGTCATTATTTCTTTTCAAAATTCCATTTTCAAAGATTTATATTTTGAAATAATTCTTTGAAAAATATGTGGACCACCTTTATTAAAATGGTATTACAAAGTGACTTTTTCTTCATTTTTGATCAAATTTGAATTTATTTAGAAAATCTGAAAGAAATCTATTTTAACATTTTCCCTAAAATATTTTTTTACTATTTTCTTTTAAAATTTTATTTTAGAAACATCCCCACAAATTTTTCATGTTTTTTATAAAGAAATTTATATTTCATTATTTTATAAAATTTTTTCTTAAAAGGGTTTTAAAAATGTAAAGTTAAGTTTTTCATCCTTCTCCAATCAAACTTTTAAAGCTCTTTTAAAATTATTTTTTTTTCTTCTATGTCAAAATTTTTTTAAAGTTTATTATGATTAACTAAGGATATGATATAATTATACTATCCACCTTCTTTATATAGATGTCTCATGGTCATGATATTACATTTATTTATTGGGGAAAGTATTGACATATCATATGTTCGTTATTCTAATACTGATGTTTATTTATTACTAAGGAAACTTGATTATGTATTGTATTTATCATAAAATATATGAAGAAATAATTGGATATGTATAAATGGTGGGTGATTTCTGGAATCATATATCCCCTTGATGCATTGGTAGGTCTCATGAGACAAGAAATTTTGGATATTTGGTGTAATCTAACTTATTTATTAATAATTTATTGGTTATGGTAATTATAGTAAGAATAATATATTAGATACATTTAGGATGGTAAGAATAATATCTTGGCTATGGTCAAGATGGTAATAATAATGTCTTGGATATGATCACGATGGTAAGAATGATATCTTGGATGTGGTCAAGATGGTAAGAATAATGTCTTGGATATGGTCATGATGGTAAGAATAATGTCTTGGATGTGGTCATGATGGTAAGAATGGTGTGTTGGATATAGTTATAATGGTAAGAATAATATCCTGGTTGTGGTCATGTTGGTAACAATAAGGTTTTAGATATGATCACAAAGGTAAGTATAATGTATTGGATAAGGTCTTTATGGTAAGATTAATATTTCTAGTATTATTCATTTCTCCACCTTGAAATCATTTATTATTATCCATGTGATTAATTATGTTATTATGTCATTCATGGATTTATTTCAACCTCATGTGATCAATTATATGGAATAATTTAATTTATTTATTCCTACCATATTATTCATGCCTTGTTTATTTCATGATAGATTTCTATATATGCTACCCCTTACTGAGATTTTGAGCTCACCCTTCTTATGTTTCTATTTACTTAGGTTAAGAATGAGAGTAATACTCATGATATGTATATAAGTGTATCATTTGTGGTTAATATTTTGGTTGATGTTGAAGAATTATTGTAGGAAAATTAATTGTTAGCATAAAGGGAAAATGTCTATTGGATGGGAAATATATGAGTTTTGTTTAATAATTTTTTTCCTAACTCAATATAATTAAAACCTAAGATGTCATTATTTTGTAAGTTACTCAATATTTGGTGTTTATATTTTAATAATTAATGGGTGTGTTAGGTTCACTTCAATTGGTTTCAAATCCATTGTGTAAAAGAATATATTTATTTACACCAATTTTGGGGGTGTCAGTATGGGGTGTCATAGTTGGCATCAAAGCAGAATTTAGATAAATTTTGAGGTTAGGTAGAGTACATGATCAAGGTATATATAACCCTTAGGTTGTTATTATATTTGATGATAAGGAAATTCATGTTTGTTTTATAAAATACTAATATATTTTAGGATTATAAATGTTTAATATATATATTGATTGGTATGTGATTTTATATTGTTTGGGGATAAGGATTAAGTTAAATTCTGGGAGCACAGGTTTCCATGAGTTTTTGGGTTTAATATTTAGTAATAAATATATTTATGTAATTATTGTAGAAAATTTGGACGAGAATACCTTAGTTGAGACCCTAAGGATAAGTCTAAAATTTTACTAAACTATAGATTGTATTTTTTCCTAGAAATGAAATCCTTGTCTAGATACAAACAAGTGGATAAAGAATTTGGAATAGATACACCTTAGGATAATATCTATAAAAAATGTTATTTGGGTAATAAATCAACCTTCACTTGGTGAAAAATAAGTTGGACTAACTACACACCTAGCTTGGAACTACTGGGGGATATGCTTTGGTGATTTACATTCTATTTATGATCCATTATGATAGATTTAAATGGAATTTTATTATTTATTATATAACTAGTTATATTAGGAACCTAAAACGAAATGACCATTGGTAACATAGATTTAAACTTAGATATCCATAAGTTAGGTTATACACATCATTAATGAGTTACTTATTCAATGTTTACAATTTTCCTTTTTATAAATTTATTAATTTAATTTATCTCATACCACAAATTTATTTTATTTAAAGTAATGGATAAATCTTAGAGTAATCAAGGTAACAATGAGTTCCATGGAAAATATAGATATATCTCTAACGAACAACCAAATGAGATAGGTGGCGGTGAGATAAACCTTATGGTTATTCTTTACCAACTATCTAGATCTAGGATTAACCATTTCAACCAAGCTGACTTTACAAATGAATTTTTTTTGAGAAGAATAGAGTTTCATAGAATTTCATCTAATGATGACTAAAAAGTAAAGAATATTCAATTTTATACATGTTAAGAATATGGGATGAAGCACATAAGGAGGTGTCTCAAAGGAACTGGAAGTTGTTTTATTTTTAGTAAGGGTGGTCATCAAGAAATCAACTACCAAGGAAAATTAAGAGTGAGGTTTACATTATGGAGGAAATTTATATTATTCAAAAAGTACCAATGAAAATTTAATGTTTTAAATGAAATGAGTTTTGATATTATGAAAAGAAATTCCCTTAACAAAATAGATGATGAAAATCCTATATAAGAACCACTATTGAAGTGGATCATGATAATTAAATCAAACTTATCCTCCTCTCTAAATTTATGTATGAATTATTGGATTTTTATTTTAGTGACTCCATTATATCTAAGAATTTTTCTAAGAACATCTAAATGTTAGGTTGGAATATACAAATATACACAAGAGGGGGGTGAATTGTGTATTTCAAAATTTTCACAATTCTGTATTTTGACATCAACTATAGATTATGGGGATAAGAAATGTTTATATTCTGTATTAAAGTATGACCAGAGAATAAAATAGAAATACAGAACATGGATTTTTATAGTGGTTCAGGTAAAAAATATCACCAAGTCCACTCCACCAATTACTCTCTCTACGAGCTTGGTGAATTTCACTAGTCAGGACCTCATATCATAAGACCAATCCACAATTGAGTGTAGGCAGTTGAAACCTTTAAAAATAAGGTTAAAAATAGAGCCTTATGGTTCTTTAATAGAGAACCAAATTTCAAAATCTTAGATTGAGAAGCAGATACTCCACCAAAAATGAGTATGATTAGTTGAAACTCTGAATAAAAAGATATTGATTTAAAAAGGTTCCAATTGAACTTTATAGTTGTAACAACAACTGACAATAGACATATCTTTTTATTCAAAAAATAATTTCTTCAAGAAAGATTAGTTCTGAAGTGATCCAGTTGAAATAGATCTTTAAATAAAAGTATCAATGACTAGAAGCATCATAAATACATCAAATATGAGATTTAAAACATGTATATCTCTAAAGTGTAGCCTCTTCTATAGATAATAGAGTCTGATCAATTTTTGTAGTAGATCATTAAAAGATCTTTAGAAGAATGCTGTTTCAATATAAATATATGTTGCTTCTTCTTTGAATCATACACACATATATATATTGAACAAATACACTAATAGCTTAAATAAATCAGAGAGCTTGCTTCACAATTCCAGATCCAAGAAAATCGCCTGATATATCATGAGAATTCAAATTCATAAAACAGCTCAGAGTAGTCATAACTTCCCTTAAGAATCTCCAATGAATATAATTCTTTAAATAAATTATAATGATATTTGAATTGGTTGAAAATGAGATTTAAATTAGCTTGATATTCCATAAATACTATTGCACAACACTCTGATAAAATCATAAATTCATATCTCTGATGTTGAAAAATAAAACATAAGGTTCCTTCATAAAACAAAAAAATAAAAAACACAGGGTTCAACTATGTAGCATTCATTATCCAAATGTTGGGTTGACAATTTAAGGTTGATCACAAAAGAAAGTTTGATGATCCATACATTTTCTTCTCAAACATAGGGTTCCATACTTACATAGGGTTCTTTAACCATACTTTTTCTCTTTGTCAGATGTAAGGTTCCATCCAAATGTAAGGTTATTTAAGCATACGTTTCTATCAACGTAATATTGATTAAACATAAATATTGATCTTTCAATATAAGGTTTAATACAAAAATATGGTATTTTCCTTACATTACATTCTTCAATGTAGGGTATGAACAATGTTTCCAGAATATGATGAACAATGTTTCATGAATACTCTTAAGATCACTTCAAACACTTTAACAAATATTCCTCGTGAATAAAAATCTTTAATATACATCCAAAATATTAATTATAAAGAATATTAATTTTATAAAATACACTTAAAGCAATATCATTAGTAAAAAAACAAGGGTATGTGTGAGCATGAAAAACAATAATACTTATAGAGTATTGTTGAGACAATACATTCCCAAAAATATCCCATTTTTCATAATAAAAAAACCCATAAAATTAGTAACATAATTTAGAATTTTGAAAACATTTAAAAGAAAATAATTCAAAATTCAATTTGACAGAATTATTTTTATTAAAAGAAATGTTGTGTTTATCCAAATTTCTCCCCCTTTTTGTGAGATAAAAAAGAAAGTATAGGAAAAGATTAAAACGCATTTAATTTTTCACATATTAGTAAGTGAATGTTATAATAATCTGTTTTAGATAAATATGATTGTATTTTTGGCTATAGAAAAAAACATAAAATAATATGACATAAATCACTGAAAATAAGAATATATAAATTTTATTGATAAAAAATTGTATAAGTACAATAGTCAGTGTTATTAAGAAATAGGTTATCCAACTGATATGGTTAAGGTAGAAGAGGCTGGGTAGGGTTTGGCTTGGTTTCTGGTTCTGTGGGATTTTGCAAATCCTAAAACATGTATTTCATCTCTTTTATCTATACTTACACTTTTTTCATAGTACTATCCCCAAAATTCATAATCAAAACTCTGGAATCTTGAATAATATGAAAACTTTCAACAATATTGACTTTTAAAAATTCATGAAAACTATTTTCTTACCGCATACACTTGTATAATTTATTTGTGAATTTGTTCACTAGAAATATGATACTAGGTTCACTCTGAGTCAATTGGTCAACTAGAAATTTCTGATTGTCCCACAAAACTGAAAAACGAGCACTATTGCACTGAAGGTTCTATAGACAATCATTCATGTCTGCCATAATAGTTGTGATCGCCTGAAATCTATGATTCAAATTTGGAGAGGTAGAAGGGGAAGAGGTAGATGTATTGATCTGACTGACACTAATTTTTATGACTCAAATTATCTCCCCAAATACCACTTTAAATCTGCATAGTCTGATTTAGAATCAACTTCAGGATTGATCTTTCCAACCTCATCCAACATTTCTCTCTTGAAATCATCAAAATACTTTTTGGAAACAGAATTTTCTTTAATATCTTGAAGCTTTTTTCCTTGAAAATTAGACCTATTACCGAATATTTACATTTTCTTCCTAATATTTATTATAATTAACCACAATCACTTCAACATGATGTAACAAAGAATCAAATGTTTCTTCATCAAGATTCTGTGTCTGGTTAAAAACCATAATTGATAAAGGATTAACAATAAAATTATCCACATATATTTCACTAGAGCATGATTGATTATTAAGAACTTCTGTTTTCTCCCCAAATATAGTCCCTAATTTCTCCACCATCTGATTATCAACAATATCTATAACTTCAGTTACAGATTTCTATACTTTTTTTTCTTCTAGAGAATATTATTCTTGCCCATTTTCTTCTTGAATATTATTTTCTTGAATAATCTCTTATAATTGATCAAATATAAAAGTTACATCCTAAGTATATCTATATTTATTATCTACTTGATGATCTTCTTCATGAATTAGTTCTTCTAAATGAACCAAGCAAGTAACTTCTTCAGAACCCAATACTGGTTCTTCAATTTTCTAAACTTCTCTATTTCTTGGCTTGAGGGTAAGTCCCTCATGATCTTCTTCTTATTCTTATTATGATGTATTATATGTAAGCCTCATCTTAGTTGGCTTGTTAATACCATCTATTCTTAATTCAATAATTCCTTCTTTTCTAACAGACCCTTGCTCCCCCTAAGAAGAAGCTCCCAAACCCTATTTCTCATCAGCACCAATAGGTAACAAGTTTCCTTTTATAGTACTCCAAAAAAACCTAACTTCCTTAAAGTTCCTACATTGAGTACATTTTTGTGATGAAATTTTATTCAAGAATAAATTAATTGAATCATATATTCCTTAATCATAATTTGAGAAATTATCCTTCCATAAGGATAAAAAGTCATCTTCACATCTAGTAGAAATTAGTATTGAAGATATCTAAACATATACCTTGGAAAATTATGCTTTATTTCAATTAGAAATCGAAACATGATGTACATTTATAGATATAAAATTTTCTCCATTTAACCATCCTTCGAGTAATTCTAGTTTGAATAAATTTAACCAATATTTTCTGATCTGCCTCAAGATCTTTGACAAACATCTTCCTTATGATTTTTGAACCAAAAAGAAAAGACATAATGTCTTCAGACTTATGATCTTTATCTCTAATATAACATAGATCAAAGTGAAAGACTACTTCATAAGTATGGTTTAATATTTGGAAAATTTTAGTGGAAGAAATAGAAAAATCCCTATCTTCTATTCCTGTAAGAAAATTATATTTTGAGTCACCGAAACTAAACTGAACTCTTTTTAAAAAAAAATTCAATTCTACCTCATAGAGAAACTCTAAGTTCACTTCGTCGAACATATACCCCAGATCTTGAAATGATAACACCTATTTTAGGAGTTTATTTATCTGGTAGAGCCATTCAAAATCTACCACTTTACCTTGAAGAATCTTTCTTCCAGAAACTTGTTGTCGCTTTGGATTGCTGGATTCACCCTCTTCGATTATCTTGGTTTTTTCCATTTTTGAAAATATAAAAATTTAAAGTTTTTCTTCTTCTAGGATTTGGAAGGTAGACAAAGTTCGGGGTTAGTAAAAACAGTTTGAAAAATGAAGGGTATGGTATTAGAAAGGTTTCTGACAGGTGATGTAATATCTTTGTTTTCTCGTGCTGGTCACATGGGGTAATTATGATTTTTTTGAAAACACACCACGCAAATAAATTTAAGACAGAATAAATTAACTAAAAAATATATAAAAATAAAAATATTAAAAAAAATTAGTTTCATAGTAATCATAAAATAAATTTAACATAAATAAATCGAAAAAATAAAAAAATAAAAAAGATTAGCATTTATTTAAAAATTAAATAAATCTATCTACCTCTTAATAAAATAAAAACTTACAGTGGGAAGTGGTTTAGTGAAAATAACAACTAATCGATATTCAGTATTGAAAAATTATAAAGATTTACGTTTTTAAGAACATGATCTCTTAGAAAATGATACATAATATCAATATTATTAGTTCTTGAATGACTTTTAGGTTTTTTTGGAATATTTATAGCACTTGTATTATCACATAAAATAGGCGTACTATTAAAATTTAGTCCAAAGTCCATTAGTGTGTTTTTTATCCACAATACTTGTGCACATCAACTGCTTGCAGATACATATTTGGCCTTGACTATTGACAGGGAAACTGAGTGTTGTTTCTTACTTGACCATGACACTAAAGATTTTCCTAAAAAGTGATAGGTTTATAAGGTACGTTTTCAATCTAATATATAACCTCAAAAATCAGCATTTGAATATGATATTAAATTAAATTCAGATGTTTTGGAATATATAAGATATTCAAGAACAATTCCTTTTAAATATATAAAAATCCTTTTAACAAAAATAAGATGGGATTCTTTTAGATTTTTTTGAAATATAGCACATAAACATATAGAAACCATAATGTTAGGTCTACTAGTAGTAAGATATTATAAACAACCAATCATACCCCTATATAACTCATTTTCTACTGGCTTTTTATCTTCATCCAAATCAAGTTTTTCATTAGTACACATAGGAGTTGTATATGTCTTGTTGTTCTCAATACCAATATTTTTCAATAAATAAACAATATATTTACTTTGGTTTAAAACATTTCCATAATCTATTTGATAAATTTGAATCCCTAAAAAAATTTAATTCTCCCATCATACTCATTTCAAATTCTTTTTTAATGAGTTCTAAAAAATCATTACAAAGTTTTTCATTAGTTGAACCAAAAATAACATCATCAACATAGATTTGAATTAATAAAGTGTTAGAAATTTGTTTTCTTAATAAGAGTTGGATCTGTCAATATAACAGTATATCCATTTTTCAAAAGAAAAGAACATAATCTTTCATACCATGCTCTAGGTGTTTGTTTAAAGCCATAGAGAGATTTAGTAAGTTTAAAAAAAAATCTATTTTTTTATTTTTCAAAACCAGGTGGTTGTTCAAAATAAACTTCCTCCATTAAATAACCATTTAAAAAGGCATATTTAACATCCATATGATATAATTTAATGTTCATATGAGATGCATAAGCCAAAAGTAATTTAATTTATTCTAATCTAGATACATGGGAAAAAGGTTTCATCATAATCTATACCTTCTATCTGATTACATCCTTTAGCTACTAATCTAGATTTGTTTCTAGTTATAATCCCTTGATCATCTTGTTTATTTCTAAATACCCATTTAGTTCCTATAACTAGATAATTTAATGGTCTTTTCACTAATTCCCAAACTTCATTCTTTTTGAGTTGGTTGAGCTCTTCTTGAATTTCTAACATCAAACTCTCATCTTCTAAGGATTCTTTAAAACATTTAGGTTCTAGTTGAGATAGAAAGGAAGAGAATTTAACTAGGTTTCCTGCATTTCTTCTAGTTATTATTCCTATTTCTAGGTCTCTTACAATAGTTTCTAAAGTATGATTCTTTATGGTTCTAGAGTGTCTAGGTAAAACACTTTTAGGTTCATCAGTATCATGTTCTTATGAAATGGACTGAATTTTTTATATATTATTTTAAAAATCGTTTTTTAGGTCTTCAAGTCTAATTTTATCAGAATATTCAATAATTTTATTAGTTTGGTCTTTCTCTTTACTAAAAGGGTCAGTTTCATCAAACTTCACATGAGATGATTCTTCAACAATCCTTGATTTTTTATTAAACACTATATAGGATTTAGAGGTAGTAGAATATCATAAAAAAATTCCTTCATCAAATTTTGGATCAAACTTACCAAGATCATCCTTGGTGTTTAGGATATACACCTTACATCCAAAAACATTAAATTATTTTACTTTTGGTTTTCTGTTATTCCAAAGTTCATAAGGTGTCTTTTTGAAAATAGACTGAATTAAAAATCTATTTATGATATAATAGACTTTTCTTACAACTTATTCCCATAAGTAGGTAGAAAGACTATATTTATTCAGCATAGTCCTAGCCATTTTTGAATAGTTCTATTTCTTCATTCAACAATTACATTTTGTTGAGGTTTTCTTGGTGTAGAGAAGGTGTGTTTAATACCTAGATTTGAAAAAAAAGGAATTG
Source organism: Viscum album (assembly GCA_963277665.1). NCBI lineage: Eukaryota > Viridiplantae > Streptophyta > Magnoliopsida > Santalales > Viscaceae > Viscum > Viscum album. Next base: position 790,026,494 of record OY728156.1, on the reverse strand, counting down.
AGTTCCTGATTCTAAAATTCTTCATCATGACCACTTCTTAATGAAATTATCTTAAAAGATTTTTCATTTTGAATAATTTTACAAAAACTTTCAAAAATAGTAAAAGATTCATTTTTGAGTTTTAGAAAATAGACCCACGTAAATCTAGAATAATCATCAACTAAAACATATAAATGTAATTTACTAGCCAAAATTTATACCCTTGATGGTCCAAACAGATCCATGTGGATAAGTTCTAGAGGTTTCAATATAGCAATTTTGTTAATAGATTTGAAGGAAGATTTGTGTTGCTTGCCAATTTGGCATGCATCACAGAATATGTCATCATCAAATTTAAGCCTAGGTAAATCATAAACTCAAGGTTTCTTAGAAAATTTATGTAAATAATAAATATTACAATGACCAAGTCTCCTATACCATATCCCTGACTCATTTATCTTAGCAGTTAAACAATTCACTTTCTGTTTACATAAGGAATTTAAATCCAAAGTATAAACATTATCAGTTCTTGGTGGTCTAAACTCAATCAATTTATCTTTAAATACAGAACATGAAATATTAGAAAAATCAACATAATATCCATCATCATAGAGTTGATAGATACTTATCAGGTTATTCTCCAACCCTTGTATATATTTCACTTTGTTGATTGTGACAGTTTTTGGATGTCCAATAGTTCCAAGTTTAATTATCTTTCCTTTGGAATTATCACCAAAGGTGACTAGAACCCCATCTATTTGAGTTAGTGTATTGAAGTTTTATGGGTTTCCACTCATTTTCCTGGAGGATCCACTATCTATATATCATATAACTTTTCTTTTTCTGTGATATGATTCCTGCAAATACAAATTAGACAAAAGTTTGTTTTTGTACCCATATCCTCTTGGGTACAACAGTGTTAGATAATAGAGATATGAGAATCCAAATATTCTTTATTCTTTAAATAACTCATATCATTTTCTTTAGATATTTTTTTTTAAAATAAAATATTATTTAATTTCACTTATTTCAGGATTTATCATATAACAGTTTCTTGTTATATGTCCTTATGTTCCACAAAAATTACAAGTAATAGTTTTTGAGTTGGGAACAAAATAATTCTTATATAGTTTAGATTTTTCACCCTTCCTATAACAAATAATTCCTTTTAAATGACATTCTTACCGATAATTTCATTCATAATATTTTCTCCTTTTGTAAAGAATAAAGAAACACTTTTATAAGTTGCTACTTCATCTTGTAATGTTTTAATCTTATTTTCATGATCAACATAGTTGGTGGTAGATGAGTTAAAATTTTCAATTAACTCCTGATGTTATTTTAGTAGGGTATCTCTTTCTCTAAAAACAATATTGTGAATATCCTTTAAAGATTTGTGCTTCTTTAATAAAGAGTTATATTTTTCTTATAGCATTGTGTATTAGGTAGCTAATTTATCATTTGAATAATTTGAATCAGAATCAGAATTGGATGAATAATATGTTTTTACCTTATCTTATTTGGCCATGAAACATATATTTTATTTTTGATTTGATTATTCCTTTTATTAATCATATTTTTATGAGCAGCTGGAGTCTTTAGAAACACTCTTAGTAGCCTTTATTTCTCTTTTTTTCTTTATGTTCGTAATCATCATTTTTATGATATTTCTTTTATATCTTTCTCTTTTCACCTTTTAGCTAAGTACAATCATGTCTTATATGACCCAATTTATTTCATTCATAGCATCTGACTTCTATTGAGTCTTTCTCATCATTTTTGAAGGGCTTTCAAGATTCTCTTTTCTTATTATAAAACTTGATAAACTTTTCAGATAATTGATCTAGTTCTATTTCAGATGTAGATGTATCTTAATTATTTTCTTCTATGACTTCTGGCTTTATTCTTCTAGTTTGCTTATGAGATGTTACCTTTAGAGTAGTATTATCCTTTTTACTAGGACTTTATGATCTCCAGCTTCATCTTTCATTTTAGTTTCATACATCATTAGTGCCCCAATTAATTATCTCATTATAATATTTTTGACTGGTGATGATTGGAGAATTGTAGCTAATATAAAATTCCATTTATTAGGTAGTACACTTGGTCCTTTCAAATATTGATCTTCTTGTTTGATAGGATCACATAAGGATATAATATTATTGATAATATCTTTAAGCCTTCTATTCATCTGTGTGATACTCTCTCCATAAAACATTATAAATTTTTCGAATTTTAGTTTTGTTATTAAATACCTCATTTTTCTTACATTATATGTTCCTTCATAGACAACTGCAATGGTTTTTCATATTTCATAAGCAGTACGGCATTTTGAGACACGATTGAATTCATCTGGTTTAAGACCACAAATAATATCATTAATAACTTTAGAATTCATGTCATACTCAGCCTCTATATCAGAAATCCATGTTTTAGGATTTTCAAGAATTATGTAAGGAGTAATGATTTTTAGTGGACTTTAAAACCTAGATTCTTCAAATAAATAATCATCCATGATTTCCAAAATCTATAATTTTCACCATTGAAATAAAGAGTATGAACCATTGACATTACTTCTCTTTGATTAGTCATTTCCATCTTTTTATAAACCTTATATTTTTAGCTCATTATAGATTTAATCAAAATCTCCCCTATAATACCAATTGTTAGGTCAGAATATACATATTATACATAAGAGGTAGTGGATTGTGTCTTTTCAAAATTTTCACAATTCTGCCTTTTGACATCAACTATTGCTTATGCAGATAAGAAATGTTTTTATTCTATATGAAAGTATGAGAAGGAGATAAAAAATAAATAAGAACATGGAATTTTATAGTAGTTCAGGTCACAAAGATCCCCTAGTCCACTCCACAAATTACTCCCTCTTCGATCTAGAGTAATTTCACTAGTCATGTCCTTATATCATAAGACCAATACACAACTGAGTGCAGGAAGTTGACACCTTTACAAATAAGGATAAAAATAGATCCTTCTAGTTATTTAATAGAGAATCAAATATCCACAACTTAGATCAAGAAGATGATACTCCACTACAATTGAGTTCGAGCTGTTGAAACTCTCAATAATCAGATATTGATTTAAAAAGGTTTCGATTGAACTTCACAGTTGTAACAACAAATGACAATAGATAAATCTTCTTCTTTAGAAAATAATTTCTTCAAAAAAGAGTATTTCCGAAGTGATCTAGTTGGAATATATCTTTAATTAAAAGCAAAAATGATTAGCAGCAATAGACTTACATAAAATACGAGATTCAAAACTTGTATATCTCTAATGTGTATACTTTTCTACAGATAACAGAGTCTGATCGATTGTTGCTGTAGATATATAAAAGATCTTCACAAGAATTTAGTTTCAATATCAATATATATCACTACTTATTTTAATCATACACACACACACACACACACAAATATATATATATTAAAAAATACACTGATAGAATAAATAAAGCAAAGAGCCTGCTTTGCAATTCCAAATCCAAGTAAATCTCCTGATAGATCGTGAGAATTCAAATTCATAAAACAGCTCAGAGTAGTTGTAATTTCCTTTAAGAATAGTAGAGAATTTTTTCACTGAATATGATTCTTTAAATCAATTATAACGAGATTTTAATTGGTTGAAAATGAGATTTAAATATGTGTGATATTTTGCAAAGACTGTTTCACAAAACTCTGATAAAATCGTAAATTCAAATCTCTGATGTTGAAAAGATAAACATAAGGTTCCTTCATAAAATGACAAAATACCAAAAGTAGGTTTCAAAAATGTAGCGTTAATTATCTGAACATTGGGTTAACAACATAAGATCAATCATAAATGTAAGTTTGATGATCCATATGTTGTCGAGTCAATAAGGATATCTTATGACTTCTCTATTCTTTATGGTTTTATGTTTTGAAAATCACAAACACTTTTTCTATGTTCTAAATATTTTTATGTTTTGTATTTTTTCTTAAGATCCAGAATTGTCATTCTATTATACTTACAGATATATCATTACGTTTTTCCATTCTGTTATACTTACAGATATTTCATTAGGATTTTTTATTTAGTTTTTATGATTCCGAATCTGATGTATATATGATTCCGTTTTTATGATTCTGAATCCGGTGTATATATGATTCATTTTTTATGATTCCGATTCCGGGGTATATATGATGCTGATTTACAATATCTATTTTGGTGTATATATGATTTCAATTTTCAATACCAATTTCGGTGTATATATGATTCTGTTTTTATGATTCCTAATCCGGTGTATATATGATTCATTTTTTATGATTCCGATTCCGGTGTATATTTGATGCTGATTTACAATACTAATTCCGGTGTATATATGATGCTGATTTTCAATACCGATTCTGGTGTATATATGATGCCGATTTTCAATACTGATTCCAGTGTATATATGATGCCGATTTTTAATACCGATTCTGGTGTATATATGATTCCAATATTCATGATACTGAATCTAGTGTATATGTGACTCTGATTTTATGATTCCATTTTCTTGAGAATGTTATTTATAAGAATCCATTTTCTTTATTTCTTAAGATTACATTTTCTTGATAATGTTATATTTTCCTAATGTATCGTTACAATGATATCGGATTCCCAGATTTCTTATACCTAACATTTATCTTTAACATAACATCATTTCTGTTACTTGAAACGATGTCATACAATCTGTTACAAACTAACTGTTGTATATTTTCCACTTGTCTAGGTCCCTCTGAAATTTAAGGAAAATATGACCGTTGGAAAGGAGCCAACTGTTGGGAAGTTATGCCTATAAATACAAGCTCATTTGAATGAGCAAAGTAATTTGATAGTGAACAAGCTTGTGAAGTGATTTCTAGAGAGAGAGTCTCTTACAACTCTCAGTGCTTCATGAGAATGCTATGAACAACTTTTTCAGGCATGAACAACTTGTTCAGACTTAGTGAAAACTCCGATCGTGATGATCGTGGGCTTCCGGGTTTGGAAGACAGAGGTTCTGATTTCCTTCTAAATCGAGGGCTTGTGGGGATAGCAAGATAGATACCAATCTTTGGATTGAGGGATTACCTGGGTTTGGGTAAGATAGACTTTTGTGAAAGTATAAATCAAGAAACCTTTATCCAAGGTTGTTGGATAACCTTCTCTTTGGGTTAAAAGAATCCCTTTGTTACTTGATTCCTATTTCAAGTTGTTTTCATTCCGCTGTATTTGTAACTTTGTTAAAGTTAAAAAGTATATATTTCTTATTCTTTGTAATTCTGTTACTCTGATTATATTACAGATTCTATATGCTTTAAGGTAGAATCTTTTTTTAAGAAATTATAAAAGGTTTCTTTAATAGGTCTTGTGAATGTTTGTTTAACCTTGTTAAAATTAACCTTAAAGGTTCCAAAGGAATTTTTAAGGTATACAATTCACCACCCCTCTTGTATATTGAGCATCTCATTTTTACATATTTGATCAAAAAATTGGTATCAAAATAAGTTTTTGAAATAATTATATCCACATATAAGTTTTCTTTCTCAAGTTTACTTTTTCTTAAGTTCTTCATAATTTCTCTTAAACTTCTACTACTAATAAGTTTTGTAGAAAGAAATACCTGTTTAGTATGGCATGTATTCATGTTGGATCTCTAGATAATGTCAATCCTACTAGAACACCGATCTTCAATGGAAATGACTATGAGTACTGGAGAGATAGAATGAAGACCTTCGTGATAAACACAGGCGTAGATAACTACATTTTGTTAACGAGAGATTATAAGATTCCTGATAAGAAACTGAGAAATTTTACTAATCCAGAAAAGGTGGAATATCAGCTAAACTTTAAGGTACGTAATAATTTTCTATGTTCCATGACTAGAAACATTTATAGAAAGATTTCATCCTGTGAAGCTTCAAATAGTATTTGGAAGAATCTTGAAATAACTCACTTTGTAACTTCCAAAGTTTTTGAAACAAGAAGATCCATGATCAGGGATGAGTATCATGGTTTCTGCTTCCCTTATGGAGAACTTGTATGTAAGGTACAACAAAGATTTATTACTAATGTCAACAGATTACAATCCATGGGTGAGAAAGGTTTAGATGACAAAACTCTTGTAGACAAGATTATTGACATCAATCCTAATGAATGGGAATCCAAGAGGACTGTTATAGATGAGAATTGGAAAGTTACTCAGATTTCTCTTGATGAACTATTTGGAACTCTTCTTCAACATGAAACCAGAATGAAGAGAGATGCTGATAATATTAAGAAGAAGAATGGAAATAGAGGTGTTTCTTTTATAACTACTTCAAATCATATGAAAGTCAAGACTCCTGAGAGAACAACAAGATCAAAATCTAAGAAGGTCAGTATTCAATATAAATCCAGTGAAAGTGAAGCTTCAGAAAATGAGTTGGTAAAACTTTCTTGGAGGATGAACAAGATTGTTGGACATAATAACTTTAAATATAGGTATAATAAGAAATAAGGAAAAGATAAGAAATATGGAGAAGTGAAATGCTACGAATGTAGAAGAACTGGTCATATCAGACCTGATTGTCCATTACTCAAAAAGAGAGACAAGAAAGACAAGAATTTTGAAATAAACAAGAAGAAGTTCTATAGATCAAAGCATAAGAAAGTATTGAAAGCCAAAGACACTTGGAGTGCTAGTGGTGTAGATTCTTCGGATGAATCTTCAGAATATGAATCTTCTGGGAAAAATAATATTGGTTGAATAGCGAGAGCTCCATTTAAAAATCATTGTCTTATGGCTATGGTATGAACTACTGAATCCTTAAACAATATGTCTTTAAGTGGAAATTTTCCAGATAGAGGTTTTTCTTCAGATGAAGAATCTTCTTCATCAGATAATGATAATGATCTGCCTTCCTATGAGGAAGTTTCTAGATTTTCTAAGCTGTTAGAAAAGAGAAATTGTAAAGTTTCTAAGAAACTTGATAAAAAAAATTCTAGATAATCTATTTTGAAAAATTTTAGATCCTTCAAAATATCTTGATGAGAAAAATGTTGTTTTAGAAATTCTTTCTAAGAAACTTGAGGAATTTAATTCTGAGAAGAATAAACTTTCTGAGGATCTTAAAAATCTATTTTTAGAAAAAATATGTTTTAGAGGAAAACCTTAACTCTAAATATATTATTCTCAAGGATAAGAATTTATTCCTGAGACTAAAATCTGAGATATTATCCTTGAAGAAACTTCTTAATAAATTCACTTTTGGTAAGGAAAATTTTGACAAGATATATTCCCAGGTCCGACCTCATGGTAATAGTCAGGGTTTAGGTTATTCTCATGAAAAACCTATTTTTAAAAATAATTATCTTGTTCTTTATAGAGACCTTTTTTTTTAAATTCCAAAGTGGTGGGAATTGGAAGAAAAACTATTCTTTAAATAGGGTTCAATCCCTTGGGTTTCATAAAGCTTATTTTTCCAAAAAAATATGGTTACCCAAGATCTTATTATCTAATAAATCCGGATCGAAGAAAATTTGGATTCCGAAGATCTAACTCTTTCTTTTTCAAGATAATGAAGGAAGAACCAACAACCTATGGTACATGGATAGTGGATGTTCCCGGCACATGACTGGTAACAAAGACTATTTCAAGATTTTTTTTTAAAAAAAGGTGGAAAGGTAACTTTTGGTGATAACTCTCAAGGAGAAATCGTTGGTATAAGTAACATTATTCTTCTTGGTAAAGTTGTTATTTCAAATGTTCTTTTTGTAAAAGGCCTTAGGCACAACCTCATATGCATAAGTCAGTTATGTGATGAAGGTTACCTTGTGAATTTTAGAAATGATAATTGTTTAGTTCACAATTCCAAGGATGAGTTTATTTTCTCTTCCCTTCGGCATGAGAATGTGTACACCTTAAACCTAGAATACCTTAGAAGTAAAGATCTACCTTGCCTTAGTGAATTTGAAGATCAATAATGGATTTGGAATAGGAGACTAGGACACTGTAATTTAAGAAATCTAAGTAAGATTTCTAAGAAAGAACTTGTTCAGGATCTATCAGAACTTAAGTTTAATTCTTCAAAAGTCTGTGATCCTTGTCAATATGGAAAGAAACATAAATCTATCTTTAAATATATAAGTGAATTTACAACTTCTAATTCATTATAGTTAGTGAACATGGATTTATTTAGTCCAATACAAACTGGAAGTATGGGAGGAAAATACTATGTGTTTATCATAGTTGATGACTACACTAGATTTACCTGGGTCTATTTTCTTGTAAAGAAATCTCAAGTTTTTTCTTATTTCAAAATCTCTAGATCTCAGGTTAAAAATGAGAAAAACCCACCGTTGATAACTATTCATAGTGATCATGGTGGAGAATTTGAAAATTCTGATTTCGAAACTTTTTATAGTAAAAATGGTATTACTCACAACTTCTCAGCTCCAAGAACTCCTCAACAAAAATGGTGTTGTTGAAAGAAGAAATCACATTCTTCAAGAGATGACAAGAACCATGTTGAGTGAATATTCTATAGCCAAATTTTTTTGGGTTAAAGCTATAAGTACTACTTGTAATACTATAAATCGATTTTTAATAAGACCGCTTCTTAATAAAACACCTTATGAGTTATGGACTGGCCGAAAACCAAAAGTTTCTTAGTTCAAAGTTTTTGGTTGCAAAGTATTTATCTTGAATACCAAGGATAACTTACATAAATTTGCATACAAATCCGATGAAGGTATTTTCTTAGGTTACTCTACTAACTCTAAGGCATATAGAGTTTTTAATAAAAACACTTGCACTATAGAAGAAACAATACATGTTAATTTTGATGAAAATGATCCTTTTCTTTTCAAAAAACCTACATCTTCGGATGTGTTTTCTACAACTGATCACAAAACTTTAATATAAGATCTTTCAGAGAAGTATAATGTTCAAGAAAATGTTTCTGAAACATTTACCCCTGAAGATTTTCTAACTTATGTTGATGAATAGGTTCTTCAAAATCCAAGTCAGTTGTTACTTAGGAATCATCCTAGTGATAATATCATTGGAAATGTTAATAAAATAGTAAAAACTAGAAGTTTATTAAGAAATGAAGTTGAACATATTGAATTTATTTCCCAATTTTAACCAAAGACTTATAAAGAAGCCTTGGGTGATGAATATTGGATAAAGGTTATGAAAGTTGAACTCAATGAATTCATAAGGAATCAAGTTTGGACCTTGGTTGAAAAACCTAAGGAAACTTCTGTTATTGGAGTAAAATGGGTTTTTAGAAACAAATGTGATGAAAATGGAGTCATTGTTAGAAATAAAGCAAGATTAGTTGCAAAAGGATATAACCAACAAGAAGGCGTAGACTATGAAGAAACCTATGCTCCTATAGCAAGACTTGAATCTATTCGTATTCTTCTATCCTTTGCAGCATTATTTAATTTTAAACTCTATTAAATGGATCTTAATTGTGATTTTCTTAACGTTTATGTATAGGAGAAAGTCTATGTAGATCAACCCCCTATATTTGAAGATACAAAATATCCTAATCTTGTTTATAAAGTTACCAAATCTTTATATGGACTTAAATAAGCCCCTAGAGCTCAGTATGATAGACTTTCAGGTTTTTTGATGCAAAATAACTATGTCAATGAAACTGCTGATCCAGCCCTTTTTAATTAATAAAAATGATAATGTTGTTTTGATTGTTCAAATTTATGTTGATGAAATCATCTTCATATCATCTCAACAATCCTTAACTAATTCCTTTGTGAATCTTATGAAATCTGAGTTTGAGATGAGTATGATGGGTGAGTTAACATTTTTTCTTGGTTTTCAAATTTCACAAAAACCAAAGGGGACTTACATATCCCAGCATAATTATATCAAATATCTTTTAAAGAAGTTTGGGTATGACAACAATAAGAGTATAAGTAATCCCATTGGAACCTATAATACTCATGATATTCATAATGTAGGGAAACCTGTAGATCAAACATCTTATAGAGTGATGATAGGAAGTTTACTGTACTTAACATCTAGTCGACCTGACTTAATGTTCTCAGTATTCTTATGTGAAAGATTTCAAGAAAATCCTAAAGAATCCCATTTAAAAGCTGTAAAAATAATTTTTCAGTATTTAAAGGGAACTTTAGATTTGGGACTATTTTATTGCTATGGAAATGTTTTTGAACTTAAATGTTTTGAGTATGTTGACTTTGGTGGTTGTAAAATGGATAGAAAAAGTACATCTGGAACTTGTCATTTCTTAGGAGATTCCTTAGTTTCTTGTTCTTGAAAGAAACAACACTCTGTAGCACTTTCCACTATGGAAGATGAATATGTAACAGTTGGAAGTTATTGTGCTCAAGTGTTGTGGATGCAACACACACTCACAGAATATGGTATGAGTTTTACTAAGACTCGAATTATGTGTGATAACACAAGTTCCATTTCCCTAAGTAAAAACTCTGCACATCACTATCGTGCAAATCACATAGATATTAGACATCACTTTCTTAGGGACCACACACTGAAAGCAGATATTATTCTTCAATTCATCAGAACGCAAGAGCAACTTGCTGATATTTTTATAAAACATTTACCTTCCGATAGATTTGAATACATTAAATAGAAGTTAGGAATTATTTCTGTAAGGTAATCATTCATATATATATTTATTGTTTAAATCATCTCCTAACATTAAACTACTTCTTATTTCAGGGGGAGTACATATGTTGGTTTATTTTTCTTTATTTGAAAATTCCAGATTTGAAAATTTTGGATTTGAAAACTTCGGATTTGGTGATTTCATGGATTCAACAAAGGGAGTTTTTAATTCTTGTGAAACTTAATTCAAGAAGGTTAAGGATTCAATATCTGAGAAGGGTAGTCAACTCAATTCTATTGCCCGATCTATTAGTAGTGAAAAGAAAGTTAGAGCTGAATTAGAGAAAAAAGTTGCTGCTCAAGAAGAATGGATTTTGGATTTAGAAAAGAAGAACCCAGATCAGGAGATCTTGCTGAAGAAGTTTCAAGATGATCATAAGGAAGTCAAGAATATCAAAGCCCTGGTAAAGAAGATATTATATAAGCAGAAGAAGAATAATGACTTTTATTTACATTCCAATGTTTTGTTGTAATATAAACCTTATTTATAAAAATTTATTAGGAAATTTCTGGCATATATTTCTTTTGTTTTCAGATGTATGCTTGCTTAACCTTTCAGGTACATCTTATACTTCTCCATTCCTTTCCCACTTTTTGAAAATCACAAAGGGGGAGAATTTATTTAAAGGAAGAATTTAATCTCCGATTGGGAGAATCTATTAAGGGGGAGTTTGTTAAGAAAGGAAAATGTCCAAGTAAGGGGGAGTTTTCTTTTAAGAAGAGATGTTTATCTAAGGGGGAGTTATTCCCTTAAGAAAACCTAGACTTTAAAGATCAAGAATACGATTCTTGGGAAACATGACCTAAGGGGGAGTTAGTCGTATTCATTTATAATCTCATTCAAAGGGGAAGATAAGTTTTTCTTACTTGTTTACCTAGGTTAATATATTTTTACTTAGCAAAGTTTTTTGTGCTTTCAAAAAAGGGGGAGATTGTTGAGTCAATAAGGATATCTTATGAATTCTCCATTCCTTATGGTTTTATGTTTTGAAAATCACAAACAATTTTTCTATTTTCTGAATATTTTTAAGTTTTATATTTTTTCTTAAGATCAAGAATTGTCATTCCGTTATACTTACAGATATATCATTAAGTTTTTCCATTCTGTTATACTTATAGATATGTCATTATGATTTTCCATTCAGTTTTTATGATTCCAAAACCTGTGTATATATGATTCACTTTTTATGTTTCTGAATTTGGTGTATATGTGATTAAATTTTTATGATTCTGATTCCGGTGTATATATGATGCCTATTTACAATACTGATTCTGGTGTATATATGATACCAATTTTCAATACCGATTCTGGTGTATATATGATTCAGTTTTTATGATTTTGAATCCGATGTATACATGGTTCAGTTTTTATGATTCCGATTCCGGTGTATATATGATGCCGATTTATAATACTGATTCAGGTGTATATATGATGCTGATTTTCAATACCAATTCCGGTGTATATATGATGCCGATTTTAAATACCGATTCCGGTGTATATATGATGCCGATTTTCAATACTGATTCTGGTGTATATATGATTCTGATCTTCATGATACCAAATCTAGTGTATATGTGACTTCGATTTTATGATTTTTTTTCTTGATAATGTTATTTCTAAGAATCCGTTTTCCTGATTTCTTAAAATTATGTTTTATTGATAATGTTAGAGTTTCCTAATGTATCGTTCTAATGATATCAGATTTCAATATTTCTTATAACTAACATTTATATTTAACTTAACATAATTTCTATTACCTGAAACGATGTCGTACAATATGTTACAAACTAACTGTTGTATGTTTTCCACATGTCCAGGTCCCTCCGAAATTTAAGGAAAATATGACCTTTGGAAAGGATCCGACCGTTGGGAAGTTTTTCCTATAAATACAAGCTCATTTGAATGAGCAAAGTACTTTGATAGTGAACAAGCTTGTGAAGTGATTTCTAGGGAGAGAGGCTCTTACAACTCTCAATACTTCATGCGAATAATGTGAACAACTTGTTCAGGCGTGAAAAACTTGTTCAGACTTGCTTAGTGTAGACTCCGATCATGCTGATCATGGGCTTCTGGTTTTGGAAGACAGAGGTTCTGATTTCCTTCTAAATCGAGGGCTTGTAGGGATAACAAGACAGAAACCGATCATTGGATTGAGGGATTACCTGGGTTTGGGTAAGATAGACTTTCTTGAAAGTATAAATCAAGAAACCTTTATCCAAGGTTGTTGGATACCCTTATCTTTGGGTTAAAATAATCCCTTTGTTACTTGATTCCTATTTCAAGTTGTTTTGATTCCACTGTATTTGTAACTTTGTTAAAGTTAGAAAGTATAGATTTCATATACTTTGTAATTCCGTTACTCTGATTATATTACAGATTCTATATGATTTAAGATAGAATCTTTCTTTTAAGAAATTAGAAAAGGTTTCTTTAAGAGGTCTTGTGAATGATTGTTTAACCTTGTTAAACTTAACCTTAAAGGTTTCAAAGGAATTTTTAAAGTATACAATTCAGCCCCTCTTGTATATTGAGCATATCATTTTTTCATATTCGATCCTACATATGTTTTCTTCTCAAATGTAGGGTTACATAGTTACATAGGGTTATTTAACCATACTTTTTATCTTTGTCAAATGTAAGGTTCCATCTTGCCTGAATGGCCAGAAGGCCTTTTTTATTGATTTTTGATAAACCCCCTTTTCAAGGGATGAGGGAGAACCCTTACAAGGCCCATAGTTTGAGAGATTACATGAACCGTGAGTCTTATAGGAAATATCCAGAATATAACTAAATGGAACTGGTTCTCCCTTGCATCTGCATCATGATATCATCTCTCCACCTTCGCATGGATATTCGGCTAGGCTTCCTATATTTGCACAGGCTGGTCTTGATGGCAATGCCATACATTCTCTTTCTTCCACATCCTTTAGCTTCTGCTCTAGTGAATACGCCTGTTCTGAATCCTCATTTGGAGTCTTCTTGTCACACCCATGATTTTTTTTTTAAATTAATTTTTAAATTAATTTCCATTTCTAATTTGTTTTGGGGGTTTACCACTCATTTTGGTGAAAATGGTGGGTTTTGAAAATTTGGGCCAAACCGTGAGCCAAATTTCAGATTTAAAAACAAATTTTGTTTCTATTATAACTGTTTCAATTTTTACTATTTTATACCCATTCCACTTCCCAATTGTTATACCCTGATATATTAAAATCACCATATCCCTTTGGGCCCCATAAAAATCCATAATCATGAGGGATTTGGGTTTTTTATTAAGGTTTTGGGCCATTCCGAAAGCCCATTTTCTGCTTTAAGTTTTAATTTTAATATTTTAATATCTCATTCAATATTTACTATTATTTGGTGATTCCACCTCTCACTCGAAGACAAAAACCTAAGGATGACCCCCAATATCTATTTCGCCGCTTTGAAGCTCATTTGTGTCCCGAATATGGGAGAAACTTCTATGGATTTCTCAATTCGTCCAGATTTGAAAAGGTAAATCATTTCTTTAATAAATCCTTCAATTTCTGATCTTTTGACCCAATTTCAGTCCCCACATTACCTTATCATCACCATTAGAGCCTCCATATCAGGTTTGGTTGCTTGGAGATTCAAATTGTGGTGTATTTGGTTCGTTTGATTCAAGATGTTTCAAGTAAGTGTTTATTTCCTTGATTTCTTCCCCTTCCTTAGGGTTTCTTTCACCATTTCATGAAGTTCCTCTTGTCCAGAAGTTGAGTTTCGAAACTATGGTTTGATTTTGTGTCCTTTTGGTCAAATATTTTGGTCTAGGTCTAGATTTATATTCCTTGTGGTGCCGGGTTGGTGCAGTTGATGTTTCGCACCATGTTTTGAGGGTTTCGTCATAAAAGGTAGGTGATTCCATGTGTAAACATTTCTAGATGAGTTAGTTTAATTGAATTACTTATTATTAATGTTCCTAATATTCTGTCTGTGGTGCGTGAACTATTTATGTTTGATTTAGTAAAGCATTTGTTTTTATAGTTTCATTCTAGCTTAAAATTTGGTGTTTTCATTTGCAACCCTTTGGGTATTGTTTGGGATTGTTTTATAACATATGAATTTTGTTTAATAAATCTTTTTTGGGATGAAAATTATGATTTGGTGGGGTATTGGTGTGCCACTAGGTCTTAAAGATGTTTTTTTAAGGGTTTAAGGTGTAAAACTTTATTTTACTTCTTGAAAGTGATTTTGAAAACGTGTGTGTTTCATGTGGATCTTTTGTACTATTGGTTGAGGTGTTTGTATAACACATGGGACTTGTTTAATAAATGTTTTTGGGGATTCCAATTCTGTTTTTAATTTGTATTGTTGTGATTTTGGCCTTGAAATATGGTTTTGAAATGGGTTTTATTTGAAAAGCTTTGGTGCACTATTTAGAATTGTTTTATGAAAGGTTTGAGTGGTTTGATGATTTATGTAAGAGGTGAAACCATATTGGAAAACTATTTTGGATTATTTATACTTTCAAATGAACCATTTTAGATGTGAATAGTTCTATTATGTGATGTTTATCATATTTGTAGGGACTTCATAAAATTGTTAAAGGATGTGTTGGATTGTGGATGTTATGAAAAAAAGTGTTGTGGGCTATTTTGGTGTGAGTTTGATTTCAAAATGAATTTGAATGAAAAGTTAAATTTGTGACTTGTGTGATGTGCATGGGGCTGTTTGGATAATGTGTGATGTGGAAGTGATATTTTCATGTGAAAAGTATATTTCATGGCTTGTTGAACTTGTTTGAGTACAAAGGGAAAACCCGGGTATCTAGGTGGGTGGACGTGTACTAGTATGCTAGTGAATCCGTGGGGTTTGGTCTCAGTTTCACTTAGCAGGATTGACACTTACAACTCTAACTAAACTATGATGATGATGATTGGGGACCACTAGGTTATGGGTATGTTCCCTACTAGTGGCTCGTGCACGAGAACAGATAATTTTTGTGGTTACTCTCACCGAGATACGAGGTACCTGGGACCCACAGCTAGCTAGTGCCTAGGGGTTATTTCCTATTGCTTGTGCTCATTAGATCCTTTATACTTATCGTCGACATACGGTATATTTGGATGGAAAATTCATTATCTTTTTAATTTATTTTAAAAGTGTTGATTCTTTAAATTATCCCACTTGAAAACTATTTTTTTAAGTTGAATCTTTTAGAAATTGTAACTAGAAATTACATGTTTTTGAAAACTTGCATGCTTTTCATCTTTGAATGTTTATCACAGGGAATCTATTAGTGGTGGTATACTACTGGGTATTGGATCACACCCTACTTACACCTTTGGGTGTAAGTAGACTTGGTTATTTTCGTTGTCGTAGGTTGGGTACAATTTTTTTTGTTCCAGTGGTTCGGGTTTCTAGCAGGTCCTTGGTGGTGAAGTCTTGTGGAGGTGGCTTGAGGGAGTTTCCCCATGCCATGAGGGTTCTTGGGCTGTTTCATTTTTGTTTTGTACCTTTGGTATAGTCTTTTTGAGTTATTTTAAGCTATGTAATTCAGTTCTGAATTTTTGTAAAAGATTGTTTGGTTTGAAAAATCCAGATTCGTTTTATTGGATTCTTTTGTTGTTTTAAGTTTATAAACTCAGTTAAATCGTTACCAATTCTCATTTTATGATACTCGGACACTTGTGCCATCCCGTGGGGATTGGGAATGCCCTTCGGGGCTTGTCACGGTCCAGGTTTGGCACTGGTTTCAGTGGTGACCAGATTTGGTTCGTGACAAAATGGTATCAGACCAGGTTCACTCTCTTTGGGTCATGTTATTTAGGGAAGTGTTAGGATAATATGGAGATCAGATTGTAGGGACTTGGTATTCAAGTTATGGGTAGTGTGCCTGATCACCACACCTCATGGAAGGATTTAAGTTTCCAGGGGATGTTGGTACCTTTCAGGGTCCTTTGGTTTTCTTGGTTTAATAATGATTAGGGGAAATGAAAAGAGAGTTGGGTTAATGGTCTCAGTAGTCTCGCAGGGCCTGGAAAGCCATGTGGAGCTGGGGAAATCCCTTAGAACACTCTCTGTGACAGTGAAGTGATTGGAATATGGCCACCAACTATATGTCCAAGTCATCCACTGAAACTAGTTTCCTCTCACATTGTCTTGTGTTCTTTAGTTTTGAAATCCTGGAACTTTGGTTTTAATCTGACTTGGTTTTAAGAAGTGTAAAGTTTTTGTGAAATGATTTTCAAATAAATATGGAATTTTTTGATTTATGAAATGGTGGAACTGAATTTTAAGAATTGTTTTGAAATGTAAAATAGTATGCTTACACCTCTTTTGAAAGCCGGAACCATATTGAAGTTGGTTTTCAAAAGTGTTTCCAATATAGTTTTCTAAACTATCATAGGGTGTTTTGTTGGGATGATATGTTATTAAATTGATGTGAATAACATGAAATAGAGTTATTGTATAAATGGTTGTATCTTTATGAAAATTTTAGTAATATTTGAATTGGGATTTGGATCTCTTGGTTAGCAGTTTTGAGAAAAAGGATGTGTTGGTAGACCGTTTTGGGTTTTGAAAAGTGGAAAGAATCTTTGTTTCAACCTTTGGTATTTCCGTGAGTGACCACATGCATGGGGTTATATGGGATGATGGATGGTTGATGGCATGAATGGATGAGTTCCACGACGGATATGAGGAGGGTGCCCGGTGTGACACAAAAACATGCATGTGTGAGGCCCATGGGGTACCATTGGTGGATACGTTTACTGCTAAACAATTTGTTTTCAAAGAATTGATTTTAAATAAAATCATGATGTCTTGATGAATTGTTTGTGATGGTTTATATTGTGTGTTTTTGGAAAATGTTGATGTTGTGGGATGTTTTGAGTCCAAGAACCCCTCCTTTTCGAACTGTATTTTGGGTTTGTGTTTGGTCGGTAAGCTGGGTAGAAGGACAGGTTAGTAGTCTCCTATGAGATATGTTTCTGGACACCTTTATGGTGGTACCATTAATGTGTTTGGATCTGTTTTGTGGCATGTTCTTACCAATGGAATAGCTTGGTTGGGTCTTTGGGTTCTACTGTTGGATAGGGTACGCCCCATTAAGGGTTAGGGCACACCTGAAGTGCAACCCAGATTGTTTCTCCATTGGAAAATCCTCCAGTTGATCAATATAAGGAATATATTTCTTGAGCTTTTTAGATTGAGTATACACCCTTTATTTTATTGGCTTTATGTATCCTCTTGTAGTGGGAGATTGATTAGGGATGGTTGAAAGTGACCATAGCCTCTTACGTTTCCTAATTTTTCGAAGGTGGAAGTGTTCTGGGGTTGTTAGCATGGATGCGTATTTGGATAGTGTCTAAGAGGAACTATCAGTCCTTCATAGTCTCTTCGAAGAAGGAGTTCATGTTAAACTGTTAGTGTGGGAAATCTGGTCATGAGAGGATATTATGGCCACTTTCTAGAATTG
This sequence comes from Viscum album, assembly GCA_963277665.1. Classification (NCBI taxonomy): domain Eukaryota; kingdom Viridiplantae; phylum Streptophyta; class Magnoliopsida; order Santalales; family Viscaceae; genus Viscum; species Viscum album. Next base: position 790,008,407 of record OY728156.1, on the reverse strand, counting down.
TGTGTTGTTTGGGGATGTTGTACAAGTTCCCTCTCTATTCATTGTTTATATCAGTAGAAATGGTCATGTTTGGTGATTCCTTGTGATGTCATGTTCTCGATTGACTGTAAAGGTGAAAGTTGGGCAATCATCTGAGAGTCTCTATTATATTGGGAGAATGTCTCCTTTGAAAAAAAAAATAAAAAAAAATATTCCATTTTAGAGGAAGGTGAGTATAAGTATTCTTTACTTCTATTGTTTCTCACCCAAACAAACAAGGTGTGATGTGTGTACATCTTCTAATCCCTTGTTTCAGTGAAATATCGAGTTAGGGTAAAGTGAGTTTGGAATGTGTTATATCTTGGAAAAACTTATCAGGGAGTGCGGTGTAGTTTTTGTTTGAAACGAAAGAAGAATTCTCATTCAGGTGGTTTCCAAAGCCTAACTGCGAGGCCGAAGATGCTTCAATATTTTGAGCTCCAGCCATAGGTCCCAGAGAGAAGCTGGCGCGTAGTCAGGGGAAACCCCAGTGTCATTTAAACCCTCGTGCAAAGTCCTATCCTCAATATTAAAGATAAGAAGAGTTTAAACCTATGGTGTCATCATATTTCTTCTATTGTTCATGTTTGGTGGAAATAGGTGGAGGGCCTTGTACCCATGTCATTGCCCAATGTTATTCCCTCCCCCTTTGGTTTCTATTGAGTCTTTAGAGAAAGGTATGAAGTTTGTCTAGACAGGTTGACCACACGGTTTTCACTTGGTTAGTAGTGACCATGCCCCCCCCCCAAAGAACCATGTAGATAGAAGAATCTCCACTGTTAGTTCATGGTTTCCCAAACCGTGCAGACTAACCATGTGGTCGTCCCAACACTTTATATTTTGGGGTCTTTCTGTACTGGCCCATGCTGGTCGATTAAGATTGTCGGTTCTTATGGCGGGGAGCCTATTTTTTTCCCCGTACCAATAACTTAGACTTATCCATGGTCTTGGATTGGTGTAGATAGTCTCATTCGGACCTATATAGCTACCAACATATTTCTTGAGTAAACGTTGGGACTGGAGAGTTCCCAATGGTTTAGTTAATGTAAGGTAAATGTAACATTGTTCGAAGTTGTTGTTCGTTTGGGTGAATTGCTTGAGCCTTGTTCAGATAGTGTTTGAGGTGTTTTATTTTGGGATAAAGTATGAATGTGCTTGATTGTTTCAGTAAAGTGTTGTAAGTTAGGTTTGTGAGAGTATTCCTTCCTTCATTGATCATTGTAGGTGTTTTGGCCTTTGGGGGAGAAACCTGGCAAGGGAGTACCTCTTGGTTTCTCAGTTGGGTTTGGTTTTTTTTTCTTTTTTCATGATGTGGCTTTCCGAGGGCGGAAAGTTTTATGGTGGGAATAATTGTCACACCCATGATTTTTTTAATTAATTTTTCATTTAATTTCCATTCCTAATTTGTTTTGGGGGTTTACCACTCATTTTGGTGAAAATGGTGGGTTTTGAAAATTTGGGCCAAACCGTGAGCCCAATTTCAGATTTAAAAAAAAATTTTGTTTCTATTATAACTCTTTCAATTTTTACTATTTTATACCCATTCCACTTCCCAATTGTTATACCCTGATATATTAAAATCACCATATCCCTTTGGGCCACATAAAAATCCATAATCATGAGGGATTTGGGTTTTTTATTAAGATTTTGGGCCATCCTGAAAGTCCATTTTATGTTTTAAGTTTTAATTTTAATATTTTAATATCTCATTCAATATTTACTATTATTCGGTGATTTCACCTCTCACTCGAATCCAAAAACCTAAGGATCACACCCAATATCTATTTCGCCACTTTGGAGCTCATTTGTGTCCCGAATATGGGAGAAACTTCTCTGGATTTCTCAAATCGTCCAGATTTGAAGAGGTAAATAATTTCTTTCATAAATCCTTCAATTTCTACTCTTTTGCCCCAATTTCAGTCCCCACATTACCTTATCATCACCATTAGAGTCTCCATATCAGGTTTGGTTGCTTGGAGATTCAAATTGTGGTGTATTTGGTTCGTTTTATTCAAGATGTTTCAAGTAAGTGTTTCTTTCCTTGATTTCTTCCCCTTCCTTAGGGTTTCTTTCACCATTTCATGAAGTTCCTCATGTCCAGAAGTTGAGTTTTGAAACTATGGTTTGATTTTGTGTCCTTTTGGTCAAATATTTTGGTCTAGTTATGGATTTATATTCCTTGTGGTGCTGGGTTGGTGCGGTTGATGTTTCGCACCATGTTTTGAGGGTTTCGTCATAAAAGGTAGGTGATTCCATGTGTAAACATTTCTAGATGAGTTAGTTTGCTTGAATTACTTATTATTAATGTTCTTAATATGCTTTTTGTGGTGCGTGAACTATTTATGTTGGATTTAGTAAAGCATTTGTTTTTATAGTTTCATTATAGCTTAAAATTTGGTGTTTTCATTTGCAACCCTTTGGGTATTGTTTGGGATTGTTTTATAACATATGAATTTTGTTTAATAAATCTTGTTTGGGATGAAAATTATGATTTGGTGGGGTATTGGTGTGCCACTAGGTCTTAAAGATGTTTTTTAAGGGTTTAAGGTGTAAAACTTTATTTTACTTCTTGAAAGTGATTTTGAAAACGTGTGCGTTTCATGTGGATCTTTTGTACTATTGGTTGAGGTGTTTGTATAACACATGGGAGTTGTTTAATAAATGTTTTTGGGGATTCCAATTCTGTTTTGAATTTGTATTGGTGTGATTTTGTCCTTGAAATATGGTTTTTAAATGGGTTTTATTTGAAAAGCTTTGGTGCACTATTTAGAATTGTTTTATGAAAGTTTTGAGTGGTTTAATGATTTATGTAAGAGGTGAAACCATATTGGAAAACTATTTTGGATTGTTTATACTTTCAAATGAACCATTTTAGATGTGAATAGTTCTGTTATGTGATGTTTATCATATTTGTAGGGACTTCATAAAATTGTTAAAGGATGTGTTGGATTGTGGATGTTATGAAAAAAAGTGTTGTGGGCTATTTTGGTGTGAGTTTGATTTCAAAATGAATTTGAATGAAAAGTTAAATTTGTGACTTGTGTGATGTGCATGGGTATGTTTGGATAATTTGTGATGTAGAAGTGATATTTTCATGTGAAAAGTATATTTCATGGCTTGTTGAACTTGTTTGAGCACAAAGGGAAAACCCGGGTATCTAGGTGGGTGGACGTGTACTAGTATGCTAGTGAATCCGTGGGGTTTGGCCTCAGTTTCACTTAGCAGGATTGACACTTACAACTCTAACTAAACTATGATGATGATGATTGGGGACCACTAGGTTATGGGTATGTTCCCTACTAGTGGCTCGTGCACGAGAACATATAACTTTTGTGGTTACTCTCACCGAGATACGAGGTACCTGGGACCCACAACTAGCTAGTGCCTAGGGGTTATTTCCTATTGCTTGTGCTCATTAGATACTTTATACTTACCGTCTACATACGGTATATTTGGCTGGAAAATTCAGTATCTTTTGAATTTATTTTAAAAGTGTTGATTCTTTAAATTAGCCCACTTGAAAACTATTTTTTTAAGTTGCATCTTTTAGAAATTGTAACTAGAAATTACATGTTTTTGAAAATTTGCATGCTTTTCGTCTTTGAATGTTTATCATAGGGAATATATTAGTGGTGGTATCCTACTGGGAATTGGCTCACACCCTACTTACACCTTTGGGTGTAAGTAGACTTGGTTATTTTTGTTGTCGCAGGTTGGGTACATTTTTTTTTGTTCCAGTGGTTCGGGTTTCTAGGAGGTCCTTGGTGGTGAAGTCTTGTGGAGGTGGCTTGAGGACATTTACCCATGACATGAGGTTTCTTGGGCTGTTTCATTTTTGTTTTGTACCTTTGGTATAGTCTTTTTGAGTCATTTTAAGCTATGTAATTCAGTTCTGAATTTTTGTAAAAGATTATTTGGTTTGGAAAATCCAGATTCGTTTTATTGGATTCTTTTGTTGTTTTAAGTTTATAAACTCGGGTAAATCGTTCCCAATTCTCATTTTATGATACTCGGGCACTTGTGCCAGCCCGTGGGGATCGGGAACACCCTTCGGGCCTTGTCACGGTCCAGGTTTGGCACTGGTTTCGGTGGTGACCAGATTTGGTTCGTGACACTGCTCCTTGTAGAGCCTGCCTGGTCTATTTAAGCACAATTTCAAGTGACCTGAAAGCCTTAAGGTGGCCCAATGGCCTTGATATTTCTTGAAAGCATCGAGGTGGCCTGAAAGCCTTACTGGCCAGAAGGCCTTGGGTGGCCCAAAGGCTTTGAAGGACCCGAGGACCAAACTGATGGCCCGAAATCCCAATTAGATGAATAGTTACAACTACTACAATACTGAACATTACCTGCTATAGTATCTTATACATTGTTTTCTATAGTACCTTCTATATTACTGATATAGTACCCAAAAATTTGTCTCCACCCGGTTTTGAACTCGGGTCTTTTGGATGCACTTGTCGAGTCCTCACTAATTGGGCTAAGGCTATTGTGCCAAATGTAAGGTTACATCCAAACATAAGGTTCTTTAACAATATGTTTCTATCAATTTAGGGTTGATTAACCATACATTCGGATCTTTCAACATAATGTTTAATACAAATGTATGGTTTGTTCCTTATGTTACGTTCTTCAATGTAGGGTATGAATAGTGTTTCAAGAATATGACGAATAATGATTCTAGAATATTCATAAGAGTGTTTTGAACACTTTGATGAATATTTATCATGAATAAAAAGCTTGAATATAATTCCAGAATAAGAATTATAAATAATATTAATTTCCTGAAACATGCTTAAATTAATATCATTAGTAAAACAAACATGGGTATTTGTGAGCATCAAAATCAGTAAGATTTATAGAGTATTGTTGATACAATACATGCCCAACACTAAATCCCTACCCCAAATATTTGATATTGAATTATTGGAGAAAACTTCTAGTTGTATTATTATTATATCCTAAGTGAGTGTTTGAGGGATTTTTCTTCATGAAAAACTTTTTATTTTTCCTTTATATGAATTTAATGTAATTTTGGAAATAGATTAGATATCTCTACATAGACTCTATATTAATTTCTAAAATAAGGATATTAGTTTTCGTAAAATAAATCAACCTACAATCTCTTATCAATGTAAGGTTGAACATAATATCTCAATGAAGATTTCCTATATTATATGGGTCTTAATAATCAATCATGAGATATGTTTCCAAGTATTCTCTAAGTTTGCAAGATTCATATGTTATTAGAAATTATATCATTATTTAATATTAACTTATGTATAATCTTGGAAATTTTAATTACTTAGTGATAATTATAAATTATGAGGACAAATTTATTTAAAGGGGGTAGAATATAGCACCCTAGACATTATAATACTTTAAAATTTATGATATATTGTTTTACATGTAACACTGATCAAAAGTGAACCACACTATAATTAACATATGACCATTATAAGATATCCATTAAATTGGTAGTTAAAATAAGAGTAAACATATTAAAAAATAAAAACAAAAATTATAAGAAATAGAATTGAGTAGTAGAAGTTTTCCTTATGAGGATCATTTTTCTAATCTTGGGGAGGAGGTAACTTCTCTAGGGTTTTCTCAAGATTAAGCCCAATTTGAACTCCAATAAGTGTGGCTTGAGCGAAATCATCTATGAGAGAAGTTTAAGGTAATGGAAATAACTATGAGATCCATGCTAACTGAATCATCACTCACAAAACCACCACTTCTTATCATATCCTTTGGTATTTTGTAAAAATCCCAAGGGTTTAAGTAATTATAAGTTATGATGATAGAAACGTGTAATTATCAATGTAATAACTCATTTATATATGACATGTATTTTTATACATTTCACATTTCTACTTTTAAAGAAAAGGAAAGGTTATTTTTAATAAAAATTTATTGATAATAAATGTAGGAATATAAATTAACATATATCCAATAATTATTATGTGTCAAATAATAATAATAAATTCATTTTATACATTTTTTATAAAATTATTTTATGCATAATTCCCACCTATATCAAAATTATTTTTTATCAACTCTAGAAATTTATTCCGATAAAATTATTTTTATATTTTGAATAATCATGTTTAAATTAAGAAATAAGGGAAAATTAATTTTTAGGCATAAAAATAAGTCATTGAGGTGAAACATTAATTATCACAGTAATTGTAAAAGGGTTAATTTCAAATAAATTTTTTAAGTGTTATGTAATTTTATCAAAATAAATTAAATTGATATTTTTAAAATGATGACTGTAATGTAATTTTTATAAATATAAAAATATATTAATACTTATTTAATTAGTAATTGATACAAAATTTGGTTAAGAAAACTTAACGATTAAACTTTTTTTCTATAAATTATTTTCTATATATTATATGTTTTAATTTAAAACTTAATGTTCTCATATTTATACATTGAATTAGATTAAATGGAGAATTTTTTTTGATTTAATATGTTAAAATTATACATGAGGTGTCATCTTATATTTTTAGTTAAAAAAATTACCATGGTAAATATTTCATCAAGGTTAATAATGGAAAAAATGGGTAACTTAAAGTGGCTCAATTGTTTTTAAGTTTACATGACACTTATGCCTTCTATAGGACCTTTTTTTGGTTAAAAATTCATTCCCATATGTCTCACCAACCATTCCTCACTCAACTCACCTAATTTCAATGTGATTTTATCTTTACTCTTCACCTACCATTCAATTTCATGGGAAAGTTTCTCTTTTACACCTATAAAAAGAGATCACTTACACCCTCTTAAAGGAACACTTAGCCTTCAAATTATTATTAAACTCCTACCCATTTTACCTCTCCTAGAATCCACACACATGTTTTTTATCCCTTATTTAACACCCCCAGTTTGAGATTCTTCCCAATTTTATGGATTATTTAAAGTTAGGTAATGTTTAAGTTAAGAATATACAAGTTTCTAGGAGGTTTGAAAAGGGGTTGGAAGAATATTTGAAGGTGCACGGTTTGTTAATAGTTAGTAAAAACTATTCTCAAGTCTCTATGAAACCATGTGAGGTGCTTGGGGGGTCTTTGGGTAGGCACATGGTTAACACATAGTTTGGATAAACCATGTGGCTAACCATGAGACTTAGAGTGCTTCTGGATAGAGCCTATTCACATACTTAGCACATGGTTTGTGAAATAGGGTGACTTGACCATGTGATGGGATATAAATTATATTAAAATTAGTTTTAAAACTAAAAATTTCCCAGAAAGCCTTATTATTCCTCCTCTAACCTAGGATCTCGATTTATAGTGTTCAAATAGGTTATCTTAAATGATATTTGACATCTAGACTCTGATTAAAATGATTCTTTGAGAATTAAATCATCAAAATCAAAGGCTATAGCTATGTTATTCCTTACCATCTTGGATAATCTCAATTATTCTTGGAGGTAACCAAGATCAGAGTTTTTATACCTAGATCAATGGGATCAAATGAGTTTTTATTATTTTTTCTTGGGATTTTTAGGTAAATATAAGGATATGGGAAAATCTAAAAGACCATCTAAGAATCATTGTGCCAATCAGATCTAAGCTAGGTGGTTTTTATCCCTTTCCACTTTTCATGGAATGTGAAGGCATTCATGATTATAGTTGAATCCTATCCATTTGAATGGAAATTAACTAAATCTATATTGGGTTTTACTATGGTTATTATCATTCTTGGTTTGTGGGATGTGAGTAAAAACACATGGGATTAAAAAAATTTATTTTGAAAAGGGAATATTTTCATAAAACAAAGAGGTATTGATGGGTGTTCTTGATAAGGGTCAGGTTGCGTAGGTACTTATTTATTAAGAAATAGATTATAGATGCAAGTTACCATGATCACAGGACCATTTTTGGAGGTCTAGGTTATGAAAAGGTGTGTGTTTGAGTTATTATTTATGAACTATTATTAGATGGATCATGGATGGAATTCACCATGATCACATGAAATTTTTTTGAGGTCTGAGACTACATGAGTGTGTGGTGGTATTATTAAATTAATGTGAGATAAATATTTTCTTCTATTTTTAAAAGAAAAGTTTATTTTGGGAGAAAATATTTTTTTACTGGATTTCTAGTTTGGTACTATTTTGGTAAAATCTGTTCAACTATTTATATTTGTATAAACTACTTTAAACTATTTCTGATACTCCTCTTATATTTTAATAAACTATGAGCTAACATGATTCTAGATTTAGTGGCATGTGAGAAAAGTCTACTGGGACTACCTACTGGGTTGTTATACTCACCCCTATATATGCACCCTGGTGCTTATATCCATGTTGCATTCTATGATACAAGAAAGGGATAGGTTTCATACTTAACTAATAGAACACCTTGATAGTGGATATCATAGTTGTTTAAATATAGATCTTGGATTCTTGGTTATTTCTTAGAGTTTAAAGTGGTTCCACCTTAGTTCTTGAGTATTTCACTACATTGGAGTTGTAGTAATTTTGATTTATTTTATTTCAAATGATACTCTGATATTGTATTATTGATTCATTTGAGTTATTATATGTTATCTTATGCATCATTTATAGTTGTCACTTGAATTTTTTTCATGTTCATATTCTTCTTGATTAATTTTTATGATTGTGTGTGCACATTTAAAGTTAAATTGTTCCCCTTTATGTTTCTATGATAAAACATTGGAATTTATTACCAATATTTGGTGTTCAAGGGATGTCACCTTAGGTCAGTAGCACCTCTTACCCAACTCAATCCAATTGGTAGGGAGGGGATGTTAAAAATGGTGTCAATTTTTTTCTCCTTGATTTTGGATGGAAGAAAAGAGATTATATGTGTTAATACTTGAAATTTATACCACAAAAGACATAACTAACCTTTTTTATGTTGAAATTTGTGTTACTAATGTATCTTGGGTATGAAAAGTTTTTTAAAACACTTTTAGGTGTGTTATAAACTCATCATAATGGGTTTGGTGTATAATTTCTTGGTATCATGCATTAGTGAATAGACTTACCATTAAGAATGCATTTTTATATGGTTATTTGATTTTGATATTGTGATATTGTGATTATTTTTCCTTGATAATATGATTAAATCTGGGATAAAAATATTGAAAATGAAATTAATTTGGAATTGTTGATATTATTTTAGAACAAAAATATTACAAAAGATAGTAACAAACTAGGGAGGGAATATAACAGAGAATGTGGTTCCACCCAAACCATAGGTGAATCGATAGTCGGTTTAAGTACATTGAAAACATTATAAGATGTTGACAGGGACCTTAGGAATAGGAACCTACTCATGTGAATCACTCATTGAATTTCATTAAGTGGAATCCACCAATATTTTGAGGTGATTTAGGACTTGAACAAGTAGAAGTTTTGTTTAATAAGATAAACAAATTTTTTGACTTCCTTAGAAACCTAGATGAGATGAAAGTTAGTCTAGTGACATACATGCAATAAGACTTGGTGCAATGGTGGTAGGATTTAATGGATCAATAAAAGATAGATATGAACCTTACATGAGAAGGTTTCAAGGAGTTTGATAAATTTTTTTATCTACCCATATTCTATCTGGAGAAGATGATGGATTTCTTATAGATAAAATAAGGAAATATGTCAATGATGGAATTTGATTATAAATCCACATGCTTGGTTTTCTTTTCACTAGAGGTAGTATCTAAGGATACATTGATATCCTAGATATTCTAGGTAGGACTATGACTTGAGGTATTCTCTAAATTAGTAATTTTATATCTTATATATTATACTGAATCAGTGAATAAGATGATGGTTGGATAGATATATCTATACAAAAATCCTAGTGGAGGGGACTCTTTTATCCATCCAAGTGTGGGTGGGAAATCAAGTATAGGAAACACACATAAGAGGGAGGGATACTCCCAGAGTAGTAGGGAATCAAAAAATATGAATAATGGATCAATATCTTATTTACCACACCATAGAAATGAACCAGGACACTTTCATTGTGTCTCTCTTTATCCTAAGAAGAAGTATTGTGTTGCATAACCAAAAAAGTTTCAAAATTGCGACAATAAATGGAATCGTAATAATTACTACAACAAACCTCCAAATTCCATAAGATGAGATGGATTGACCAAACTCCGTGCCTCATATGATCAAATAGAGTAATCTCATCATAATAGTTATCATTACTAGAAGTAGGTTAACCAGGATAACTTTAGGTATAACTCAGTGGTCTAGTCAACTCCTCAATAGTGGAGAAAGAACTATTATATGGGGGATGGTCAACAACTATATGGAGCATTGAAGTATATTCCAACTAAGAAACTAGGTATCTATATATTGAATGATACTATTATATTAAACTCAACTATTATGCATTTTTTGTTTGATAATAATTTTTCACATTCCTCTATTTCTTCTTGCGTGGTTAAAAAATTAAATTTTCATATTGAGATAATGTATCACGTCATGAGTATTAAGACACCCCTCAGGCTATGAGAGTGAAAAGTTTTCAAGTTCCCAATATGTTCCATTATCATGGATTTCATGTAGTTTATTTGAGTGTTTATGGTCCTAGAGATAGATATTTTTTATATTATATTTGGAATTGATTGGACAATGTACTTTAAATTCCACATTAACTCAGCTACTCATAAATTAACTTTAACATCCCTTGATGGTACCATTAATTTATTTAAGGGGTTTTGGGATATTAATGAAATAAAATCAATAATTTTGGTAAAAATGGAAAAAACCATCTCTAGATAATTGGTAGTACTAACCTTGTGTTTTGTTGATTAAAGTAAGAATATGACTCTTACTGTTATAGTAGAATGATATTGGGATGTAGTTCTGAATTATTTCTTGGGGTTACCACCTCATAAGGAAATAAAATTTACTATCGATATACTCTTAGGAACTAGTCCTATTTTTCTTCTATTATATAGAATATCTTTTAAGGAAATGTGAGAATTAAAGGTATATCTCAGAGAATTGGAAAGAAAATGCATCATTAGACCTAGTACATCACCTTGGTCTACTCTAATTTTATTCATAAATAAGAAATATAGTTAACTTTTATTATGTGTAAATTATCATAGATTGAACCAAGTTATGATAAATAATTGATATCCTTTTCCTCACATTGATGATCCATTTGATCAATTGGAGGGAAATAAGTGTTTAAATAAGATTGATCTATGATATGGATATCATCAACTCAGAGTTATAAAAGAGGATATTTTGAAGATAAAAATTATGAGTTGATACAGTCATTAATAATTTTTGGTCATGTTATTAGGCCTGAAAAATTCACCTACAATATTCATGGCACTGATGAACTACATCTTCCACATGTACCTTGATTGTTTTATTATTATTTGTTGATGATAGTTTGGTATATTCAAGGAATAATAATGATCATGATGATCACTTAAATATTGTGTTGATAATATTATGTGACCCTTGACTATACACTATATTTTCTAAGTGATACTTCTAGATTCAAGAAGTTCATTTCCTCAGGAATGAAATTTCTAAAGAAATAATATCAGTTGATCCTGTAAAGTTCAAAGTGGTCATTTCTTGGAAGCCACCTAAGAATGTATTCAAGATTCAATGTTTTTTGGGATTGTAATACTATTATATTCACTTTGTTTAGGATTTTTTGAGGCTCACTTATCTTATGATTTCAATGATTAGGAAGGAATTTTAATTAAAATGGATTGATTAATATCATAAATTCTTATTGGAGATTATGGATCAAATCAACTCTACACCAATCATATTGGAAGAACCAATTTTGGTTTATGTTGTTTATTGTGATGTGTGTCGATCTAGTTTGGGTTTTGTTCTCATGTAGGGAGATCATGTGGTAGGTTATGGCTCAAGGTAGTTGAGAACACCTAAAAAGAATTATTTGACCCATGAAAAGGAATTAATAGCAGTGGTATATGCCATAAAACATGGAACCACTATCTATTTGGTGATATGTTTATAGTATTCACTAATCATAAGATCTTGAAGCATATATTTTCTTAGTGAGACTTAAACTTGAGACAACAATGATTTATAAAGTATCTAAATATGTTTGACTTCAACTTGATGTATACACTTAAGAAAGGGAATTCTATGATAAATTATTTTATTTAGGATTCTTGTAGTCAAGTGGTTGAAGTGGATCATGACTAATGGTAGTTTATGATCATTATAGTTGATATACATAAGTACAGTCCCAAATAGGATGAGAATGCATTTTTATTACTGATCACTATTGTACCTGAATTAATCAATTTGGTCAAAGAGGCTCAATGATAAGATCCTAATTCTATCACTATTAGGTCAATCCTAAATTGTGGGGAGACTATAGATGGTTGGAAAAAGGATTTGAAATCAGTTTTATAATTTTAAAACTCAATCATAGTGCCTTGGTCTTTTAAGGAACAAATTCTTTCAACATATAACCATTCAAAATGGTTTATTCACCCAAAAATTCAGAATATTTAAAATATAATTAATATTAATTTATGGTGTTCAGATATGAAAATAAAGAATACAAGTTATGTTAGAAAATTCCTACCTTTTCAACATGTCATAGTGGAGCATCAATGATAAGAATTTATGTTATAATCTACGATGATAATTGTTTGAAAATGGGAGAATATTTATATATAATTTGTCACTAGTATACAATGAATGATTAAAAAACATAATGGTATTTTGGTGATTATATATTTAATTTCCAATTCATCAATCTTTTACTCAATCATAGAGTCAAATATGGTAGAATATCTAGAAAGTTTATATATTCAAGAAGTGGTCAAGCTATAAGGAGTACCGGTTTCAATCATCTTTGATAGGTATCCTTGATTTATTTCTCGGTTTTATTTCTCTTTACAACATGCTCTCAAAAATCAATTGACCATGATCATGGAAGATCATCCTTAGATGGATGGGAAATTGGAATGTATAATTCGGAAATTGGAAGATATGATTTGGAAATGTGGCATGAACTACAATGTCTCATGGGAAGATCATCTCTTGTTAATGGAGCTATGATATAATAATAGTTATCAGGTTATGATACATATGACCCTATTCAAGGTATTGTATGGAAATCCATACTATTATCTACTTTATTGGGTGTAAATAGGAGAGGCTTCACTGATTTGACCTAGCCTTATTTACAAGTCTATAAAAAATATCCAGATGATTTAGAAGTGGATAACTATAGATCAAAGTTAATATAAATCATATACAGATTATCATCATTAGAATGTGTTTTTCGATGTGAGTGATTATTTATTTTTGAAAGTGTTAATGAGACTTAGTCATCATCTCTTAGGAAAGAAAAGTAAATTGGATCCATTTTATATTGTCCCATATGAGATTCTAAAATGTATTAGATATGTCTAACATAGGTTAGACTTACCACTATGATTTAGTTCTATCGAGAATTTATTTCACGTCCCTTAATCAAAGAAATTTCAACTGTATCCTAGTCATGTGATCAGTTGAGATCATGTTATGATTTATCCATATACAACATTTATCCATGAACTAGTCCAAATTTTGCATATATAGGATATGGAGTTGTGAGGTAGATCTATTACTTTGGTAATAGTATTATGTAATCATGGTAAAATTTAAGAAGATACCTGGTAATATGGGAAGTTAATGTGTAACCAATGGATGAACCTATTCCAAATTTATGTTAATGAAAATACCAATGGTGGGAATAGTGTAACACCCCTAGTTTTAGGTATTTCTAAATTTTATTTCTTATTTAGAGTTATAGAATGTTTGCGTTAATACTTGAGATGTTTTAGGAAGGTTTCAAAAGGTTTTAGAAGTATTTTTAATGTTTCACGGTATGAGAATGGTTAGAAGAAACCATGATTAAGTCGCTAAGAAACCGGTTGAGGTTCTTAGGGGTCTATGGGTTGGAATAAAGTTTGGAAAAACCATGGGGATAACCAAGTGACTTAGTGTGGTTTCAAATATATATGATTTACATGGTTAGCACACTATTTTTCAAATTATGTAGCCTAACCATGTAATGGAAAAAATATTATATGAAAATTGGTTTCAAAACCCAAAACTTTATCAAAAAGCATCATTTTTCCTCTATTAACATAGGTTATTAATTTCTAGGGTTCCCCTAGGTGATATTTTATGATCATTAATGTATAAACTATGATTATAATGATTCTTCAAATATTTGATAATGGAAATCAAATGTTATGTTTTTTATTCCTTTATGTATTAGATATTATCATTTATTCTTGGATGGAACCCTAGATCAGAGTTTTTACACTCATATTGATGGGATTATATGAGTTTTGATCTATTTTTATTGATAATGTTTATGGAAATAGATGGAAGGGGTCAGATATATAAGATAATCTAGGAATCATTATGTTTATCAAATATGATGTAAGCGATTTTTTCATATGTCCACTTTTCTTGGAATGTGAAGGATTTAATGATTCTAGTTCATTATTATCTATCTGAATGAAAATTATATACTATGTATATATTTGTTTTTCCTATGTTTATTATCATTCTTGGTTTGGGGATCTAGGAAACACCACTTGTTATTGAAGTTACTAGTTATGAAAAAAGGAATCTTTTGATAAAACAATGAGGTTTTTATGGGTGGTTTTGAAATGGGTTAGATTCATGGGTTCTTTTTCATTAGGAGATAGACCATGGATTGAAATTACCATGATCACAAGACTATTTTGGGAGGTCCAGGATATGCATGGGTGTGTGTGTTTGAGTTGTTCCAGATGAACTATTAGTGGATGAACCATGGATGAAAGTCACCATGATCGTATGAAAATTTTGGGAGGATCGAGAATGCATGGGTGTGTGGGTATGATTATGAAATTAATGTTGGATAAACTAGTTTTTTATTTAAAAATAATTTTTTTTGGGAAAAACTATTTTAATTATTGGATTTTTCGTTTATAATTATTTTGGTAAAATTTGTTGAACTGTTTATATTTATATAAATTTCTTTAAAATATTTTTTATATGACTTATACTTTTTAGTAAAACCGTGATATAACATGATTATATTTTTAGTGGAACATGGGAAAAGTATCTTGGGGCTTCCAGTTAGGTTTTTATAATCACCCTTGCATATGCACCCCAATGCACATGTAGAAATTTTATTTCATGATAATGGAAAGATACATGTTTTATACTTTACTAGTGGAATACCATGATAGTTTTTTATTTTTAATGTTCAAATATAGATCTTGGAATCTTGGTTATGTCTTGTATTTTAGAGTGGTACCACCTTAGTGCTCGAGTTTTTCACTTCTTTGGAGTCTTAACTATTTTGGTTTATTTTATTTTTGCTGATACTCTAATATTATCTTATTTATTCCTTTGAGTTATTGGATATTATATAATTAATAATTTATATCTTTCATTTAATTTTTTAAAAATATCAACTTCTTCTTGGTTCTATTTTATGGTTGTGTATGCGTGTTTAAGGGATAATTGTTCCCCCTCCTGTTCTTATGATAAACCATTGGTATTTATTTCCAGTATTTAGTATCTAGGGAATGTCACCTAAGGTCAGTATCAACTCCAACACAGCCCATTAAAATTTTATAGGTGGGTATTTGAAACCTTTGATATATGAAGTTTCCCCATTTCATCAATTTCTAAGAAGTATTTCAATAGAATACTCAAACTCTTAATGTGAGTATTATCAACTCATTAACCTTCTCTTCTATATTTTCTCATTCACCCTCCTCAAAAAATATTCTAATAATATTAATATAATTAAACAGGTATAATTATTTCACTAAAATTATATTATATTCATGGTACAACCATTAGCTATTCCCCTCTCATATATTCAAAAAATGAAAATGACTTTCACGTGTACATGCAAACTACCACCTCTATGAATGATGTCTTTCATTATTCACAAAAAAATTAATAGATGGATATAAAAATGGAATTAATATATAAATATGATATTTATTAAATTATTAAGATAATATAAAGTTATATGTGGCATCATATTAAAAATATCATCCTATGGAAAATGAAAATGTCCCCTGTGTTACATGCGGACTACTGCCTCTATAGATGATGTGTTTTGATTTTCATCACCACATTTACGGATTGTTATAGATATATTTTTTATGGTTAAATATTATTTTATTAATTATATTAAAACATTTTTCATATTATGAAATGAAAATAAAAAAAATAATGATCATTATAAAGTAATACATTGATATTGGAAAATTACCTAAAATAGGCTCATCATCAATTTCATTTCAAAAATCATAATTAAAAATATAATTGAATTAAATTAAAACTTCATAAATAATAATAAAAATTATATTAAAGTATATAAAATAATCTAGTAATGATTAACTTGTATTTAAGAATTAGGATCAACATCAACATTATGAAACGTACATGAAATAATAAAGGTTTCTAACATCTAATGATAAAATAAACAATAACTAACCTATAGAGGTATAATGAATGAATATAATTAAAGTATTGGAAAGGTAATAGATATGAATAAGGTTCTAAAATAAGTGGTTAAGATATTTATTTCTAATATAAATGAAGTTAAATATCATTCATGAAGGTCACGAGTAAAAGGTAAGGGTTATGATTTCAATTTTCTTCCTTCGATACATATGTCATGTTCATCACTTTTTTCATTTTTTTGGTATATATAATAATTTTTTGACATATTATATCATTATTTTATTTATATTCATGATTTTTAAAGTTAAATTTTATGTTCTCCAAATTAATATCATTCAATTTAAAATTTACCAAATTTGTAAGGGTTTTTTTTCCAATCTCCCTTCTTTTTGGTCAGGAATTATTTTCTATCATATCCATATTTTTCATCCCAAAAATGTTCTAATTTATTATTTTTAAATCAAAATATATATTATTTCTTATGATAATAATGTTTTTATTTATCTATTTTCCAAATTAATTAGCATTACTCTTTTAATGATGCAAGTTCTCACATAAATATTTTGAAATATTACTCACATTTGTATCTATTTTCTTACACTCCAGATTTGTGGACTTAAGATTTATTTATTTTCAAATTTCCATTTTTTAGATTTATCTTTTAAAGTAATTTTGTAAGAAATATTATGGCCATCTTCTATAAAATTATATTTAAAAGTGACTTGTGAATTCATTTTCAATTAACTTTGACCTTCTTTACAAAAATGTGAAAGGAATCACTTTTAACATCTTCCATTAAAATGTATTTTTTCCTCTATATATGTTAGTTTTATTTAATAAAATACCTCTAAAAGTTGTTATTATTATTTTTCCAAATAAATTTATATTTATTTTTTTATAAAATATATTTTAAATGGGTATAAAAAATTTAAAGTGTGTTTCTTCTTCTTTCTCTTAGTAATTTTTTATTTATCTTTTAAAAGTGTTTGTTCAAATATGAAAAAATAATTTAAAGTTTCTTCTATTTAAATATGGATATTTTCTAATTATAACAGCCACCATATTTCTCAAGATAACTTATGATCATGTTACTCCATTTATTGATTAGGGAATGTAATGAAATCTCATATGTCGATTATTCCAATAAAAATATTTATTGATTACTAAGTAAAGTTTATTATGTATTGTATTGATAATTTAATATATGAAAAAAACATTGGACATGTGTAAGTGATGGGTGGTCCCCAAAATTTTATATCACCTTTATTAATTGGTAGGTCTCATGAGAAAAACTAGTTTGGGTATTTTGTGTAAGCTCACCAATTTATTAATAATGTCTTAGATGCTGTCACAATGGTAATAATAATTCCTTGGTTATAGTCATGATAGAAAAAATAATGTCTTGGATACAATCATTATGGTAAGAATAATGTCTTTTTTATGGTCATAATGGTAAGAATAACGTATTATCTATAATAAATAGAGTAAGAACAATGTCTTTGATGGGGTCATGATGATAAAAATAATTTTTTGACTATGACCATGATAGTAAGAATGATTTTTTTGGATGTATTCATGTTGGTATGTATGATGTATTGGATGATTTCTTGATGTTATGATTAATATGTCGGACATTATGGATTTCACCACTATGAAATCAGTTATTGTTTTCCATGTGATTATTATTTTTTGTTATATCATCCATGGATCTATTTCAAGATCATGTGAGCAATTATATGGAATTATTAAATTTATTTATTCCCACTATATTATTCATACTTTTTTTATTACATGATATCTTCTAATATAAGTTACCCCTTAATGATGGTCTGATCTCACCCTTATTATATTTCCATTTCATCGAGTTAATAAGAATAGTAATAAATATGATATTTCTAGAAGGTTTACATGTTTGGAGAATTGTGTGGGAGATGATAAAGAGTTATTTTCAGAAAACTAATTCTTGGTATAACAGAAACAATGTACATTAGAAAGTAAATATATGGGTTTTGTTCGATAAACGTTTTTCCCAACTCTCTAAAACTGCAAACCTAAAAGGTCCTTAGTGTATAAGTGACTCAATATTTGGTTTTGATATTATAATAGTATTTTCTAAGATCAAGATGATTTTTGGTGATAATTTGGAGTAATGTTACTTAATTTTAATGTTGATATCAGCCATCTCTTATTTTGGATCTTTTTACCTTATTTTTTGAGTCAAGTCTCTAAAAGGACATTCTAAAATTTGGTAGTTATTACACAATAGAGAATACTGTGAATTGTGGGTCTTATGATTTTCAGCAGTGAAGGGTAAGATGATACTTTATGGATCAGTTTGAATTCCAAGATATTTTTGTGAGTGGTTCAAGATCTCCCTTTATGGGAGATTTGACTTATTTCCTTTTCAATGTAGTGAAATATATATAGTATGAGTTCCCCTAGTTTATCATACTCCTTAGACATTAATAAGTTTATTTTTTCTAGTGGTGTAGTAGGAACTTAGTGGGTGGATGGTTATTTTAGAGTAAATACAGTCTTGATTTTTGAAGTGTAATATATATGAGTGGTCATATTCCTTTCATGATTAACTATTAGAAATTATTTATAGTTTAAGAATTTAAATAAGAAGTATTTTTACTTTTTTGATACATTTTAACTCATTTGTTATTAAATATTTCTTGTGGCTTTAAAATCTCAAATTCAGTTAATGCTTTGAAAATTTCGTGTTAAATTTCTTAGTTTGATTCCAATAATAAAGTTTTTTTATACACACATCTATTTAATTGTAAATGTGAATTAAAACTTAGTAATCTATAAATAAACTTAATTTTTTATAATAATTGGTTTTAAAAATTCATAAAATATTTTTTAAGAAGTTAATTAAATGTTTTTTAGAGATTAATAAATTTATGTTTTTATGGGTTTTACATTTGACATGTTTAAATAAAGTTATATAAGTGATAGAGTTGATATTTTCATAACTTTTCATGTGTATTCCAAAGAATAAATCTCATCCAATTTTGTCATTTTTAAAGGAATTCAATCATTTTTTGGTTTTAAAGGATATTTTGAGTATTATTGAGAAAATTACTCAATGTGATGTTTTTAAGTATCTTTAATAAATTCTCAAATTAATTGATTATTCCTTATCTTCAGTTGTGGTTTTGGGAAAAATTAATTTTTGAAAATTTTTAGGTGAAAATTTTGGCCAAGTTTTTTATATGAATTCTATGATCCATTGTAATACTCTACCATATGAATTTTTATCTGAGTTTTTTATTAATTTTGCCTTGATTTTAAGACTTGATCATAAGTGTTTGAAATCATTTAACTTGATCCTAAAACTTTACCTGATCATATGAATTTCATTTCATATGACTTTGAAAATATATTCTATATGAATTTAGAATATCATATGAGTTTTTTGGATATTCCATTTGACTTTGAAATTTTTATAAGTCTTTTATGAATTATAAACATTTTAGCTATTCTATATGAGTTTAAAACCAAGGGTCTCTTGACTTTTCATTTTGTAAGACTTAAAAGGTATTATAAAATTAAATCTATATGAAATTTTTTAAAAGTATTATGATCTTAATACTTTTTGAAAATTTTAAGAACTATATATTTTCATTTCTACATTGCGACTAAGCCACATGGATATAATTTAAGAAGGAGATTAAGAGTGTATGTTCATGTGGGGGGGGATTAAATTAGATTAAAATTATAGTGAACAGGGAGATTTAATACTTCTAATATGGTCATGTGAAGAATTAAACACTGTTGTTTCCACCTAAATCTGGTCATGAAAAAAGTACTGCATGCATATGGTGTTTCCTTAAGAGTGACTTGAAGGATGTCAAATTTTTTGAAAATAATGCACATCCATAATAAAAGTATAAACAGGAAAAAAAATGAACTATAAAAGGGTAGGTGTGTTGCTGAAGATGGAAAAGGTGTGATCGAGAAAGTTATACTACTATATCCAATAGTAGATTTAGAAGAATGAGGGTTGATTTATCCATGTTTAGATAAACTCCCTAGGTGGTTGTGGAAGTGGATAACTACATAAAATTTCCTTATAAGTCTTTATATTTTACTATATATTTTTATATTTTTATAGAAACTATACTCTTGAATAAAGAGGGTCATTTTCTTTCTTAAATACATTTTATTTTAAACATTTCTTGATTATTGAAAAATT
This sequence comes from Viscum album, assembly GCA_963277665.1. NCBI lineage: Eukaryota > Viridiplantae > Streptophyta > Magnoliopsida > Santalales > Viscaceae > Viscum > Viscum album. The sequence goes on along the minus strand of OY728156.1, from coordinate 789,987,714 downwards.
TATGTAACTGACTCATTCTCACCATTTAAATTTATTTGGAAATGTCTTCATTTTGATCATAGTTAGTTTAGTATGGTCCAACATCTTGTAGGTATTTGAGCTTTTAAATCACTTTCATAAGAGGATTAACCCCCTACTAAGGTCTCAATATGGTGTTTAGGTAGATTTAGGTTTTCGTCTAAAGGTCTTTGGGTGAACATTGATAAATCCATTTATATACTAATTATTGATAAGGATAAAGGGAGTATCTAAAAGTAAATAGTAGTATACTACTAATATTTTAGAATATAATTTTCACACACATTTTCATTCTTACTTTATTTTTCTTTTTAAAACATCAAATTCCATATTTCCAGTCATGTTTATATTGATTTATTTTTAATATTGTTCAAACCATCAAATATCCACATTTATTTAATATTTAATACAAATAGAAAAAAAGATAGTTTGTTATCTTATACCAAAAAATTCTTGATAAGCAACTATGAGACTACTATATTATATTTTCATTGGGAATAAATTTTTAAAAGGAAATTCATGAAAAAAATATATCTCTTTCAATTAGAACTATTTTCAGGGATGTTTCCTAAGTTGAATAATTATATTTTTTTTCATATCCATGAGTTCTAACCCTAATCTATTACCTTTATTATAACAAAACATACATAAAAACCCATAATTATAAGTTTAATATAAAGGATTATAATTTATTAAATTCACATAATCTTTTAATTATAAAGGTTTTGAGAATTAGGATTACCATTATATAACAAATTGGAAACTTTTCCACTGTGTATATTTTTTCTATAAAAATAGGTTCTTAAATTGAAACTCTTATTTCATTCCTGAAACACTTTATTCATTCAAAATGATTCTAAACAACTATTAAATTGTCATTTATAGATATCATACTCGTCCTTAAATGTAGGTTCTATGCGTAGCGAAAGCTTGCGATGGGTCATACCAAATTTTTCTTTTTTCCATAATTGATGATCAATGCTAGATTTAAAAAACAATAAACATCATGATCTATGGAATTAAATAAAAGAATATAGAAAAGGTATAGAATTCTAGAACTAGAGATAGGATCATCACATATTATTTATAATCAGTTTAATTAATTAAAGAATTACCTTGTTGGAATTATTTCTTCATTGATGGATCTGACAACAGATCAATGTTGTATGTCGTTGCATTATAGGAATCAAGAGAATATTCCCTCTAGCATTTATTCACATATATTCGACAAATTTTTGAATGTTTCCATAGGAATATCTTGGTGTTATCATGGAAGATCCTATCACTTGCGTCGTCCACCTATGATCGCCTCAAGAAAATATTTCAAACCATTCTACTTGATTTCTATTGAACTGATAATGGGAGGTGGAGTAAGATAATTCTCCGTTCTAGGGATAATTATTGGAGAAGGAATCTCTCCAGGTATTGAGAGAATTATCTAAATATGTTGTGCACAAATAAAACAAATGAATTAGATCTTATAGAAAATAATATAATTTGATTTATATATCACTAGGGTTAGAAATAAATAATTTCACAAGTGCACCTTATTATTTATTTAATCCCTATAGAACCCCATGATAAATAATAATAATAATAATATTATTTCTTGACATGTTCTTTAAATTTTGAATTAAATTAAATATTTTTTAATTAAATAATATTGAATATTTATTATTTCTCACCAGAATAATAATCTCGGTCCTCTATTTCTCCACAATATTTACCAAGCCTTGAATAATTACTATTTATTTATTAAATAAATATCACTATATTATTTTCCAACAAATAAATAGATGTTATATTCACTAAATTAGAAATAAATATTTATTAAATATTATACTCCCATTATATTCTCTTGAATAATTGGTGGTGAAATAAATGAGATCAAGAAAACATTAATAATTATTAAACCACATATTGGAATAATATTTATTCAACTTGTTAAATAATAAATAATAATAAAAATATTTAACTAAGATTTTGGATACACTTAGTGTGTAACCCTCTAGGCATCTTTTTCAGTGGCATTAGAAAAAAATAGCTTAAAGTCCAAGGTTAACGTATAGCAAAAATACAAGGAACCCATAGAGAAAGAAGTCAATGCCACAACGACATAATGCCTTATATGGACACTTACTGTGTAATATAACCCCTTTATCATAATATCTATAATCAAGCAGGTTACATGTAGGTGTCATCAACCTACATGCTCTATGTCTCTTTCTTTGACTTCCAAAAAATTTAACTTTCCTATAGAACACCATGGATATGATTTTATTTAGTCTATATCATTTCCATAAAAGGGCCTAAGATATCAACTTCCATTAAAGAATAGAAGGGATAAATACTTTATCAAATTATTCTTTAATGAAATATTATTAATGACACACCCAATATATCCTACCTTTCCATGAACATATTTTATTACAGTTTTCATCAATACATCAAAATACATGACTCATAATACTCATTAATAATAATATTAAAGACTAAGGACCAATACACATGTCCGAATATAGGAACATCTAATGAAACATATAAATGTGTATTTCCTATCGATGGATCTTGTTCTCATAATATCCTACTGGATATTACCAAGGGTGTACACCATGAGTAGGTGCCTCAATATCCTATAAGTCTTCACCCCAGATAGACTATATCATTTGTGTCTCTCAAATGATATCATCTGCCTATAGAACATATATTTAAGAATATTTTCGTAGCACTTGTGGGTTATCATCATAGTAGGGAACTTATATGGCCTTTTAGTGCGAAAACTTCTTTTAGTACATTATCATATACTATTTTACGCATAAGAAAAATCATGATGTGATAATAAGTATATTAATAATCAAAACTATGAATATAGGTTATTATAAAGTACACAGAAGTTGGTTATAGGGAACAAACTCAACATACTCCCACTTTCACTAGAGCCAACTGCTAATAACATTCATTATGCTAGCCCTCACATGATACTCATGATTTTATTGAGACATGAATTTAGTCAAGGGGTCTTCCACGTTCTCTTCCACAGGTAATCTTCTCACTTAAAATTCACCCATTTGATAAAAATCCCTTAAGAGGTGATACTATTGAAGTATATTATCTATCCATTGGTGTGACCTTGGCTCTTTTTCAATATCCACTATTGTAGTATTATCATAATAAAATGTGATATGGTCTTTACTGCTGGGTTCCACATCAATCTCTTGAAAATATTTTCAAATCCAAATGGATTACTTGGCTACATCAGAAGATGCTATATACTTAGACTCCATTGTGGAATCAGGGACAACTAGCTTCTTTGAACTCTTCCAGTTCAATGCTCCTCCATCGAGACATAAAATATATTCTTATTGAAAATTCAGATCATTCTGATTTATCTTAAAACTAGCATCAGTATAACCCCTGATGACCATCTCTTTATTTTCTCCACACACAAGGAACATATCCTTAGTTCTTCTCAGATACTTAAGGATAACATTAAAATAAGACCAATGTTGTTCTCCTGGACCAGCTTGATATCTTCCTACCATGCTAAATGCAAAGAAAAAAAATAAAATCTAGTACATAACATGGTATACATGACTGATCCTATCACTGAATCATATGGTATGTAACGTCCCGAACCCATAATCCAAAAAACTGGTGCTCCGAGCCAAGTCGTCACATGCCCTCAAACACGCCTCCATGTATGCCAGAGGTTGCCAAATAGTGGTGAGGTTCTAATAAGTCACATGGGGAGACTATACCCTATTTATCGGAGTAATCCACAATAGAACACAATATAAATAGTGGAAATAATAAGAACCAATAAGCATGCATAACCAAATGTTTCCCAAATGGGGTACTACCACCAATCAAATACGACAATGTTATGTCGCACCAATAGTGTAAAGTGAAAGAACCCAAAATATAAAAATGGACAAAACTCCAAAAAGGTCCCGAATCTAAGTACGGATCCTTATCCATGTTCATCCCAAGCCCAAATCTACATTCTATAGGAGGTCCTTCTCCCTTCCCTGACCTGCAACCAAGAAGTCTTCTCAAGTACCCAATTTTGGCCCGAGCAGGGTGTGAGTACAAAACTCAGTAGTTTTCCACCAATGGTGTCTACAAAAATATCCAATCTAATAGATAGTGCATGCATGTACCAAATAAATGGTAAGTAAGAAATGGTCATTTCAGGCTCCATTAGTTAAAAATGTTCATTTAATTCATGAAAAGCATTTATTCTAATTCCATTTCTAACCATAATCATTACATAAGCCATATTGATGACATGTTCCGTGGGTTAGGCATAAATATTGTCTACAAAGGTTTATATGGCATTAAATTGCAATGCATATGGAAAACTGAACAAGTCCCAATCTCACTAGGGATACACATTTCACATAAATACATTATCCTCACCTCGAATCCTCAGTCCTGGTGGAATAAAACTATTAGGGGAAAAGAGACTCATTCCCCTTTTCTAACTCGTGCATTTTGGGGTGGAGTTTAGAGCCTCAGTCTAACTCGACCCGTGGGTGTAGAACCTCAAGTCAATACCCCACTCTACCAAGCCATGTGAACATGCTTATTTATCAAGTCACCACAACCATACCATAACACAAACAAGTATATTCAATGCCATTATAATTTGAAATACATGTCAACAACATAGGAATTAATATCATTCCATAACCCATTAACACATTTACCAATTACAATTCATAGCCATCTAGCCAAATTCCCATTCCATTGTCTTAACCCATTAGGTGTATTCAACAACCCCTATGACTTATCCAAATTCATCATTTACCATTCATTAACCCATTTAGCCCATTTATCATTTCACAAGAATTAACCCACTTATGCATTTCAAGTACAATTCTTATATCACATAACACAATCACTTTATTGAATTAAATCATTTATGTGTACCACATAATTCTCATCTATTAACCCATTCCAAAAATTCATACATTCCCTTATTACATACAATTTACACATTCCCCATTTCCCATTCCATTACCCAATTGAAATCTCACCATTTCATATGCTGTAATCCCCTTAGGCATTTCTAAACAAAATTTATGAAACAATCGACATAATCTCTTTCAATCCAATTAAACATTTTCAAGTCATTCCAACAACACCTTATTACTTTATCACCCTAGGAATATTTATCATTATTCTATTTATAACTTAATCAACTATTAAGACATATTCTACTTGGGTTACACATTATTATTTGGTAACCCATCACTTAACCCTACCACAATCTAGGTCCGAGTTTGCCGGCGCTTCCCATGAGTGGACCTAAAATGGTCAAGTCATCCTCAACACATCCCATAGTAATCATGAGGGTTTCAATTGGTCACTTAGACACTCATTTTTATCAAACACTTCAATGGAACCAAGAACAAAAAAGGGAAAAAAAGAACACCAACTTCAATGCACACATCCAAAAGAAAACTAAGGGATAATACATGTAGACTACCTACCTCAAATCCGATGATGATTGCACTCTCAATCATGGTCTTAGATTCATATTCAAACACCCCTTGAATACCCAACCTAGGTTCCACAAAAAAAAGGGTTTTAGGGTTTCAAAAGAAGATGGAAGAGACCAAAAACCCTAATCTGAAAAAGATAAGGAAAGAGAGGATTAGACTTACCCAAAGCTTCAATATGAAACCAATAATGTACAAAATAACCAAGAATCAAAGGAGAAACACCTATTATAAGCTTGGTTCATCCAAGTTAGTCACTAGGTTTGTGAGGGGAGTAATAGAGGAAAATCCCAAGTTGGGGTTTAAAATCTCAGAGTGGCAATTTTTTAAATTTTATAACTTTTCTGGGCCACACGGTTTACCTGCACTATTTTCCAAATTCTATTCAAACCATGTGGAAGCTGCTGCCCAAAAATCACCCCCTTCGCACAGTTTCCTGGGAATTCGGAACAATTTTGTTAACGGTGCACAAACCATGAATATTGTCACCACTTGCATGGTCTCCCCTCACACAGTTTTCCAAAACTGTGCACAAACCATGTGGATTGCCCATAAATCCCCCTTTCCCCCCTTTTCATGTCCTGAACCCGCATAACACCCCGATCATTCTCAAGGACTTTGGAAAACACTTAAATAACCAAAAACAAGGACATAAACTGAAACATAAACAATATCATACCTTACAGATAAATATGAGAACTTACAACCTCCCCGACTTATAATGGATCATCCTCAATCCGCCCTTCCAAGAATCAGTAAACTTCTGTAACTAAAGTCCATTCCACTAGACCTTCCTATCCATTCCCATATTCCATGTTTCTGGTTTCACATCCCCATTCCCACCGAACAAAAATCAAGGGAACAAAATTTCCCCATAATCCTTCCTCACTAAAACCACAACATGAGCTGAAACCTCCTCAAGGATTCATCAACCTCTACCATTTTCACCATGAGAACTTCATGGGGGTGGGGGGTGGGGGTGGAACTTAGGTGACAACAGCTAACTCACAACACATGAAAACTTTACACACAACATCACATTAGCATAGAGGAACCAATTGGAATCTCATTGGCCTAATACTATGCACAACTCATGACCCAAATCACTTGGCGTCATTTTATTATGTTTTTCAAACTCTAATGGTGACCCAAACCCTAATTACATCATCAAACATCCATATACCTGGTATGGTTCTCTCTACCATTTCTAGTTACTTGGAACCTCCTCCATCAAAGAAGGACCACCAGAACTCAACCCAACTTTCCCATCATCGAACATGTTCCAACTCACCACGCCTAAGAATCCATAAGAATTACCCTAAATTGGCATCCAACCGCACTATCGAAACCATTCGGGAGGACATTCCTACACTATCCATCCAAGGAATAAGATCAAATTGGCCTCACTTAGGTACAAATTTGTTTTTAAAAAGGATCTTTCTACTATAACATGAACTGAGAGGTTGGTCACTCCCACCACACACTTTCAAGTTTACAATCTCAGGCCAGACCACATCTAACTAGCTTATCTCAGAACACCCATTTTCTACTAATGCTAAACTACCCCTTTCCCACCTTCCCAAGGTGCTTACTGAGTTGATACATATCATTTTTATCCCACACACCTACTGAGGACATATCCTGAATTCCAGTATAATTCCATCATCATGGCGTTACCATACTCCAGACCATCATCAGGCTTCACCCTTGGCACGACACCACATCACATGGTCAAGGTACACTCAACTTCATGATGTTTCAAAACCACACAAGGGAAAAATTACCTAAGTCTAACCCCAATCTTCATTGGGGTTATAGGACCCCAACTTCTCTTACCACAACCAGTTGTCATATCCAACCACACCCTTCTACGACTTCAGCACAAACATCACAAGCTTCACACAGAACTACCCTGAGCCCGAAACTAACACTTGGATCATCATACACCACATCCAATTTCTACATTTCCTAACTAAGGTACCGAGCACACACCTTATAAGTTCCTCATTGGCATGCTGATGCCACTACATTGAATCGATGTTCTTTTCTCCCCATCCAGGTCTGACATATCACTCCCCGCCTTAGGAGTGTTGTTTCCACTAATCTCAAGAGGGGTTCCAACCATCATTTGTTACACTCCATCAAAAGAGTAATTCCAAAACATATACATGGATATCTGTATTTCTCCTAAAACAAGAAAATGAAAATCACCCAATGCCCATTATCAGCTTCCATGAACGAAACTCATGACATTTTTCTTCATTCTCTCAATTCCGAGGACCTCACCCCATTCCATCGAGGGTGTAAATCTCACCATCAAGCTCTAATTATACCATTTACATGAGTTTAAACTCCATAATGTCCCTCATCCAACCAAACACCTTCATGTGTCTTGGCGTGATCCATATCTTCTCAACGTACATGGGATGATGTCAAGATGTTGGGCATGCTTGTCACTAGCTGAGGTATGATAATAAGTCATAAAAGAACACAACCACCAACTTATCTATCTCTGATGTCAATCCATGGGACACCATGACCTGGAAGCGGTCTCAGGATTCCCTTTTGAACACATCTCATCAACACTTAACCACCAACACTCAGGTGATATTGCAAGACCAGTTTAACCATTTTTCCATGACCAAATCAACAATAAAACGTAATCTAACGTTTCATGTGGAACTACTTCTGCCACACTGCAAAAATTATTCTTTTATGTCCCTGGTGGATAACAACCGAAGCAAAACAATCTGCCACACCAATCAAACCAACGATTTCTCACAAAACAACCTTAATTTGTGTATAGACCATATTATGTTTACTTACCTAATCATGTATCTTGGTTATTTATCCTCATCAACCCTAAGGTGACCTCTGCATATCACCCAACAACCAACCCATTCATACTAACCAGTTCATCCACGTGACCTCCCTCACCACGATGTCACTATCAAGTGAAATCATATAACCACACTTTATCCACACTTGTCTTTTCTTCTAAAAAAAACTTCAATACCTTTATTAATAATAATCCAAATAGGTGAGTCAGGCATCCATATGATACAACCCTTAGAAACAAACCTTAAATCCTATCATGAGCACTTGGGTGACCTTACGAAAGAATTGGGTATAACTATACCATTTATTAAAACTTGGTGGTACTCGGTATGCATTGACACCACCTCTGAAGCATCTCTCATGCTTCATATTACAAGGTACTTGCACCATTGGACTAACCTCCGATGAGTTCACCAATGATTTTCAGAATCTATCATCATATAACCACAACTCTAGGGGCATAACCAACCATCAACCTTCCCACTTATCCCACAAGGAAAATCCTATACCATGGAATACTCTGAGTCCCACTATTAAAGTCCAAAGCATTGACATGTAAGACACACACCCAAAAGTAATAGAAACCCTGACCGACCTCTCTCATAGGTCACCTTAAAGGTTGAACGATACCAACTCCTTAGAATGAAGTCACAACTAGGAAAATACATTGGCCCTTTCTCCAAAACATACTTATCATGACAAAAACAAAGAAATGCTTGTGGATGGAACTCTGACTCCCATTCCGATGCACACTATACCTAGCGCACTAATAACCATCTACTCTAGGTTCTCACCAAAGGTGTAAACATTCATTGACACTACGAGAAAAACATACTCTCCAAGACTCAAGACACAACTCGTAGGTCTCTACTCCTAAGGTCACTAAGACCCATGCACAATATTTAGGGTCTGGTATACACTTTGTACACTCATGAACCACACGATTTTCCTCACCCACATTACTGAACAATTCCTTGCAACCCAAAGGCCACAACCCTACAAAAGGTTCCCTAAACACACCACCTAGTCCATATCACTATCAGATAGGCCTCACAATCCAAATCCAAGGTCTCAAACTAGATCACTCGCACTTCCCCAACCCACACATACAATGGTCCAACTGACAATCAAGAGTATACCCACTATTGAACTCAAACATTCTCATTTTAAACTTATTGTTCCCCCGACGCTTTGAAGAATGGCTGATAGAATTTAACCGTAGATGGGAAGGTCTCATGTTATCAACCTTAAACAAACCATTCTTCTTACTCTATCCCAACGGTCATCATCACACTTATAACAACACCATTTTCCATACCTACCATGGGTCATGGTCTACATAGGGTAACCAATTTACTTAATCACAACACTTTCATAAACACCTCTTCAAACCAATTCTTCTTTTATAACATGATCCCTTCCTCTTAAGAACATTTCCCATTTCAAAACATGTTAAAATATTCATATTAACTCATTTAAACCTTTCATTGAAAAAAAATCCATTAATAATTTTACCATCATTGTGAAATCTTTCTTTTTTAGACACCGATTCATCCTTTTATAATTTATCACAATGAAAAATTTTAACCCATTCCTAACATTAATTTTTACACGATATTCCTTAACTATTCATTTTAATTGTTTTCCTTAACCCCATTTCATTACCATTATTAGGCTTTATTTTCTTCATATTTATCAACGAAAGAAAATGAATTCTACTCTCTATGCCTAACACACCCATCCAGTGTGTGTGCCTATAATTGTAACACCCCGACCCCAGACGCCTAGAGTCGGTGCATTATTACGTATCATTGGCATGATCACAAAAGATCAAGTCTTGAAAGAACGATTAGTTTAGTAGCCTTGGAAGTAATAGATACATTCATAGGGTTTACATTACATCATAAAATGGAAAACTACAACAACATTGTTTCCATAGAAAACACCGAGATCCCATAGACTATCCATGTAAGTCAGTCATAATATAATTCTTCACATCCTGGGAAAAATAAAACATATAAAGGGGTGAGCTCAAATGCTCAGTAAGGATAAAAATAAATTATAAACTTTCATAAATAAGCATAAACATTTAAGGTAATGTATAAGACTAAAACAAAAGACTTTTAAACTTGAACTTCATCATAATATGACAAAGATAAAATCAAATAATTCCATTTACTTATTCACATGAATATTCTACTAGTCGAATAATCACATGAAATATCAATAGCTACTTTCATAATGATTGAATTCATAATGGAAGACTTCATAACCACATAGTCAAGGCCTTGTGCCAAGACTACAAATAAGATTTTGTCAAGGCCTTGTGCCAAGACACTAGTTTGTCTAATGAGACCTACCGATGCATCAAGGATCTATAGAGGGATCCACCTGTCACTTACTAAGTCCAATGAATTCCTCATATGAAAAGTTTTAAACATAACATAAACATTCGTATTAAAACTAGCATACGATATGTCAATACTTTATCCATAAATCATGAATGGTATAAAAATAACACATCCACAGTCAAACATAATTCATTAAATACAATATGTAAGATTGTATTATAATAAATCAACTTCAATAAATAATAATGAAAGATATTGACATAGATTAAGTTAATCATCAAAACTATTTGGGAGAAATATCCCCCCTTTTCTTTAAAACATTTAAAAGTCTCACTATTTATCAAGAAGTTGTTTAAAATAGATTTTTGAATCAAAGTTTCCCATACCACTTTCAAACTTTTAAAAGAAATTTTAATTTTAAAACATTAATGTCCATATAAATAAAACATTAAAACCATTTTTAAAACATGGACATTAATGAGAAAGATTTAGAAGAATAAAATTTTAAAACATTTAAAATGGTATTTTAGTTAGAGTTACTATCCAAATGAGAGACACTTGAATAAAAATAATTGAGGTAATCAAAACTTTATAATACCATGAGAATAAAAGATTTCATTATATATTATGTCAAAGGATAACATATACACCATATAAAAGTGAATTGGTGCATAACAACAAATAAGACTCAGAGGAATGTAAATTGAGATGAAATACCTTATAAAGACAGTATCCTTAGGTAAAGGATAAATCAATGACATAATTATTTTTGAAAAATATAAATACACTCAATATTATTTTATATTAAGTGTAAATAAATATGAGTACATTCACACATATTCTTGTAAAAACAACACCAATGACTTAGATGTTTAACTCAATGAATGAAAATTTAGTTAAGATCAAGTTTATATCAATTAATTGAGAAATTATCAATGGAGTGATTATGTGTATCAAAATTATATCCACACAAATGGGAGTGGAAATTACTACATAAATAATAAATAGAGATTCCACACATAATCTTTGAGTAAAATAATCAATGAAGTATGTGTAAATCCCACTGAGTGGAAATTGAAAATTGAAATTCCCTTACCAATTTGGTAACTTATGAAACATACAACCCATAAAATAAGGATCATACAATGAAGATGTAAATACTCATAAATTAAAGTATATTACACCATTAATAAAATCATGGATAGTACATATGCCACACAAAAGGAAATAGTGGCCAATATAGCATGAATCTCACAGGAATAAAAAGTGAGACAAAAAACCCTTACTTCATTGTAATCAATCGAGTCGTATGAAAAAAAGTAAATAACCAAAAAACAAATCAAATAATACCATGAATATAAATATAATTATGATATTATATATCAAATGGTAGTACACAATACACCACATGCAATAAATAAGTGGCGGACAATGGAAATCTCACAGAATTAAATGTGAGATAAGAAACCCCTTACCTTGTACTTTTCCTTGGTCTAGGGTACGTTAATATCCTCTATAATGGTGAAATAATTTTTATTAAATTATATAATAAACATACACATTAATATTATATCATATATGATCTTCTAATATTGATATTTTAGTATTATCATCATTTCGGGTGTTAACTGATTCGTTCTCCTTTATATGCTTGGTTACGTAAGACATGTTTGTTATAGATGGGATGTATCTTATTAATATACATAATGATATTAAGTCTTTAAACATTATTTTTAATCATAAAATGAAAATTATTCTTGAATGGATACCATGGGGAATGAATCTCATCGCGTTCATGGAGACGGTAATTCGTACGTACGCACGAGCGATAATATCATTCTTTTGATATTAAAATCATATATAATTGGATGGTATATAATATATAAAGAATAATTATCATGTTATATTTATTATTTACACCAATTATACATCATTATTATACCCATCAAAATAATAATGTATTGAATAACAATTACACCATGATGTGGAGACGGTAAGCCGTACATACGCACGTATGGTGACATGTCATTCATAGGATGGATAGAATAATTAATATGGTTGTAACATATTTATAATAACATCACAGTATATATAAGATACTGGAGTTATTATTTTATAATGGAAACAACAAAGAAAGAGGAAGTGGAAGAAGAAAGGAACTTGAAAGAGGTGATGAAATATTTACCTATTTTTCGGGTTCTTCCTTTTGATTTGATCAAAAGGGATCCTTAGGTTGGATTTATGAATAAAGTAAGGCCTCTATGATGAAGGTATGAGAGTTTGGAGGATATTTGGGTAGGGTTTGGTTGATCCTAATGGCTTTGAAGGTGTAAATTATAGAGAAGGGGGAGTGCCCTTTTATAAGAGGGGCGAGAGGCACCTTAGGAAAAGCTAGAAATATTATTTTATAATAAAATAATTTTCGGTTTCTAATGGATACAAAATGAATTATTTAAAGGATAAGGTAGGGATGGGTCTAAAACCACTAAATCAATAGGTTTTAGACAGTTTTGTGTCACTATATTAACCTTATCTTTTAGATTTAACTCTTAGTTAAATAGTTTGACATTTATCATGCCTCTTTGTATTTTTATATTATATGGTTAATAAAATTACTATATAATTACAAGATAACCCCAACTGGTTCATTAATGATACAAATATCATTTTATAAGTATTTTGGCCGAACCTTATATTTTTAGGTATAGAATATCAATTAATAATATAATATTTGTTTTAAAAACTCTTTTATGTCAATTTTGATAGTATTTGGTATTTTGTTTTTTATAAATTCATAAAAGCATTATTACTTCAAAAAAAATTCATATAAAGAAACCTAACATGTCATATTAATCAATAAAATTAGTGTAATTCCTAAAAAATCTAAAATTACATTTATTTGGATATTTTTAATATCAATTATTTTATTATTTCATTAATTAGGTAATTACTGCATCAACATTGTGTCATAAATAAATTAAATTATTTAATGTCTAAAAAATATAAATAAAATACCATTATGTAGAAAATATTTTTAGATTTCTAATTAATATTTATAGAATAATTTCTTTTATGTGTAACCCTATATTAAAAATGGTTTAGTTATTAAACTTTGAATTTAACACTTTTAACTCTTCATTGAATTAAATAATAATAAATGTCCTAATCTAATCCAAGTGGACCTAAAGGATAATATTTTATTTCTAAGGTTGTTTTTTTTCAAATTACTCTTATCCAATAGAATTAGGACATGTGTTAGGGTAATAATAATATCATTTTTACCCTTAATTACCCTATATACTTTTAACCGTGGTAAATAAAAGTAAAAAGTTACTATTCACCAAAAATTATTTTCATCTTATCGAACCACATTTTACATAATTATATCAACCTTGTATTTTTTATTTTTTAAATTAAACTCATAGAAGCAGTAAAATTTAGTTTTATGTAAATTTGCAAATGCTCATAGGAGTTGGGTAAAAGACGGTAAAAAGTTCAATAAAATTTTATACATCTAATTTTAATATAAAATGAATCGAATGAATTATATTGAAATTATATAGGTATTATATATCTAATTTGAATTAAAATAAATTAAAATAAAATAAATAATTATTTAAATAAAAAGTCAGTTTTAAACTATAACGCAACATTTTTGACTATTCATCAAAAATTGAATGTTTTCAGAAAAATACCAAAAATTTACCCTAAGATAATTTTGATATTATGAATTAAAAAATTAATTCTATTTTACAAAATTCAAAACATAGAAGTTTAATTAAATAATTCAAAATTAATTCCCATTGTCAAAACCGAAAAGAGGGTTTTTAAACAGTAAAAAGTATCAAAATATTGACATGTGTTTATGTCAAATTTTAATATGAAATTACTTATAATCAACTACATTGTATTAAATGATAAAAATATAATCTAATTATACTTCCAAACCATTCAAATACATAATTTAACACTATAAATTATATCTATTAAAAAAGTTGTTTTCAATTAAAATTTAGTATTTGTTAGTATTCATCAAAATATAAAAGTTATTAGAAAAGTAGAAAATATTTATCCAAAATAAAATTTTATGTCCCGATTATAAAGAAGAATTTAATTTCATTAAATTGAATATATAAAAGTGTCGAATATTGTTTTTTAAAAGGGTTTCCCATTAAAAGGTGGTAAAATTGCTGTTTTTAAAAAAATACTTCTTTTATTTGAAAAAAATGAATTTGTTCTTATATTATTTCTAAGAAACACATAATATGGATTCTAAAATTATATGGAGTATATAAAATTTAAAATTCAGTTAATACTATTCATAACTGCTTTTGAACGGCTAGTTTGGTAAGTCGTGGTGCGCTTGAACTCAGTGATCCGTGTAGCACAAGCTATAGAATTAATGAAAATAACTTACTATGAAATATTATGGTGTTACAATAATGATGCATGCCACCTATATCCTTAGGTGCCTAAAATTATTCAGGAATGCATAACCCCATTCCATTCCTACAATGAGAGAAATATCATAAATCAATCAAATCACACAACATGTTCATCACCCAACGGTGAAATATCATTCAACTTTAACAACACACATCAATAACAACAATTCTCACCCAGGGTGACTTGGGGTTTCCCTCGTACATGGGTTAGCTACTCCCAATAACGAGCTCATTACCAAGGCCCGACACATCCTAATATCCTATCTACCATCCCCAAATAGTAAGAAAGAGAAAAGAACTCCTTTGATACTACATTGTAACATACCTAACCCGGAATCCACTAAACCAGTGCTCCAAGCCAGGTTATCACATGACCTCAAATGTGCCTCCCTGTACGTCAGAGGTTACCGACTAGCAGCGAGGGTATAATAAGTCACATGTGGAGACTATACCCTATTTATCAGAGGAATCCACAGAAAAAAATATAAATATCAGAAACAATAAGAACCAGTAAGCATTCATAACCAAACATTTCCCAAACAGGGTACAAACACCAATCAAATACAATAATGTCATACTGTACCAGTAGTGATGAGTGAAAGAACCCAAAATAAAACAAATGGCCAAAACTCCAAACAGGTCCCAACTCTATGTAAAGGTCCTTATCCATGTACTCCTTAAGACTAGATCAATATCCTAGAGTAGGACCTTCACCCTTGCCTAACATGTAACCAAGAAGTATTGCTTGGGTACCCAATGACGGCTCAGGTGGGGTGTGAGTGCCAAACTCAGTAGGCCACCACCAACGGTGTATAAAAAATATCTAGTCTAATAGATAATGAATGCATGTATAAAATAAATGGTAATTAAGAAAGGGGTAGTTCAGGTACCATTAGTTAACAGTTTTCATCATTTACCATTCATTAACCCATTTAGCCTATTTATCATTTCACAATCACTTACCCACTTATGAATTTCAAGTACAACTCTAATATCACATAACACAATCCCTTTATTGCATTCAATTATTTATGTGTACCACCTAATTCTCATTTATTAACCCATTCCACAAATTCATCTATTACCTTATTACGTCCCATTAACACATTCCCCATTTCCCATTCCATTACCCAATTATAAGTTCATCATTTCATATGTCCTAATCCCCTTAGGCATTTCTAACCAGAATTCATGAAACAATCGACATAATATTTTTCAACCCAATTACCCATTTTCAAGTCATTCCAACAACACCTTATTCCTTTATCACCCTAGGCATATTTATCATTATTCCATTTATTACTTAATAAACTATTAAGACATATTCTATATAGGTTCCACATTATTATTCGGAAACCCATCACTTAACCCTAGCACACACTAGGACTGGGTTTGATGGTTCACCCCATAGGTGGCCCTAAAATGGTCAATTCATCCTCAATGCATCCCATGAGGATTGTAAGGGTTTAAATTGGTCACTTAGAAAGCCATTTTTATCAAAAACCTGACTGAAAATTCTTTTTTTATTTGATTTTGAAAACCACTTTTTGGGTGAGCGGGAACCATACACAAGATTACCAAATTAATGAAATCAAAAAACCGCGTAGACGAAATTCATGTTTGATTCAAAATTCAAAACTGTGGTCAGGAAACCACCTCGTGACACAGATCCACGATCCACCTCCTCGATCCGCACCTCCGAATCTATCATCACCATCGTACCATCAACATAACATCGAAAAACATCATCAACTTGGAAACTATTGTCATCGCCGCCCATCCACGGAGCCGGTTAACGGAACAAACAAATCGTAAAATCACATTCAACATTAGAATCATAGCTCTTCCACCGAACTCAGTCCATCACCAGCATCTCACACCAACCACACAGACCACACAGAGCATAAATCATCACTGCTAAAACGAATCCCACATAAGGTTTCATTGAAGCCAAAAGGAAGAAAAATGACCCCAAACTCAACCCAGCTGAATGGAAACATTTTCATAATCACAAAACACCATAAGGACTTCAACGGAAGCTGTAAATACCACATCGGCTGCAATGCTGAAGCAGACCAACCGCAAACCACGTACCCAAATCCAAACCGCGAGTAGAGTCATATCCAAATCTCATATCCAAGATAAAAAATGCAAACCAAGTAATAGACAACACAAAACATCACCAAAAAAAGGATCACCCTAATTCCAGAACAAACCGGACGAAGCCAGAAAAAACCAGAAGAAATACAATAAAAAACTTGAACTGTAGTCCTTCCGTCACCTTCACGCCCACACATGACGACCTGCTCCACCCAACACACCAACAGACGACGTAGAAATGAGACGACAACCTCACAGCTATAGTTAGAAACTCGAACGAGGCATCCACACCGTGCCTCCATGAGATCCCAGCAAATGGTGAGATATAAGAGATGATCGAGCCCGAAAGAGTCGATGAAGTCACCAAAGGAGAACCACTCGCAACGAGCTTGCCGTGCTGAAGCCCCAAACTAGGTTCCACCAAAAAAGGGGGTTTTAGGGTTTCATAAGAATATAGAAGAGACCAAAAATCCTAATCCAAAAAAGAGAAAGAAAGAGAGGGTTAAACTTACTTGAATCTTTGATCCACAACCAATTTCATCGAAATTGGACAATAATCGAAGGAGAAACACCTCTTGGAATCTTGGGTCATCCAATTTCGTCACTAGGGTTGAGAGGGGAGGAATAGAGGAAAATCTTGGGTTGGGGTTTAAAACCCCGGAGTGGAAATTTTGTAAAATTTCCAACTTTTCTGGGCTGTACGGTTTACCCGCACAGTTTTCCAAACCGTGCACAAACTGTGTGGAAGATGCCGCCTAAAAATCATCCCCTTCAAATGGTTTCCTAGGAATTATGCACAATTTTTTTAACCATGCGCAAACCGTGCAGATTTACACTACCTGCACGGTCTCCCCTAACAAAGTTTTCCAAACCATGTGCAAACTGTGTGGATTTACCATAAAGTCCTTTCCCCCCTTTTTCATGTCCCAAACCCCTAGAACACCCCCGAGCCTTCTCAAGGACTTTGTAAAACACTTAATTATCCAAAAATAGTGAATTAAACTGAAACATAAACAAGAAAATACCTTACGAAGAAATATGGGATCTTACATGGGATCTTACTCATTATCTCTTTCTCATGTTGTGTTTGCGGACACATTTTCTTAGAATGATGTAAACCATGTGACATTGGAACTAATACCATATTGGATTATTTCATAATAAATCTATTTAGTATTTGGTAATAATATATAATTTGAATTAGTCCAAACATCCTCTTGGATCTATCATGAATGATATCTATCCCTATAATATAGGATTCTTCACCCAAGTCCTTCAGGGAGAAACACTTGTTTAACCTATCCTTAATAGACTGTAAGATTGGCATTTCACTTCCAATAAGTAATATTTCATCAACATATACTACTATGATAATGACCTCATTCCCCCTAAACCTCTTGAAAACATGTAACTCACATTCATTCTTAATGAAACCAAATTCTTTTTTGGATTTATCGAATCGAATGTTCCATGACTTGGATGCTTGTTTCAATCCATAAATGGATCTCTGCAACTTGAAAATCATTTTTTCATCAGCTAGAGTCACAAAACCTTATGTTTTTTTTCATAAATAAATATATATGAAGGTTCCAATTATGAAATGTAGTTTTGACATCCATATTCCAAATCTCATATTTATGGTAAGATGCTATAGAAAGTAGAATTCTAATGGATTTAAACATGGAAACTAGTGAAAAGATTTCGTCTTAATCAATTACCTGATTTTTTTAAACCCTTTATCCACTAGAGTTTATTTATAGGTATTTAAATTACCTTTCATGTCTAATTTCCTCTTGAATACCCATTTTCATCCAATGGGACTTACGTAAACTGACACATTGAACAGAACCCAAATATGCTTATAATACATGGAATCCATTTTGGAAATCATGTCTTCTTGTCATCTTGCAACTTCTATGCTCTATACTCATTATTTTTATGAGTTAGGTTCATCAATGCTAACCAATAATGAGTCACCATATTCTTTGACTATAAAACCATATATCTCTGGTTCTCTTACCTCTCTTACACTCCTACATAGTACTTATGTTTTAGGAACTAATTCTTCCATTGAGACCTGTGGAACCTCTTCTTCTACCAACTCTTGTGTATCTTGAGCATTAACTTCATTGAATTAAATATTTCTCCCACTATCATTTTTGAGGATGTGACCCCTATCAAGAAATATAACTTGTCTAAATACAATCAATTTCTTATCTAGGAGGTTGTATAGGTAGTATACCTTTGTTTTATTGGGAGACCCTATAAAGATACGCTTTGTGCCCCGAGGTGCTGTTTTGTTTCCTGAGAATGTATTAACAAATTAATCACAGAACCATACATGTGTATGCAACAAAATATGTTTCTTTTCACTTCATAACTTGAAGGGAATTCCATTTTCCACTTTAGTTGGTACTCAGTTTAATGTGTATTCCATAGTTTGTAATGCATATCCCCAAAAGGATAATGGAAGATCTACATGGCTCATCATAGACCTTACCAAGTCAAACAAGGTACAATTACTCCTTTCAATAACACAATTCCACTTTGGCGTGTAAGGTGGAGTGAGTTAAGATAGAATCATAAACTCTCATAGAAATTCATTGAACTCTTGGTTAATATATTCACCACCTTGATCCAATAAAATCTTCTTTATCTTCTTTACAAGTTTATTATCTACATAATTCTTGAATTCCTTTAATTTCTCAATGGCCTCAAACTCATAAATCATCATGTAGACATAGCCAGATCTACTAAAGTCATCAGTAAAAGTCATGAAGTAATAATATCCACCTCTAGCTTCTACTATAAATGGTCCAAACACATCAGTGTGTACCAATACTAGAAGCTTTGTGGACCTTTCATCCTGTACACCAAATGGAGGTTTAGTCATTTTTCCTTTTAAAAAAGAACAATATCATTCAAATGAGTTTAGCTTAGAAGAGTCTGAATAACCATCTTGGTAGATCTTTGTCAAATTCTTTTCATTTACATGACCAAGATGGTGATTCCTTAGCTGGGTGTTATATGAGTAATGTGAACATGATTTGATATCCATTTAAAATACCTGGTTTTCATAATTTAATACATAAATTCCATTATTTAAATGTTTTATACCATAAAATATATTTTCCTTATAAAATAAATAACTTTTATTTTCAAACTTGAAAATAAACCCATCTGCATCTAGGCATGATATAGAAACTATGTTATTATTAACCGTTGGTACATAATAACAATCTTTTAAAACCATAATCATTCATGTTGGCAATAAAATGTGGTAGTTACAAATGGATAGGGAATATATCCTCACTCCATTAGAAGATCTTAGATCCACCTCTCCTATAGAAAATTTTAAAAATCTACTTCTTTCTTTCATTTGGATACATATGTGAGTACCACAAGCTGTATCTACTACCCAATGTGTAGATATTAAAATATTACACTCAATAATAAACAATCCTTTAGCTTCCCATTGATTCTGGGTTCATTTCCTCTTCTAGTGGACTAACTTTCCACATGAAAATCATACTGCCTCCTTTTCCTTGCCCTGCCTTTGGATCTTTCTCTTCTTGGAAGGACGGTGCACAAGAGATTTAGACTTGTTATGATTCTTGGTCCCCCTTTACTTTTTTTTTATTTTTCACTATAAAGACCTTGGGATTATTATGCCCCATGTCCTTATACACTTATTGAATCAAAGTAATAAGTTTTTAAAGACTCTTCTGATGATTTCTCATATTGATATTAATAATAAAACTAGAGAAGGTCTTGGGAAGTTATGAAAGTATGAGATCTGTATAAAACTCATTTGGGAATTTAATCCTTAAGATGTTTAATCATTAAATGTATCTAATAATATTGACTACATGAGGCCCATCTGGAGAAAACTCTATAATCTTAGTTGTAGAAAAATAATTGGAAATTTCATACCTCTATTGTCTTGTCTTCTCTTGATAGATATCCTGAAGGTGAGACATCATGATATACACATCCATGTCCTCATGTTTCTTTGAAAACTCATTGGGCATGGATGATATAATGAAGCATTGAATATATGTGGAATCATTTAAATGTTTCCCATAGAGTGGTAATTCTTTATCACTTGAATCATTACTAGGTGCATCAGAAATTGGTTCTTATAACACATAAAATTTCCTTTCATGGTGAAGGATAACACGTAAGTGCCTTTTCCACTCTTGGAAATTTGTGCCAGTGAAAATTTAACCTTCTCAAGTATGGATCAAAATGATATGTTTGAACTCATTTTAATGTTGTTTTTATAAAAAAGGTGAATATAATTTTAGTACTTTATTTGATAAAATTTAGACAAATAAATAAATAAATAATATATTTATTATTCTCCCACAATTTTATCGAAACCCAATAGCCCTCACCATTGGCTTTAGAATATCTTGTTACTTGGATATTCAAGAGGAAAGGATCCATATTCCACATATCATTACCCCAATAGTGTTTGGTAAAGAAAATTGAATAGTTTTAGGTAGACATTCCAAATTCCAATTACATTAACTCACAATTCCTTGATCTATTGAGTGGACTCCTTAATCTAGAAATCTTTAAATTGGATTTCCTCTACCTTTGACTCTCAGTTACACCAAGTCCTTATTTGACAGTCAACACTTGAAGTGAACTAATTTAATTCAACACAAAACATAAATTTAGAATTCCCTGATAATTGAAAGCACCCCATCTTTGGTTGTTCAAGGACTTTGAAATATGGTTCAATTTTAACTGAGGTAGTGGAAGGATATACCAACTTAATATATATTATTGATGGATTTTATCCTTTTAGGCATAAATTTCCAATTATTATCTTTATTACATTATTGTTAATATTAATTGGATTTATTTGAGTGATTAACCATGTATTAGATAATATTTACTCATAATCCAATTTATTTTAGTTCTATCTTGCTTGATCGTTAATTTCATTAATTAATGTGATCGTGATAAAACATCCATAATAAAATATCCATGAAACTTGACAAAAATAAAATAATAAAGCAGTATGATCATGATCTTTTATTAATGGTTAGTTTACATAGTGGTTGATAAACTAACCGTTGACCTAGGGGAAAAAAATTAAACCAATTAAGGTTTGTGTTACATCTTTCCACATATCCATCTATGTATCACTCTTGGATTGGTTTTTCCTCGAATTCAAACTTGAACCGCCTCTTCTAGATTGGGAGATCCATATATTAAGTATGATTTTACTCACATAAAGGTGAGGGGAAAGGGTTACATAAATGAAACCTTGTGCATGCAGGCCCTTACATAATAAGAGGAGAGAAGGAACAAATGTCAAAAATTTAATTTAATAATAAATTAAATGGAAAAAAATCTCATACAAAGGTTTGGTCTATTATCATGATCATCCAAATTCATTAAATGGATTTTTCATTTAATAAAACTTGAATTAAATTATCAATCGTTCTTATTTAAGATAAATTTCACTAAAATCAATTAATTACCATATTTAAATAATAAATTCTTATATCTTAATTATCATCTGAATTTCCTTGATAGTCTCATCCATTATAATTTTAAAAAAATGAATTTATTTAAAATTATCTGTGTACATAAATGTATCTAGGATGAAATAGAGTGAACAACCGTCTGAATCTACACAATATGTATTATACTCATATATTATTTACTCTTGTGACATATGGAATACCTGACTATTAATGTACTTTCATGATGTGTAGTATCAACTTAATGATTACATGATTTACATGATTTACATGATTTTTTGGTCATGTGTTAGGCTTCAATTCACATAGAGTAACAACTATAATATGAATAATAATTGATATGCAGATATGAACATTACTAAAATGTTAATTGAACACACAAACACGGACACACACACACACAATTATAACCCATCACATGGCAGGTCCTATCAACTCAATGACCACACACAATCACATATTGATAAAGTTTACATGATATAATAAATAAATTTTAAATCTAAGTAATTTCGTATAAGTACACGGTGTATACAAGTGAGCTACACAGTGTGTATGTCTATCATCGTTTATCTGAGGTACTTTCTATGGAATCGACATATAAATCATACCTAAGGAAAAATTGAGTATACAATGTTTATAATGGGATACATAGTGTGTAGTATCCAAATTATAATGTCACTAGTTAGGTAGTACATGCATGGTAATACACGTCCCATATGTGACTAAAATGGACCGCACATCATATACTTGGGCTAGATGGCGTGTTTTCCGGATGACCGTGTGCCACCCTATTCTTTTCAACATGTGGTGTAAGTATTAAATGCACCACATGTCATCAATGAACATTGATTGAATTAATTTCTGAATTAATTTCTATGAATTGAATATAAGTACATGATGTGTAACTCTAGTTATATAGTGTGTACTTATGTGTTATCCGACCAAAATCCTTGACACATCTGGATGATATCTTCGATTTTTTTTTCATAAAATTAATCATAATGAATAGATCTATGTGAAATGAAGGAGGAAGAAGAAGATCTTACAATTTATATTAAAATAATGATTAAACATTAATCAAAAACTAAATCAAAAATTTATAAATCAATCAATTCTCTTTAAATAGTTATAAATAATTATGTAACTACTTTGATACCACTTTTAGGTTTTGGGTGTAGTGGAAGTGTGCGATGGTTCATGACCTACTTTTTTCCATAATCAATGATCAATTTGAGATTTACACAACGATAAACTTTGTGATCTATGTAATTGAATCAAATAATATAGATAAGGGATAAAATACTGA
The DNA here is from genome assembly GCA_963277665.1 of Viscum album. Classification (NCBI taxonomy): domain Eukaryota; kingdom Viridiplantae; phylum Streptophyta; class Magnoliopsida; order Santalales; family Viscaceae; genus Viscum; species Viscum album. The sequence continues at coordinate 789,963,651 of OY728156.1, read as the reverse complement.
AACCAGAGAGAGGATCATCATATATTATTTATAATCAATTTAATTAATTAAATAATTATCTTGTTGTAATTATTTATTCATTGATAGATCTGGAAATAGATATACATTGTACATCATTTCATTGTAGGAATCAAGAGCATATTTCCTCTAGCGGTGATCCACACATGTTCTAGAAATATCAGAAAATCACTATGGGAATCTTTGGGTGCTGGCACAGAAGATCTTATTGCTTGCGTCTTCCACCTTTGATCACTTTGAGAACCAATTTCAAAGTGTTCTCCTTGATTTCTATTAACTTGAGAATTGGCGGTGGATGAAGATCAATCTCTATTATTTGGAGCATTCTTGGAGAAGTAATATCTCTAGGTATTGAGAGAATTCTCCAAATCCATTGTACACAACCAAAAAAATGAATTGGATCCGAGACCAGATAATATAATTAGGTTTATATATCTCTAGGGTTAGAAATAAATAATTGTACAAGTACACATTATTATTTATTTAATCCTTACAAAACCCCATGATTATGATTATTATTATTATTTTTCGATATGATCTTTAACTTCAGAATTAAATTAATATTATTTTTATTTAAATAATATTCAGTATTTATTATTTCTCACTAGACCATTAAACTTAGTCTACTATTTCTACACAATATTTATTGGGCCTTGAAAAATGACTAGTTATTTATTAAATAGGCATCACTCCATTATTTCCCAATATATAAATAGATATCATATTCACTAATTATAAAATAAATATTTATTAAATATTCTTCACACATTATATTCTCTCAAATAACTGATGAAAAAATAAGTGAGATAAAAAAATATTAATAATTATTAAAACACATGTGGGAATAATATTTATTCAACTTTTTAAATAATAAATAATAATTATATTATTTAACTAAGATTCTAGATACACTTAGTGTGTGACCCTCTAGGCCTCTTTCTCAATGGCATTAGGTGAAGCAGCCTAAAGTACAATATTAGTTTTTAGCAACACACCAAGGAAACCATAAATAAAGAAGTTAATGCTGTAATGACATAATACCTCATACAGACACTTACTTTGTAATATAATACCTTTATCATGATATCTATAATCAAGAAAGTTACACACTGGTTTTATAAACCTATATTCTCGATGTCTCTTTCTTTGACTTCCTGAAAATTGAAATTGTCTATAGAACACCATGGAAATGGATTTATTTAGGCTATACTATTTACATCAAAGTTCCTAAGATAACAAATTCTATTAAAGAACAGAAGGGATAAATCATTTCTCGCATTATTCATTAATGAAATACTACTTATGACGCACCTAACGTATCCTACCTCACTTTGAAAATCTGTCATCACTATTTTAATTAATATATAAAAGTACACGACTCCTAATACTTAATAATAATAATATTAAAGTCTAAGGACCAATAAAAACATCCATAGATAGGGACATCCAATGAAATATATAAAATGTGTATTTCCTACTAGTGGGTCTCGTTCTCAAAATATATTACTAGATATTACCAAGGGCGTACTCTATAATAAGGTTCCTCAAAGTCCAGTGAGTCTCTACCCCAGATAACCTGTATCATTTGTGTCCCACTACTACAAAATATGGTTATAGCCACGGACCTATAGCCACGGTTATATAGGTCCGTGGCTATAACCAATTTATAGCCACGATTTAATTAATAAATCGTGCCTAAAATCAGCCATGCCCTTTTTCCCCCAAAATCTGTCGGGCTCCTCCTCCACCCTCCTGCCCTCGCCATTTCTCCCCCCCCCGCGATCTCCTCCTTGCCGTGACCTCCTCCTCGCCGCGACCCTCCTTCCCGATGCCTCCTCGCTGTGCCCTCCTCCTCACCGCAACCCTCCTCCCCGACGCCTCCTCACCGCGCCCTCCTCATCGCCGCGACCCTCCTCCCTGACGCCTCCTCGCCACAACCCTCCTCGTCGACGCCGATCTTCCGACACCTCCTACCCGACGCCTCCTCCCCGACGCCTCTCTTTTGACGCCGAGGTCGACACCCCCAGCAACCCTGAAAACCCTTGACCCCTCCTCACCACGACCTTCCTCACCCCAACCCTCCTCCAGCAAAGCTGATCCGAGCTGCCTCCCCTCCTCCTCCATTCCTGACGGTTCTCCCCCACAACCAGTGGTAATCCCCTGTCTTCATCCCCATCCACCATTCTTTACCCTCTATTATTTTGTTTCAATATAACTAATTATTGGTGCTTTAATTCTTGATTTTGGGGTGTGCTACTGGTTATATTTATACTCACCCTTACGTGGGTTCATCTTGAACATATAATGTATTATGAAAATGGTTATTTTTTATGGAGATTTAGGTAGACATAGTGTAGATGGTGTGTATTGGTGCTTGGTGGATGTGGTGTTTAGGCTGTTTTTAGAATGGAGGCCTCATGATTAGACTGTATTATCTATTTTGGTTAGATTATACCTACCTACTAGTTATTGGGCCTATATTTTTTCCTCTTTACATTGATTAAGTGCTTTATACTTTGTTGTGGGATGTTATAGGTTTTGCATGCATTTAAAAATTTCAGTTTTTTACTCTTCCAAATTACTCTACTGCGCTTGGAAATATGTTTGCAAATATATAGGTTCATTAGTTTAAGTTCTCCCATATATTTAATATGACTACTCAATGATAGTCATCAGTCCCTGGACAATTACATGTGGTTTTACTTTGAAAGGTATTAATTGTTTTCAATCTTTATCCTGACTTGCAGCAATCAAAGTGGGTTACCACAAGACCATTAAGTTTCTATAGAAAAATGCAATAAACTAGAGATATAATTATTCACTGGAAACAAGTATGTTGTTGTTTAATTTTTATTTTATTTTCTTTATCGCATTGGCCACTTAGGCTTTTACTGCTTTCTACAGATGGAGGGTAGTCATATTCTACGAAGGGGGCCAGAAGGGCACTGGAGGCGGCTACACAGTTTTCTTTATAGGGGAAGGAGATCGGGGTAGTGGAGAGATTAATTTGTGTGTTTCATTTTTTTGTCTTTATACTATTTTGTTTTTGTTTTGTTTTTGTTTTCTTTTCCTTTGGCGTGGACATCCGATGTACGGATGAGTCATGCCGAAATATTACCATTGCACCACCCATGCCTTTTGGATTTACATGTTTAGTTCAATTTCACTTAGCCTTTCTGAGCCCACTCATTGGCCACAATTTGACAGAGATTCAAAGAGTATGAAGGGGTGTGAAGGGGGTGATGTGGAGTGTTGTGGGAAAATAAATCTCATAAAAATGAAATAGAAATTGAACAAATGAATAATTAGGGAATCTATAGATACCCCTATGAAGTTTCATACAATGGGGTCTGCCCGGGGGTGCACGTGGGGGCTGTCCGGGGGTGCACGGGGGGCTGTCTGGGGGTGCAGGGGGGATATTAGGGGGTTTACGGGGGGCTGTCCGGGGTTCTGTGCAGGGGTAAGGGGGGCTGCATTATAAAATTTGGGAAATTATTTAAAATGAAATTGGATTTTAGGAATTTTTTTGGTATTATGATTAAATTCATGAGGTGTTTTGAAAATAGAGTAGAACTTTATGAAGTTTTAGTGACACATCATACTTGACCCTTTTTATATCCCTGTAGGGGGTTTCCCTATTTTTATTAAAACAATTGTTTGAACCAATACACTCTTTAAGTGCCGTTAGAATTTTAAGATGGTTCCCATGTTGTGTGACTATGTCACATGGGATGTGATATTTAAACAACACATTGTCTAGGAAACAGAGGCAATTCCATAGTGCCGTTAGAGTTTATTTGGTTCTCTGCTGAAAAACAGTTCAAAGTTAAACAACACATTGTCTAGGAAACAGAGGCAATTCCATAGTGAACTGCTAGAGTCTCGATCCAAAGGTATATTCAAGGCTTAATATAGCACTCATCTTGATGGGTAACATGTGTTTTATGCTTCTCTAGCTAGTGAGTCACTGGATACCAAGGGTCCTTTGACATAATAATACATTCAAGGGTGGAGGGGTGCAAGGGGGCAGGGTGGGGGGGGGGGGGGGAAGAGGGGAGGGTGGAGGGGGGCAGGGGCAGTGGGTAGGGTGCAGGGTGGAGGGGTGAAGGGGGGCACGGGGGAAGGTTGGAGGGGGGCATGGGGCAGGGGGCAGGGGGGCAGGTTGCAGGGGGGCAGGTTGGAGGGGGGCAGGGGGCAGGAGGCAGGGTGGAGGGTGGAGGGGTGCAGCTGTGGACAGGTTAATTAAATAATTCATCAATCTATAATAGAGGGAAGTGATTATTTAGAATCCCATGATTCAGGTGAGGATAATTTATAGACAAACACATACATCATTTACACCATATTATAAATTGAACTGATGCTTTCCAAGGGGACACACTTGGAAGAACAAAACCACACTTCAATAGACCATCAATTTATACCTGAATTTACATCAAATTAAAATGAATCATCTAATATGAAGTCATAGAGTTCATTAATTCAACTAGTAGTATCTTTATAAAAAATTTCACATTAAGTAGGTGACACAAAAAATACAATAGAAAGACATCATGATTCTACTACATCAACTGAATCATCTAAAATAGTGGATCCTAGAGTATAAAACTGACCACAAACTCCATAATAAAAAATATTTGTAAATGTTAACTATTGATGAATATATACTATACAATAAAAGATAAAAATTTCTTTAGTAGGATCCAATGAAAAAACCCAACTAGATTAAATAGATAGCAATAGATGAGACATACTTCAGAATGATTGACTACAATTTTTTCCAAACAGCTGGGAACTAATGATAGTAGATATTTAATGTAGAAAATCATGATGAGTAAAAACTCATGATAATATGGTCAGAGATTATTACCTCCCATGACCTATGTTGTTTACATCTAATCGACATACAGTAGAAACATAAATAGTGTGACATGTTCCTCGATCTGAAAAAATACACCCTGTAAATTACTATCTAGAGCCTCCTCATCAAGAATATAGATTTGAGTAATTTTGATGTTGGGTCATGAAATATATCTAAAACTCTCACTTACTGATGCTTAACAATTTAAGGGTAAGAAACTTTTAGAAACTACCTACCATCACGGTTGAAGAAATAAAATTTTCACCAAACTATCCCAATATTTCTACAACGAAACAATCCAATCCGCACAATATCTAAAGAACAAGAACAACCATTACCAATATTTTCCAAACAAGATTTTCACCACAAATGAATCCTAGTTCCCCTTTTTATCAGAAGTGAAACTGAATGATATGTTAACCTCCTCTGAAAATTCATTTTTCAATGCATATAAAATCAAGCACCCATACATTGGTACTTTGGTGTTATTTTTTTTAACATTGTCTTCTAATTCTAACCATCATTTGAATCAACTCTATGCTGGTATTATGACTCAGAAAACATATCATCTACACCATGATGCTAATTTTGATATCATACTGGGTATATAACTAAAAAATATTAAAGGAATATAGACTCATAAACCTATAATTTATAATATTCATGGTTTATTATTATTATTATTATAATATTATAGTTACACCTAATATCATGGCCTACCCATTTTAAAACGTGTATGAATTGAATAATGATTATATATCCTCTCTCATATTTATACTCTGCAACTAGTATCACTTCACTTAGTTGTCTAATTATACATGAATGTGTTTTCATTGGATCATTGGGGCCCCTAAATACATGTGTTAAAGTTGAAATCCCTTAGTTACATTTGGTACATGGCTCATCTAACAATATTCACATAACTTATTGTCCTCAACAATGCCTACCTCTAATATCTATCTCTTCCCTCTATCTAATCTTTTTATATCAACATATCATGACTTTCCCCCCATTGGTAAAACTCTAACACGCCGCGGTCACGCCGCGGTCACGCCGCTGTCACGCCGCAGTAATGCCGTGATTTAGCCCTTCTCTGGCCACATCCAGCCCACACCAGCCCCCTTCCACCTTCATTTTAGCCCGATTCCACTAGCATTCCAGCCCGTAACATCCCCCCTGCCACTTTCAAATCACCCCGTACCATCCCCCCAACACTTGCAACCAGCCCCCTTCCACTAGCATTCCATCCTCCTCCCGCTCCCTTTGCTCCTGGACGGAAGATGCTGCCCTGAGGATGTCGCTGGACTGGGCCAACACACCACGGTCACGCCGCGGTCACGCCGAGAAGGCGATTGTAAGTATATTTAAATTTCTTTGATTTTTACTGAATTTAATTCCTTATATTATTTTATCATTTTAATTTATGTTATATATCAATCAACAGAATGCTTTAGAGGCATTGGCAGAAAAAGAACCCGACAATTTGGACCCAAACGATCATCTACATCAGGTATTAGGAGATGAGTATCAGGGTAGAGTGCGTTGTTGACCTGGGAAGAAGATTGTACCATCTCGATACTGGTCTACTAATGTTTCTTCGAGTACCGGTTCTGGTTTTGTCACAGTGGAACAAATGAATGCCGCAATCAAAGAAGCAATTCAAAAATCAGAACAGGCGATAACTGCAAATATGATGAAATTTATGTTTGCGCTTTCTTCTATACTTCCACTAGAATCAGCTGCAACAGTTGATGCCTTTTTGATGTCGATGCATTCTGCTAATTTAGATTCTTCTGTCGGAGCCGGAGCCGGACCTAGTGCTGGACCCGGTGCTGGTGCCGGTTCGGATGCAGATGCTGATGATGATGTTGGTGGTGTGAGAGGTGGTGATGGTGTTTCTGTAGGAGGTGTGGATGAGGGTTATCATTATTCTGATGATACTGATATTGAGACTCACTTTTGATGTAAATTGTATTTTTTGATTGGTAATGTATGACGAGTTCCATGTATCTGATTACACTGCTTTTTTGATCAATATCATTAATATTTACCATATCTTATTGGGAATGAGAATGACTACTAACATGTAGATCTACCTTAAGATAAATATGTCTAGTATTAGATATAGCCCTACCGTCATGACTTCTCAATTTATAAGTTTCTTTAACTACCTCAGTTAAAGCCATGTATTCAAATTCAGTAGCTAAAAGTGCAACAATAGATTACATATTTCAATTCTATAAATGAAACCTCCAAATTCAGTAAACACATTAATAGTAAAGGATTTACAATTGTCAACATTAATAGTATAGTTAGAATCACCCAAACCAAAAATAATTTAAGTAGTATCCACAAACACCATTTTCATGTGAACATCAAATGTCGCTGTTTTTATCCTCCTGAAATTGAAACTACTAGACAGCCAACACTTCATCTCCCAAGGATGTATCCGTATTTGATCTGTGCTATTTTGTATATGGGTTTTGGCCTTACGTCTCTTAGTGAAAGGATATATTTTTTCCCCCACACAACTGAAAGCTTCTTGATTTGCTTTAATGCATTGAGACTTATTTCATTTCGTATATCACGTTCAGGGAAGATTTCAGAAAGCAGTTCAAAGAAAAACACCCCAACAACAAATCTGTATCAGTGGTAAACGACTTCATGTTCCTCATTGAAGCTGTGGGGGTATTTGATTTGATCTCTCACAGATGCTTACTACTCAAATATCCATGTTTATTTCATAAAAACCAGGTGGTCAAAGATGGTGGAGGGAAATGGAATTCCATGATCGAAGCCGTAAGTTAATGTTATTCTTAGCTCGTCATGTATTCCACTACTCACTTTTGAAATTTTCAGGAAAAACGTCCCTTCGTGGTGAAGGATAAGAAGCAGAAAGCTGAATATGGGAAGACTATGGATGCGTACAACAAGGGACATGGAGAAAGAAAGGGCGAGGATGAAGATTTAGACAAGTCAAAATCAGAGGTCCCTGATGAAGATGAAGAAGAAGAAGAGGGCATCGAAGAGGTTTGTGATAACCTGAGCTATGTGTGTTTCATGGTGTCTTGCATTTATTTGAATCTCTGTTTTGCAGGAGGACGAAGAGTAGCCGTTGGGAGAGAGGAAATGCATGGCATACCCTTTATTTATTTTTGTGTTTCTCAGTATTATGTTCCGTACTAGTTATGAGTAGTGATGTGGAGTGTTAGAGAATGACTATTTTGATAATTTTAATTGACGGTCAAAGCACCGTCTATGTCTTCTAAATCCCTGAACAGCTTCTGTTATCTCCATTTCATCATAAATGCATGTTTTTCTGCTTCGTTGTGTTTTTGAAATGTTGTTTCTTTACTAGATCAAATTGATTTAGTTAATTATCCATGCTAACTTGTATCCTTTCAAGCTTATCTTAGCTAGAGGGTCTTATCGTTTACATATTTGCAATCTTACTTTGTTGGAAGACCTCACATATAGTGCTCAGTTAGTGGTGTAGTACCATGTTACAATTCCACTAGTGTTCTATTGAAGTTTATAATATATCCAATACATTTCGTACTAATTATAATCCTTCTTAAGTGACAACTTGATCCATTGGTTGCTTTTCATTATGACCGTGCCTTGTGTATTGTCTTGATTTTCATTATTGTGGCGTATTGGTTTAAATTGCATTGTAATGGGATGCTATGGGGAATTTGATATCATATGAGCGTTGTTGGGTGAACCTTTGGGATACAGTTTTAGGTTGTGTGATTCTCTAGAACTGTGTGCAGGTGGGGGGGGGGGGGGGAAGGTGGGGGGGCAGGGGGAGGGGGGTGTGCAGGTGGGAGGGCAGGGGAGGGGGCAGGGGGTGTGCAGGTGGGGGCAGGGGCAGGGAGAGGGGGCAGGGGGTGTGCAGGTGGGGGGGGGAAGGGGGGTGTGCTGGGGCATTGGGAGGGGAGTGTGCAGGTGGGGGGGGGGGGGGGGGTAGGTGGGGGGGGGGTAGGGGGCAGGGAGAGGGGGCAGGGGGGTGTGTAGGTGGGGGGGCAGGGGGTGTGCTGGGGCAGGGGGAGGGGTGTGCAGGTGGGAGGACAGGGGAGGGGAGGCCGGGCGCGGCTCGGTGCGGGAAGGAAGGGAGAAGGGAGCGGCGGTCGGCTGGCGGAGGAAGGGAGAGAGCGCAGGGGGTGTGCAGGTGGGGGGCAGGGGGCAGGGAGAGGGGGCAGGGCGGTGTGCAGGTGGGGGGGGGGGGCAGGGGGAGGGGTGTGTGTAGGTGGGGGGGGGGGAGGCAGGTGGGGGGGGGGAAGGGGGTAGGGAGAGGGGGCCGGGGGGTGTGCAGGTGGGGGGCAGGGGGGTGTGCTGGGGCAGGGGGAGGGGTGTGCAGGTGGGAGGGCAGGGGAGGGGGGTGTGTAGGTGGGAGGGAAAGGGAGGGGGTAGGGGGGTGTGTAGGTGGAGGGCAGGGGGCAGGGAGAGAGGGCAGGGGGGTGTAGGTGGGTTCTGCCCCACACTATCAATATGTGTAAGCTTATATGATGGACTTGAAAACACCTACATTTATAGTTTTAAATATATGAACTCCCTCACATGGCCAAGCTCCATCACCATTCTTCGTCCACCACATCTCATTGTCAACATGTCTAACTCAAACTCACTTTAGGGGTGTCCATTAATCTCCCCATCTTTTCAACAAATCATCTTGGGAGAAGTCCACACATTTTGTCAAAAAATACAACACAACCCAAGGGGTGTCAATCTGCATCACTATCCCCTCATATCTGTCATGTTTCCCATCGATAGTGGCGCAACCTACTCCATTATGGAATACTCAAAAAATATAGAATAATATTACTCCAACCATTTTGTTGTGTATGTATTGAATGAAATTGGATTTCATTTGAACAAAAAGCATTTATTAACGATCATGTTATTCAGTATTGGGATTTAAATATCAATCTAAATATTCTTTGTTCATTTTTGATTATGGAGTTATGTATCATTTATCATGTACAGTTGACGCATTGATCACATATCAATCTAAAGTTGTTATATCTCACTATTTTTCCTATTATTTACTTATAGGTGGTTACTTATGATGAGGTCGATTCTACCCACCACCATAGAAGGCAGTGAGTTCAACATCAGATTTAGGTAAGGATTCTTCAATTTTTATTCTTTGGCTCAATTTTAATTTGGGTTTTTGTGATTTTTGGGTTCCCTATATTTTTGCAGTGCATTTTGGATCTTGTTGAGGACAGTGAAGCACCACATGACTGGGATATCCTCTCAACCTGCGGGCATGGGGCCTTCTAAAAGTTCATCACAAGGCCCGACTCCTTGGTTTAGTTTGGGACAGGTTAGGTTTGCTAAGTTATTTTTTATTGGGTTCATTTTTTTTTGGTTTATGTCAATTTTAACAGGGTCATTTTGTTCGATTTGGGGATATTCGGTTCAATTAAATTAATTTTAGATCCAATCAGGTATGTTTCATTAGTTTCATTTTTTGCATGCTCAATTATGCTTTATTGAAGTCAGTTTTGATTGGTTTGAGTCAGTTTAGTTACATTGTTTTCAGTTTGGTTCAGTTTTATCTTTTTCAAAACCATTTGGTTTGGTTCCACTTTACTCAAATTGGCTTGATGATGTTTGATATAGTTCTAGTAATATTAGTATGTTTTTGATTAGTGTAGTTAATTTGACTGGAATTTTTTGTATAATACCATATATTAGCATGTTTTTAGTTTTCGCAATTCAATTGCCCTGCCTCCTCCCGCTCCCTTCGCTCCTGACCGAAAGATTCTGCCCTTCGGATGTCGCTGGACTAAGCCAACACGTCACAGTCATGCCACGGCCACGCCGTAGCCATGCTGCGGCCTCGCCACGGCCACGCCATGGTCATGCCGTGGCCATGCTGCGGCCTCGCCACGGCCACGCCATGGTCACGCCGTGGTAATGTCGTGATTTGGCCCTGCTCCAGCCACATCTAGCCCACACCACCCCCCTTCCACCTTCATTTCAGCCCGCTGCCACCAATATTCCAGCCCGCAACAGCCCCCCCTGCCACCTTTGAATCATCCCGCACCATCCCCGGAGCACCTGCAACCAGCCCCCTTCCACCAGCATTCCAACCTCCTCCTGCTCCCTTCCCTCCTGGCTGGAAGATGCTGCCCCGCGGATGTCGCTAGATCGGGCCAACACGCCGCGGTCACACCGCGGTCACACCGCGGTAATGCCGTGATTTGGCCCTGATCCAGCCACATCCAGCCCACACCATACCCCTTCCACCTTCATTTTGAAGGTGTTTTATGGTTTTTAGATTTTTTAGGGTTTTTAGAAGTTTTAAGTTTTTTTAGTTTTTTTGGCAAGGAAAAAATAATACTATAAATATCATTGAAAAGATTAATTGCAACATATCACTCAAAGGTGAAACGACAGTTGACCCAAGAACCCAAATTCATAACTCAACCATATTAAGACATGGGAACCAATAAAAGTACCCATTAAACACTAAGAAACCAAGAAAATAAGCGAACACGAGACCCTATGATGTCCAACCAAACAGAAACCGGATGGTGAGGTTCACTTCCAAACTGGCAAAGCAACATCCACAAATGTAGAAAAAAAAAACAATAACAAAACCATGACATCATGAAGAAATAACCAAGAAGTCATAGACTGTAAGCACCAGTAACAGAAACTTGGGAATAAGGGAACATCTAAGAGCCGCCCCAAGCCCTTCCATACTCCAAGAGAGGCAACTAGCATCACCATTAATCACATCCAGTAAGAGATGGGCACACACAAAACTAACTAGAGACAGGGTGGATCCCCCTCCCATCTAGTGGTACTCGAGCACTATAGAGACATAACCTATGAACTCATAGAAAGTAGCGATAGAAAAACCCATGAACCCAGCAAGAAAGACTTACAAGTGAAAAGAAGATTCCCAAAAGGAACAAGCCAACCAAACTGCAAGCCAAAGTCATAATCTATATCAACCAAACCGATAAACGCACACTCTAACACACCACTAACCACTGACACTACCCAATCCACTCACTCACTCACACACAGACACACACACTCACTCATGAAACACCACCCAAGAAATCTCCACTCGAATCCTAATAAAGTAGCAACAAGAAAAGAAACTAGAATCCCCCCAATCAACGACCAGACCCTAACCACCTATAAGAAACCACTCCCACACACCAGTCCATATGAGCCTTCACCGCACCAAACAAAAAATAACCGACAAAAACTTTCACCACGTGACAAAAAAGAACAACTCTAGCACACCCATGACACCTGACCACCAAACCCAGCAAAGACCAGCCCCATGCAAAGCAACCTGCAAACCAGCTGATGCCCACCCAATAGACTTCTAACCAAACTACTCCCAAACCGTCCTAATATACACCTCAAACCATCCAACTCCACTCCTCCATCCATCAACACCCAAGAACCACTGGAAACCTTATCCCACACCAGCCCTAGCACGACCACCAATCAATGAACAAGGAATCCCCAAGAACCTATAGAAAACCTAGGAGAGTAGGCACACTATTCCCTTCACCCCACCAATCCAAAAGCACACTATAATCAAGCCACAACCCAAATTCTCCTAGAAACCTACTCTAAAAAAGACAACATGCAACCTCACTGACCAAGAGACACACACTATCCACATGCCCCATAAAGAAACCACCTTCACTGAGAAACCCATCCAAACCATCAACTCAGAAACCATCAAAAAAATATCCAGACAAGAAACATTGCAAAATACTATAGCCTACCCAATGAACAACCATGAAAAAAGACCAATCCTCACAACAAGCTGCCTAAACCAAATACCATTCAAGGGAATCCCACTCCAACCGAGCCTGCATCTAGCACAAGGGCAACCATAAGACCTTCAAGAAGAAAACAACAACCAAGGAGGAAGCATTCATCCGCAATAGCCCCTGCAAAACTAGAAGAACACACCTCTATGGGTTGGCCACACTAAGATGCACCCGACACAACCTATAATGAGAACCCAAACAAAGATTTGCGAGACCAACACTAGAAAAACAAAACACAAAAACCCACAAAACCATTAAATCCACTTCAAGATGCTCCAAAATTGGCATGCTCCACGCCTCGACGAGAAACCAGTGGAAGTAAAGACAACCAGTAACAACGGAAGCCAGCAACCAGCCCAAGAATCACAACAGCTGCACCGCCAACACATCCCCTCTACCCTGCAGAAGACCCATTGCTAACAGCACCAGTAGCTCCGTCCAGAGACCCCAACACCACAAAATCAAGGCTACCTATAACAGGCTGAAGGCCTGATAAGAAGAGAGTCCCACAAAACATGAAACCACACCTTCAAGTACCACAAATCCACCTGCAACCAACTCCAACCACATGAAACAATATCCAATGACCTCATGAGTCTAGAAACCAAAGACATAAAAATGGAAGGCACAACATCAAACTTCACCAGATCCAAGACACTCCATGTACACACATCCAAACCCTACACTAACAAGAGTACCCCAACCCCATCCAACATCACCTCAACAAAACGCTCAAGTCCAACAACTAGAACCCTCCCCCAAATACCAACAAAAAACATCTAGTTTCCTCTCAACCCAACAGGGGGGAGGGGTGCTGTCCAGGGGAGGCTTTGCAGGGGGGATGGGGCTGCAGGGGGGGTGGGCTGTGCAGGGGAGAGGGTGGGGGATATTTTTTTGGGGGGAGTGGGGGCTTTTCCAGGAAGGGGGGGGGGCTTTCTAGGAAGGGATTTATAGGGGGGAGGGGGCTGTCCAGGGGGGATTTGAAGGGGGGGGGGTTTCTACTACAAGGGGAGTGGGGGGGGGGGGCTATCCAGGGGGCTTTACGGGGGGTGGGGGGCTACAGGGGGGAGGGGGGTTGCAAGGGGAGTGGGGACCACTAAGGAGATTATGTTTCATTAAAGGATGGGGACCCAAAATACATTAAGTAAGGTGATGATGGATTGATTATCTAACTCTATAATAATGGATCATATTCCCTCAACCTTGCACCTATTATTTTTTCCTTTGAATACATCTACTTCTCTCTTTTTGAACAGCTCTAAAAATGACTATCTCTATTGGAAAATATGAAGAGAACAACTAGAGTCTGGGACCCACTATTGATTGAGTGTATAAATGGACACATTCAAGATTTAAACAAATGTCATAGCCTGAATCAACCAAAAAATAAAGGTTAGTGGGCTGTTTGGATTCCAAATCACGCATGAGTTTCCTATGCTTGGGCTTAATGTGACCAGGTTTACCATAGTGAAAACATATTACTTTTCTATCCATATAGCTTGTCCTAGATTTGGGTTATTTATTAATCTTATTTTTGTCCCTACTGAATTTTTTTTTCTTACCTTTAATTTAAGCTCTCCCCCTTGTGAAAAACTCTTATCCTTACCTTTTATTTTTGTTCTAGAATGAAATTCCTTAGATAGATGAGATGATTTGATATCTTCTAATGTTAAATAGACTCAACCATACATCATGGTCATAAAAAGTGTTCTATATCTATTTTTAAGAGTGATTAATATGATCATTTATGGATCCTCATCATCTACATAAACATTAATATTGTCTAAATCTAACATGAATTTATTAACCTCATCTAAATGGTTTTTTATATATGTACTAGGGGGGTGTGTTGGGGCAGGGGGAGGGGTGTGCAGGTGGGGGGCAGTGGGCAGGGAGAGGGGGCAGGGGGTAGGGAGAGGGGGCAGGGGGTGTGCAGGTGGGGGGGAAGGGGGGTGTGCTGGGGAAGGGGGAGGGGTGTGTGCAGGTGGGGGGGAGGCAGGGGGAGGGGGGTGTGCAGGTGGGAGGGGAGGGGAGGGGGTATGGAGGTGTGCATGAGCAGGGGGTGGGGGGGGGGGGGGGTGCTGGGGCAGTCCTCCCAACAGCCAGCATGGCTCACCGTGTTGTCTTTTTTTTTTATGCAATGGAAACCCCTATAGCCAGGGTTCGAACCGTGGCTATAGGGGTTTAGCCACGGTGACCGTGGCTATAGGGGTTTAGCCACGGTGACCGTGGCTTTTACTGGAATCTATCGGGCTGACCCTATAGCCACGCCAATACCAGCCACGGTTCATGAAACCGTGGCTATAACCTATAGCCACGGTTTTGGGGCCTATAGCCACGGTTTAGAACCGTGGCTATAACCCAAATTTCCAGTAGTGTCCCTCAAATGAAATCATCAAACTATAGAAAATATATTTAAGAATAAAGTCATAACACTTGTGGGATCGCATCATAGTAGGGAACTACTATGTCCTTTTTGTGTGATAGTTACTTTTAAGACATTATCACATATTATTTTACATATAAGTACAATCCAGATGTAATTATATGTTTATTAATATTCAAAAATATGAATATATGTTATTATAAAGTACACATAAGTTGGTTTTAGGGAAAAAAATTCAATATTAAATCCTATAAAATCAATTTAAAAGCCAGGATAAGAATATAATGTATATTAAAGGATAAAAAAATAAAGGAAAACCATTATTCCATTAAAAAACAAGAAAACCCAAGAAAATGTTTTCCTATAAAAAAAATAAACTTTGATCTCATAATCACATGTGAAACAAAACATTATTAAATAAAACCATTAAAACCCATAGAAATCATAGAATAACCTTGAAGGTATCTTAGGAAAATATGATAACTCATGAAAAATATTTTACATCAAAATGAACCATTTTACCCTTAAAAGATAATAAACATTAATTCAATTATGAACATATTTACTTATCTCAAGAAATTTAAAGAAATAGATTAAATTTCATAATAATAATATAAAAACCCATAAAGGTATATTGTAAAATCATATTCATTACCAATGTTCACTCATATTTCATTTGTAATTGAATAACATAAAATTAGTTAATTTCAATCATTATGTCTCTAGAGAACAAATAATTACTTGATGAATTAGAGGGATATTCCCCATGCCCAAACATCATCATCTATATTTTCTAAGAAACATTACATGAGAAAAACATAAATAATCTTTCAACATTTATAATAAAAATCATAATAAAATTAATTTGCACCCATAATCAAAATCACTTTCAATCATCTCATCAAAATAAGATGAAATATCATTTTCTTTTGATAACTGTTTTAAAAAGAAATACTAACATAAAAAAGAACATAGAATTTAATTTAAAAAACAATTAAAAAAATGAACAATAATACTCATAATAAAGAACAATAATGATGTTGAAAAAATTTGATCACGTAGTAATTGTTAAAAAAAATTCTTTTCTCATTTTTATAGAGAGGGTAAAAAGTGACCAATGTATAAAAATTTAAAAGATTCCTTTTCAATCCATTATAAATAAATTAAAAGATAATAAAAAATTAAATTTAGAAAAAAAATTAAGTTTAAATTAGATAATTCATGTAAAAAATATATTTTTGGAGGAAAAATAATTTATAGAAAAACCATAAAACATTTAAAACAAGGTTTGAAACAAATCACTTACCTTGGAAAACCAGTAAGCCGGACACACTCTAACTTCCTCATATAGTAAATTATAAAATATTATATACTCATATCAAAAAAATATTTATATTTTTATCACTATATACCATTCAATTGAAATTTCTTATTACCATTTATTATAAATTCTTCATTAAAAAATCATTTTTTATGTATTAACTATCTTGTTTCCCATGCATGTTTCGATTTGATGGTTTTGGTACAAGCACCAAGTTTATGGTTATATAATATAAATAATTTTAATAACATTATAAATATTATATTTTTTTCATTTAATACATTTTTATAACCAACCATGTAATGTGGTGATGAAAAATGAAATATGTTATTTATGAAGGCGATAGTCCGAACATACACACGAGCAACAAATTCATTTTGACAATTCAGGGATAAGAAATAATGTAGATGATGATTTATCCTTAAAAAATCATATTTATATCATAAATATTATATTTAATCTTTAAATCCATCTTTATAACCTTCAATGTGAGGCAGTGATGAAACATTTAATTCATTGTTCATGGATGTGGTTGTCTGCACATACCCATGAGCGAAATTTTCATTTTTATAATGGATGGAAATGAGGTGTATGGTGTTTTTTACACCATTATAATAAAATCTTAGTGTAATAATGATACTTATGTCATTATATTAAGAAGGTTATATAATATTTGGAAGAGTTTTAGGAAGGAATAAACTTGAAATACCTCGGTTAAGACAATCACTTCCTCCTTATATATCCTCATTTTAATTTCACCTTAATTCTTATTAGGTGGGTGTTTTGGTGAGAAAAGTACATCTAGGACATGTGAATGAGATTTTTGGATAGTTATTTTGCAGATATTTGTTGATATATGGTGCTCAAAGTGTGTGGATAAGTGAGTATATGAGATTTCCTTTTATAGGTGAGAGGAGGGACACTTTTATAAATATTCTTAACATTAAAATAATATAAGGCCATTTTCAATGTCAAGTAGAGACCAAATTAGAATATAGTATTATTTGGGTAAAAATACAATCATCATATAAAATTATATATACATTTTGAGATATTTGGAGCCTTAACCTATAGTTTTAACTATTTCTAACCCATTTTAACCTTTATTGTGGTGACACACATTTTCTATAGTAACTTAATGCTATGACTAAAAATAAAATGGAACAGAATGCATAATTTTAAACTCATGATTAAAAATATTAAAATAATCTTACAATATTCAATTTTTAGAGGTGGTAAAAATTTATTTTAATAGAAATACGCAAAACACAATGAAAAAAAGTTTTTAGAAAAATGACTTTTAAGAATAAAAATGAATTAAAACTAAATTAATGTATAATATTGATTCCAATAAAATTTATTAATTTATTATTAAACAAAGGATAATTATGTTACATTAAAAATAAGGAAAAATTGACTTTAACCTGGTAATTACTTAGTTAAATAAAATGGTAAAAAATTGTTCTTTTATTAGAATACAACATCACTTAGGTTCTAAAATATCAAACGTAGGTTTATAAATTAAACATAATATTTTTAAATTAATTATTTTAATTATTAAAAATTTATTTAGTTTATAAAATTTTTTTATATACTTTAATGTAATTCTTATATGATGATGATTTCATTAAAGTGATAGTATTTGTTAAAAGGATATTTTTCACTATTCACCTAAAAAATAAATTATTTCTAAAAAACCCTAAAAATTAATCCTAAGAAAATTTCGAAATGATGATATAAAAAATTATGACCATTATATAAAATAAAAATACTAAAATTTATAAATTTAATTTTTAAATAAAAATATATAATACATGGAAAACAATTAAGTTAGAATAAAACAATTTTTTTCTACTATAAAATTATTTAAAATTGTTATAATGAATATAAATACATAAAATCAAATGATAAATACTAACAATACATGATATTGGTTTCTTTTAAAATTACCTATGTTTTCATATTATCCCCCTTAAATAAATTATATCCTTGAAATTTTATTCCTTAATAAACATGTGGGGATATTTTTCTTTCATAGATCTTTCTAGTTCCCATGTTGCTTCTTCAATCATATAGTTCTTCCATAAAAATTTAGTTAGGTGAGTTACCTTATTCCAAAAAATCCTTCTCTCTATGATCAATAATATTAATTTAATTTTTATTATAATAAATATTCTCATAAACTATTTTATAGATCCAAACAATAGATGCATCATGTACATATTTCCTTAACTATGAAACATGAAACAAATCTGGTTCTAGAGACAAAATCAGTGTTAAGTCCACTAGTTAAGAAATAAAAAACACTTTATCCATAATTTCATATGGTATAATAAAACAAAAACTTAATTTTATTTTATTTTCTAAAACAAAACACACCTATGGATGGAGATATTTTTAGAAAAACATAATATCCTACCTTAAATGAAATATCTTTCCTACTTTTATTTTCATAACTCTTCTACAAACTCTAAGCTATCCTCATATTAAACAAATTCAATTTTTACTTTTTAACTATCTCTTCTAAAAATTCAAGTCCAAAAAAGTTTCTTTCTATAACTTCATCCTAACATGCTTGAACCTGACCCAACCTTACATATAGTAACTCAAATGATTCCATTTGTAAACTAAAATGAAAACTGTTATTATAAGACAATAAAACTTTTGAAAGATGATGATCCAAAATTACATAATAATACAATGATAAATCACATAGAATATCCTCTAAATTGTTAATTTTACATTCTTATTTTATATTAGAATGACTGAATGGCCCGAAGGCCTACTTTTGATTTAAATTTTGGATAAACCCCTTTTATGGAAGAAAAGGGAAAAACCTCACATGACTTTATGGACATAAAAATATCAACAAAAAGAAGAGGAAAATTCATAGAGCAAGACTACTTAGACATACCCCTCCCAAGAATAATCATCACTATAGGGATCCTCCACCAATGCATGACCATTCAGCAAGATGTCCCATGCAACAAATGAATGGGCCTTTTACTAATGGAAAAGCCATACCCTCTCAAAATTCCAAGTCTGGATAGTCATGCATGATGAAAGCACCTACTCTAATCCTCTTTTAGAGAAAGTCTTTGCAGAAAGTCTAGATGAACCTTCCAAAATACAATTCCAAGGCACCGATAACAAAATTCCACATAACAAGAGCACTTGCATATAAACAATTTCCCATGCACAAAAATCCAACTCCCCACATTAGACCCACTACATCAAAACTATCTCCCATACAAAGAATTCCAACTCCCATCATCAAACCTTCTCTAGACAAACATAAATCCTTCCCTCCAAAATACCCAAACAACCAGCATAAACCAACTAAGAATCAAGTAGAGATTGCAGCATCAAACCCGTGGCTTTGTCATTAGGAGGAAATCAAGAAAATCCTCATAAAACATTCTCACAGAAGCTAAAGAACTAGAAAATCAACACCAAATCATGAATTCAACAAAAGGGGTAATCGACGCCGTCGTGCAGACTCAACACAATCCAATGTATCCCAAACAAAATCGACTGCAAAAAGAGAAAATAGAAGATTATCACCAGTACGCCAAATTGAATACCAGCTACTCAGATCCCATCACCACCAACCATTAAGCACTCGAATACCATGATTAAGCACAAACAACACACATTAAATTCAAAGCGAATACTTTAGACCGTTTGATCTGGAATCTCGGTCATGAACCAGCACCGTGATGCCATGGGAGACCCTTTACAGCGATGAAGGAATTAGGTGGAGAGAGGCCAGAAATGATACAAATGGTGAGATGACCAAGTCCACGAAGCACCACCTCAGCCACAGATTCACTGCCAGAACTCGCCGAGCACCAGAAGTGTCACCGCATCAACCCAAGATGAAGGAGGAAGCGATGAGGGGAGAAACCCTAGTGCACTATACCCCTTACGGGCTCATGTATTTTAGTTTAGACTAAGGATAAAAATATTTACTAAAACTTAACTCAGTACACATATACTTTGGAAGTCTTATCTAAAAACATGATTTAAATCTAGGATCATGATAAAAAAATAGATATGGGAACTCCATATAACCTAAATATATCTTTAGGCTAGATTCTAGAAAGATGATCCAAATACATATTATCTTGAATAAGAATAAAATGATCAGACTTAGTTAAATGATCAACAATAACCCAAATTTCATTATTACCTCAAGATTTCATTGATAATCCCATCATGAAATCTTGGATATATTATCCCATTTCAATTTAGGGATTGAGAATATATAAATAATCCCCTTAAATATTTTTCATTTATATTTAACCTATAGATGTGTTAAAAATTTCATAGTAAATTCAATAATATATTTCTTTATTCTTTCTTGAAAATAATATTTTCAAAGGCCTCTATATATCATAGTGATACCAAGTTGAACAAAATTTATAAATTTGTGAGCTTCACTCACCAATTCATTTTTCAACGTAAAAAAGAAAATATCCCAATGGCCTCGATACAAATAGCCTATTTCCAAATCACATAACACATTGTTTTTCAATATTAAAATTAGGAAAATATATTTCCTTAACTAATTATATTCTTTATTCCAAACCATAGTCTTATTTATGGTCCTTCTTAATTATTTATAAAAGGGATGGTTGTACAGATACCTCATTCAAAATAGAAAAGGTTTTATAATAAAAAAAATTATTAACTCTAATTACATAAGTCATTAACTATTATATAATGTTCCAAATGTATCATGGTTAATGATGCATTATCCTTTTGAATCAAGGAATATTTTACCTTGTTATCTTTACTTAGATGATAGTGAATCATACAATTATAACCCTTTATCTAATCTAACTATCTTAATTTCCTCATGTTCAATTATTTTTGAGTAAACATGTACTCTAAATTTTTGGATCTATATATATATATCACATTTCTCTCCATATAAATGAAACCCCTAAAATTTTAAAGAAAAAATTACCGCTGTAAGTTCTTGATCAAATTTTGGAAAAATTTTCTCCTGGGGTTTCAATTCTCATGATGCATATACCATTACCTAATCATTTCCATCAAAACATAACCAAAGTCCTTTAATGAAGCACTAATATAAATAAAAAATTCCCCACTTCTTGATGATATGTAAAAAAATATAAAATTAATCAATCTTATTTTAATCCCTGAAAACATTCATCTCACTCATTTATTTAGATAAATTTGAATACCTTTAGAGTTAACATAGTTAGTGGGTTTGTTAACCGATAAAATTGTTCAATAAACCATAGGTTATAACCCAATAGTTTAAGAAAAATATTCATTTTGATGAAATTAGTTGGCCTTGGCCATTATTCAACAACTTTAGTCTTAGTATGATCAATTTATATGTCATTTCTAGTTACAATATGACCAAGGAATGAAACCTACTATAACTAAAATCCACATTTTATAAATCTTCCATAAAACTTATTTTCTTTCAAGGTATGAAAAACAATACTTAGATGATTATCATGATATTAATAAATATTTAAATATACCATAATATCATCAATAAACACCACCAGAAATTTATCCAAACAATCACAGAACAATCTATTCATAAGATCCATAAACATAATAGGTTCATTTGTTAACCCAAAGGGATTGATAAAAATCTCATAATGGATATAATTGGTCAATATTTGAAAAATACTGATCTCATTGGAGCTAATAAAATAAGTCAATAATATTATTCAATTAATACTTTTTATTAATATAAATGTTATTGAGTGCTCTATTATCAATGAAAATCTACATAGAACCATATTTCTTCTTAACAAATAAAACTGGATCACCATAAGGTGTTGTGTTATGATGAATCAAGCCCTTATCAAGAAACTCTAGTAAATTATTTTTCAAATCTAATATCACCACTAAAGTACTTCAATAAGTGGGGTTTAAAATTATCTTAGTATTAATAAATAATTAAATAGTAAATTCAATATCTTTACCGGTAATAATACAAGGAAAATATTTAGTAAATAAATATATATATTCATTTACCATTGAAAATTCACTAATTTGAATGAATTAATTCTTTTCAATGATATGGGTAAGACAAATTTCAATTCCATATTTAATCAAATTCTCATTTTCTTTGTATGTTATCTAAAGTTACCCAATATAAACATGGCTTAAATAATACACTAATCTCATGATTTTAATAATACATCTCATAAATAGTAACACAACCCAAGGTCATCAAGGATTAATGTCATGGATATTAGATACATAAATAACTTATTTTACAACATTTGAAAAATTTTATCCATAACCATACTCTACTTGAACTTTTTGAGACATCTCACATGATACAATAATCTTAATAACTAGGGGATTAGAAACATAAGAAAGGGGGATCTCAAATTCTCATTAAAGAAAAAGAAATATCATAAGGTATTAGATCATAAAAATGAAGGAGGATATGAGAATGATATAAATAACATAATAAAATTTCAAAATATTATGGATAATAATCATAAAACCTGATGGAGAAACACATAATAATAAGATGATAATTAAGGAACTATAAAAGAAATAAACCAGATTAAAAAAATATCAATAATCATAAAAAATACTAGAATGATATAAAAGTGCAGAATACTTTAAAAAAAGGAATAATCAGTAAAACATGGTATAAAATGATAACCAACTTGAAAAGGTGGCACAATCATAAACATAGAATTTATTATTCTTATGAATCTCTCTACTCACCAACCTATTCACATGTAAAATTTTGAGTAGAGATTAATTCCATCACACTAATTCTTTGTGAACCTAGTGACTTTCTAAAATAGTCACATGTAAAATTTTGAGTGGAGCTTATCACCATCACACTAAACCTTTGTGAACCTAGTTACTTGTTAAACTATTTAGAAATAAAATTTTTAACCGATCTTAATTCTATCACACTCAATATTTTTGAACCCAGTGGCTTGCTAACTTACTCACATGTACATTTATGAGTGTATCTTAATAAAATTATACTCAACCTTCTTTAACCTAGTGAGTTTCTTACCAGATCACATGTAAAATTTTGAGTAGAGATTAACACCATCACACTCACCCTTAATGAACCAATAAACTTTCTAACCTATTCACATAACATTTATATCTCATGAGATATAATCCTTTACCTAATGCATTGGAGGGAGATATAATCTCCACTAGTTTCATAATCTAAACATTTTGGTGTTAATAAAATAAATCATTCATAATCATATAAAGATCCCATGAAAAAAGAATGATTTTCTTAAAACATTCAAAAACATCAGATTACATTAACTTAAAAATAATAATAAAATATCATAAATCCATTTTTATGAAATAAATCATATCATAATAATATATAAAGGGTGATAAAAACATCACTTTATAAAAAAAAAAATCCTTGGAGGTAAAATATAATTGAAAATAATTTTTTTTCTTTCACAAAACCATTTTAAAACATTTAAGGGAAAATTATTTTCAAAAACATTTTTTTGAAGGGAAGGGGAAGACTTTTGAAAATCTTATTATAAATATTTCCTAATAAAATTCCTCAAAAAAAACAAAAAGGTTTCAGAAAAGGGAAGTGAAAATAATTTGAAACTATTTTGTAACACTCCAAGATTTTATAATTTATTTTCCTTAAATATTATGGTAGATATATTGTTATACTCACAACACAAAACTAAAATGAACCATGATACTTTTACTGAATTAAATTTATATAACGAAAGATACACACTAATACCTTATAATTCTCAATATGAAATGACATAAAGAAAAGTGCAGGTGGAGTAAATGAATATATATATATATATATATATAAAATTACCACAAAAATAAAATCTTTATACCAATGGATCTACATGAAGACTAAAAATATAAATATAAATTTGGAAAGAAGGTAACGAGTTTTGAATATAATAGACATGATAAGATAGAATTTTTTGAATAAATTTTTGGGAAGCATGTAAGGAAATATATAGGAATGTAATAATATAGTTATATATATGTTCATTAGACATATAAACATTGAATATATATATAGTTATTAGAAATATATGTATGTTGGGTATATTTAAATTTTAGTTTTTTTGAAATGAAGATAAAATCGTTTGAAGGTAAAAGAGATATTTTCAATCAAATTATTTTTAATTATATAATGTATATTTTCTTAAATTAACCACTTTTGGTAAATGAATTTAATTAAATAATTTGACAATATATTCAATTTAATTAATTAAAGTTCAATTAATGATGGTTATTATGAAATTAATAAGTCACTTTATTCCCCAAAAATACATTTTCTTCAAAAATGAGTTTTATTTCTTTTTGTGAGAAAATATAATAATTATTTTTTGGAAATTTCAGAAGTTTTATTTTACAAAAAGAATATAATTTATTAATTAATTTATTCAAAATTATCCCAGGATGAATTTTTGGGAATTTATGAAAGTTTGATTTTTCAGTGAATAGTAAAAAATATTGATTTTTCAAATACAATAATTAATTTTCATTAATTAAACTAATATAAAACTATCATTATATTTTGGAATTTATATTAAAGAAAAATAAAATCCATCTTATTTATAGAAATATAATTTTAATCATCAATTTTCATTATTTTTTTATAATTTAATTTTTATGCTTAGAAATACATTTTTCTGAAAACTATTTTTTGTTGTGTTTTACACATTTATATTAAAATTAATGTCTACCACTTCTATAAATAAAATCATAAAAAATGGATACCATATTTTAAATTAGGAGGTTAAAATTTTCTAAATATTTTTCTCTTGTTTTTTTCATTATGAATATTAACTGTGGTAAATATTTGTCACATTGGTAAGGGTAAAATGGGTAAAATAGGGTTAAAACCATGAAATAATGTAAAACCCTGAGATTTTATGAAAAATAATCTTTTTAATATCATTTATGTCTTGTGTTGTATGCTACAACAAGATTACCTTGCGCTACACGCAACACCGTATGAGCTTGCAGTATACACAACACTATTCTTGGATCATGTTACACACAATTTTGATAGTAGTTATTCTACGAAACATTGAGTGTATATATATAAATATATATATATTCAATATATAAATGAAATATGGTTGGATTCTGTTATACGAAACAACGAAGGAGTCTTGCACAACACGCAACCCTGACTTGGCTTGTATTACACGCAATCGCGACTTTCCTCGATATTGTGTGTTGTACGCAATACCAAGTTTCACGAAACAACGATATATGGTTATAATATTATTATGAACTAGCCATTATGAATAGTATCAACTACATTTTGAATTTTTTAACATTATTATTCATCTTACACATTTTCTAGAACATGGTATGAGAACAAAATCAATTTTTTGAGTAAAATAAGTATTTAAAAAAAATGTAGTTTTGCCGCCTTTTGATGGCGCACCCACCTTAAATCTTGTTTTTGACATTTCTATAAGTTAAATTTGACAAAATAAAATTCTTATTTGGAATCAGGGTATAAAAATTTACTTTGGATAAATTTTTCATATCATTCTGATAACTTTCATATTTTAATGAATAGTAAAAACACGCAATATTTTAATTAAAAACAACTTTTTTTCATCGCAATAATTTATATGGTTAGATTATCTTTTTAATTCGTTTAAAAGTGTAATTAGAATATATTTTTACCATTTAATACAATGTTGGTCATTGGAATTAATTTCACTTTGAAATTGGATATAAAAAAGTATCAATCTTTTGATAGTTATTGTTTCTTAAAAAAACACGCGATTTGTTTTGACGACGAGAATTAATTTTTAAATTAATTAATGCAACTGATATGTTTTGAATTTGGTAAAATAGACATCATTTTTGAATTCATAATATCAAATATAGATTAGGCCTAATGTTTGGTATTTTTCTGGAAACTTTCATTTTTTGATGAATAGTGAAACCACTAAGTTGTAGTTAAAAAAAAATGAATTTTTCATAAAACTTAATTTTACCACTTCTGTGAGTGGAATTTCAAAAATCCAAAAGACACTGTTGATGTCAGTAAGTAAAATTTGGTTCAATGAGATGAAAATAATTTTTGGTGAATAGTAACTTTTTACTTTTTCTTACCACGGTTAAAAGTAAATAGGGTAATTAAGGGTAAAAATGATATTATTATTACCCTAAAACATGTCCTAATTCTATTGGATAAGTGTAATTCGACCAAAAACAACCTTAGAAATAAAATATGACCATTTAGGACCACTTGGATAAGATTAGGACATTTATTATTAATTTTTTTAAAGAAGGGTTAAAATAGTTAAAATCAAAGTTTAATAAGTAAATCATTTTTAATATAGGGTTATAAATAGGATAAATTCGACTATGAATATTAATTATAAAGATAAAAATATTTCCTACATAATGATATTTAATTTTTAATTTTTAGACATTAAATAAATTAATTTATTTATGACACAATGTTGATGCAGTAATTATTTTATTAATGAAATATTGACATAATTGATGTTATAAATACACAAATAAATGTAATTTGAGACTTTTTATGAATTAAAATAATTTTATAGGTTAATATGACATGTTAGTATTTATTTAATTAACGTTTTTTGAACTAATCATTCTTTTATGAATCTCACAAAAATCAATTACTAAATAGTGTCAAAATTGACATAAAATAGTTTTTAAAACAAATATTATATTATTAATTGTTATTTTATTACTAAAAATCTAAGGTTCGGCCAAATGACTTAGATAAGGTTATATATATTAATAATAAGAAACTTGGGGTTCTTTTGGCTTGTTATATTAAGTTTATTAACCTTATCGTGTAAGAACACAAAAAGACACGGTAAAAGTAAAATTATCTAACTTAAAGTTAAATATAAATGATAAGGTTAAAATAGGAACCTAAAATTGTCTAAATTCTATTGTATGAGAGGATTTAGACCCATCCCCACCTTAGATTCGAAATAAATCAATTTGGAGCTATTTAAAACAGAATATGACTTTATAATAAAATAATATTTTTAGTTTTCCAAAGGTGCCCCTCTCCTCCCTTATAAAAGGGCACCTCCTCCCTCTCTTCCTCACACCACTTTGAGCCTTAAATCTCGGACAAACCCTACCAAATTCTCTTATCAACTTCCCTAGAAACATCCTAGAGGTCCTGGTCTTCTTAAAAAACCAATTTTAGTTCCCTAAGAGGAGGACTCAAAGAGGCGCTTCAAAGAAGAGGTAATGTCCGTTACCGATTCTTTCAACTTTATTTCTTCTTCCAGTTCTTCTTCTTAGGTTGTTTCATTATGAAGTAATAACATCAGTATCACTCATATACTGATATGTTATTATAAGTATGAAACAACCCTATTTCACCATCTATCCATCCTACGGAAAACGAAATCACCGCGCGTACGTACGTACGAAATATTGTCTCCACGCCGTGGTGTAATCTATTTTCCACCACCACCTTACTTTGATGGGTATAATGGTGTAAATAATAACTATATATGATTATTGTAAAGTTATATTTATTCTGAAATAGTATACATACACTCCAATACTATTCCATGATCATGAGAACGATATCATCGCTTGTGCGTACATACGGACTACCGTCTCCACGACGCGATGAGATTCATTCTCCACGTTAACCATTCATGAATGATTATAAAGTATATATAATAAGTAATCATGAAATATATGACATAATAATGATATTGGATTTATCTGTATATATATTTATTTCATCTACTTAATTCCATTCAACTCAATAAGGAAACGAAAATAGCGTTCATGCGTACGTACGACCTACCGTCTCCATGAACAGTGTATTTCTTTCCATTTACTGATCTATTATATATATGTATATTCTGAATATATATTACATATAAATCATGTTTTATATTCTATAATTAAGTAATCATGATCTAAGTAATCATATGAATAATTATAAGTCAAAACACGGACGACAAATGAAACAATTTTACCCAAAATGCTCTTTAACATGGAATTCACAAAAGAACGGGTAATATAAAGTCATAAGTGAACCATATATGATATCATAACAATGAGTATGATTCTGGAATAAGTAAATGACATTATTTAAATCATTATACAGGAGTTTCGGACACTTACGAAGCAAATTAGACCTAAGGTAAGGGAAATATCACAATCTCGTTTTTATCCGAGATTGTTTATACTTTGGAATTTACTGGGGTGTATTTTGTCATCCAAATCCATGTTTTTTCAATATGTAATATTATTTCCATCCACCTAAAATTGTTTAAATCCAATTTTACCCTTCGGTGAGTTTTTAGTAAAAGATATGAAAGGAATTTTTTGTCGTTTTTCGTACGAGGTACTTTTTGACTTTTCCAACAAAAGTACGAGAAGAATGTTTTTTTTAACTTATACGGAATGAATGGATTTTTTAAAACATTATTTCCAAGAAGCTTCCTTTACATGTTTTCAAGTTTATTTTTAATCAACTTCTTTTAGTTTAAAATTGTATGACATGTTAAGAAATGAAAAATATTTTTAAAGTAGAAAGGATATTTTCCTCAAGAATGGAGTTCAAGTGTTTTATTAAATTTTTTTTCCATATAAGATAATATAGGGTTCTGTTTCTATCCCTATTATTACATTGATATGATTATGTTGTGATGGAATTATTTTTATGAATTCCTTTATCTTATATGAATTGTTTATGATGTCATGATGTTTAAGAATCCCATTTTTATTACATGGGTTATGCAATGATGTATGATTTATGATTTTTTGGAACACATAAGAATGGTATCATTATGAGATGGGTGGGACCTATATCTCCCTTCAATGCATTGGGTAAAGATTTTATATCTCATGAGATTGACATGGATGAAACGACAGGTTAAACCGGTTCAGTGAAATAGGACTGAAACGAGGAATGAACTCGGTTCAGAAATGGACTTTGTCCACTAAGATAGTCTTGTCAATGAGTCTTGACTAATAAGAAATGATTCTCTATGATTATGTGTGTATTCCACAAAGCTTCATGTTTAATGTTATGATTATTGTGATTATATTTCACTACCATGATTTATCCCATGTTATAAAATTATGATCTCTTTTGCAGGGTAAGATTTCCAAAATGTTATGTTCTTATGAATATGATGTGATTGATATTTATTTTTTTTACCCTTACTAAGAATTTGAGCTCACTGTTTTATGTTTTCTTTTCCCCAAGATATAAAGAAAGGTTTTAGGTAAAAAATAAGAAGATCTTTATGGGAGATGTATAAGATCTTTCACCACGATTAGAAGATTATATTCCAAGTTTCCAAAGACACTAAACTATTACGGTCCTTATGTGTGTGTTTTTGTTATGTACTAAGTATTCCGAAAAAGAAATCTAATGTCCATGTGCGTCAAGCTTCGGGTCTCTACAGTTGGTATCAGAGGAAATGTTTAGTCAACCTTTGGAAACTAGGATGCGAAAACGTTAGTGAGATCCCTAGAGATATTTCTAAGGTATGTCTAGGGATGTACCTAAGGATAAGTATACGTAAAGATATAGTCCTAGAACTACGGTAACAATCTTAGAATTTATCCTAAGATGTTAGATATTGAGGGTGCTTCCCCATTACTATGTTGTTCTCCCTAGCATGATTTTTGCCTCTCACACTATTCTTTTTGGGTTTTAGAAAATGGCTGGAAACATGAAGATTCATGATAATGGAGGATATGGCGGACAATGGAATGATATTCTTCATGAGAAACCAAATGAAACGGGATTTGGAAGTCCAAACATCATTATTATGCCTAATCAGCAATCTCATAATATGATCAATAATATTAACTTTGGTAAGTTTCCCGACTCAGATAATAAGAGAAAGATAGAGTTTCATGATGATCATAGAGGAAAGAAAGTTCAATTTCCCTCATGTAAATCATGTGGGAAGAGGCATCGGGGAGATTGTTTTAAGGGAACTGGAAGATGCTTTGGGTGTGGAAAAGAAGGACACAAAGCCAGTAAGTGCAAAGGAAAAGGTTTAGTTAACACCATGGATGAGGATAATGGTATTTCTACGACATCAACAATGGTTAAATGTTTTAAATGTGGAATATACAGGCATTATGCAAACCAATGCCCTAAGGAAAATTCTCATGAAGAGAATCAGTATGATCGTATGGGTAGTATTTATGTTGATGATGATGAAGAGACTACAAATGATATGTGAGACGAAAGAATTGTTGAAGCTCAGTCAATGGTTTAAGAAGGTAGTGGAATGATTACATGTTTATCAAGTGTAATGTTGTATAAGTAATCTCATAGTACTATGGAATAAAGAGACATCTAAGGATTGTTACACTGTTTTCTTTCCTTAAGTTTTGAAAGTGTATCATTAATGGTACCATTAACCATGAAAGGTTATTCAGATATTTTTGAAAAGTAGATGATATGCGCATAATGAAGGGATAAGGAGAAAATTAAATGTTTGATAGTATTCATGAGCTCATGACTGATATAAGGAGAAAGTTATATCATGGTTTGAGTATATAGAATTTTGGGATTTTGGTATGTGGAAAGAGATAACTTTTGACAGCATTCATGTTTTCACTAAGATTCAATGGGTATTCATTTTTCAAGAGAATACATGATTAAGGCCTTCAAATGTTTGTAATGTGACCATCAAGACATATCTTATAATATATGGGGATAAACGTTGGAATTAACATGCTTGTTATATGAAATCTCTGGTAATCTTTTTCACTATAATATGAGAGTGGACTGCAGTATTAGGGATAATCCTAATGATTGGAATGGATTATGTTGTACATAAGTTAGTATTGTTTAAGGATAGAAGTTTTTTTCGATATTATTTATGGGATGTTATAGTAAGGTAGTTTTAGAAAAAGGACAACCTGCAGGATGAGCGACAACCCATCGCGTCAGACAAGGCTGTGGGAATTGAACCCACAACCGAAGTGCGACTGACCTTTATCGCCTACCACTGGCCTACAGGAAGTCCCTGTTTAGTAGAAACTAGTTTTATTATATTAAGCAGTATGATATATGAAGTATAAGTCCATTTTAGGAACCATATATGATTAATATCACTATAGTTGGACTTATGTATTTTTGATAACTTTTATAACCTTTTGTTAGAGACAGATGGAATAACCCATCATTCTATCACATGATCTGCTAACACCTCACGAATGACAAATTCAACTTCTTTTCTTTAAGAGATGAAGTGGAAATTGTCCAAAGAACGAACAACAGTGAGACTGTACCAAAATCACGAAAGTATTTCTTCTAATTAAAATTTCATCAACATTAGGGAAATGATCTTGAAAACCAAAAATGTTGTCATAGTGCCCTTATATCCGATGAATCATATGGTACCTTAGATCATCACAAATCTATGGCTTTGTGATTGATGGGTTTTTCATAGCCATGTTCTCTACCACTCTCCATCAGAACTTGATGGTTAGATTTTTCTTCCATATCTATATTTTCACAAATGTTCTCCTACATGGAAACCCAGTGATGAGTTAATTTGGGTAACCGTTACATTTCATACGTTAGTTTTTAAAGCCAAGTTTTGGTATTCCTTTTTACGATGTGGTTTTCTATTAAACAAACTTTCGAGTAGTAAGCTATTTATAATCCCGACGAATTTCGAGGGCAAAATTCATTTTTAAGGGGGGTAGAATGTAACAACCCAAGATTTTATGAAAAATATTCTTTTAATATCATTGATTTCTTGTGTTTTATGCTACAACAAGATTACCTTTCACTACACGCAACACCGTATGAGCTTGCAGTATACACAACACTATTCTTGGATCATGTTACACACAATTTTGATAGCAGTTATTCTATGAAACATTGAGTGTATATATATAAATATATATATATTCAATGTATAAATAAAATATGGTTGGATTCTATTATACGAAACAACAGAGGAGTCTTGCACAACACGCAACCCTGACTTGGCTTGCATTACATGCAATCGCAACTTTCCTCGATAGTGTGTGTTGTACGCAATACCAGGTTTCACTAGACAACGATATATAGTTATAATATTATTATGAACTAGACATTATGAATAGTATCAACTAAATTTTGAATTTTATAACATTATTATTCATCTTACACATTTTCTAGAACATGGTATGAGAACAAAATCAATTTTTTGAGTAAAATAAGTATTTTAAAAAAAATGTAGTTTTGCCGCCTTTTGATGGCGCACCCACCTTAAATCTTGTTTTTGAAATTTCTATAAGTTAAATTTGACAAAATAAAAATCTTTTTTTGGAATCAGGGTATAAAAATTTACTTTGGATAAATTTTTCATATCATTCTGATAACTTTCATATTTTAATGAATAGTAAAAACACGCTATATTTTAATTAAAAACAACTTTTTTCATCGCAATAATTTATATGGTTAGATTATCTTTTTAATTGGTTTTAAAGTGTAATTAGAATATATTTTTACCATTTAATACAATATTGGTCATTGGAATTAATTTCACTTTGAAATTGGATATAAAAAAGTATCACTCTTTTGATAGTTATTGTTTCTTAAAAAAACACGCGATTTGTTTTGACGACGGGAATTAATTTTTAAATTAATTAATGAAAATGATATGTTTTGAATTTGGTAAAATAGAAATCATTTTTGAATTCATAATATCAAATATAGCTTAGGCCTAATTTTTGGTATTTTTCTAGAAACTTTCATTTTTTGATGAATAGTGAAACCACTAAGTGGTAGTTAAAAAAAATGAATTTTTCATAAAACTTAATTTTACCGCTTCTCTGAGTGGAATTTCAAAAATCTAAAAGACATGGTTGATGTCAGTAAGTAAAATTTGGTTCAATGAGATGAAAATAATTTTTGGTGAATAGTAACTTTTTACTTTTTTTTACCACGGTTAAAAGTAAATAGGGTAATTAAGGGTAAAAATGATATTATTATTACCCTAACACATGTCCTAATTCTATTGGATAAGTGTAATTCGACCAAAAACAACCTTAGGAATAAAATATGACCATTTAGGCCCACTTGGATTAGATTAGGACATTTATTATTAATTTATTTAAAGAAGGGTTAAAATAGTTAAAATCAAAGTTTAATAAGTAAATAATTTTTAATATAGGGTTATACATAAGATAAATTCAACTATAAATATTTATTAGAAAGATAAAAATATTTCCTACATAATGATATTTAATTTGTAATTTTTATACATTAAATAAATTAAATTATTTATGACACAATGATGATGCAATAATTATTTTATTAATGAAATATTGATATAATTGATGTTATAAATACCCAAATAAATGTAATTTGAGACTTTTTAAGAATTAAAATAATTTTATAGGTTAATATGACATGTTATTATTGATTTAATAAACTTTTTTCGAACTAATCATTCTGTTATGATTCTCACAAAAATCAATTACTAAATAGTGTCAAAATTGACATAAAATAGTTTTTAAAACAAATATTATAGTATTAATTGTTATTTTATTCTTAAAAATCTAAGTTTCGGCCAAATGACTTAGATAAGGTTATATATATTAATAATAAACAACTTGGGGTTCGTTTGGCTTGTTATAGTATGTTTATTAAACTTATCGTGTAAGAACACAAAAAGACACTATAATAGTAAAATTATCTAACTTAAAGTTAAATATAAATGATAAGGTTAAAATAGGAACCTAAACTTGTATAAATTCTATTTGATGAGAGGATTTAGACCCATCCCCACCTTATCTTAGAAATAAATCAATTTGGAGCTATTTAAAACCAAATATGACTTTATAATAAAATAATATTTTTAGTTTTCCAAAGGTGCCCCTCTCCTCCCTTATAAAAGGGAACCTCCTCCCTCTCTTCCTCACACCACTTTGAGCCTTAAAGCTCGGACAACCCCTGCCAAATTATCTTCTCCACTTTCCTAGAAACATCCTAGAGGTCCTGGTCTTCTTCAAAGACAAATTTTAGTGCTCTAAGAGGAGGACTCAAAGAGGCGCTTCAAAGAAGAGGTAATGTCCGTTACCGATTCTTTCAACTTTATTTCTTCTTCCACTTCTTCTTCTTAGGTTGTTTCATTATGAAGTAATAAAATCAGTATCACTAATATACTTATATGTTATTATAAGTATGAAACAAACCTATTTCACCATCTATCCATCCTACGGAAAATGAAATCACCGCGCGTGCGTACGTATGGAATACCGTCTCCACGCCGTGGTGTAATCTATTTTCCACCACCACCTTACTTGGATGGGTATAATGGTGTACATAATAACTATATATTATTATTGTAAAGTGATATTGATTATGAAATAGTATACATACACTCCAATACTATTCCACAATCATGAGAACGATATCATCGCTCGTGCGTACGTACGGACTACCGTCTCCACGACGCGATGAGATTCATTCTCCACCTTAAACATTCATGAATGATTATAAAGTATATATAATAAGTAATCATGAAATATATGACTTAATAATGATACTGGATTTATGTGTATATATATTTATTTCATCTACTTAATTCCATTCAACTCAATAAGGAAACGAAAACAGCGTTCATGCGTACGTACGACCTACCGTCTCCATGAACAGTGTATTTCTTTCCATTACTGATCTGTTATATATATGTATATTATGAATATATATTATATATAAATCATGTTTTATATTCTGGAATTAAGTAATCATGATCTAAGTAATCATATGAATAATTACAAGTCAAAACACGGATGACAAATGAAACGATTTTACCCAAAACGCTCTTTAACATGGAATTCACAAAAGAACGGGTAATATAAAGTCATAAGTGAACCATATATGATATCATAACACTGAGTATGATTCTTGAATAAGTCAATGACATTATTTAAATCATTATACAATAGGTTCGGATACTTACGAAGCAAATCGGACCTAAGGTAAGAGAAATATCACAATCTCATTTTTATCCGAGATTGTTTATACTTTGGAATTTACTGGGGTGTATTTTGTCATCCACATCCATGTTTCCTCAATATGTAATATTATTTCCATCCACCTAAAATTTTTTAAATCCAATTTTACCCTTCGGTGTGTTTTCAGTAAAAGATATGAAAGGAATCTTTTGTCGTTTTTCGTACGACGTACTTTTTGAATTTTCTGACAAAAGTACGAGAAGAATGTTTTTTTAACTTATTTGGAATGAATCGATTTTTTAAAACATTATTTCAAAGAAGCTTCTTTTACATGTTTTCAAGTTTATTTTTAATCAACTTCTTTTAGTTTAAAATTGTATGACATGTTAAGAAAGGAAAAATGTTTTTAAAGTAGAAAGGATATTTTCCTTAAGAATGGAGTTCAAGTGTTTTATAAAAATTATTTTCCATCTAAGATAATATAGGGTTCTGTTTCTATCCCTATTATTACATTGATATGATTATGTTGTGATGGAATTATTTTTATGAATTCCTTTATCTTATATGAATTGTTTTATGATGTCATGATGCTTAAGAATCCCATTTTTATTACATGGATTATGCAATGATGTATGATTTATGATTTTGTGGCACACATAAGAATGGTATCATTATGAGATGGGTGGGACCTATATCTCCCTCCAATGCATTGGGTAAAGATTTTATATCTCATGAGATAGACATGGCTGGAACGGCAGGTTAAACCGGTTCAGTGAAACAGGGCTGAAACGAGGAATGAACTCGGTTCAGAAATGGACTTTGTCCACTAAGATAGTCTTGGAAATGATTCTTGACTAATAAGAAATGATTCTCTATGATTATGTGTGTATTCCACAAAGCTTCATGTTTAATGTTATGATTATTGTGATTATATTTCACTACCATGATTTATCCCATGTTATAAAATTATGATCTCTTTTGTAGGGTAAGATTTCCAAAATGTTATGTTCTTATGAATATGATGTGATTGATATTTCTTTTGTTTACCCTTACTGAGAATTTGAGCTAACCGTTTTATGTTTTATTTTCCCCAAGATATAAAAAAAGGTTTTAGGTAAAAAAAGAAGATCTTTATGGGAGATGTAGAAGATCTTTCACCACGATTAGAAGATTATATTCCAAGTTTCCAAAGACACTAAACTATTACGGTCCTTGTGTGTGTGTTTTTGTTATGTACTAAGTATTCCGCAAAAGAAATGTAATGTCCATGTACGTCAGGCTTCGGGTCTCTACAAATAAGGTCTAAAAATCAACCCAACACTTGACTTAATTCCATTATTTGGGTTAAATTTTACCATATCCAACCCAAATTCTAATATATGTTATCTTGGGACCGTTTACCTTTGATAATGACCTTTATATTGTTTTAAGTAAAGAAAATTCCAAAATGTCAGTCGCTTGACTTTAATATCTATAAATTTTTTACATAAGGATAAAAAAAAGATAAGTATAGTTATAAATATTTATTTTAGATATGAAATAATTTTTTATAATAATTTTTTTAATTTCTAGTGATGAAATAATTACCTTAAATTCTAACACAATGCCGACACAATGCTTGTGAAAGTAGTAGAAAAATTATGTAAATAATTTATACTCTAAAATTAATATTTTTTGGGTGCTTTATAGTACCCCATGAAATTTATAGATTAATATTACATATTAGTGATGTTTTAAGGGTTTATATTCGAATTTAATTTTATATTTATGTCTTTAAAGTCAAATTATATGAATAGTTTAAAAAATGACTTTAATGATGTTTTATGAAATGTAGTATTTTATTAAATTAATTTAAAATCATAAAAATATTTATAGAGGAAAATTATGATAATAAGTGGTCTAAAATTCCATACCTTGGAAATTTATGAGCCAATTTTTACCTTATGAGTAAAATTATAACACTTTAAGATTGAAAAATTAGTTATCACAATTATAGTTAAAAATGGTTAATGAAGGGGTTAATAAAAAATATAAGGTTTAAAATGATATCTAAAACTATAGAAATTTAATTTTATTATTATATTATGACTATATACTCTTTATATTTGAATAAATGTCATTTAAGAAAAGTTTTATTTGAGTTAGATACATATTATATTATAATATTTCATAAATTTTCAAAAGTACCCCTCTCCAGAATTATAAAAGGAAACCCCTTATCTCTTTCCATTACCGTTTACTGAGAAACCTATCTCAACAAAAACCTACCCAATTATCTTATTAAATTATATATACATGAATTATAGGATATTTTCTTCTTAAAACACCATTCCAAGGGTCATTAAGAAAGGATCTGAAGGAGGCCAACCAAACTAGAGGTAATCATCATACTCAACCTCATTCAAATTAATTCTTTTGTAACTCTAAATATAAGGTATTTATCATAGAATTCCAAATTTAGTATCCTAAATATAAGAATAAGTGTTATTATTATTATAGAAATACCACTAGTCAACCTCCTTTCCATCAAATTGAAAGCGAATGTGTCACTTGTGTATACATGTGGACCAACACCTCCACATAGCGATACAATTCATTTTTCATCACCATATTTCATGGATGGTTAATATAATAGGTTTAATATTTATATATTATATTTAAAAAATAATTATTCTTCTATAATTACAATATCATGTCTATATATTTACCTTCCCATCTGTTGGAAAAGGATAACGTCGCTCATGCGTACGTGTGGACTGCCACCTCCATGAAGTGATGCGATTTTTTTACATTTATGATTTACTTGGATAGTAATAAGTATATAAATAATATATATATATATGATATGATATGATATAATGCTGATTATATAAAAGTGAATTATTATTTACCATTCTTTCTTCCCATCTGTAAAAAAGTTAAAACAGTGTCCATGCGTACATATAACCTACCATCTCTATAAATGATGTAATTCATTTTTCTATCTCTAACTTTTATGGATGATCCTAAATATTTATGTAATTAATATATATTATATTTATATCATAATTTTTTTTTTGAAATTATGGAACAATGATCAAACTATAAGGACTAAAACTTTCACATAGAAACTCTCATGAAAAATGGAATAGTTAACACCCCAAAACAACTATTTTAATAAATAATTATTAATAAATGGGTATTTGAATGTTATAATTAGATTATATATTAAATTATAATTATTTAAATAATTTATATATAGAATTATAATAAATTTAAATTTATTATACAAGATGTTAGAGTGATTTCGAAGCAAGTCGATCTTGAGGTAAGGGTTTCTCATCCAACTTTTATTTATATGAGACATATTCCATATTCACCACTTGTTACTTTTGTGTGGTTTATATAATGGACATAAATATATATTATTATTATTATTATCATGAAAATTATGGGTGTTTAAAAATTCATAAGGTTCTCTCTCTCATGAGGTTTTTATTCAAAACTTACAAAAGCAGTAAGGTTTTAATTCACAATCTCATCAATAATCAGGTCTGATTCTGTTTATGTCTCCATTGAAAAAATTATATTAAATTCCTATCTTAAACCCAATTTATTTTCTTCTCACCTTTTTATCTTTAAAATTACATGTTTTCCTTCCATTTTTCTTCTCTTTATGTACTTAAGATATCAAAATAATGTTTTTAAGGAAAATTGATTTTGTCTCCTATTTGGTCGAAAATATTTATCTTCCATGTCCATATTTTCTTTAAAATGTTTCCAAAAATGTTTTTAATATTCTAAAATGATTTATTAAAGAAATTTTAACCCATTTTTTAATTTATTTAATTTTTTTAAAAATAATATTCTATTTTTTGAACAAGTTACTTTTACCGAAGGTATGTATAAAATATTTGTTTTAACAATTACTGTGTGAACAAAATTTCCCACCATCATGACCACTCAATGATTTTAATCTTCATTTATAAATTTCCCTGGTTATTTTAAAGTAATTTGTTCCTAATATTATGAAAATATTTAGTTTTTAGAATTAATTTTCAAATTTAAAAGGATTTTTTCTTCAATAGTGTTTTTAATATCCCTCTTATGGTATTTTTATTCTTAAAAAACAAAAAAAAAATTATTTTACTTATGATCCACTGGGGATATATTGTAATGATTAAATCCATATTCTTTCTATATATGTTTTATGAACCGTTTAATTAGGTAAATTATTGATATTACATGTGAACATTTTTTCAATATGGGTAGTTATTGATTATTAAGTCATGTTTATTAAGTTTTATTGTTTATTCATATGATGAATGCATTGGAATTATTAAGTGATGGGTGGGGTTCAGAATTACATATCCCCTCTATGAATTGGTAGATATCACAAGACAAAATAGGTTGGGTATTTAGATGAGGACTTACACATTTATATAAGATGTCTTGGTATGATGCCTCGATGGTAAGTTTACGATGTCCAATATTATGAATTCCATTATTAATAAATTAGTTATTAATATATACATGATTATTTAAATAGTTATGTCATCCATGTATAAGTTTCAAGAACATGTGATTATTTATATGTAATTATTTGAACATCATTTATTCCGGCCATATTATTCACTCCTTATTTATTTTATGATAGCTTCCTCTGTATATATTCCCTTACTATGCATCTGAGATCAACCCTTTCTTATACTTTTTCCAGAATTCCAAGAAGTATACTATAAATGATATTCAATTATAAACTAGAGTAAATAATGATATTACCAAATAAAATATTATATAGTAATTTATATTTTTAAATGTAATTTGGAATTAAATAATGTATTTATTTTACCAAGACTAATAAAATCTTCAATACTTTGGGATGTGATTTCTTATAGCTAGTACCAATGTAATAAAGTAACCACTATATCTAGGCTTCTAGGGTTGGTGAATTTATAGTTGATATCAGAGGAAGTTAAGTAGAAATATTTGGTACTAGATTTAGGAAAATATATATTAGGGAACATAACCACATGACAGAATTTATTAATATGTCTAATTATTGAATAATATCATAAAGTTTTTTATAAGGTAAAT
The DNA here is from genome assembly GCA_963277665.1 of Viscum album. Taxonomy (NCBI): domain Eukaryota; kingdom Viridiplantae; phylum Streptophyta; class Magnoliopsida; order Santalales; family Viscaceae; genus Viscum; species Viscum album. The sequence continues at coordinate 789,923,215 of OY728156.1, read as the reverse complement.
ATTATGTAGATTTCCTAGAAATATATCCCTTTATTGATACTATAAGTGGACTTAGTTATGTCACCAATTCATCTTGGGGTGACAACTCTAGAAAGAGTTAGTCAAGTATATTTATTCCATCACTCTAGTGAATAGTGAATACCCCCATACTATGGACTTGGTTTGACCTTCCTGGTGGATATTCTTGGGTTAATTCACATTTTATTTATGAGCCATTATGATTACTGAGAGAATAGAAACTATGGAAACCTATGATATTACACAGTGACATAGTATAAACATAATGTTTCTTGGGTTGATAAGTCTAAGGTTGATCATAAGTTTAAAGGCATAGATACCTCTTTTGAGGTTTTATTTGATAAGAGTTTAACATGATTAAGGATATTTTGGGAGACATTTATGGGAATACAACCATTTGGTTTAGTATATGGTTGGGTGAAAATTTTATTTTAGGAATAATGATTTTACATTTTGATGACATAAGACTAAATTTATTGATACCCTTTAGGGTTAATATGATCGTTGATATTAAGGTAATTATGGTTGATTGAAATAAAATAGTTAGTATATTTTGGGAATATATTATATAGATAACCATGTGATTGAAAAGTGTTTTAGTGACCAAGTTATTAATATTATGTACACTATACTATGAATATTATATAATTAAGGTAAGTATAATTTTAGGAATGAATATTGAGTTAATTTATGGAAGAATATATGATTTTATTTTGGATTTATAGCAACTTAGGATATTTATGGAAATTATTATAAAATTATGGGGAGTATATGATTTAGGTATATACATTTTTTGTATATATATATATATTTAAGGTTGGGGCCGAAGCCTCATTTTATTATTAAAGAAAAGGAAGTCCTATTTTTTTTGGGTAGAGGGAGACCCATTACATAGCCCGAAGGACCATGGGCGTGAAAGCCTAAATACAAGGCTCAAAAGACAATTTTTGGTATATGATATTATGAGAAATTGATTTTATATAGAGAGAATATTTAAGTTTATCATAGAAAAATGATCAAATCATTTATATTTTTGGGCTCTGAATTTGGTCGTACATATTTTGTAGGAGTTTTAAGGCTAATATGAACTTTGGTGCTATTTTAAAGGTTTTATATATTAATGTACTATTTCATAATATGATTATTTATCCATACTGGATAATATGGTCTAATCATTTTAGTTTTGGTAAATTTATATATACAGGAGGAATGAATTGTATTAATATTATAGATCTTATGATTCATTAAAAGTTAATTTTAGTTCTTAGGGCATGAAAAATTCATCTTTAATATTCATTTCATAGAGTAAGATATAAAGTGTAGATTGATCAAAACACAACCAGTGGATAAAATTATGCTTATTAAATGTAATTAAATATATAATATTTTGTCATGTTCTCTATCTATATTGTAAATGAATTCCATAACTCAAGGAAAAGGATATCGAAAAGAAAATTTAATCACATTACCTTCATTTCTAAAGAATTAATGTTTTTTAACTTCATTTATTTATAGTTTTATGGTCATTGAATTTCTCATGATTGTACAATTTATGGAGATCAATGTTCTCAGTCACTCACCATCATTATTTAGAAATTAATTTTTTTCCTTTATGATCATATTTTTATTTCCCACTAGCGATCTCCTATTTGGAAACCTAATTATGTGTTGTTCTAGATTAACTTTTTCCCTTTAACTATTCTCAAGTAGAATTTTTATTAACCCTTTTTATGATGTTTTTTTTCATCCATGGTATTTTAAAATGACAAACCATTGATTACCATTCTCAATTACAAATAATGAGGACACAATTTATTAAAGGGGGAGAATGTAACACCCCAATATTTTATAATTTATTTTCTTTAAATATTATTCTAGATATCTTGTGATACTCATAACATTAAACTAAAATGAAACATGATAATTTTATTGAAATAAATTAGTACAATGAAATATAAACAAAAATAAATTAGGATGTTTCTATATGAAATGTCATGAAGAAAATTACAAGTGGAGTAAATTCACATATATATAAAAATACTATCACCATAAGATATTTATTCTACTGGTTCACCATAAAGGCAATGACCCCAACTATAACTATGGAAACAAGGAAATGAATTAGCAATAAAATAGACATGATGAAAGAGAATTAAATGAATAAATTTTACAGAATCATGTAAGTCTATATATAGGAATGTAATATGATCAATATATATATGGTAATTGGATGAATATACATTATATACATATATATAGAGCGTATAAGGACCCGACCTTATTACGTTACATAATATTTAATTCTATTTAAGAACTAAATTCCTTTTATATTGAAGATATTTTAATGTTTAGAGTTTTATAGAATTGGGATATAATAAATATATAACATTGCACATTAATATATATAAGATACCACAAAAATAGTATCCATTTCTTCAAAAATATAAAACTTTTCAAATAAAACAAGTTTTCTTTGAAAAATATTCATAACATTTAACTTGGATTCCTTATTTGTCTTATACATCATTATAACTTAAAAAAATTTCAAAACTTGGGATGAATATAAAAATCTCATTAATTGATATAAGAAGAAGTAAATAAAACATTAGTCCACAAATACTTGTAATATAAGAAATCATTTAAAAAACATACTTATTTCCCATATAAACATACTTTGTGAAACTTGAGATTTCTATGAGATTTTCAAAAAACATATAGAACATAAATAGAACCGTAAAGGTATATTGGGGAATTAATTACATAATCATGTAACCCTTTCAGTTTTCTTATAATTTTTACCCCTCACGACTACCTTATAATGTAACCCGCACGACTACCTTATTGTGTAAACATCGTAGTTACACTTGGAGTTACCATACAGACGACCACTAAATTACACATACCCAATGCATTGGAGTAAAATATAGGTCCCAAAATTCATCATAAAAATTTACCAAGAACCACAACATAATGATACCATGATAATAATTGCATAAAAACATTGATTTTGAATTTTGTAAAATAGAATTTTAAAAGAGGATTTTAAAAGAAAACCCCCTTACAAATATCATATAATTGAAGTGAGACTTAAAATAGTGGATGGAATATGTATATAAACTATAAATAAACATAATTAAACATAATATAAACAAAATTAATTACAAAAACAATTTTAAAACATCATAAATAGTGATGTGGAAGGTTATCCCAAGTAATGGAAATTGGGTTAAGAATTCCCTTACCTCAGGTTTGTCTTAATTAAAGATTGTTTAAACATAAATTATAATGGTTAGAAGAGTGTTATTAATATCTTAAAGAAACATATTAATCTTTATAATATCTTATATGATCATTTCATTACATAATTTTACCCTTTAATTGTTAGTATTTTGTTCCTTCCATTGTTTGGGGTGCGTTCTTTACGTGATTTCCATGGACGGTTTGTATTTGATTTTCTTTTTGTATGGAAATGAAATTTCAGAAGTGAAAAAATGGTATTAATATGTTTCTAGAATATATAATTATACCATAAATCATTTTTATCATGTATGATGATGGATCATTAGGTAAAACATTAATGATGCTTGTTTAGATCATTTTTTGCGGTTCCTCGATAATCATGAACTTTTTTAATTATATAATTTAATGTCATGAATATAAGTTAATTCAAGGAAATTAAATAGGTTGAAACATAAACTTTAAATTATTATTCAACCATTAAAAGGTTTTTATGATCAGATTTTTATTAAGTAATAGAAATTGGAAACAAATCATCTGCGATTTTGGTAAATCGGCACATCACAGATGATGTTTTTATTTTTAGAATAAGAGGGAGAGGAGAGGAAGATATATGATTAATATCTTAAATGAACATGATAAAATAAATAATATATAATATTATAAATATTTCATACCTCATGGATAAGTGGAGGGGAAGAGAGTATAATAAAAGAAAGTAATTGGAAAGAAAACACATGAAAAAGGAAGAGAATTATTACTCTTGATCTATTCTTCTTGAGATCCTCCTTAAGTCCTTTGGTTTTGGACTTTTAGTGAGACCAAAAGGTATTGGACGTGGATAATATCCTTGGGGATGGAATTTGGTAGAACTTAGACAATGCTCAAGGCTTGAGAGGTGTGAGAGGAAGAGGGGAATGAGGGTGGTATTTATAGTGGAGGAGAGGAGGGATTTTACATTATTTTAATTATTATTATAATATTTTTGCTCAAGAATATGAATAGTATTGATTCATATGACCCAAAATAGTAATAGTTTTATGTGATTTTTAACCAAGTGGGATTACATCAGCATTTCATCACCTATGATGCAGTAAAAAAAGTATTTAGCATTTATCGCAATCTATAGTATTTTACTATTCATAAAAAATTAAATAATTTCAGAAAAATACCAAATATTTACCCTAAATTTTTGTAGAAGTGTATAATTTAAAAATGATCTTCATTTTATAAAAATACTTTTATGAATGTTATTAATTTAATTTTTAAATAAAATAATTATGTATTCAAAAATAACTATATTAAATCTATAATTCAATTTTTAAAACCTTTAAAATTTTTTCAACATCTCATTATCTTATAACCTTAAGAAAATAAAATAATAATATGATTTACTATTCATAAGTGTTATATTACTATTCATATTACTATTTATAATGGTATGTTACTATTTATAAAAAAACAAGTTAGTTCTATTAGACTCCAAATAACTTACTGATCACAATCGTAGATGACCGTTTTTTGAAATTAAAATAATATAAGTGGAAAAATTATGTTTAAAGGATAGGTATAATTATCTACTTAAAAAAAGTTTCATGAATTTCAATTTATTTTAAAAAACATGGGGTGTTATATTATCCCCACCTTCTAGAAATTTCATCCTCGCAATTTTATTTACTTATTAAACAAGTGAGGGAACCTTTACCTCATAGAATTTTCAAATTCCCATGTGGATTCTTCAACAATTTGGTTTCTCCACAAAACATTTACCTGTTGGATTAACTTATTCCGTAATACCTATTACCTTCAATAAAGAATCTAAACAAGTTTATTTTCATAAGAAATCTTCTCTTCCCATTGAACTGAATCTGGGATCAAAACATGAGATGAATCTGGAACATTCTTTCTAAAAATTGAAACATGAAAAACATTTTTTACCAGATATAAACTTAGAGGAAAAGATAGTAAGTAGGTTTCTGGTCCAACATTCTCCAAGATTTCATAACTTCTAATAAACCATTGAATTAGCTTTAATTTCTTTCCAAAATGCATAACAGTTTTCCATGGTGAGATTCTAATAAAAGAATAATCACCTACCTTAAAAGAAAAGGAATTCCTCTTATTGTCTGCATAACTTTTATGCCTCCTCTGAGTTGTCCTCATGTGTTATTGGATCATCTTCACTTTCTCTGCCACTTATTTTACTAATTCTAGTCCCATCAAATTCCTTTCCCTGACTTCATCTCAAAAAGCAAGAGTTCTACACTACTTCCCATAAAATTCCTTGAAAGGTGCCATCTATATACTGGAATGAAAACTATTATTATAAGAAAAATCAACTAAAGAAAGATATTGATCCCAACTTCCCTGGTAGACTATTGAATAAGATCAAAGCATATCCTCCAAATTATGTATCGTTCGTTCTAACTACCCATATGATTGGGGATGATAAGTTGTACATAAATTTAATTCTATGCCCAATGACTTATAAAGGACCTTCCAAAATTTAGAAGTGGACCTAGGATCCTAGTCAGATATAATGTAAAGAGGAACTCTATGTAACCTGAAAATGTCTTTGAGGTATAGTTGATAAAGCTGATCCAAAGTCATTGTCTCTTGAATAGAAAGAAAATGTGTAGGTTTTGTCAGCTAATCAATAATAACCCAAATCACATTTTAACCTTAAAAAGTCTTATGTAGTCCCACCATGAAGTCCATGGATATATTCTCCTATTTCAACTATGGCACTGGAAGTGGATGAAGTGTCCCCTTATGTAACTTCCACTCTACTTTAACCTATTGACATGTCAAACATTTCACAGTAAAATCTATAGTATATATTTTTAATCCATCCCACCAAAAATACTCTCGAAGTTTTCTTTAAATCATAGTACTGCCTAGATGAATTGAAAATGATGAACTATGAGCTTCACAAAACAAATATTTTTTCAACTGGAAATCCCAAGGCACACACAACCTTTTACCAAATCCTAAAACACAATCTTTATCATGGTTAAATTCTATAAACTTACCCATTTAAACCAATTATACCTTTTCTATAGCTCACAGTCTTCCTTTTGTGCTTTCTTAATTCTATCTAATAATGATGACTGCACTGAAACCTAAAAGAAAATAGAGTTATTTTCCACACCAACAAATTCTAAGAAAAAATTCACCAAATCATTAATCAAGGGATCATGTTTCAAATGTAACGTGGTTAATGATGCATGATGTTTTTGACTCAAGGCATCGACCAATTTTTTTTTCTTTTATCGGATGGTAATTGATCCTAAAATCATAATCCATTATCAGTTTAAGCCATCTTCTCTACATCATGTTTAATTCCTTCTAAATAAATATATACTTTAGACTTTTATGTTCAGTATATATTTGAAACTTGGCTCTATATAAATGACGCCTCAAAAATTTCAAATAAAAAACCACATATGCCAATTCAAAATCATATGTGGGATAATTTAACTCATGAGTTTTTAGTTGTCTTAAAGCATACACAATTACCTAATCCTTATACATCAGAACACAACCAAGTCCCTTTAATGAAGCATCACTATTGATGACAAACTCACCATTTCGGGAAGGCCATGCCAAAACTAGATCATTTACCAATCTCTTCTTTAGTTCTTGAAAAAAACATTACATTATTCTAACCAAATAAATTTAACCCCTTTTCACATTAACATTGTTAGAATGCTAGATAACTGTGCAATTTTTTTAACAAACCTTTGATAATATCCTTCTAATCCAATAAAATTATGAATCTATGTAACATTTATAGGTCTTGGACATTCATCGACCACTTTTGTTTTGGCAGGATCAACTAGTATTCCATCCTTATTTACAATTTTCCCAAGAAAAGAAATTGGTTGCAACCCAAAATCAAACTTTCTGAATTTTCCATATAGTTTCTTTTCCTTTAAGGTTTGAAAAACAACCCTTAGATATTTTTCTTTCTCCTCTTTACTCTAAGAAAATACTAGAATTCCATCAATAAACACAACCATAAAATTATCCAAGAACTCATTAAATATTCTATTCATAATATACATGAATACATTAGGTGCATTAGTTAACCAAAACGACATAAAAAAATTCATAATGCCCATATCTAGTACGAAAAGCTATTTTCAGGATTTCATCCTCTTTCACCTTTAGCTGATGGTATCAGGATATCAATTCAATCTTGGAAAAGTACTGAGCTCCCTGGAGCTGATCAAACAAGTCATAGATATGAGGCATAAGATACTTGTTTTTAATAGTGATGTTATTCAAGGATCTATAATCAATGAAAAGTCTCACATAACCATCTTTCATTTTAATGAACAAAACAGGATCAACCCATGGTAAAGTGCTAGGATGAATGAAGCCTTTATCAAGAAACTCTTGCAAGTAATTTTTTAATTCAATAAGTTTCATTTGATCCATTTGATATGGGGGTTTTGAAATTTTCTAATCATCAGGAACTAAGTAAATTGTGAATTTGACACCCCAATCTGTTATAACACTAGGCAACTCATTAAAAAAACATCAAGGTATTATTTTTCCAATGGCACATAATTAAACAAAATAGTTCCCTTGTTTTCAAAAATATGAGCAAGATAACATTCATTTCCATCATTCAATAGTTTCTCAGCTTCCTGATATGTTATCAATTTTATGGGTTCTTTCTTGTATAAAAACTGAAAATCTTTCTAAAAAACAACTTCTTTAGATCTACAATCAATCTTAGCATGATAAACAGAAATACAATCTATTCCCAAAATGACATCAAACTCTATTAAGAGAAAAAACAAGGTTTACAGGTAAATTCTTTCCGTATACCACAATATAAAGATTATTATAATTCCTATTTTCTATAATATTTCTCCCTGGTGTTTTAACAATAAGTTATGGTCTCATTTGTTGAGGTTATATTTTCAAGTTTCCAGCAAATTCCTCTGGAATAAAGGAATGTGTAGACCCTGTATCAAACAAAACTTTAGAAAAATCAGTGTAAAAAAACAAGGTACATGATACAACTTCATTGGATGGATCGACATCTTATAATGTAATTACAAAGGATCTCACTACACCTTTCTATTTATAGTTTGAATTCTTTGCATCATTCAGATATCTATTTGGGAAGACATTTGCATAATGACCCATCTCTCCACATTTAAAACACATAACATATTTCTTATTAGGATTAGTCTTAGGATCATTTTCATTATAATATCAAGGCATATTTCAAAACTTACAAAATCAAAAACACTTCCCAGTTTTGGTAAGGCATTCCCTAGGGTTCTTTTTTCCACACTTTTCAAAAACTGAAAACTATAATTTCTTACCATCATATTTCTTTGGTTGATTCTTACCCATAACATTCCATATAAACCACTTAATTTCCTTGTTTTCAAAGTGCATGTGATCATCAAAAAACTCCATCTATACCCTCTCACACTACTAGAAATTTAAGTTTTTGCGCCTCCTGAAGCGGGCGACCGCCATTGGCGGTCGCTAAAGAGGGTATTAGCGACCGCCATTGGCGGTCGCTAATGTGAATGTAAAATTCCAGCGGGAATTTTCCCGCGCGTGCATCTTCTTCTTCCCGCCTGCTTTAGCCGCTGCAAATCCTGATGCCACACGCCGCCGCATTCCGCCGCACGCCGCCACCTCAATTCATGCCATACCATGCTTCCTTCGTGACCGCCGCCTACATCCGAACTGCCTGAACCCTCGCCTCGGACATCCGGCGACCTCATCCCCAACACCTGAATAACCCAACATCCACCGCCGCCGTGTGTCCGCCATGGCTAGTGGGGGAAAGCTCCTGTGTCCATTGCCAAAAATATGCCGAGACGATGACCCGCATGAGGACCACAGCGCTGCATGAGGACCATCAGAATGTTGTGTCGATGTGAAACATTAGCGACCGCCATTGGCGGTCGCTAATGGGAATTACCGACAAAGCTAATGCGACCGCCAAAAGCGGTCGCTGGGCGGTCGCTAAATCCCATTAGCGACCGCTTTTGGCGGTCTCTAAAAGAAACATTTCTAGTAGTGTTAGTACATCAGACAATTTTCTCCTAACTTTTTAATTCACTCTAGGCTAATTCCCTTCGATACCTTGGATTTAATCCTAAGTAAAAGCAGTTTATTTTACTATCAATATACAATATAAGTTTTGGAGCACACCTCTCCATTCAGATGAAGTTTTCTTCATACACACCCACCGAATATTTCTCCTTTTGATTCAATTCAAGGAATTTATTCTCCATCCTAAGTTGCACCATCATAAGAAAATATTTTTCAATGAAAACTTTTAAATTCATCCCACTCTGTGGTGTCAATATCCTCTCTATCCCTGATATTTTTGACCATTGACCACCACTGATTAGATTAACATTCAAAATGATTAATGGAAGGACTTACCTTTTCATTATCTAAATATTCCATAACATCAAATATATTTTCCAGGGCCTTAATCCATCCTTCAATCACTATTGGGTCAGAAGATCCATTGAAAGAAGGAGGGTGTTGTCTCATAAAATGTTCCACTATCATCATATTCTGTCATGGTACCTCTGGTTTTTCTATTGCATAGATGCCACCACCATTTATTTTTTATGTTAGCTGATCCATTACTATAACAAACTTCTCGGTTCTAATCCCTACTATTCTGGGCTGCAGATTGTAAGGATATCATTCTGTCAGTGCCTCTCCTCTCCAGCTTCCCTATTTATTCTGCAGAAATACATTCTGAACAAACATATTTTAGTCGAAGATACATGGTAATATATAAATTCTATATCATTTGAAATTAACCATAAATTAAAATCATTTATGGTATTATATTAATATCATCCTAACCCCTAAAGTTATATAAGCCATCATCTGATCCAACTATAAGGACCCGACCTTATCACATTACATAATCTTGAATTTTTGTCAATAACTCATTTCCTTTCATATTGAGGATCTTTTCAAGTTTAGTTTTTTATAGAATTGTGATATAGTACATAAATAAAATTCCACACTAATATAGAGAATATACCACAAAAAATAGTATCTATTTCTTCCAAAATATAAAACTTTTCAAATAAAACATGTTTTCTTTGACAAATATTCATAACATTTAACTTGGATTCCTTATTTGTATTACACATCATTATAACCTACGAAAATCATTTAAAAACTTCATATGAACACAAAAATATCATTTAGGGATATAAAAATAAGGAAATGAAACATTATTCCATGAATACTTGTAACGTATGAAATCATTTTAAAAAAACACACTTGTTACCCATATAAACATACTTTGTGAAACTTGAGATTTCCATGTGATTTCCAAAAAACATATAGAACATAAATAGAGAAATAAAGGTATCTTGGGGAATTAATTACATAATCATGTAACCCTATCAAATACCTTATAATTTGTAACACTCATGGCTACCTTACAATATTACCCTCATGACTTCCTTATTGTGTAACCATCACAGGTACACTTGGAGTAACCATATGTCCAAAATCCAACTTACACATATCCAATGCATTGGAATGAAATATAGGTCTCACCCTTCATCATAAAAAATTCCCAAGAACCAGAACATAATCATAAATCACGTATAATTTCCTAAAAACATTGCTTTTTAATTTCATAAAACAGAATTTTAAAAAAGTATTTTAAAAGAAAATCCCCTTAAAAATATCATATAATTTATTTGAAACTTAATAGAGTGGATGTAATATGTATATAAACTATAAATACACATAATTAAACATAATATAAATAAAATTAATCGCAAATTTTTTTTAATACCTCATAAATAATGATGTAGAAGGTGAACCCAAAGAATGGAAATTGGGTTAAGAATTCCCTTACCTCGGGTTTGTCTTACTTCATAATTGTTTAAAACTAATGTATAATGCTTAAAATAGTGTTAATAATATATTAAAGAAATATATTAATCTTTATTATATCCTATATGATCATTTAATTACATCATTTCACCCTTTAATTGTTAGTATTTTGTTCCTTCCATTGTTTTGGGTCCGTTCTTTACATGATTTCCATGGCCGGTTTGTATTTGATGTTATTGTCATATAGAAATAAAATTAATGAAGTGGAATGAAATGGTATTCATATGTTTCCATAATATATAATGATACCATAAATAATTTTCTTATCATATATGATGGTGGATCATCAGATAAAACATTAATGATGTTCGTTTAGATTATTTTTGGTGGTTCCTCGATAATCATGAACTTGTTTAATTATACAATTTAATGTAATGTATAGAAGTTCATTAAAGAATACGAAATAGGTTAAAAAATAAAATTTAAATTTTTATTCAACCATTAAAAGGGTTTTATGATCAGATTTTAAGGAATTAATGTAAATTGGAAACACATCATCCACGATTTTGGTAAATTATCACATCGTGGACGATGTTTTTATTTTTATAATAAGAGGGAGATAAGAGAAAGAAATATGATGAATATATTACATGAAAATGATAACATATATAATATATAATATTTAGGAGATTTAATACCTCCTGGATAAGTGTAGGGGAAGATTGTATAAGAAAAGAAAGGAATTGGAAAGAAAACACATGAAAAAGGAAGAGAATTCTTACTATTGATCTCTTCTTCTTGAGATCCTCCTTGAGGCCTTTAGTTTTGGACTTTTGGTTAGACCAGAAGGTCTTGTAAGTGGGGAAGAGACTTGGGGATGTAAGTTAGTAGAACTTAGAAAATGATCAAGGCTTGATATTTGTGAGAGGAAGAAGGGAATGAGGATGGTATTTATAGTCGAGGAGAGGATGGATTTTACATTATTTTAATCATTATTGTAATATTTTTTCTCAAGACTATGAATAATATTGATTCATGAGGCCAAAAATAGTAATAATTGCATGTATGATTGAACCAAGTGGGATTACATCATCCGTGCATCACCTATGATGCTATAAAACAAGTATTTAGCATTTATCATAATCTGTAGTATTTTACTATTCATAAAAAAATCAGGAATTTTAGAAAAATAAAAAAAATTAAATCTAACCATTTTTAGATGTGTAGAATTAAAAAATGAACTCCATTTTTCGAAAATAATTTTCCAAATTTTATTAATTTAATTTTTAAATAAAATCATAATTTATTCAAAAATAACAATTTTAAATCTATAACTCATTTTTTTAACACCTTGAAAAATTAATCAACATCTCATTATCTTATAACCTAAAGAAAATAAAATAATAATATGATTTAATATTCATAAGAGTCATATTACTATTCATAAGGGTATATTTCTATTCACCAAAAAAATAATTTGGTTCTATCAAACTCTAAATAACTTACTGATCACAACCATAGATGACCATTTTTTGAAATTAAAATCATAAAAGCGGTAAAATTATGTTTATATGATAGTTATAACTATCTAATTAATTTGTTTACCTAAATATCAATTTATTTTTAAAAACTTGGGGTGTTACATAACCATAATATATATATTGTCATTAGGTATATTTAAATTTTAGTGTGTTGGAAATGAAGATAAAATCGTTTAAAGGCAAAAGAGATGTTTTCAATAAAACTATTTTTACTTGAACAATGTATTTTTATCTTAAATTAATCACTATTTATAAATGGGTTTAATGAAATAATTAGTTTATGTATTTATTTGAATGAATTAACATTCTTTTAATTATGGTTATTAGGAGAGGAGTAATTCCTTTTTATTCTTCGACAATACATTTTCTTCAAAAATGGGTTTTACTTATTTTTGTGAGAAAATATTATAATTAATTTATAAAAAAATTAGAGATTATATTTTTATAAAAATGATATTTTTTTAATTCATTATGTTAAAATTATATTAGAATCATTTTTTGGAATTTTTTGAAAATTTTTATTTTTCAGTGAGTAGTGAAAAATACTGATTTTTTAAATACTATCATTTCTTTTCATTAAATAAAGTAATTTAAAATTCTAATTATATATTTTATTTTTTAATAAATTAACATATGATCTATTTTATTTTTAATAATATATCTTGAATAATAAATGTTCAGGATTTTGATATAAGTTAATTTTTATGCTTAGAAACATAGTTTTTGTAAAAATAATTTTGTTGCGTTTTAAGAATTTATATTAAAATTACTTTCTGCCACTTAAAAAATTAAATCTTGAAAAATGGATACCATATTTGTAATTTTAAATTTAAAATTTGGTAAATAGTTCCCTTTAATTTTTAGTCATTAAGAATAGTAACGATGGTAAATATTTATCATCGTGGTAAGGGTAAAGTGGGTAAAACATGGTTAAAATCATGAAATAAGGTATAAAAACTAATAAAACACTTTATTTAATTTAATTAGATGTGATAAATTCTACCATATCATCCAAAACTTGAATATATAGAATTTTGGTGTCATTTTCACTTGATAATGACATTTATATTTTTTTTAAGTAAAGAAGATTCCAAGATGTCACACACTTGACTTTAATATCCCTAATTTTTTTTGCATGAGGATAAAAATAGAAAATTTTTAGTTATAAATATTTATTTTAAATATGAATTAACTATAAATATAATACGAATTTTTTTTTAATTTTAGTGATGAAACAATCACCATAAATGCTAGTAGAAAAAGTATTGTAAATAATTTTAAAAACTACCAAAATAATATAGTTTCGGAGATTTACAAGGACCCAATAATTTTATATAAAAATATGACATATTATGGATTTTAGAAATTTTTATATTATAATTCCATTACTATATTTATGTCATTAATGTCAAATTAAATGAATAGTTTTAAAAATGATATTAATGATATTTTTTGAAAAAATATATTTTATTAAATTATTCAAAAATCATAAAAATATTTCAAGAGGAAAATTATTATGATAAATGGTATAAATTTTTTATCCCTTTTCCATTTATGAGACAATTTTTTTAACTTAGATGTAAAATTATAACCATTTAAGATTGAAAAATCTATTACCACAGTTAAGGTTAAAAATGGTAAATAAAGGGGTTAATAAAAAATAGAATTTTTAAAATGAATCTTAACCTATATAAATTTGATTTAATGATTATATTTATTTAATATACTCTTTATATTCTATAATATGTCATTTTGGGACCATTTTAGATGAGTTATACACATATTATATTATAATATTTCATGAATTCCCAATAGTGTCACTCCCCTCCCTTATAAAAGGATACCACTTCTCTCTTATATTTATAGCTTCTTGAGAAACACATCTTCACAAAAACCTTCCAAATTATCTTATAAACATCCACATACATGAATTAAATGAGATTATATTCTTAAAATGCCATTCCAAGTGTCCTTAAGAAAGGATCTAAATGAAGCCAACCGCAGAAGAGGTAATTATCCTACCTGACCTCTTTCAAATTAATTCTTCTTATACCTTTTCTAAATCTATAGTTCTAAAAATAAAATAATAACTTAATTATAATAAAATTAATGAAATGTTATTATGACTATGTAACTACCATTATTCTCCCTCCTTTCTATCTAATTGGATGTTAAAGTATCACTCATGCGTACGTGTGGCCTACCGCCACCACGTAGTAATACAATTCATTTTCCATCCCCATATTTAATGGATGTCTAAGAGGACAGGTTTAATCTTTATATATTATATTTATGATATTATTTGATAATTATAATAAAATATCTAACTTCTTACCTTTCCATCCGTTGGAAAACAATAACATCACTCATGCGTACATGTGGACTACAACCTCCACGAAGTAATGTGATTTGTTTTTCATTTCCTCTTTACTTGGATGGTAATAAGGACTAATTTAAAAATATATATGATATATATGATAGATAAATTATTCTATAAATTTTAATTATTATTTACCTTTCTCTTGTTCTATCTGTTGAAAATTGAAAACAAAATTCATGCGTACGTACGATCTACCATCTCCATGAACGGTGTAATTTATTTTTCTATATCTACCATTTATGGATAATCCTAATTTAATATATAATTAGTATAAATTATATTTATATAATTAATAATATTCTTCATATTATGTAACCATAATAGAAACACTTGTACCAGAACTACCAAACTAAAACTCTTATGAAAAATAAAATAGTTAACCTCTAAAAAAGAAGATTTTAATAATGAATTATAAATAAACAAGTATTAAAATGTTATAATTGGAAAATATATGATATTATAAGTATTTAAATAATTATTTTATATAATTATAATAATTTTAAATTTATTATATAGTAGGTTAAATTTCTTTTATAACAATTCTAGCTTGAGTTAACAGTTTCTCATCTCACTTTTATTTCTATGAGACATATGCCATATTCACCACTTATTTATTGAGTGTGGTGTATATACTAGACATGAATGCATATTATTATAATTATAATTATAACTAAAGGGATTAAAAATCCATAAAAGTTTTTATATTTCATATGGTTTTGATTCAAAAGTCTCCAAAGCGGTAATGATTTAATTCAAAATCTCATCATTATTTGAGATTGTTTATGTTTAAGTATCTATTTAGGGAAATATATGATCATTATATCTTAAACCCAATATATTTTCTTACAGTATGGTTATTTATAAAAATTATAAGTTTTACTTTTATTTTACCCTCTTTATATATTCAAGATACTGAAATAATTAGTTTAAGGAAAACTGACTTTATTTTTTATTCGGTTAGGAATGTGTTTCTTCCAAGTCCATATTTTAATTAAAATGTTTTCAAAAATATTTTTTATATTTTAAAATGATTTATTAATTAAGTTTTTACCCATTATTTAATTTCTTTAATTTTCTTTAAAAATAATCTTATTGTTTTTCTATGAACAAGATACTTTTACCAAAAGTATTAACATAATATTTATTTTAACAATTACAACATGAAAATAATTTCCCACCATCATGACCACTAAATGTTTTGAAGCTCAATTTACATGTTTCTATGTTTATTTTGAAATAAAATGGTTTTTATAATATTCTATATATTTTTTTTTACTTTTTTAGAGTAATTTTCAAAGTGAAAATGTTATTTTCCTCAAGATTCTTCATAATGATCTTTTTATGGTATTAATATTCATTAATGAAAGAAATTATCTTACTTATGATTCATTGGGGATATGTTGTCATTATACCATACTTATTCCTTCTTTTTATTTTCTATAATTATTTTTATTGGGGTAATTATTAATATTCCATATGTTAGTTATTCCAATATAGATAATTATTGATTATTAAGGAATGTTGATTAAGTTGTATTGTTTATTAATATCAAGAATGAATTGTAATTATCATGTGATGGATGAGAATAAAAATTAAATATCCCCTAGATTCATTATTATATATCATGAGAGAAAACACATTGGGTATTTGGGCAAGGACTTACCAACATATATAATATTACTTCGCATGAGGTATCAATGGTAATTTAAAGAAGTAAGACATTATGAATTCCATTATTATGAAATTAATTATTGAGTTACATGTGATTATTATAACAATTATGTCATATATAGATAATTTTCAATATTATGTGATTATTTATATGGAATTATATGAAAATAATTTCATATTTCTATATTTTTAATTCCTTATTGATTCTATGATAGCTTCTGCTATATATATTCCCTTACTTAGCATATGAGTCCACCCATTTCATATGTTTTTCCCCAGGATGCCAAGAAGTGTACTATAAATTATATTTAAAAAATTATAAAGTGAATAATGAAATTCTCAAATAAAATATTATGTTGTAATTTATGTTTTCAAATTAAATTTTGGATTCTATCATGTATATAGTTTACTAATAATACTAAACTATTTAATACTTTCGGATGAGATCACTTGTATCTAGTACCAATGCAATAAAGTAACCACCTGATCTGGGATTCTATAGTTGGGAATTTTACATGTCTAATTTTAAGAAAAACTTTAATAATGTAAACTTGAAATATATATAAATTTTTTAATAAATTAATTGAAAATAATTTGATAAATTTTACTTTTAAAAATAATATTTAATAATAGAAAATTGAAAAATGCATAAAGTTTTTAATAAAAGGAGCAGAAATACTTTGAAAAATGTTACTCTTAAAACGAATTTTTAATAATGAAAAATTGAAATATAATTAAAGTTTTCAATAAAATAAGTAGAAATACTTTTAATAATTTTACATTTAAAAATAATATTCAATAATGGAAACCTGAAAAAGAAATAAAGTTTTTAATAAAAGAAGTTGAAATAAATTTTAAAAATTCAATTTTAAAAATAATATTTAATAACGGAAACTTTAAAATGAGATAAGAGTAAACCAAATAAAATGTGCAATGGATGATAAAACATTTATTTTAGAAATGATGGAAAAAAAATTTAAACATTTTGAAATAACCTTGTTAAAAACCCACATTTCTTAAAATATTTTCAAAACTTCCAATTTTAAAATAGTTAAAGAGAAATTAATGTTTAACAAAGATATACAGAGTATAATAAAATGATATTTCCTTTGTAATGAATGAACATTCAAATTCCCTAAATGGATTATCACATTTGAGAGATCTTTGTTTTTAGAAGGAAGTTGAAAATATATCATTATGGATTGATTAACATTTAAATAAAAAATATTTAAGGAGAATGAACCTGAAATTGATATTATAATACCATGAATAAATAATTAATTTATTATCTAATATATCATATAGGTAGTACACACTCCACTTAAATAAAAATAGTTGTGTCTCAATGATAGGAAATTGAGATGAAAATCCCTTACAACCTTTGTAACATTAAAACCAAAATCCCATGAGGATGCTAACCTAAAATAGACATTGAATATTATGATATATAATATAATATTTATATAAATTTTATAATGGTGTGGTAATTACACCATATATTATAAAACATAGTTTGTAAGATAAACATGTCTCGATGAAAGTAAATTGAGTCTAAAACCCTTACCTTGTTTCCTTACGTAGTTAGTCACACTATAACCTCCCATTAAAAAAATATTGATAACTTAATAAACTATTTCATAAAATTTCTAAAAAACATCACCCTTTTATAATCCTTATTATAATTACTTATCATGAGTACATTAATTATTTATAGTGTATTATGACCATCAGGTGTTAATAACTTTACCTGTTTTGTGCATGTTTAATAATTTTTAATTTCAATACACATAATTTAATATCAAGTTCATTATATATATAAATTATAATGTTACTTCATATATATTTTATATTTGTTTAAAATTTTATCATTTCATTCTATATTTTTTTGGGTTACATTTTGTGAAAACCGAATTGATAACAACTTATTTATGTAATTTTCAGGAACAAAATTATTACATTAATAATAAGGTTAATACAAAATATAATATTTCCAAAATAAAATAATAATATTTATTTTATTAATATATTATAAAATTATTAGTTTCCACATTTCCATAATCATCCATAATCAGATTTTAAATCATTGTATATGTAGGTGGTTAAACTAACCCAAACTTGAACACACTTTAACTCTATTGGCGAGTATGGTTAAGGAGGTGTTTTTTGAACTAATATAATTATAAAAAAAAATCATAAATATACTATTGTTTTTTTATGTTGAACAATATTTTTAATATTTTTAGATAATTTATTAAAATCTCAATGAAAATTTAAAAAATGTTTCAACATGGACGTGGTAATTCGCACACGTATGCATGATTAGCATTCTCGTTTCACAATGCGTGATAGGGGGGAGGTGGGTATAAAATTAAAATTTAATAATTAAAATTATATTATATATATTATATTTATTCATATTTACCACTATTAATACCATCCATGAAAGGAGGCAATGAAAAACAAATGATGTCGCTTCGTAGAGGAGGTAGTTTGTGTAACTCAATTACAATTTTATTTTATTTTTCTAAGTGGATAAAAATTAATAAATAAGGGTTGTAATACAAATATAAAAAATATTATTATACTAATTATACTTAATTCATCATATTATTATGGTGATAATATATTTTTAAGAGTAATATTATGAAGAAAAGCTTAAGAGGAGAGAACACTTACGTTCGAGACTTGATTTTTCCCATGAAATTGAAGGGATTAAGACAAATATGAGTGAAATGGGGATTATATTTGTGGGATTGGGTTATTTTTAGATTAATTATTTATATTTTTAAGAATTTATTTTAATTGGAGGATTGTGTTCGAAAGGGTATAAGTGGTCCCCTTTTATAGGAGAGGAAAATGTCACTTTTAGAAACACCCCGTATATGTTAAAAATTACAAGACACAATTTCAAGATCAATGGTTAAATGTTTTATTAATTATTTAATTTTGGGTGTATTTGGGTTTATAAATACTAAAAAATTTATTTACACACATTTTATAAACATTTTATAAGGATTTTACCATTATGTTTTCACATTTTACTCAATTACTTTTAAACTAGGAATTTAGTTTTTAACTAGTGACATTATGATTTATTAAATATATAACATAACACATATAAAAAATTTGAGTGTTATGGAACTAAATTTAAAACCTATTTATTAAAATTAAAATTATAAATATTATAAAATTCATTCTCAAATTTAAAAGGATAGTATGTAGGAAAAAAAATTATAGAAAAATGAAATTTTGACCATTATGTATTCTTAATCTTATTTAGAATTGATTACCAATTAAATGAGTGTTAATATATTCAATAATTTGTTTATAAATGTTATTAAATCCATTTTTTAAATTATTTAAATTTAATTTATTTGATATAATTTCCTTGATATTAATAAAATAATAACTTTAAAATAATTGTTTCACTATTATCATGTTAATTAGCATTAATAATAATAATCTAAATTATAGACCTAAAATTATATTTTAAATACTAAATTATATTAAAATTATTACATAAAATATAAGAGTCATTTGATTAAATTAACATTCTATGTGTAGTAAAATTAATCAAAACATAAGCCCATGTAATGCAAAAAAACCCATTTTTTGGAATAGTTTTTTTTAAGAAAAAATATTTATGATTATGATAGAATTATAAATTTAATTAACTAAATTGAGTTTAAAATAATTATTATTATTCAAAAAAATATTTAACAATAAAATAAATTAAAAACTTTATTTCATCTTATTATAAATAATTAAACAAAATAGTCAAAAATAGTTTTCATTAAATCACGATAAATTTTTTAAAAATGTTGAGAATGAGTTTATAAATTCAATATATAATTTTAGAATAATTTATTATACATTGTGATATAAAATTTTATATGAATAATGTTTCAAAAATATTCAATGTATTTATAAAATAAAATAATTTATTAAAAGTTATGAAATTTATAAAATATTTTATTTAAATTTCACCTAAAAATTATCTATTTTAGAAAATTATAAAAAATAAATACTAAATAAGTTTGTTGTGAAAAATTAAAAATTAAATTTTAATTTATCAAATTTAAATTCTAAAATTTTGAAATTTATCTTTTTAAAAGAAAACATATAATATAAATAAGATGAATTTAAATAAAATAACCTTTTCAATATTAACTCATATTAATTATTTACTATACAAAGGTAACAAATATTAATGGTTTACTATCTTAGTGTTTTTATAACATTATTAATAATGTATTCTTATTATGTTCTAGTTTTTTTACATTAGGTGTAGCATGTGACACAAGTTATTGAACATAGTATGTATGTTATAGGATATAAAATCTCTAGTCATTACATTATAACCCCTTAAATAAATTACATCCTCACAATTTTAATTATTAAACTCTAATTAAGGTAGGATAGGGTATTATTAACATATTTATTATTTTATATACAAATTCCAGTAAGAAAACTACCTTACTATCTTAAGATAGATCAATATACTTATCTTTCCAAAAAAAAAATTGGATTTTTACCCTAATCATATATTCTCCATAGTATACCATCCACAAAAATTCAGAAGTCTCCAAGTCATAAAACAATATTTAAATTGAATATTCATAAAAAAGTTATTTCCATCATTAAAACTCAAATGTTATCATACACTAGTTCATTAAATCACACACCAGAAAACATATACCATAATCGAAAAAAGAAATAAAATTCACTAAAAATGAATTATCATAAATACCAAGGACATTGATACTACATAACTTACATTTTCAAAATTAACCAACCCTTTATTATGTCAACATTAGATATGTACTTAACTTGGAATTTATTAATACCTTAAACATGTGTTCTTTAATAGTTATCTAAAAAAATATAACATTTCCCTAAAATCATTTCAAAAAGGTATAGATACCATTAATATCTGATTTCAAACCATTAATGTAAAAATAATCAAGAATTATTCTTAGATGTTTCACATAACCCTCAATCAATTTTATAAAATACCAAAATATCATCGATACATATCACTTAACTAATAAAAATATCCAAGAGCATATAGATTTAAATTCCATTAGGATATCGACCTCATTACCTTAGTTAAGACCAGAAAAATCACTTTTCCATCATGACATGCATATACTTTTTTTAAAAGGATGATGCCTTGACCAAAGTATCCAAAGCACAAAATTTATTAAAAGAAAGTTTACAAGAGACGAAAGTACGAGATCATATTTCAATCTTTCACTTGGAAGGGAATAAGAGAAGTAAGGAGGTCTTCGCACCAGGTTATATCTTGATTGACTCCCAAGTTGGCCAACATATCAGCAACCATGTTTGCTTCCCGATAGACATGTTTGATGATGTAGTTCATCTCGGGGAGCGAACGACTGAATTCCATCTAATGAGTAGTAATTGGCCAAGCTAAATGAGTTACACCATTCTAAATATCTTGTACAATTGTTGTTGAGTCACTTTCAATCCAAAGGTTTTTGCAACCAAAAAACATGGAAAATATTATCGCGTAAATCAAACCCATCATCTCAGCTTCAAGGGAGGTGGAAATGCCACAATGGCCCATGTAGCAGCCTAGAATCTGGCCGAGGTGATTCCTGAAGACAAAACCACACCCTTCAGGCCCCATATTTCCCTTGGAGTCACCATTATATACTAAGATTATTCTATTTAAGTATTCTACCTTATTAAGTTATAAGATATAATGGTTTTTGGTTACATAAATTTATCAGTTTAATAGTCATGATCTTAATTCAAACAAATTCTAAAACCAAAATTATTATGAAAATATCCTAAATAATTAGAGTATATGAATATGAAACATAAATCCTAAGATGTTTTCTCCACTAAAAATTTCATTTAAACTTATTATACTTTCATTTAAACTATGTCATACTTGGTTAATCTAATAGCTCTCTTCTCTCTACCTCTGTTACTTTAAGTTGTGTTCTCCTATACTTCTTAACCTAATTCATTAATATAATTAAGAAATAAATCCTTTATAATGGTTCATAAAGAGTATGAAATCAACCAATGCATATCACCAAAGAGTTCATTTCTAGGTGTGTAGTCTTAGGTGCACTCATCATGCGATAGGGAAATGATCGAGAAAATTCTCAACTGATACTTTTTAGGGTGATTAACCCCTAGGTGCATCTGTTCCATATCTACATCCACTTGATAGTATCTTGAAATGGCTGTATTGCTAAGGAAAACCATCTACTCAATACTTTTACTAATATTTCAGGATATTATCCTATAATGAAGCTCAAATCTTAGGTTTTCTCTAAGATTCTCTAACCCTAACACCAAAGGTTACAAAATTGATATCCAAAAGCAACTAAACTAATCTCCAAAATAACTAAATCTCACTCTGATTCCATATGAAGTGACCCAAGCTAAATATGACATAAATAATAAATTAATATTATGATTTAAATATAAAATATGACAAATAGTTAAACAACCCAAGTATTTAAAGGTTTAATTTCTTGGATATTAGCTAAATAAATAATTTATTTTACAACAGTTGTAAACTTTTATCCATAATTGTTCTCCTATGGACCCTGGAGAGGCATATCATATGATATAATCATGTTCATAACCCAGGGATTGGAAACATAAGAAATGGGTGATCTCAAATGCCCAGTTAGGGAAAAGAAATATCATAAAGTATTAGATTATAAACATGAAGGTGAATATGATAAATATATAAATAACATATTAAAAGCTCAAAATATCATGTATAATAATCATAAAACTTGATGGAGAAACATAAGATCAAAAGAATATCATTATGAAACCATAAAAGAAATGACTTGGCTTAAAAAAGAAATATAAATTTTCATAAAACATGCGATCATGATATAAAAGTGAGTAATACATAAAAAATAATTCATAATCATATAAAATTAGCATGACATGATAAACAACACAAAAAGGTAGGACAATCATAAACATATAATTTCTTATCCTTGTGAACCTAGATACTCACCAACATATTCACATGTAAAATTGGAAGTAGATCTTAACACAATGACACTCACCCTTTGTGAACCCATATAATTTCTAAACTATTTAAGTGTAAAATTGTGAGTGGATATTAGCACCATCATACTCACCCTATGTGAACCTAGTGACTCACTAACAAGTTTACATGTATTACCATGAGTAGAGCTTAACACCGTCACCCTCACCCTTTATGAACCTAACAACTTACTAACTTATTCACATGTAAAATTTTTAGAGGATATTAACCATAATAATCACTTTATTTGAACCTTGAAACTTGTTAACCTATTCGCATGTAAAATTGTGAGTAGAGCATAACACCATCAGACTCACCCTTTGTGAACCTAACGACTTAATAACCTTTGCATATATAATTTCTATCTCATGAGATATATTCCTTTACCAAATATATTGTACAAAGATATTGGTCCCACCCATATTATAATACATACATTTGACTGCCTATAAAATAAATCATTCACTATCTCATAAATAACACATGAAAAAAGAGTGGTTTTTTAAAACATTCATAAACACAACATAACATGAACTTAAGAAATCACAGAACATTAAAACTCTCATTCTCTAAAATAAATCAGATAATAATAACATATAAATGGTGATCAAAACACCACTTTTGTAAAATTAAACATTAGAGGGAAAATATAAGTGAAAATACAAAAGTTTTCACAAAATGATTTTAAAACATTAAAGTGAAAATTACTTTTAAAAAAAATTATTAAGGGAAAGGGGATAATTTTGAAAATAATATTAGAAATAGTTCATAATAAAAACAATTTAAATGAAATAAATATTTTAAAAGGTTAAATTGAAAATACTTTGAAAAAAATTTCTTTTAATAGATTCTTTAATAATGTAAAATTTAAAAATACATAAAGTTTTCAAAAAAATAAATGAAGATAATTTGATAAAATTTACTTTTAAAAATAATTTTTAATAATGGAAAACTGAAAAATTCATAAAGTTTAAAATAAAATAAGTTGAAACAGTTTTAAAACTTTAACTTTTAAAAATAAACATTAATAATTTAAACATGAATTAAGACATAAAGTTTTAAATTAAAAAGTGAAAATACTTTGAAAACTTTTACTTTTAAAAAAAATTTAATAATGTAAAATTGAAAAAGAAATAATGTTTTCAATAAAAGAAATTGAAATAATTTCAATTCCTTTAATTTTAAAAAGAACCATTAATGATGGAAACTTTAAAATGATATAATATTATTAAAAATAAGATGTGGAGTGGATAATAAAACTTTTACTTTGGAAAGGGTGGAAAAACCTTTTAAACATTTAGAAATAACTTTGTAAAAAACCACTTTTCTTAGAAGAATTTAAAATATTAATGTCAACTAAGGTAAAGATAAATTGAAATTTACTCAAGATATTGAGAAGATAATAAAATTTTATAATATTTAAAATGAATGAGCATACAGATTCCCTAGTTGGATAATAACATTTGAGAGATATTGGTTTTTGGAATGAAGTTGGAAATAAATTATTAAGGCATGAGTAATATTTAAATAAAAACTATTGAAGTAGATTGACCTTGAAATATAACTTATAATATCAAGAATGAATAATTAATTCATGATATAATAAATCATATAAGTAGTATATAGTCCATTGAAATAAAAATAGGTGCATATCCAGGAATATAAATCGATTTGAAAATCCATTAAAACCTTTTTAACATTTGAACCAAAATCCTATGAGAAAGTTAACATGAAATGGGACATTGAATAAAATTAAATAAAATATAATATTTATTTAAATTTTAATATTGTGTGGTAATTAAAGCATATAAAATAAAACATGGTGTATAACATAAACATGTCTTTGTGAAATAAAATTTAGAATGAAACCCTTAACTTGTTTCCTTTCTTAGTTTATCACACTCTAACCTCCTATCAAAAAAACATAGCTATCTTAATAACATATTTCATAACATTACTCATAAATATTACCATTTTTTACTCCTTATTATAATTCATTATCATGTGTAAATTAATTAGCTATAGTGTATTTTAACCAAGGGTGTTAATAAGCAGTTGGGGTGTCAGTCGAGTGGTTAACTCACCCCGTAAGTCTGCGTGAAACCAAGGATAAAATCCTGGGGAATGCATATTTCGGGGTACTATAGCAGTACTATAACAGCCAGAACTATTCATCTGTTTGGGCCTTTGGGCCACCGGTTTCGGCCTACGGGCCACATGACCTTCAGGCCACACAAGTCCTTTAGGCCACATGGCTTTTAGTCCACAAAGACCACATAGCATCCCAAATACCACATAAAGTAGGCCAAATAAGAGTATTTAGAGAAAAG
Organism: Viscum album; assembly: GCA_963277665.1. Classification (NCBI taxonomy): domain Eukaryota; kingdom Viridiplantae; phylum Streptophyta; class Magnoliopsida; order Santalales; family Viscaceae; genus Viscum; species Viscum album. The sequence goes on along the minus strand of OY728156.1, from coordinate 789,897,124 downwards.
TAGCAGCCACTAAGGAAGAGCTAACTAGATTGAAAGAACAAGAGGGTATAGAAATCACCAATGGGACTAGGAACCATGTATCCTTGCACTAGGAAATGCTAGCCGATCAACAATGCGAGGTGGGGAGCTAGGTTCCTTCAATGATGTTGGTGCTCAGGAGGGGAAGTTCTAGTGGGTTGGGCCTTCAGGTCATGTATTAGGAATTATGCCTCTGGGACTTTGGGTCATGTACTAGGCCTTATACCACTGGGCTTATAGGTCATGTAAGGGTTCCCCCTCATCCTAATTAAAAATGATTATTATCCAAAATAAATCGAAAAAGAAGTCCTTCAGGCCATTTGGGTGAAGGGTGTTAATAACTTTAACTATTTTGTGCATTTTTAATAATTTGGATATCATTACCCTTCATTCTATTTCAAGTTCATTTTTTATATATAATCTATGTTTCTTTAATCTATAACTTAAATTTATTTAAAATTTTATTTTTTTCATTACATATGTGTTTTGGTTATGTTATGCAAAAACTGAATTGATAATGGCTTGTTTTAGTAATTTTAATGAACACAAAATTTTACTTTAATAATAAGTTAAATAATTGATATAATATTTCCAAAAACATATAATAATCATAATTTCATTAATATATTGTAATATTATTAGTTTCCATGTTCCCATTATAATCCATAATTGAATTTTAAAGCATTATTCATGTTGGTGGTTAAACTAACCCAAACTTGAACACACTTTAAATTGATTGGCGAGTATGGTTAATGAGGTGTTTATTTTGAACTAAAATAATGATAGAACAATAATAATATTATAATTTTTATTTTTTATGATATAAAACCATATTTTATGTTTTTAACTAATTTATGAAAATTTAATTGAAAATCAAAAAATGTTTCATGATTAAAAATTATTTAACTTTTTCTAATAGGGTTATATCTGTTGGTGAAAGTGAATTTTCTATTGGTAAAAAGTTTTACCCACAAAAATTGTCATATCACTAAACTCTTGGTAAATCCACTATCACAAAATGTTAGTATGATCGATAAAATTATTCTATTACAATTATAATATTACCAAAAGAAAATATATATGTTGGAAAAAATGTTTAGTAATAGATTATAAAACTAATATATCTGTTGGTAATATTATTAATATTTATAAAAAATATCAACAATTATTATTTATTTATAAATTATACTGTAAATGTTGGTATTCCAATATTTATTATTAAAATTTTATATTATATTTATTAATAAAATTATATATAATATATATAATATATTTATTATAAAATATTTAAAAAATTAGCCTATATAAAACACCAAAAAACCGAGACTTTATTTAAAAAGAACACATTCCAATATAATTTAAATACATTTTAAAAATTCATGAAAAGACCAGAAGGTACAATAAACATATTAAAAACATGTTTAAACATGTTCAAACACTAAGAGACTTTAGATTGAACTTAATGAAACTTCGTCTGCAATCTATTTCTCACAAACATCAGAAGTTGCTATCTTGGAGTCCCCATAACTTCACAAGATCTATTATCTAGTGTAGTGGATTAGGACATGCACAACTTCACTATCGTCCCTTTTACTGCAGTGGACCACCCTTCTAGGCTTAATGTAGAACTTTTCCCTGCTCCCTAGACTTTAAACATGCATAATCATGAGAAAATTTTTATTAAACAAACAAAACAATTGGAAAATAGTTTTCATTTAAATGCAAGATATAAAAATAACAACACATGATATAAAACTAACATCCAGTGACCACAATAAGAGAATAATTTAACCAATGGAAACAAAAAACATAGATAATCTAAATAGATACCATAAAAACCATAAAAGTATCCATGATGACAACAAAAGGACTATATAATTAATACAAAAAAATTCTATAATGTGTGATATAAAAATATCTATTGACTAAAACAGTAGAAAAAATGACTATAAGAACTGATGTCTACAAATAAAATTTACAAGTGATCACACTAATAGAAGATATCCAGTGACCAGAACAACTGAAAATAACAACACATGATATGAAAATGAAAAGAATATTATCTAACATCTGACCAAAAACTATTTAGAATGACACAAAATTCAATTATTAGTGACACATAACTAAAAATTCAATAATATAGTCCAAACCATATGATACATGATTTCATTTTCTACCACACGCCTCTAAAAAAATTATTAAAGAAAATGAAAGTGGTAGTGCATACACAAGGTGAAATTTCACCATCCAGGAATTGAAGGATATTTCATGTATATATAAAATTAACACACATATAAGTGATACAGAAAGGTCAACTTTTTATCCAATTCTCCCATAAATTCTCTAGAAAAAGCCGACCTTGATAGACCATATATGAAGAGGATATAATTATTCCATTATCATAAACATTCGAGGGAAGTAAATATGGAAAGGGAAAATAAAATTTTAACATTTATTCACCAAATAAAAATAGTATCTATAGCTATAATAGAAGTAACATAAAGAAATTACTAGAATATTTCCTGACTTTTACATTGACATCAATAGAGTTTACAAGATACAAGTCATTCTTTAACACCGGGTTAGAGTTTGAGGATGAATTTACAGAACCATTCTAATAAATATCTGTATTATCCACAAAGGAAGATTATGAAATTAAAGATACACCTCTAATAAGATCCTCAATCCTCTGGTGGTGATAGTACTCAATAAGATAACCCAATAGAGGGCTAGATGCACATAAATCTATCCATGATTCATAGACAACCAATTTCCTATAACGATACTCCCCATATATTTCAATATAAATGTAATCCACATGGGAATTTGAATCATCTAACTCTAAATAAATACAAGGGGAAATGGGTTGGAATAGAACTTGTGTTCTTTAGGTCGCACATAGGAAACACTAAATAAAATGTTCAATCATCCAAAGAATAGATGAATTTTGAAAGGAGAGAGAAAATGTTGGGAGACGAACCCATATGGTTGAGGAAGCTGAATATTTATTCATATAAGAATTTAAAAACCTCTTAAAAATTTATAATATGAAATAATCCAAATACTAGAGAGATATGGTCCAAGCACAATCTAGGTTATATTCGTCTTTGAAACAAATTAGAAAGTGTTGCGGATCAAGGAGACTAGCTATCATTTGATTTCATAGATCCCATATTCCATTGATGAAGCATTAGAAGGTGCCATCTAGGGAATTTCACCATTCAAAACGATCAACCAATGATAAGTTGATAAGTTAATAAGACTATGTGAACTCCGATGGAGAAAATGACAACGACGCAACTCCGTGTTTGAAACCTAAAACAATGAGAAATAGAGTAATTTTTGGAAAGCAAGGATGACAGCATGGGTTAATGGGAGGGAAAATACCATGAGGAGGAGGTGGAAGGGGAGGGACCCCTCTTCTATAGGTTACCATAGCTAAAACATACCATAATTGATTCTCACAATTGGCACATTACATGGATGGAGGAGGAGGGAGGCACACCACTAGGGTTCATCCTAGCTGGGGCGTGGGACACACAAATGAAGGGGAGGGGTGGGTGAAATGTAGGGTATAAAGGGATAAGAAATCTAAAAAGTAAAAATAAAATAAAATAAAATAATAAAACAACATTTTTTACATGAAAATGAAATTAACTAGGTCTGGCGTGATACTAGAATACATGGTAACAGTGATCTGATCACTACGGTTTGAGACTTTTAATTTAGGAAAGTGTGTCATATTACTGGTATAATTTAAAAAAATCAAGATGTATAATAAATTTATATATAATTTGCATATAATGAAAAAGTATTAAATTTAAATATTTTTTTAATAAAAAATTATATTATATACATATAATGAAATTATATATACGTGACTTTATTTTTTTAGTTTTTACTATATTCGATCTTATTTAAGTATCTAAAATTTATAATAATTTATCATAAATTTTATATCATTTATATATATATATATATATTATCACAAACATATAATATGTCAATGAAAACATATGATTATATGATTCTATTAAAATATTTATAATTTATTACATTTATTGAAAATAATATATATATATATATATATATATATATATATTCTTTTTTTGGTAAAATGTTTTTTGTTATTGAATAATTTATTGCAAAATATTTTTATAATTTTCAAAAAATTGGTAATAAATTAATAGTAATATATTAATTTTTTGGTAAAAAAATGTTAGTATTGATATGATAAAGTAATAGATCTAACTCTTGGTAAAATATTTTTTGGTGTTAAATTATCAATATCAACAGATATAACTATTGGTGAAAACATGTGCTGTTACTTAAAATATATACCAATAAAATTTAATATCTTTTGGAATTTATCTTTTTTACAAACATATATATCATCTGTCAATAAATTTATGTTGGTATAAGGCATTTTATTGTAGTTCATCATTGATGTGGTAATCCACATGTATTCATGATTAATGTTCCTGTTACCTAGATCATGAGAGGGGGTACAAGTAGATATTAAATTTAAATTTCATAATAATAATTATTTGAGATATAATATATCCACCCATCATTAAAACTATTAATACCATTCTTGAAAAAAATTAATGAAAAATAAATGATGTTTCTTCATGGAGAAGGTATTCCACACAACACACTAATGATGTTATTTTTTTTATAAGTGGATAAAAGTGAATAAATAAGGGTTGTACCACTAATTCAACAACATATAAGTATACTAATGAAACTTAATTCATCATATTATTATGTTGATAATATATTTTGTATATTAAGATTAATAAGAAAAACTTAATATGAGATAACACGTACATTGGAGACTTGATTTTACCTTGGAAGTTCCCATGAAATTGAAGGGATGAGAATAACTCTGAGTGTATAAGGGATTATTTTTGGGGGATATGGTTATAGGGAGAATAAAAGGTAAGAGTTACAAGGAGAAATTCAAAAGGTAGGTTTTGTTAAAGGGTGTAATTGGTCACCTTTTATAAGAGAGGAAAATGGAACTCTTGGAAACATGCGTTATATTTTAATAATTCCATGACATTAATCTAAGGCCAATTGCTTAAAAGTTTCAAAATTTTTGATTTTGGGGTGTTTTTTCGTATATTAAGACTCAAAAGGGATTTAAAAATTTGTTTCAAACATGTTATAAGTCTTCCATTATGTTTTCACATTTTAAACTTTTACTTTTATTCTAGGTAACGAGATTTTAGTTAATTTATTTTATGTTTTATTAAAAATATAACATAAACAATATAAAAAAATGGGTGTGATGGATCTAAAAATAAAATATATTTATTCCAATTAAAATTTTAAGTTATTTAAAATTAACTTTTAAATTAAAATAGATAATGTGTAGAAAAACTATTTTATTATAAAAATGATATTTTGACCAATATAGATTCTTAATCATATTTAGTATATATTACCAATTAAATGAGTGTTAATATCTTTATTTTTGTGTTTATAAATCATATTATATTCATTATTTAAAGTATTTAAGTTTAATTTATTCAATATACATTCATTTATATCAATAAAATAGTAATTTTAAAATAATAGTTTCACTATTATTGTGGTAATTTTCAATAATCCTAACAATCAAAATTTTATACCTAAATATTAAAATTTTCCATATTAAATAATATTAAAATCATAATTTCAAATATAAGGATCATTTTATTAAATTAATATTCCATTATTTGGGAAATTAATATTAATGTTAGCATAGGTAACACATAAAAACCCATTTTTTGAAAATGTTTATTTTTAAGCAAAAATATTTTTGATTTGGATGAAATTATCAATTACATTTACTAAAAATGAATTTAAAATAATTATTATTATTCTGAAAATTATTTATTTAACAATAAAATAAATCAAAAGCTTTATTTTTATAATTATTTAAACAAAATAGTTAAAAAATAGTTTTTATTAAATCAATATATAAATTTTAAAAATGTTGATCCTTAGTTTATAAATTCAACATATTAATTTTAAATTATTTATTTTTTCTTATAATATATAATTTAATAGGAAAAATATTTCAAAAAATTTAATGCATTCATATAATAAAATAATTTCATAAATGGGCTGACATTTATAAAATCATTATTTTTTATTATTCACCTAAAAATTGACTATTTTAGAAAAATCTAAAAAATACATCCTAATATAAGTTAGTTGTGATGAATTAAAAATTAATTTAATTTTCTCAAATTTAAATTCAAAAAATATTAAAATTATTTTTTAAGGGAAAATATATAATATAACTAAAATAAATTTGATAGAAAATACCATTTTCTATATTAACTCATATTAATTATTTACCTTATAGATATGTTTTGTGGGAAAGATCACCCACATAGTGGGAATGAAAATGGTCTGATGAGAACTAGGTAGTCTATCCTTTTCAACATATGAAGTAGATACTTTAGTTAAATGATTTCATGTCAGGTTCACAATTTTTGTTTTGTGAAAATATGGGGTATGCAGTTTTGCCCAATAACTGATTGTAGGGTTTTTAATGTCTTTTGAAATCATTTTCATAAGGTTTTCAATTTTTTTTAATATTCCGTTTTAAACTCTTAATGGTTCCCACATTCATAACTATGTACAGACCCACTTTCCAATGGTAGGTGGTTAATTGGGGTTTTAGACCCAATGGCACTTAGAAACTCACATTGGTCTAGAGGATGGGAGTTCATGCCCATAATAACCCTTTGGGTTGAATTAAAAGCCAACTATTGGATTATATTATATATTTAATATATTTTTAGGAATCTCTTCTTATTCTCGATACAAAACTAATTACCCTCGCAACAATGATCATTGGTTAATGGGTAATTACCTATAGTTTAAGTCATCATAATTATGAAATGTGGAATTTATTTCCATCAAAGGAGGAGGATAATATGTCAAGAATGGGATTGAACCTTTACAAGGCATCCTATATATCTTTTTTATAACAATAATTAAAACTCACATAGTTTGGTAAACACATGTAGTTTAATGTCATGTGGAAAGGACATATATGAGGGCACTTAGGTACTGTGTATTAAGATTGATCCAAAGGGAGGTGTACTATGTATCCTATTTATAGATGGAATTAGAGTCATCATAGTTTGATCATTCCCCTAGGATTTACCATGAGGTGCATTTCCTTATATAGGGGCAGTCATATCATGCTTCTGAATGGGCCTTACACAATAAGGTTTCCATTGCTGATAGAGGTTCATGATATAAGTGAGATGACCATTTCAAATTCCTAATCCCACATGAGCCATGCTTGGTGTGAGAAATAATAGGTAGTAAGTAATCAATCTCACTGTATATGGATATAGTACATAAGCATTGGGTTATCCCTTGGTATGTTTAATATAGAGATTGGGCCTTTGGAAGGCATCCTTCGTATCCTATTTATTACAGGAATTGGAGTTCTCATAATTCAGTTGCCTTTTCAATCTGTTGGTGGATGAGGAAGAATGATCATCTCATGGGAGAGATTATGTCCCAATAGTTGGCATGTAAGAGACATGGTGGGAATTACATTGAGGTAGATTCCCATTATATATTGGGCCCCAGGAAGGCATCTTATGTATCCTGGTTATATTAGGAATCAGAGTTATCATAGTTCAGTTGAGGGTATTGAGGGAGTTACACCAAGGTGGATGCCCATTAGAGATCGGGCCTCAAAGAAGAATCCTACATATAGGAATCACAATCCTTATAGTTCAGTTACCTTGAGGATTACACATTGAGGTTGCCTTTATACATATAATGGACAAGTTTATCATGTCCTAGGATGTCTTCTTGACACAAATTTATTGTCTTCTTGACATGGATGATTATCTTCTTAACATGTCTGATTATCCACCTATCATGCTTAAGGATTCCTAGACATGTCTTGTTTGCAAAGAATACATTTCCAAAGATAATAACATGATTTAGTTTACTTGTTTGAAGAACACATTATAATCCAAATGGCATGTTTGGGGTCTATTGCATGATCAAGACTAACTTTTTGAGAGGGTGTCACAAGACCTAGATAACTTACGTAGAGGACATGTCAAAACATGGATGGATTGTAATAGTTACCTGCCTGACTTGTTTTAGGATTTATGGACATGTATGAATATAATCACATGATCTCTGATGAATTTTCTAGAGGGTGTCGCGTGACTTGGATGACTTTTCCTGGTGACATCGTGAGGCCTAGCTGACATGTCCTAGTGTCTCCGTATAACTAGGGACACACACATGAAGGTCATCACAAGAGTTGTATTACAAGCCTAGAGGACTTCTCATGACTTGGGTGGCATGCACATATGGAATTGTGAGACTTTATTGAAATGTCTTAGGGACATCGCATGATCTGAAGAACATTTCTAGGGAGTATCTCATAACTTGAGTGACATGTCCCAACACTGTCGCATGATATGGGTGGGTCATGTGAAGAACATAAAGATTAGTGAATCCATATTCACATAAGTATTCCATGTTTTTTTGTTTTATTCCACCCTTTATTTTATATATTCCTTATGTTCATCCAGTATTAGTTTCTTTCAGGTTTCGTGTGCTCCAGCTGACATTTGGGGCCTCCTACACATAATCCGGCCAACACACCTGAATTATTTCACGCAATCTATATATTGATCATGTGAAGCACGTATTCATATTTTTTGATAATTTAATTCATTCCCTGGACATTAAATGGTGGATAAATTTTTTGATCTCATGACTAGTCACTCTAAGAAGTACGATCCTATGATCCCATGTGAGATTGATCCCTTTTTTGGTGTTGAGGAGGAGGGATTTATAGGTATCATCACCTCGGTTACATGCTTCCTTGTGTGGTACATATATCATAATATAAGATGGATTTGGTGGGGGGGGGATTTAGTATCATGTGCTTTATAAGATCCAATCCTAGGTCATCCAAGGAAAATTACATGATGTTCAACAACCACAATAATGTCCCAACATTGCCTCATTTATTAGACTTCAGATGATCAAAGGGATTTTTACAAACCATATAGACATGTTAAAGAGATTTTATAAGGTTGTTACAATGTGTAAAAGAGTTTTCACGATACCAAGATGATTAGGGAAAGGTTTTCACATGATCAAAGATGACCCGTTTAGGGTTATTCATGAGACTAAGGTGACTTGTCAAGGGGGCCTCCGTGAGATCAAGATAACATGTATAAGAGTTTTTGCAAGATCAGGATTCCCATGGAAAGTCTTTCACATGATTGAATATGAATCATCTGGGGTTACTCATGAGACTAAGGTGTCTTGTCCGGGGGGGGGGCATGGGATCAAGATGACATGTTAATATGACCTTGTGAGATCATGAAAGATTGTCGAGTGGGGTTTCATGAGATTTAAAATGATCGCTCAGGGTGTATAACCTTATTCTCATAAAAATAAGAATATGTTATTCTAACAAGAATATTTTATATGTTTACCTTATTATTTTATTCTTTATTTTACAAGGGTAAGTGATCTCACACAACTATATGAGTCTTGTAAAATACAATCACACTCCTTGCCTATGATGAATTGTGTGACCAACAATGGTTCTTACGATGATGTATGAGAATTTTCATGTACAAAAACACTTCTATTTGTATATAGAGCTAATGCAGTAGCATATAATCAACAGGAAATATTTGAAACCCTTTTCATAATGAGGGTGACATGTCAACAAGTTCTCACACAACAAGGTGGACATGTCACTGAGGCTCCGTGAGGTCTTACAAACTGCATGAGTGCATCACGTGAATATAAAAAAATGAATTAGGTTTTCATATTTTTAATATTTTCTTCATTTATTTTACAAGGAGTTTTTAATTACTATCAGGAACTTTCAGGTTTACAAGTCACATGATCGAAAGAGCTTGCCTAGAAGCCTTCACTCGATCATCATCGATTGTTTGTGTGCCTTCACAATAATAAGGAAGTTTTTCAAAGTGGATCCAAATGATCATAAATAGGTTATGGGATTATCATGACCCATTAGAATGTCTTTTTAAGGGTCATGTAATCACATGTTCTTTTAACGGTCACATGATTCATGTGATTTTTCCACCTTTTTTTCCTTTGTTTTGTGGATAAAGTAATACCAATGTTTCAGGATTTTATTACCCCATATATTTTATGATGATCATTTGGTAGGAATCAAAAAATTAAACCCCTCTAGGGTGATGTGTATAAATACAAGGGATCTATTATGAGGAAATTAAATGACTACCTGAGTCTTTTTTAGTGCTACCAATCGGTGTCTTGGAAGACATTTTGTTCTTCCAGGTGACCATTGGTATTCTGTAGAGGACTATATAAATAGGGGAGTGGAGGGGAGCTCATTATATGATGACTCTAACTCTATAGATATCTTTTAATCCTCCTCTTTCACATGATCCCTTTATAAGACCATCTATGGGAACTGATCACGAGACCTATCTGGAAGACTATTTTGTGAGAAATGGTTTTGAGAGATATGCTTTTTCCCAAAACTTTTTTTAACCAATCATGAATCAAATATCATAAATTGATTTATCCTTGTCCTAAGTCATTGGATTTATGGTTTTCTTTGTAGATTTCATAGGATCTTCTAGTTTTGACTGATGACCACTTGACTATTATGAAGTTGGAGTGAACACGTCAAGGTCACACGATCATAAGTATTATGCATTTACATGTAGTGGATAGATTCCCCATGGATTCCATGAGATCTCCATGAGTCACATAGTTTGATATACCTATATGAGTTCATGCGATCTCCAGTACCATCAGTGTTTATGTGATGTACATGATACTGCCAATGTTATGTACTTATTTTGATGAGATTGTGTTTTTATTTGTCTGACAGACTCCACTAACTTTTATTTAGATGGAATCCAACTCCCATGAATCTTAAAATGTGGCTAGATAGAGGGTAAAAATTATTGGGAACCATAATATTGACCCTTGATATTGTGTGCATTCAAACAATGAGGTTTTGAAGAGGCTTCTTTCATCTAAACTTCAATGATATCCTTTATCACACTACCTTCCCCTGTACGGATTTGGGTTGTTGGATGATGCTTCCATTTGTTATCCTAACTAGAATATTCCATTTTTATGTTTGCAAAATTCCATCAATTGTATCTAGACAATGATTTATGAAGATATCCAACTGGTCGTAACATGGTCTGAGGGGTTGTCCTATATACTGGTGAAATTCCCTCTAGGTCCAGACAGCTATGATTTCACTCACCAACCCATTTCTCAAAGCTAATCAATCATATTTTTCTATTCCTTGAACAATTTAGGTAGTATATAGATCTCAAAATGGGATTTTTACCATGGTGTAAATTTTTTTAATGAATGGGCATGGCCCTTCGGGGTTAGATAGATATGTTCCAAATTTTTTGACCAGCTACACACTATCCATCTTTATGAGGCCGTAGGGGTTTCTTAGTTCATCGTATACTATTATTCATATGTTCATAGAGATATGATTAGTAATTGGGGTCCTGGTACCAATTTATACCATATGTACCATGGAAAAGTGGGAATCAACCATTAGGATATCTACTAACTGGGAAGGATATTCCCACTTGGGGAAATATACGACAAGTTCCTTCTTTCCATGAATGTCTAGGATGAACCTATAAAAACTCTAGTTTTGGTAATGGAAATGCTCAAAATTGTGAAATAAAAGTTAAGTAATGAGAGGAATATTCACTCACTCATCTCCTTTAAATATCGGATCAACATTTTTCTATGTCGTAGTAGAGTTTAGATGATCACTATATGTCCTCACTATTTCCCTTGACAATAGGTTCATGATAGTCTCATCTTATATTGGGGAATATTAGAAGCTGAGGAATATATCACATGGGGATATTAAGTTAAACTTGAGATATCCCCAAAACTTAGGCTGACGGGTTTGATGAACATGTTCTTAATCATTTTTCTTTTCCTGGATGGGGAAACACACTTTATAATTCAAGTTACCATGATGGAGATGGTAGATTAGTTAGTAGAAGGACAAAATATTAATCTTGTTGTATATAATCTTGCATTCCTTTACCAGCTCCTGGGCTATATCCAACAGGAAAACATCCCTTATAGGATTGGTGGTCCTTTCTAGTTTTATTTGGCTGGATATGGGAGTATTTTCGTTGCTATAAATACCAAAACTCTACAGGGATACCTCGTTCCTCATTCCTAAATGGGTTTTTGAACATCTCTAGGGTTGAGGAAATGACAATAGGCTCTGATGAGGTCACTAACATACTGATCTGGTTTTACCATTTCAATTTAATGCCTTATCTTGCACCAACCAGACTGATTGTTGATAATGGTGGAGACTCTCTTGATGAATGGTCATACAAGATAAAACTTTGAGATGGGGTTATAATTTCCATGGTGAAAGAGTTGATCATTTTCTATTAGTACACTTATTACCAGTTTTCTCTCCACTTTTACTTTATCCAAAGGGTTTCTACTCTCCCCTCGAATATCATGCAGGGAGAATGAAATCACAAGATTTTTCATAAATTTTGGGTGATATTAGAATGTGAGGATAATAATGATGAAATTATCATTACACCTATTGGTGCCCCTATCTTCCTATCTTTTTATTATGCCTAGGCCTAGGTAGAATCCTACCCAGGAGGTATACTGAATAGACTGGTCCGTCAGGTGGACACGCCAAGTGCTTCACCAACCCCTTGTCTATAGTAACAATGGAGATGATTCAAGATATGAGTGAGCCTTCTAGGAAGAATAATCATTCTAACAATGAACATACCATTAATGGGGCAGATTTAATTAGGGAATCTAGCCATTTTATATGATCAAACAATGAAACATATTTTGAGGGAAGAATGCATGTGACTTCCTCTCTTGTTTCTTCATCAGCTCATCCAATTGTCCCCCATCTAATGATCCCACACCAACATTTTCAAATAATCATTCATGATGAAATATAATCTTATAGAAGATTCACACCCTGATTCTGAGACTCCCCTAGAAAAATTTCATGGCCAAGAAGAACGAATTCCTTGGCTCTTTCATGATTTGGGGGAGGGAGATTTTGAATGCCAGCCATTATATGACATCATGCGGAAAATTTTCCTTACTCGACAATAGTTGGATACTATTGAGAGAGGATTATGTGATTTTGAGGATGTTACTCCCTTGGAAGAACTAATCTGGGAAATTTTAGAGGTGCTGAAATAAAGTCATCAGATAATATATAAGTTGCATTCCCAAATGGATGCCTTGAGTACACAAATAGTGATACATTAGGAGATCATAACTCTGTCAAATTTTTATCTTTAAGAATCATCATCCTCATTAAAAAAATACTCATTAAAGAGTTAAGGAGATGTCTTATCTTATCAACACTCTCCTTCCTCAAGAATAAGTACAATAAGCGGGGTGGGCAGTGCTTTGGTGGTAAATTGATGCTTCTCATCAGACTCTCACTGACTCGGAAAATTTGGATAATCAAATATTAATATAGTACGCTCACCAATGTTTTTTTATTTTGATGAAATCCTTATAGAGGATCCAAAATGTGGTAATTACTCACTTTTGTGCATCACATCAGTGAATTAATTATTTGAAATTTATATGTCACTATTCAGTTTCCTTTTATTTATGATGTGCATGAAAGTTCATTAATATTATATTGCATTAATAGTAAACAATACCCGTAATTGGCATAATATTACGAAAACATTAATTTCTAGATTTTAATGTCTAAACAATAAAATATTTTCCTTGAGAAATTCTAATGAATGCCCACCTACATGTGATTCTTCATTGATGTATCTACTCGAGTTATCTTGAGGTTACCTAATTCACAAAAAGATATTTTGGGTAAAATATATGTCCCATAGGGATAAGGATCAATATTTTGATGAATTTAGTAGACTTAGCAAACATATATTGATTTTTTATAAGGCCATATGGTGGACCCCACAAGTTTTATATATTTTTCATTTATATTTTCCTAATTTATTTCCTAATATTTATATAGGGAAATGATTAGTGGGTATGTACTAAGTATTTTCTCAGGCCTCCCTCTTATGGGTTTTCAGCCAAAAAAGTTATATGGATTTTCCATTTTATGAGTGCCCAATATTGTCGGGATCACACAAAGTTTGTGTCCAGCGAGTAGAGACATGACTTTTTACTAGGATCCCCTTATCTATTTTTCAACCTGGTGAGAATTATGTATCTTTCTCCTTGAAAACTATACTAGTGTTGTGTTGTGGTTTAGGGTCTTCTAGATTGAACCTTTTATTTCCGGTAGTTTAGAGTATTCTAGCTCAAACTTCCTTCTATTGGTAATATATGATTCATGAAGTAATATTATTTATGTGTTTTAATATCATGCAGTAAGGATATATTTTGCGCAGTTTAATGTCATGAAGTAAGGCCATATACTATACAATTTAATGTCATGTGATAAGGACGTATGACATGTAGTTTAACATCATGTGGTAAGGAAATAAATATGATATGCAGTTTTAAGGATTGATACCATGAAATAATTAATGAACATGGAATATGGGGAAGCCATTATAGGTATGACCCAAAACAATATGAGGGTATTCCTATGGCCGGTAGGTCAAAGCCCTTATGAACATTGGAGCTCCTTTTATGCAAGGAGGGGATTCCAATGGCTGGTAGGTCAAAGCCCTTATGCATCACTACCATGGTCAAATAGAGGTGTCCCATCTCTTTTCCAAGGGTTATGAAAGATTGTGGATATGATATGGGTGGATGGAGAAAGTATAGAAAATATGATTCCACGTAGATATTTGAAATATAGGTTGAGTAAGTAATAACCCAAAATTCTAAGTCAATGAATATTAAACGGGGAAGACATTCTGAGGATAAACTATAACACCCTGAGGTTTTGGGTTCCACCACAGTGTTACCAGGACTCAAAAAGATCAATGTTCCTTTCCTAAAAGGAGGATACACCTTTAGTTGGTATGTAAAATCCCTTACATGTTGATATCATGGTCAAACAGAGGTGTCCACACCTTTTTTCAAGGTCTATGAAATATTTTTGAAGACTCAGACATCTAAACGATGAATGTGGGAAGAAGATTAGATGATATTCACGAAGGTTTTTATCACCCTAGGTTAGTTTGACTCTTAGTTGAGAAGCATGGGATCTATTCCCTATGGTTTCAAGTTATAGTATGTGGTCCATCAAAATGTTTGGGAATAGAGTGTTGCATTCCTACTTTTAGAAAGAGTAAAAAATACGGCGACGTAACATCAAGGGTGTCAAATATGCTTGAATAATCTAGTTATAGGGATTCTAAATCATGTTCCAAAGTTATCAAGTCATGAGGATTGCATGGTAAAATCATGTTAGGGATAACCCAAAAAACCCTAAGGTGTTGTGTTCCACCATGGTAATGTCAGGGATCATAAGGATTGGAAATCTCTATTTACAAGGTAATGAAGATTTTTTTTGACAACCAAAATATCATATGGAGGATCCATATGCATACATTCATAGTCAAATAAAGGGTTTCTTGAGTCTAGGTATCCTTCTATAAGGGCCATGGAAGTTTTATAGTGATATGAGGCACTCAAATCATGATGTGAGATTTATGGAAAACATAATATTCAAGAAGTAATTGAGTACCCAAAAAGGTTATGTCTTTACCTAGTGAACATATTTTCATGAAGAGTTAATTTTCTAAATAGTTACTTTACCTTTTTCCTAGACCATGGGGTCCATGAGCATGAATTTACTTTTAAAAGGGACACAAATTGGGCTCTATGAGCTTTATGCCTTGTTTATTTCCTCTCTATCTTTTTCTTAAACTCTAGAGATGAATAGTTTAGTGAGTGAATACTTAACTTTTTCTTAGGATTACCTTTTCATGTTTTAAACCTAATGAGTTTTATGTCTCTTTAAATAGAAGATTAATTTATTGAAATTTATACCATCAAAGGCTATAGTTTAAGGTTATACAAATTTGATAAAATTTAAAGCAGTTTATGTTCACAACACACAAGGACCGAGGGGGGATGTTACACAACAACATTATTGGGATGACTAGGATCACGAGTATTCCAACATCATTCTGATAAAGAGATGAAAATGCTATAAATCATGGCTTGGGTGTCTTGGTTCATGGGTAATGGTATTGAGAAATCATGCTAAAGATGGCACAGAACACTTTGAGGTGATGGGTTCACCATGGTGACATCAGGCTCATAAGGTTAAGAAAGTACTTATTATTTGGCCAAGATGTATCTAGCTAGTAGTTCAAATCCCTTATGAATTAATAAAAAGGTAAAACTGAGATATCTGTTTACCAAGGGATATAAAATGTTTGTTGAAACACTAGGTTCTCAATACATGAAGTGTTATTTATAGAAGGGGGCTATTAAAGATGAAGAAAGAACCTCATACTATGGTTGACTGGGGTTATGCTCTTGTGGTCCTTTGATATGGAATTATAATGGGTGATAGAATGTACATTTTAACATCATGTAGTGGGGAAATTTTTGTCATCTAGTTTTAATGTCATGTGACCAAGATATTTTCTATATATTTTAACATCATGTGGTAAGGATGTTTACTGGACAGTTTAATGCCATGTGGAAAGGATGTTCTCCTTTCATTTTAAAATCACGAAATAAGGAAATTTTCTAAGAAGTTTAACTTCATACAGTGAGGACTTTTTTTAAATGTGCCTCCATAGTGATAGATAGATCATACTACCAGGTTCCTTATATACCATGAGAAATTCTTGACATGAGAAATAAGGGGAAACTGGGAAGTCAATTAGGCTATGAGAGAGTGGGTCTCATATGGATTATTTAATATGTCAAGATCATATACAGTTAAGGGTTCACTTTTATAACATTATATGTTTCAAATTGACAAAGGATGAAATATTTTGGTGTCATTATATATCCTATAATGGTACGAATCAAGTCGTACATAGTTCTTGTATAAAATCTCCCATGCGTAGGTTTGACCCGTACACAGGGAGGGGGAAATTATTATATTTAATTATTATAGTTGGACCCAATATTACAAATCTAGTTGTCACTATGTATCCTTTGATGATAAGAATCAAGACACATTTAATTCTTGAATGTGAAACTCTATACATAGGTCTGACCCATATGCATAGGGGGAGTTTTTCCCATTTATTATCATAGTTGGACCTAATATTTGAGATTCAGGTCTCACTATGTATCCTATTATGATAGGAATAAAGACACATGTAGTTATTGAATGGGAAACTCTCTATGCTATTCTGAACCATATGTAGATGGGGGAATTGTTCCCATTGATTGTTGTAGTTGGACCTTATATTAGAGATATGGGCATCACTACATATCCAATGATGACAAGAATCAATCCAAACATAGTTCTTAGAAAACCATATATTTTAACATCATATTGTATGATGTAAGTGACTCGACATGAAAATGGAATTTTGTGGTTGGACTAAGGAATAAGATATGGGCATCACTATGTATCTTATAATGTTGGGAATAAAGCCACATAATGTTCTTAAACATAGGTGTGGTGGGAGGCCAAAACTGATAATTTTGGTTCTCTAGGGTGAGGTCTATGTTAGTATGAAATTTTTATTTCATACAAGGTATATAAACTATTCAGTTTAATGTCTTGAGTTACCGATGAGGGTCACATGATGTGGAAAATAAGGCTTGACCATTATCACATGTTTGATGTCTTATGTCTGAGATAAATATATTATGGTTGGACCCAAGATTTTGGGCCTGAGTTTCACTATGTATCTTAAGATTACATAAATCAATCCATGTGAAATTCTTGGATGAGGAATTCCCTATGGGGATCTGACTTGCACATAGGGAAAGGAGAACTTTATTTCTATTTTGGGTAGACCTAGCTCATGTGTGTGAATAATAGGTGAGATGAACTTCCCATTAAATTCAATTTCTTGTGTTAAGTAAATGTTTCATATAGTTTAGAATCATGGGGTTAGGACGAATTCTATGTTTTTAATGTCATGAGGTTGGGATGTATTTTTTACAGTTTAACATCATGTGGTTAGGACATATTTGTGAAATTTAACATCATGCAGCCAGGATGAGTTTTTATAGTTTAACGTCAAGAGAAACAGAAGAGTTTGTGCATTTTATCATTATACGTCTAGGGTGATGATAATTATTAATGGAAGATTTGAAAAGTATATCTTAATAAACCTCTAATTGGTGGGGGATTGATGTGTTCCCTCTCCGTTGTGCTCAGTGAGTAATCTTTGTTGTGATGGACCTTATGTATGATATAAGGCCCTTCCCATTTTGGTTCTATATTTGGTAGCTTCCTACCTGGTATTATTTGGCTTCAGATAGAAAACACTAGTTCTCCCTGAAAGAATGAATGGGGGTGAAATTTTTTATTAAAGGATCTGTGATCTGATTCTAATGGGCTTCAAAGGTGTGCAATGTACAAAACCACTTCTCATCGAGCCACTATAATTCATCCAAATGATTTTGTTATTTTTCATCATCTAAGAGTTGTAAATAGATAGTTATTCAAAGTGAGGGAAATTAGAATCCTATGCGAAACACTACATTGGTTCTGTATATGAATGAATATGGAGTAACTTATGTAGTAGTACATGTGGTGGTATGTTAGGACCGTAGAGCATTGAGAAGCTTGTCCACCAAGACTTATTGACCTTGTTGACCATATTTTGAATTATATTTTATAGAGACTTATCAAATGCGTCTATTTTTTCATTTTACATTTCATGATACTGAGATGAGTGATTAGACTCGATTTTGTAATCATCGTACAATTTCTTCAACTTCATAGAATAGAAGTTGGTGTCATTGTCCTTAAATATTGTGTGAGGGACTCTGAACCTGGTGATGATATTGGACTTTAAAAGGTTTATGATATTCTTTATCTTGACATATTTAGGGAGTATTACATCATCACATTTGGAAAAGATGTTTATAGAAGTAAGGATATACTTAAACTACTTAACTGTGGCTAGGGGATATGGACCCACAACATTCATTCCCCATACGAAAAATGACAAAGAATATTTAGTTGTATGTGGAAATTACATGGGTTGATGGATGAAGTTTTCAAGAATCTGGAATACATTACATTTCCTGGTGAATTCTACACAGTCATGTATCATTTTTTTCTAGTAGTAACCAAAATTCTTAATTTGAAGGGAGAATCTGGTTCCAAACTGATTAGTGTTGTAGGATCCTACATGGAATTCATCCATGATGGTAGTAATATATCCATATAATTTGTATCTAAGGAGGATTCCATTGAAGTTTCATTTATAGAGGGATTTTTGCTCATTTGGACCATCTTAGAGGGTAAAGTTTGCTATTCGACACTGAATTTATTCCCTTCTAGATTTTTCTATCCTGAGGGACCCATTTTAGAGACAATAAATTATGGTTTCTATCTATCCAGGGTTGGATATAGGTTTATCAAAATCTAAGGAAGTATTGATCTAATTGATTTCCTCCATGTCATAGATGATGACTGAAGAGACAATCCTTCAGTACGTGATGCGAAATATTATTTCCTTTTAATAGGGGTCATCCAGAACCTTGTTTGTATTAACTAATGCATCAATACAACAATTATGTGATCAAGGGACATGATGCAATGTCGGTTCAAAAGGGAACTATGCCATCAGTCCTTTGATGTAGCCAGTGAGAGGGGAAAATTCTTCCTCTTTGATGGAATATTCTCCATTGATCATCTTTATCACTAAATCTAAATCCCCTTTGATATTTAGGTAGGATATTTTTAGTTATAGGCCTATTTCCATACTAGCGACGAGGGCTTGGTATTCTACCTCATTATTCATGTAGCATTTGTATTGTGATAAATATTTTGTAAAAATTTCTTTGTCTGGAGAAACAAACACAATCCAAAACCCATATTGATTGAGCTTTGGGATTTACATTCTCATTCCAATAATACTTCGGGAGGCATTATCAAAATACATGTCCCATTTATGAGGAGTTTCATGTTTACAGAAAAACTCATTATTTGGAATTATGGTGTCCATTAGTGTACTTTTTGGGGCGGGATGTCCCATGCGGAAATCTACTAGGGCATACCCTTTCACTAACTTTTTTGACATGAAATAGGTGTCATAATGTTACAGAATAAATACCCATCGGGCTAAATTCCCATCCAGTATAGGAAGACCAAGGATTTACTTGATCAGGTCGATATGCGATACCAATCAGAATTCATGGTGCTACAAGTAATGCCTTATATTTTTCACAACAAAGATGAGAGTAATGAAATTATTATCAACATCATAATATCAGGTATCGGTTCATAAAATCATTTCACTAAGGTAATCGATACTGCTCTCATTACCTATATCATTTTTCAATCTTAGAAGAGTTCCAAGTGATCATTCCATGGTGGCTAATCGTACCATGATTCACTATTTTATTTCACCGTTACATCATTGTTTTAAATTGGTTTTGTATTGAAAATTAAATATATAATAAAAAATTGCACTTCCCATTTGATTCAATTATTCAATGTTTATCAGTATTAAAAAGGAAAATTATACTTTTTTGGTGATTTCTTTATAGGAGTTGGTGATTTGGAGGGTTGAAGATGATGTAGAAGGACATTGGGTCAAACTACATGGAAGACCAAGGACATATGTCCACTATTTTACATTTCCGAAAAAATAAGTGAATCCAATTTGAATGAAATTTTATGATCTAATACATTAGGAAGTGAGATGAAACTAATCTCAAGAAACCCAAGCATAATTCATTCATCTGGTGGCCCAACCAAACTGATCTATCAAGAGAACTAAATATGTATAGAGTCAAAAGTTGGGTTAACTAATTTGATAATGTCTTTGATTCCAGATGTTCAATGGCCCCCAAATTTTACATGGTGGTATTAAAGATGATGAAAAAAACATTTTTTTTTATTTTTTTAAAAGTCTATATAATGAAATTTAGGAAAAAAAACTGAGACACAAGTGGTATCTCGAATTTTGGGTACCCAAAACCACTTCCCATTATAAAAGTACATCTGTTAAGTCCATCTTCTCTTTAAAATAATTTAATTGAAACCAATTTTTAAGAATTAACCACTATAGTGAGACATATTGCATAGGCTCAAAATAGATCACAATCCTCTCCAACAAGACCTTATGGCATTTACAATGAAACAAACCACCCAACTGACTATTGCCCCCAATGACAGGAGATGGAGGATTCTGTGGCAATATGCCTTGGGAGACCATACCAGCAAAAGAAACCAAATCCCCATAATATGTATGATTCGTTTTTACCAACATAAAACAAAGGATTGAAAGATCAATCAGACAAGAGGTATGGATCTGGACAACAACAAATTCCCCCTTTTTGACAAAATTTTTAGCAGACTCCACCTTACCAATAGGGTTTCCAAAAATCCCAAAGGAGATTTGAATCCCAAGAATTAAAAAATAAATAACAAGGGAATTATCAAACAAATTTAGATTCTAATACTAATGATATTTTAAAAAATATTCTTTTTAATCAACAGAGTGTGTTGAACATACAAGGTTCGGAGTTGAGAGAGTTGAGGACACAAATGAGTTATATTTCCACTACCCTCCCTGAACTGGAAAGTAAGAACTCTAGAAATATTCCTTCCAAACATACTCCAAATCCTAAGGGTGATGTTAGTTCCATCGCATTGATAAGTGGGAAAAAATGGCTAATACATATGTAAATGTCATTCCACTAGGATTCACCTCAACTTCATAGAAGCCCCATTCAAGACTAGCTGATGAGCATCCCAAGGAGAAAGAAAAAGGTAAGAAATATATTGATGATATCCCCCTTAAACACCTTAAGTTTTCAAATAGAGTTATAAAAACCAAGAAAATGGCTTAATAGGTGATTCAAATAGTGGTTTTGGATACATTCAAGTGTGTTGAGATCAATATACCTCTACTTGAAGCCATTAAGAAAATACTAAGCTATACTAAATTCTTAAAATAACTTCGTACCAATCAAAGAGGGATCTAGATAAATGATAGGATAGATATTCAAAAGAATGTGTTAGCACTCATTACACCAACTCAAGAAATTCCAATAAAGTGAAAGGATCCCATGACATTCACCATCCCATGAACCTTAGGGGAGTTACACTTTTATAATGCTTAATGTAATTTGGGAGCTTACATAAATTCATTTCCTCACTCTGTATTCTCTTCTTTACAGGTTGGGGAGTTGAAGTTGATGAGAGTAGTGGTACAGTTGGAAAATAGAGTACAACATATCCTCTAGGAGTCTATGATGATGTACTTGTTTAAGTAAGAGACATGATCATTCTAACAAATTTCTAAATTTTTAACATGGAGGATGATCTAGTAAATTCCCATGATCCCATTATCTTAGGTAGGCCCTTCCTCAAAATTGAAAAAATCATATAATTACATGAGGGTACACTTTACATGGGGTTTGAAGATAAATTTGTGATATTTAATGTTATAGACCCCATGAAGTACCCCTTAGAAGACCATTCTTCTTTTTTATCTCCCATTTTGAACCAAAAAGTAAACCCCCCTAGAATTTTATTATCTTATTCTTAGAGAAATTATGAGCATTGGATCTAGTTTGATATCTAAGAGAACTTAAACACCTATTTATAATGCACAAACATAACTTATATTTGATCTTGAAATGGATTTGTATTCTGATTTCGATCATGTTCACTTTGTTTATGACTTGGCAACCGAGTATGATGGTGGATTTGATGAATTATTCTATGATTTTGATTATTTATATTCTGATACTAATTTTCATTTTGAAAATATTTCAATTCCTTCACTATATTTATCCATTTAGCACCCTACTTCATTGGAACGCAAGCCACTACCACCAAATCTCAGATAATCATACTTGTTGAGTGGTGAGATATTACCTATTATAATTTCTAACAATATACCTTTTAAACATGAAGAATTTTTTTGAATCTTTTAAGGGAGAACATTAGGGAAATCTAGTGGACCTTGGCTAACATATCAGGTATTATCCCCTACACGTGCATGCATAGGATTCTTTTGGAGGATGTGGCTAAATCGGTTAGACAACCACAAAGGGGACAGAATCCAACACCTCTATAAGTTGTTAAAAAAGAAGTTAAAAAATTACTCATGGTAGGTATAATTTATCCCGTTTCATATTCCCAATGGGTGAGTCCTATTAAGGTCATTCCTAAGAAAATTGATGTTACTATTGTTAGAAATGAGAGAGAGATAGAGAGAGGAATTACTTCTATTGAGGGTGAAAAATAGTTGGCATGTGTGTATTGATTATAGGAAACTAAATTAATCCACTCAAAAAGACCATTTATCCCACCCATTTATTGATCAAATGCTTGAGAGAATAGCTTGGAAAACACACTATTGTTTCTTTGATGGATTTTATAGAAATTTTTAGGTTTCTATAGCTCTTAAGGATTAGAATAAGAGAACATTAACTTGTCCATTTAGTACATTTTCCTACCCAAGGATTATATCTAGACTGTGCAATGCCCCGGGTACCTTTTAGATATTCTTGGTCAGTGCTTCTCATATTTCATTGATAACTTTATGGAGTTATTTATGGATGATTTTACAATGTAAGGATCTTCATTTGATGAATGTATCATTAGTTTGGGAAAGGTGTTGAATTTTTGTATTGAGAAGAATCTTGTTTTGTGCTTTGAAAAGTATAATTTTATGGTAGAGAATGAAATTGTCTTAGGGAATGTAGTGTAAAAACATGGAATATAGGTTGATAGATATAAGGTAGATATAACTTATCTTTTATAAATACTTTCTGTGTGCATGGTGTTAGATCATTCCTAGTGCATGCGATATTTTATTGACGTTTCATATGAGATTTCAGTAATATCACTCTACCCTTATCTCGATTACTTCAAAAAGATATTGATTTCATATTTGGTGATTCATGAAGGGTATAATTTGATGAGATAAAGAATAATTTTACCACTCCACTAATCATACAACCCTCATAGTGGGACATTCCATTTGAGCTTATGTGTGATGCTTCAAACTTCATAGCTGGAGTTGTCTTTTCACAGAGGGTGGAGGGATGTTCACATGTGATTTTTTATGCTTACAGGACATTGGATTAATCACAATAAAACTTCACAACCACATAAAATGAGTTTATTTTCATCATATTTTCATGAGATAATTTTTTTTAATATTTATTATACTCTAAAGTAGTTGTTTTTCTAACCATGCAGCTCTGAGGTACCTCTTGTAGAAGCCAAATGTAAAGCTCAGAATTATCCGATGGATGCTCCTCCTTCAAAAATTTGATATTGAGATAAAGGAAAAAAGGGGTAAAAAAACTCTATGGTAGACCACATGAGTAGGATTACTCAAAAACTAGAGGCTGAAACCATGGAACATATACCACTTCTTGACACATTTCATGATGATCATCTTTATACACTCTTAGGTACACATACTAGGTATGCTGATTTAGTTAACTAACTTTTTACCTCTAAAATTATGAAAAATTTAAAGAAACATGAAGTCCAAAAATTAAAGATTGAGACTAGGTTTTATGTGTGGGATGATCCCTACCTCTTGCAAATGTGTAGTGATCAAGTTATTAAGAGGTGTGTTCCTGATCATGATTTTGAGTCTATTATTAATTTTCGTCATACAATTTCACATGGAGGACACTTTGGACCACAAAACACATATAAGGAAGTGTTAGACTCTGTTTTATATTGTCCTAGCCTATTCCATGATGTTCATGTGTTGTTTAAGTAGTTCTAATATTGCCAACAAAATGGGATCATTTCTAAGAGACATGAGATTCCCCAAACAAACCATATTATTCTGTGAGATTTTTGATGTTTGGGGAATTGATTTTATGGGTCCATTTCTAGGATCATTTGGTTTCTTGTACATTTTTTTCACTGTTGATAATGTGAGAAAATGGGTGGAGGCTAAGGCCACAAAGATTGATGATTATCATGTTATAGTGGATTTTGTCAAGGCTCAAATTTTCTGTAGGTTTGGAGTACCAAAGGATATCATCCGTGACCAAGGGACGCACTTTTTTAATCAAAATTTGTCTTCCCTACACTACTAGAAAAAGTGATTTTCGCAATGAGTCATTTGCGATAGGTTCCCATCGCAAATGTTCTGTTGCAGAAAAGAGAATTGCAAATATTACCTTTTACGATGCTCAATTGTAAAAAGTTATTATTTGCGATAGGCAGTGGCACCGTCGCAAATAGGTTCAACGTTTTTAAAAAAAATCTATTACAACAAGTCGACCACCCATCACAACTAGTTTTCCAAATTTTTTTAAAAACATTTTGCAATGGACTATTGTAAATACCGGGGGAAAAAATAAACCCTTTTACGACGGGCCCATCACAAATAGTTGAAAAAATAAAAAAAATTAATTTAAATAATAATAATAATATAATATTAATATAAATGAAATCATAATATTAATATTAGTAAAATGTAATTATTTATAAAATAATAATAATAATAATATAATATTAATATAAATGAAATATTAATATTAATATTCACAAAATATAATTAATTATAAAATAATTAAATAATAATAATTAAATAATATTATTAATATTAATGAAATAACAATATTAATATTAGTAATATAATAAAAACCTTAGTATTTTAAAAAATATAAAAATATATTAATTAATGAAATAATAAATATAATAAAAATTTTAAATAAATAATAAAAACTATAATATTCGAGGAAAAATAAAAAATATACTATTGAAAACTTTAAATAGTTAAAATAAAAAAAATTACATTCAAATGTTTCATTATAAAATAAAAAACATCACTGAGGGAGAGGGTCATCTGAAGAAGATGGAGGTGATGGTGGAGGGAACTCCATTCCTAAATTGTGAGTCAGACGTCACATGTACTCTATCTGCTCCTACTACTATTGATGCCACCATTGATGCATCTCATCCTACATCTCATGCTACTGCTACTGCTGTCATAGGAACTCTTCTTGTTGCTGCTACATCTACTGACACATCTCCTCCTGCTTTCTACGCATAGTCTCTCTAAGATCATTCTAAACTCGCTACTGCTCCTCATACTGTGCATGAGATGATGATGAATCTCCGTGAACTCCTCTCTAGTTATATGTCGACATCATAGAGGTTCCATAAAACCCCCAGGGGTCAATCAAGAGATGATACCAACAAATCGTCCATTCTCAAAGATATATTGGGTCGCCTATATCCATACAGCCTAATCAAATCGAGGGACACTGGTCTGACCATCAGTTTTAGACTGACTCTCACTATGAGTCAGAGATATTGTGACTTCATATGACTAATTCAGTTGAAATTTAGAATTAAAATAGTTAAAATATTATCTGTTGTTAAATTTAAAACTCAAAAATAAATTATACTGACCACAATCTGATATTGGCGAGCACCACTAATCTCTCCAGTGGTTGGATCGCTATACATCATCCAATAAATGTTGTACTCTATAATATTGAGTTGTGTGACTGTCTATATTAATATAAAATAAAACATTTACATTAAAATTTATATAAAATATTTAAAAAGGTGTACTTACCATATTCTCCCTATGCATACTGAATGTACAACTACCAACTCGATGTGTCACCTCCTATCTCCCCCGATTTTTCCAACCTATTGACGATCTACTCTAAAACCGCCTACTCAACCAGTGTGTACATAATCCAAACCAACCTTGAGATGAAATATAACCAGGTTAGTGGATGCGATATGTCTCATCAAACTCTGTCACTCCTACTTTCTCCATTGCTTTCCTTTTCAAATTGTGCAAAAACTGAGTGCAACGTGGATGCATAGCTCCTTTCCATGCCTTCTAGATATCCTCACACATGTTCTCATCAACGAGATACAATAAAACCTAAAAATAATTTATTATATCAATTTATTGATTAGATTAATTTCAAAATAAATATTATTTATTTACATACCTACCAATTCTCGAACATGTAGTGTTGTACATCAACAGGAATCTGATCCCATGATGCCCATGCATCATAAAAATAATTTCACAATATAGAGCTCCCCTATCCAACATCTATGTGCGTAAATCTATGAAAAAAAGAACAATTAATCAAAAAATTAGAATATAAATAAATTAATGAAAAATAAATAAAATACACAAGTAAATAAACCTCTACATGTGTGGATCGAACGCAAGATGTGGACATCACTCAAGGATAGGGTCGAGAATCATCTATCGGGCAAGACCACACCCCCTCCAATTTCCCCCTAATCTTCCAGTAGTTTGAGGGTCATATGATCCGACATCCTGCTCGTCTAAAGTTAGATCATACTCCTTCAATTGATGATATAGATTCTCATCTATCTAAAACATGGAATGATTATTGTTAGAAAATATTAGAAAAACCAATTACATATAGATACATATTATATATGTTTATAACCAACATTTAACTGTTTCAATGTCTATCTTCATCCTCATCTTCATAAATATCTATATTAATGTCTTCATCTTCTAAGCATTGTCAATTTCCATATTAGTTTCAGTTTCATCATCTCTTTCTCTCATTGAAATTTTCAGGCAACACATTTCCTTCAGGTAGTAGTGTTTTTAGAAAAGAGAATATCTACTCAAAATAACTATTTGACATTACGTTATCTGATTTAATAGCCATAAATTTAGAAAATGCTTCAAACTTTATTATCGTGCAACCAAGATATAAGGCATCCCTAATAGAACTCTAAAAATCATATAAATGAGATGGTTCCAACTCAAGAGATTAATCAATATCATCCCAAGTTTTAGTTTGTTAAAAAAGATAGAACTTCCACATCATATACTAAATTTTGGAACCATGATGGAATGAGGAACAAATTTTTAGTATATTCTCTGGAACTGCGTTCACCATGTTGATACCAAAGAACATAATCTAGTTGAAAACCAAAATGCAATAAATGACTGCCAACATTGTTAAATGTGTCATATGTTCTTAGAGCATATTTTTTATAAGGACAGTTAATTTTACCTTTTGAAACAAATTTGGGTGTTTATGATGAAAATAATAAAAAATATTGAACACCCTCAATATATAAATATTTAAACTAGAACCATTTGGATTCTTGCACTAATTTATCCAAGCATAATCATTTAAGAATGACTGTTGTCGACTTCCTTATTCCATATTTTTCTAAAAAATATGAAATAATTAATTATTTTGTCTAATTAGATATAAGATAAACAAAATCCAAAAAATATAAGACAATTAAATTCTCTTTTATAGAAATTTATAATAATTTCTATTATTTTATAGTTATTTATACTATTTTTATGCTTTTATAAAAATCTACACTCATTTATAACAATTTATACAAATTGCAACTAATTATTATCAATTATAGGTATTTTGTACAAATTATTGTTAATTACTAGCAGCATAATTTTCAACAGATTGGTGGAAGCTCTTTTGTCTGATGACTCATCCCATTGTAACATTCGATGATTCAAACCACTATGAAAAGTCTGCTCCGATGTAGGAATATCAATTTTCATATGCACGGGGATGGAGAGCAGTGAGGCCTCGCCACGCTGCTCTCCATGCTTGTATAAACGAAAATTTATATCCATATGTTGGAGTATACTTTCACAGTGATTTCAGTTGGAGAATTTCCAAGGAGAAGATTTGTTGGGAAAAAGATCCTCTTTTGTCTTATGACTCACCTCCTTACAACTTTACCTGACTTAAATCACTATGAAAAATATTATCCGACGTACATCAGAGCATACTTTTTATACTGATTTCAATGGGAGAAAGTTGAAAGATGCTGAGGTGTTGATCAAAAGGAATGTCGTCAATCTGCTGGAAATTGTGCCAGTTTATCAATGTACACAAATTTATTACAATTTATTAATAATTAATACTAATTATCACTAATTAATCCTAATTATCACTAATTAATCTTAATTTTTACTAATTGTTACTAATTAATCCGAATTGTTACTAATTATTACTAATTATTACAAATTGTTACTAATTGTAACTAATTAATACTAATTAATCATAATTGTTACTAATTAATCTTAATTATTACAAATTAATCCTAATTATTAATAATTATTACTAATTAATCCTAATTATTACTAATAACTACCAATTATTCTTAATTATTAGTAATTAATTCTAATTATTATTAATTAATCCTAATTATTACTAATTATTACTGATTATTACTAATTAGTACTAATTAATCCTAACTAGTACTAATTAATCCTAATTATTACTAATTAATCCTAATCATTACTAATTATTTCTACTTATTACAATTTATTACAACTTATTAGTCATTATTACTAATTATCACTAATTATTACTAGTTATCACTAATTATTATAATTTATTACTAATTATAGATAATTATTAGTAATAAATCTTAGTTATTGATAATTTTTACTAATTAATCCTAATTATTGATAATTATTACTATTTTTACTAAATATTTATAATTATTACAAATTATTTGTAATTATTAAAAATTATTAAAAATTATTACAAATTATTACAAATTATTACAAGTTATTTCTAATTAATCCTAATTAATCATAACTATTACAAATTATTATTAATTCTTACTAATAATTACTAATTATTAATAATTATTGCAATTTATTACTAATTATTGCAATTTATTACTAATTATTACAATTTCGTATTAATTATTACTAATTATGAAATTTTATTACTTAGTATTACAATTTATTACTAATTAATTTGAATTAATACTAATGAATACAAATAATTTCTAATTATTCTAATTATTATTATATATTACAATTTATTACTAATTATTACTAATTCTTACTAATCATTTCTAATTATTTCTAATTATTACTAATTATTTCTAATTATTACTAATTATTACTAATTATAACGAATTATTACAAATTATTACAAATTACTACTAATTATTAAAAATTGTTACAAATTATTACAAATTATTACAAATTATTACAAATTATTACCAATTATTACTAATTATTACTAATTATTACTAATTATTACAAATTATTAAAAATTATTAAAAATTATTACAAATTATTACCAATTTTTACAAATTATTACAATTTATTACAAATTATTACAAATTATTACAAATTATTACTAATTATTACAATTTATTACTAATTATTACAATTTATTACTAACTATTACAATTTTTACTAATTATTACAAATTATTACAAATTATTACAAATTATTACAAATTATTACAAATTATTACATATTATTACAAATTATTACAAATTATTACTAATCATTATAATTTAATACTAATTATTACAATTTATTACTAATTATTACAATTTGTTACTAATTATTAAAATTTATTACTAATTAATCCTAATTATTATGAATTAATCATAATTATTTCTAATTAATCCTTATTATTAATAAGTATTACAATTTATTACTAATTATTTGAATTTATTACTAATTATTTGAATTTATTACTAATTATTTCAATGTATTTCTAATTATTTCAATTTATTTCTAATTATTTAAATTTATTCCTAATTATTAAAATTTATTACTAATTATAAAAATTTACTACTAATTATTAAAATTTGTTACTAATTATTAAAATTTATTACTAATTATTACTAATTATTTATAATAAACACTTAGACATTGTTATTCATAAAAATAAATACTAAAAAAACAAATATCTAATTCTAATTTAATTTAATTGCATATAACTAACAAAAATTATAAATAAATTTAAATAAAATAAATTAACTAAATAATAAAAAAATTGATAAATATCTTGAAACCGAAGCTTTCAGAGTATAAAAGCTGCAGATTATGCTCCGATTTAAAAATTTAAACTATGAAAAATTTTAGAAGAAATTTTTTCAGAAGAGATAGATAGAGAAGTTGAGAAAGAAAAATAATGAGAAGAAAAATGAATGGTGGTATATATGGGTTAGATTAATTGTGAGAGGCATATTTGTGACGGGTCTCGTCATGATTTCTCACTGCCTGCATTAATTTTTCGGTCGAAAAAAATTATTTGCGACTGGTCCCATCGCAAATGGGTACCTGTCGACATACTATTTGCGATGAGACAAGTATCTAGTCGCAAATACTAAAAACTGTCGCCGAGCATTTGCAATGTGAATATGAACCCATCGCAAATACCCCTGCCCGCGGTTTGGGGCGCATTTGGTGCCAAAACTGCTACGACGAGTCCTAACACTCCGTCACAAATATCTATTATTTTGCAATGGGCCGATAGTCCCGTTAGAAATAACTTCTTCCGATAGGTTATTTGCAACAGGCCCTTGACCCGTCACAAATAACCCGTCGCAAATGCCCATTTTTCCGCAGTGCTTCTTCGTAATTATGAGGTGACGCATAAAATATCAACCCCATACCACCCCAAACAAATAGTGAGGATGAGGTTTCAAACTAGGAGTTTGAATTAATTTTGGAGAAAACCGTACAAATGAATAGGAAGGATTGGAGGAAGTACTTAGATGATGTGCTTTAGGATTATAGGACGACATACAAAACTCCCATAGGTATGTCCCCATTTCGGATTGTTTTTGGGATTTGCTATCATCTCTCCTTGGAGGTCGAGCATTGGGAAATTAAGAAATATAACATGGATTTGGACTAAGTTGGAATTCAATAGAAACTAAAAATTCAAGATCTTGAGGAGATTCAGTTGTCATCATATGAGAACTCAAGGCTCTAAAAGGAAAGATCAAAAGAATCTCATGATATAATGATAAAAAAACAGAGGTTTCATATAGGAGAGAAAGTCCTACTCTACAGTTCAAGACTGAAGCTTATGCACGGTAAGTTGCATTCTATATGGTTAGGTCCTTTTATTGTATCTAACATTTTTCCTTATGAAGTAGTGGAGATCACACAAGAGAAAATATGATAGAGATTTATAATCAATGGTAGAAGTTTGAAGCAATATATTGAGGGACTTCCTACCGATAGAGTTGATTTCATAACACTACATGACCCCATCATCACTTGAGAATATCAGGTTGTTCCAAACCCTTCCACTTTTATATTATTTTTCTATTTAAAATTATTCATTTCATGTTCACATATCATCTCACAGGTTAACATTGAGGACTATGAAATATTTTAAGTGTGGGGGAGGGGACAACATGTTGGTTTAGCTATTTAGGATTTTCATTTATCTGTTTTGTGTTTCTTCTTTTTAGTTTTCAAAAAAAACTGGTAATTAATATAAAACAAAAACAAAACAAAAACATATAATATAAAATGAAAAAATATCATGTAACATTATTATTTACATGTGGAGCATATAGAAAATACATGTTTTGAAAATTGATTGTTAGTATGATAAGAATGAGTAATATTTCATCATTAATGGTTGAATTTTATATAAATGGAAGTCATTGATGATATGATTGGTTATTTCATTATAAAACCTTTTATATTTTGACACCATTATTTGTGATATATGTTTATGGTATATTTTTTCACGGATTTCTCCACACAACCTTTCACGCAACCATGACTAGGGAAAATTTTCGTACTTAAATGAAGGTATAACCAAGTTTGGTAAAAAATTAATCTTATATCGATGGTTGGTTCATAGATATTTTTCTTTTATGATCCATTTCATTACTGTACTAAATTGACCTATACATGTGTACCTGATATCTGACAGTTGTATGCCCACAAAATAAAAAAAAATAAAAAATAAATAAATAACAAAATAACTATAAAATAATAAAATTAAATAATATAAAAAATATATATCAATAAATAGGTGAGTGATGAAATGTAAAACGAATGGGGATATCTAGGTCAGAAGCTTATGCTTTGTCTTTTAGGAATTCTTAAGTGAGTGGGTCTTAGAATTTTATTGTAAAGGAATAAAAAGTAGGTTTGGTGAATTAAACTAGGTAAGAAGAATTTTTTAGTTGACCTGAATATAATGAATAAAGGGTAGGGACATTAACTTGAAATGGTTAGCACACACACACATGGGGAATTAGATTCATGGTAGACCCATGACTTGTTTCTCTATGATTAGTGTTGTTACTCTCACTGGATTTTGTTTTGACACAATTTATGATACAATGAATTTAAAATTTATTGATATTGACTATTGATGGGATTCTTTCTTTTCATATATTTCCACTTTGTATTTAAGAATAAGAACATGTATATCTTGTCAAAATGTTTTGGCATACCTGATATAAGGTTTTTCCTAGGAGTGAAAAAGGGTAAGTGTGGGGGTGTGATCGCACCACGATTCACTATTTTTTTCACCATTACATCACTATTTTAAACATTTTTTATTGAAAATTAAAAATATAATAACAAATATAACTTCCCATTTAATTCAATTATTCAATTTTTATCATTTTTAAAAATAGAAATTATACTTGTTTTGGTAATTTCATTGTAGGAGGAGGTGATTTGGAGGGTTGAAGAAGATGCAGAAGGAAAATGGGTCAAACTGCATGGAATCCCAATGACATATTTCCACTTATTTAGATGTATCAAGAAATTATTGAATCCTAATTGGATCAAATTTTATAATTTGATCCGTCACAAAGTGGGATAAAACTAATTTCAAGAAATCCAAGCCCAATTCTCCCATCTGGTGGCCCAACCGAACTAATCTGTCCAGAGAACTGAATATTCAAGGAGTCAAAAGTTAGGTTCTATATTTTGACAATATCTCCCATTCCAAATGTTCAATTTCCACCATATATGACATGGTAGTATTCAAGATAATGACCAAAACCTTTTTTATTTTTTTCCAGGTCAAGGTAATTCCATTTACCAACTTAAAACTGAGACATAAGTGGCATCTCTAATTGTTGGAGCCCAAAACTACTTCCCATTTTTTGTGATAAAAGGACACCATGGAAACCTCATTTGGGATTTGACCAAGGAGTGGTGTTATGAACTTTTTAAGTTCCATAGGATTCCTCTCATCACCTTATAGGTTCTTGTAAAGCTCTATACTCATAGGGAGATCTCTTGAATCAAGGATACCTTCATCGAAGCCTTCCTCACCTTTTGATGTTGTAATGATTGTGTTTGTGTAATAAACTTATTAGTTCTTATTCTATTTCTTCTATTTTCATTTGTTTTATTCTGTTTTATTATTATTTATTCTTCCTCATTGGTATGGAAACTAAGAGTATAAATGTGATTGGGTTATACCATATCCAAAACCTTTTTGAATACAGAATTTTTCTACGATGATTACATTGACAATGGAAGAGTAATTCTTCCTAGTAATCAATCTACCTATAACCTGATTCAATTAATTATTTTGAATCAATGAGATACTTTAATTCACATATTATGATATATGTATTGGGTTTCTAAATTAAAATAAACTAATCAAGCAATTTAATATTTCATGCAAAAAATACATCAGGTCGAGTAATGTGTGAATTGTGAGAGCACGACGTTAATCGGTGAAACAAAACCACACATGATCAATTTGCAGAGTTAAAATATAATCCCTAAAATTAATTAATCCTCAATTCTAGAGTGGATATGTGACCTAATTTGACATTGAACATAATCAATCCTTATACCATCAATAAAATGAGCGTACTATGATTGCATGTTTCAAAGTTAGCCTAGAGTTTAATTAAATTCATCTTTGTGGTAAAGTTAATTCTCATAGGGTTTGGGGGTTAAAAAAATATGCGATAATAATTAAGTGGATATTAATTTAAAAGATAATTATTAATAATTAAGTGAATAGGTATTATTATTTTGATTATACCTTTTAATTCTTTCTAAGAAAAACATATTCTTATTTCATTTTCTCAACCATGTTTAAAAAAAAGAAAAATAAATAAAATCTTCTTTCATCATACATATTCTAGCCTTATAAAAAAACCTCCCATAATTCTAGGTATTTTGTTTATTCCCTTTTTATTTTATTTACAAAATACCAATAATATTTTGTTAAATTTACTTCATCCTTTGAGAGACGGCCTTTTTCATCCACTCTACTATACCTAATAAGTAAAATATTACACATCATTTGAAAGTGCAGACAACAACTCTTCTCAGGGGACACATATAAGATGATTGGATTTCCTTCAACTAGTGGAATATGAACTATTGGGCATATAAGTTACAACTTGAGACTCTAAAATACTTATTGGAAGTCTTCATTCCATTGGTAGGTGACTCTGTTATTCATTATCTTGGTGAAGGAGTGAGATTTACCTGCCATGTTGGCTATTAAACACCAAATACAGGCGAGGTTCCCTTGAAGTCCCCTAATTTCTTTGATATTTTTAGGGTGTGAAATTACCAGGATTGCACTAGTATTTTTTCAGTCGATCTCGATGATATGGTGGCATACCCCAAATCCAAGTAATTTCCCCAATGTTACACCAAAACATCATTTCAGCAGGTTCATCTTTAGACCGTGTTATTGCAAATTATAGAAGACTATTTGAAGGTGCATGAAGTGATCCCATCACCACAAAAATTTTACTAATAGGATATCAACATAACATTATTCCATTCATCCCAAGAAAGGATAAAATATTTGATTAATGGTGTATTGATTAGTATAACCCGTGTTCTTTAATCCATAGGGCATGACCTGATAAAAAAATATACCATGGGGTGCTTTGATGGTAGTGGCTTCCTCATCCTTAGGGGCCATCTTTATCTCATTGTACCCTAAGTACCCATCCATGATGAAATTTTATTAGAAACTAGTATTTTCATTGATCAATAGCTTTTTGATAGGAAATGGGAAATATTCCTTTATGTAGTGCTGGTTAAGGACTTTTAATTCGTTATAGACCATAATCTACTCATTCTTTTTCTTGATAGGGTTGATGTTGTTGATATATCATGGGTATTTCACTTCCTAGACAAAGTTTTATTTGATCATATTTTCAACTTCTGATTCTATATTATTAGCATGATAGGGATGCATCCTCCTTGTCACCTCATTGACACCTTGATGGTCATCGGGTAATCCTAAGTGGGGTTTGGACACATCTGGGTTTAGTTAATGAATTTATGTATAATTACAAGAAAACACATATCGATATTTCTTTAGAAATTAAATTTAAATATCTTTCTCTTTGAGGGATATGGCGTCACTAAACAATGTAGGTCACATGTCTTCTTATGTTACCATATTTACCTACCAAAGTTCATAGATGATGGTGGGGATTCCTTCCTAAAATAGGGGAGGGGTGTTCCTGAGGTCATTCTCTTCATCTTACACCTCTCAAACCATGGATTCATTTTCAGGAGTAGTAGATAATCTGAGAGAATCTTTGTAACTGTTGGGATGTGAGAGACCATAGGAAGAGACATTTCCATTTTTTATAGAGAGATTCTGAAGCTGATTTTCTTATTTCATGATGTCACTGAGGATAGGAGATCTTGGACATATGGGATTAAGTTGAATAACTCAATTAGAATTATGGTTAACACATAATTGGTATCAAGAATACTCCATGGATTCATAAGGGTGGTACCCAAGCTATTAGGGGCTATAACTTGCATATTTCGATCAACCATTGGTTATTTTCCTTCCATTTTATAGAATCATACCTTAGTATATATTGCTTTACAAGTGTCAAATGGGGAATTGTCACCATGTTGTATGCTGAACTTCCCATTGTTGGGGTATTTCAGGAACTGATGAAATGTGGAAGGTACCGCCATGTGGATGTGGATCCAAGGGAATCCGAACATGAAATTATACACTATGTATTTCTAGATAACCATGAACTCAACATTAGATATGAGATACCCAAACTGGTTCTTGAGCTTCATCTTACTGAGAGGACATTTCTCACTCTTTTCATACCTTTGAATTGTCAAATTTTTGGGAGATAAGTCCCTTTCACTATACCCCAAACATTAAAGGGTCCATATCAGGATGAGGTTGATCCCAAAACAATTTTTAGATAGAGCCCTTTGGATGTTGACATATTTGAGCTTTCTAGAGACATATAGAAGTTTGATGTGTACCTATATGAACTCTTCCCTATCCTTCTCTATGAATTTGATGACGCCATGTAATTATGATGTCATTGCACTATAAAAATCACTAGCTAGAATTGGTTTATTAGCGATTTTTCTAGTAACTTCCATGAAATAAATTCTGCTAAAAAAATATAATATATTGGTGGTTTAATCAAATCACTACTATATATATATATATATATTATTTTAAAAATTATAGGTGGTTTCAATTAAATTAACACTATTTTTTTAAACCCTAATTCCTACCCTCCTCTATTCCCTATGTACGACCCTGATCCCTATCCCCCTCCCCCAACCTCCTCGTATATCCTACCCATCATAACCCCGACCCTACCACATCATTAGTGATATTTTTTCCTCCCACCCCTCCGACCTTCCTCCTTCATCCATGGCAGTGACCCAGACCACTATAAACTCAAAACCTTATGACCTCCCTCTCCTCAGCAGTTACCCTCCTCAGCAGTGATGTAAAACCCCCCTCTAACTTCCCTCTCCCAGGCTTAGTACCCCTCCTCAGTGGCTCAGATCCCCTCGTTAAAGGCAAGGCATACCCCCCTTTAAAGGTTGTATCATCCTACCAATAATCCCCCTAAATATATTATTGAGTAGTATTATATTGATAATCATGGGTGATAAAAAGAGTATATATTTTTTTTATTCATTAAACATTAATGTGTATATATAATTCTACTTTATAATAAGTTAATTGGATTTTGTAGTTATTTTTTCGATGTTATAATAATCATTAATTTTTTTTATGTTGTATTAAATTTTAAAAAATAAATTTTTTATGATATAAGTCAGATATAGAATCTAGATAGTTCATAATTTCAAGGGTTTTATTTGATATGAATGAGTTCCACTATGTTTTATATATGTTAATGCCTCCATTTTTTTACTTATACATAACTGAGACTATTTTCCAACTCATGACCAATTGGTGGTAGGGTTTGTGGTCATACATGGTTTCATCACCAACCCTAGAAAGGTCTCTAAGGATAAAGCCCTTGAAAATGAGATATTAGACCCTTTTTAAATTTATCAAAATGTTTCCTATTTTATGAATAAGTGAGGAATCATTTAGTTTAATAAAATATATTGAAAAATGATATATTTAGGGTCAAGTTTTACATGCATGATAATCAATTATTGGTTATGGTAATTGAAACATCCAACATAGTTTCATTGATTTTATTTCAACTAACATAATTATTAAGAGAACTAATTATAGTGTATAGTTTAATTTTTATTAAGTCTAATGAATAATTTTTTTATCATCTGATATGATTAAGACACTCAAAAATGTTTTTCCAAATATGTGATAATGTT
Organism: Viscum album; assembly: GCA_963277665.1. NCBI lineage: Eukaryota > Viridiplantae > Streptophyta > Magnoliopsida > Santalales > Viscaceae > Viscum > Viscum album. The sequence continues at coordinate 789,858,623 of OY728156.1, read as the reverse complement.
TCTCGTCATCATAAAACCTTTGAATTTTTAGATCCCCTCAAAGTAAAAAAATGATTCAACATATTAAACGGTGAACCTTAAATGGTAAAATTAAGTATAATAACATATAAAAACCTAAAAAACCATGATTATTAGTTTTATCTATCTGATAGTGTGTTATATCCAAATAAAGTATAATTCGCATTCATATTTTTCAAGGGGTGATCTTGGTCTAGTTACACCATGGGAAATGGTTCAGACATTGATCAATGTAGATAATTTTCAATGGAATGAACCCTCCATAGTTACCAAAATCGGGTATAATACACCATTATATTTTTATCCTATAAAAATAATATCATCTTCGTATAAAATATCAAAAATTAATACATCTTTATCACATTTAATGTAGAGGTTGTTTTCCAGACTTCCATCATTAAATATTAATTATTTCAAGAATGTATATAACTTCAAATACCATGATGTTGAGTCTTATTCTAACCTATATAGATCCTTACTTTACCGAAAATAGTAATTTTATCTTTATTAAGAAAGATACTTCATCTTCTAACTCTTAATTTAGGAATAAATATTTGATATCTTTTCAAACGTTCATGGGTTTCCTTTATGTTAAAATGTGTTGGCCATCTAAGTTAGTTCACTATTCATCTATGTCTGTGATAAATAATAATTTATTTGATTCATGTTTTTATATTATAAGTTTATTAAGAAACCTTTAATTATTTTATTCATCCCATTTTCCTCTACAGTTTTTATGAAAGAGTCAATGGAGAAGTTGATTGATATTTAATTTTTATTGTACCGGTTTTATTAAACATTTATATCCTTATATCTAAATGTACAAGGAGAATAAAATAAAATACCTATGGATAAAATTTAGATTAATTTAATTCAAAACACACCTCTGTATGCTAAGGGTTTGGAAGAATTTTTAGATTATGCAATTGAAAACCAATCAGTGGATGGTAGAATAAAATTTCTATGTCTAGACTGTAAATTCATGAGATGGTTGAATAGAAATTAAGTATATGAGAATTTGATATTAAAATAGTTTCTTGATCAATATGTATGTTGGATTTGGCTTTCTGAATCAATTTTTATAGAAATTAAAAACAATTAAAATATTTTCAATGAAATACAAAGTTACCTAGTAGAGGTGAATTTAGTTCTAAATTTGTTAAATGTAGCATTTAGTTTTACAGAATACAATTTCCATGATTTTAATAGATCAACAAAACCTTCATTTGATCCTAAGCATGTTAATATTTCTCATAACTTCATTAATTAAAAAATTATATTTATGAATTAGTAGAATACATACAAAAAGAACTATATAAATGATCTGTCAAGTATTCAAAATTTTCTTTTTTTACTTATGTTGTATCATATCAATTGTTTTTGTGGAGTTGATGATAAAGAAATTTAAATAATTTTAGAGTTTCTTCATGATAAATTTAGTGAATCTAAGATCCTCTCATCATTCTATGAGATGAAGAAAGTCATCAAAAAACTTAGACAACATTATACAACGATACATGCATGCCCTAATTATTGCCTGATTAACTGGGGAGAAGAGTCTGATAAAGAATAATGCACAAGATTTCATACAAGAATATGGTTGTCAATGAAAAACAATGTGAGTATAAATTAATGCACCCCCAAGAATAAATAGAAGAAGAAAACTCTTGAAAAGGTATTTAATTACTTTCCCCTAGAACCACACTTGAAAATATTATTCTTGTCATCTAAGAATTCTTACAACATGAAGTGGATTGATCGGGATAATAATGGGGGATTGATAATACATACAAAATATTCAACATCATGGTATATGTTTGATTCAATATATCCATATTTTTATTTGGATTCTAGGAACATATGTTTGGGATTAGCTTTTAATGGGTTTAAACATTTTGGTACTTTAAGTACTAATTATAACATTTTTCTAGATGTTTTTATCCCCGATAATCTACCTCCATTATTTTGTATAAAGAAGGCCACTTTCATTATTTTTATGATTACTCCTCGAAATAAAATTCTTGGAAATGACATTGATGTATAACTTAAACCTATAATAAATTAATTGTGATAATTATGGGATTATGGCATAGAAACATATGATTTTTAAGTGAGAAAACTTAAAAATTCATGATGCTTTAAGGTTGGAATTTATTTAATTTACTAGAATATAAAATTTATCTAGTTTGAACAATCATATTGGTTTGGCTTGTCTAGTTTGTAATTTTTATTTTTAACTTCAATGATTACCTCATAGTAGAAAATGATGGTTTATGTGTCATCATCGATTTATTGATGCTTAACATAAATTCATGTTTAACAAAACATGATTAAATGGATATATTGAAATGAGAAAGTCACAGGAGGTCTTATTTGATTCATAAATCTAGGGATAATTAATGAATGTTATTTAATAATTTGGAAAATCTTATCAGTTTAAAAGAAGGGGGGAAAATGTTATGAGGTACAGTTTCTAAAGAATCTAGAATCCAACAATGGAAGAAAAAGAGAATATTTTTTAAACTTTATTATTGGGAGTTTAATTTGATACATCATAATCTTGACATAATGTATATTGAGAATAACATCTATGAAAAATGTAATTTTCATAGTGCTTAATGAGTAGGGTAAATTGAAGGATCACCTTAATGCTCTTAAGGATTTAGAGTTAATGAATATAAGGCATGGTTTGTGAGAAAATGAAAATTTAAAGTATCATGCATCTATTTTTGAATTGAAAAATAATGTTAATGACTTATTCCTTCAAACTTTATAGAATGTAAAATTTATAGATGGATATTCAAGTAACATAGCAAGGAACTTTGACTTAAAATACTAAAAGTTACATGGATTGAAAAGTCATGATTCACATATTTCATTAGAGAAGTTTTATTCATTGGATTTATGTAATACTTTACCTAAAAAAGTAACTACGGTTATAGTTGAGTTTTGTACCTTTTTCAGAGATCTTTGTGGAAAAACTCTAAATCCAACTGAGCTTTCTAAACTTCAAGGAAGTATTTTATTTTTGACACTATGTGATTTGGAGATGTTATTTCCCCCTTCATTCTTCATAGTCACGATTCAATAAACTGTTCATTTGGTTGAAGAAGCTAAAATTTGTGGATTGGTACACTAATGATGGATGTATCCAATTGATAGGTATATTGATATTATTTTTATTTTCCTTGATGAATATGATTTTATCAAATCATTGTGAAATTTTTTAATATGTTTATTATTTTTTTCATCTAGTACTTAGGTCACTTGAAATCTTATGTAAGGGATAAATCTCAACTATAATGCTCTATTTCTAAAGGTTACATATCCAAAGAGTTATTGAACTTCTATTCTAGATATTTGGATGAGAATGAGACTAGATTAAATCTAGATAGATGTGCTGAAGACATCTCCACTAATTTTCATTCTAAAAATTAGACATTGGTATTTCCAACTATTGGATTACCAATTAGAAAGGGATAAAATTTTACACTGACTAAATTAGAGTCGCTACAAGCAAATATATATGTGCTACTCAATAGCGTTACTATAGATCCATTAATGGAAGAATTGAGACTGCAAAAAGGGGTTACTAAGGGGTCAAACTCGAAATGAGTTGCAATTAAAAAATATATTAATAAGGATCTTGTTGAATGGTTCACCCATCATGTAAGTATATACTTATATTTATATTATTTATGTGTATTTATTTTTTCTATGTTAAAAGTAAAACCTTATATCTTTTTTTCTAGATAATTAATTTTGACTATCAAGATGAAATTTAGAATGATGTTATGTTTTTGGCACAAGGTCGTCCAAGGTGGGATAATAGATTTTATGCGTATAATATTCACGGATTTATGATTCATAAAATTTAACATGAATTAGACTTGGAAAACTTAAAATAGTTGTGTAATTACACTTGAAGAGGAGGGATATTATGAGAAGATAAATGGTATAATTGAATTAAACTATCATGGAAAGTTTTCAGTTTTTTTATTCAAATAAAAGTGGATCAACATTGATAGAAGTATAATGAAATTTTCATTATATTTTACTTCTGTGAACTTATATCTCTTGATGGATACCGATGAATGTGCAGAGAATGATCCATTTATCTTGGCTTCACAAGAGAAGATGGTTTATTATGTGGATGATGAAATACATGCAGGTTGGAGTGTTGTTGTACACTTAAAGTAGAGAGAATTATATGATATGGGTGATGAAGATCAATTGGTTATTTGTGACGATGAACCTCCTTAACCACAAAAAATTATTCAAATTTTTCCTAAAAATATCAAAACAGTAGAATTTTAAAAAGAGGGTGAAAATGAAGGACTCACCATAATAGAGGTTGATAAAAATTAAGATAATGAAGATGAAGATAATTGAATGTATAAATTGGAAATGAAAATATATTTCAATTTCTCATTGATAAGTGTTTCATACATATACACATTGCCATAGTTTTTTTATAAAAATATTTTAGTTTATAATTTAATATACCTTAACCTTTTTAAATGCAGGAATGGCGAGGATAAAAAAATTTAGGATCCTAACCGATCAGCATCTCAGAGCACGCCACCACTACCATCATCTTCTGTGGATCCTAGTAATTTCATTGTAGATAAGACTACTAGATATACAGCCATTTCCCTAGATTTTGTTGGTATCCCATCGACTGATTCACCTTTGGTGATAGAGTATTTGATCACCCCTCTATCTGGGGGATATATAAGAGTTATCGTTACTGGTATGTATGTCATTTAAAAAAACTTTATATTATTTTATTTTTTTAATACATTTTTCAAACAGATAAAGAAAACTATAAAAAGGATACAAATATGAACATTGAAGATGAATGGGAATTTAAGGACTTCAAGATTATCATTCCAATTTATGATTTCAGGGTGCCTACTAGTGATGTTTCAGGAATCTATGGGTAGATTCTTGGGAAGCTTTCTTGTGAGACAATGTGTGTTCCCATTAATTATAAATATTGAAATAATATTCCTATAGGTTGGAAAAAATGACGTCTTTTATACTCAAGTAAAGGTAATATTAATTTAATATTCCTTGATAACTAATTTTAAATACATGATTAAAATTTTGTAACATACTTATAAAGTGTTATGTTTTTTATTTCTAGATATTTTTTTATTTTGATGAGCCTAACTTGGTTTCATTACAATGTACTTTCAAAAACATTGTAATGAAATTAAGAGATTTTAAATGGATATTATGTCATGATTTTAATAACACTTATCTAAGCTCACAACAGATGTATGGGGACGTTTCTAAAGGCATTTCTTATGAGCAATGGGGGGGGGGGGGTGTATTTGTTGATATCAAAAGGGATTTATCTCATGAGATAATTATATATTTTACAATATCTTAATAACATAAAAATAATAAAATTATATTTTATATTAATGTTTCTATTTTTAGGAATTATCAAAAATAAGTATTGTGAATCATGAGAAGAAATTCATTCCTCACATTACAGGGTCTCATAGTTTTTAGAGAAAAAGAATAGTCTTGGTTTGTATTTTATTCATTATTATTTATATCATTTAATTATAACTCATGGTTTGTTCTAACTTGTTTATATTTTTTATAAAGGATGATGAATTAGGTCACTCTGTTGGATGAATAGAGATGTGGTTTAAAGTTCACAGGAAACCCGATAGTAGTTTTGTAAATGACCCTACCAAAGAAGTTAGAGTAAGTACTTTTCATTACCATTTCATATTATTTCATTACCATAAAATTGTAATAATGGAAAATATGTTATAAAAACTAATAATATTTAAACCTAATTAAATTGGAAAAACTACATGGATCAAACGATATATATTTGGAATTATTTGATACATTTATCCAACCCCAATTAATTATGTGTAAGTCTTGTTAATTATTATAATATTTTTTATTATTATGTTTTAATAGTTTTGAAATAACAATAAATAGTAAGGAAAAAATTATTAGTTAGATAATATTATGAAGTTTAGATATTTTAAAAAATCCTTGTTAATTTTTTTTTCATTAACATGTTAAAATTCAATAATTATCGGATGCGAACCCTTAATAATAATCATCAGTTTCCCAAAATGATGCAGTTGGAATGGTTTAAGGTAAGGAACATCCTAGATGTGTGTGGGGGATGGGTTCTGGGCCTAATCCCTCAACTGTCATTGGTAGGGAAACATAATCCATTACTATTACACCCAGTGTGGGTTTGAGTAGTGTTGTTGATCCAGAATCCCAAATAGAAATTAAAATATTTTAAAAAACATTACAATAATAAGACTCTTATAGGAAAACACAATATTAGTTCACAAATAGAAAATGATTTAGTTCCTTTATTTCAGTGGATGACCAATGAAATCCATGACGAAATTTCAAGCCTTATAACTCACACCATTGAGGTAAATTCTAAATTGCATACATCATTCACACATTTTGAAAGAACACATACAACATCGATAAATAAAACTAAAATGAAACTTTTTTTATAGAGAAAACACATTTTGAGTCATACCTACCACATCTTGTGCCGGGTTGATGTGTGGCTGATTCCTACTTGTCAAAAATAAATTATAGATAATTACCATAAGTTTGAAAACAATTTGAGCTTGTTTTCTTGGTTTTCACTTATTAAACACTTAAAGGTAAAAAATCTTTTAAAAACAAGTGTCGGGGGTCAAAAATTAGGAAAAAAATGTTAGATTTCCCTAAAATCAGGAGTCGTCAACCGTATATTTAATTGTAAAATATTGGAATCTAAGACATGTCATTTCGTATGAATATTTTCCCATTATGTATGTACACACCTTTTTAGTGTTTTAAACACAAAAATATGCATCGAATGGTCAAAAACATAGAAAAACACCTCAAAATGATGTACAATCATGGGGAAACCACTGTTGATTTATTTTTTACATGTAATCATAAAAAACACATCAATATTACATATGGTGTAGTCATAATTACTTGGTAAACACTTCATAAATGTACAAAATCCTTTAAAAATAGGTGTCAGGGGTAAAAACTAGAAGGATGACGTTAGATTTCCCTGAAATCCTGGGAAAAGACCATAGATTATGTTGTAAAATATAGGAACCATAGACATATAAATTTGAGTTATATTTTTCATGGTATGGCTTCAAACACATTTTTAGGGTTTTAAAACACTAAAACATGCATGGAATGTTCAAAATCATATCAAGCGACCTCATATTGATGTGAAATCTTGGGAAAACCACCATTGTGTTTTTTTATGTGTAGGTGTAAATAACATACAAATTCAATGTGTGGTGTGGTTAGAATTACTCTGTAAACACTTATTAATGTTTAAAATCATTTAAAAACAAGTGTTGGGGGGTCCAAAAATTGGAAAATGAAATTGGATTTCCCCAAAATTAGGGTAAAATGACCTTATATTTAATTATGAAATTTAGGAACTAACAAAACATCATTACAAATTATGGGTTTCCATTTATGGCCGTAAACTCTTTTTTAGTGTTTAAAATCACTAAAACAAGCATAGAACAGTCAAAATTACAAAAAATACCTCATATTGATGTGAAATCATAGATAAACTACAAATGATTTATTTTTGATGTGTACACATGGATAATATGTCAATCTGACTTGTGGTCTGGTCATAATTACTCAGTAAACACTTCTTAAAGGTACAAAAGCATCTAAAATCAATTTTGGAGGGTCAAAACTAGGAAAATGAGCCTCAAAATCCAGATATAATGAAATTAGATTGAATTTTGAAATTTGGGATCCAATGGTACATCATTTTGAATTACGGTTTTCCCAGGATGGTCATAAATGCATTTTTAGTATTTTAAAAGACTAAAACGTGCATGGAACAGTAAAAAACATAGAAAATGTTTTCAAATTGATGTGAAATCATGGGAAAACACTAATGAGTTATTTCTAATGTGTTCTCATAGAAATAAAATCAATCCAATGCGTGGTGTGGTCAGAATAACACGATAAACACTTCTTAAAGGTTCAAAATCCATTAAAAACATGTGTGTGTATGGGGGGGGGGAACCAAGAAAATGATGTCGTATTTCCATAAAATTAGAGGATAATGACTATAGATTGAGTTTTGAAATATAAGAACCAACAGAATATCATTCCAAATTATGGTTTTCCTATTATGGCCATAAACACATTTTTAGTAATTTAAATCACTAAAATTGCATAAATTGGTAAAAATAATAGAAAACTACCATATATTGATAAAAAATCATGGTAAAACCACCATTGAGTTATTTCTAATGTGTACATGTAGAAAAAACTTCAATCCGAATTGCAGTACAGTTGTAATTACTTAGTAAAAACTTCTTAAAGGTATAAAATCCTTTAAAAACAAGTGTCGTTGGGGTCAAACCAGGAATAAAATGTCATATTTCCCAGAAATTAGGGGAAAATGACCATATATTAAATTTTGAAGTTTTTGAACTGACATAATATCATTCCAAATTAAAGTTTTTTCATTATGTCTATAAAAGAGTTTTTATTTTTTTTAAAACACTAAAACATGCGTGGAATGGTCAAAACCACAGAAAAAGACTTCAAATTGATGTAAACTCATAGGAAAACCACCAATGAGTTCTGGTTGATGTGTATTCATAGAAAACACATCAATTAGAAGTGTAGTGTTTTCAGAATTACTCAATAAACACTTCTTAAAGGAACACAAGCCTTTAAAAAAGTGTTGGAGGGTTGGGGGTGGGGTCAAAACTAGGAAAATGACATTGAGTTTCCCTGTAATTAGGGGAAAATGTCTGTTGATTTTATCTTAAAATATAGAAACTGGAGACACATCATTATGAATAACAGTTTTCTTATTATGGTTGTAAATGTGTTTTTAGTGTTTTAACACACTAAAACATGCTGGAACAATCAAAACCATAGAAAAAACCCCAAATAGATGTGAAATAATGAGAAAACCACTAATGAGTTATTTTTTACATGTAAACATAGATAATATGTCAATATGATGGGTTGTGTGTTCCTAATTACTCGGTATGCACTTCCTAAAGGTACAAAAGCCTTTAGAAATAAATGTTGGGGAGTCAGAACCAGGAAAATAACATCATATTACCATGAAAAAAGGGAAAAAATATTATATTGAATTTCGAATTATAGGAACCAATGAAACATCATTTTGAATTAAAATTTTCCTGTTATGGATGTAAACATGTTATTATTGTTTTAAAACACTAAAATGTGCATGGAACAGTCAAAAGCATAGAAAACATCCTCACATTGACTAAAAATATTGGAAAAAACACATTTGAATTATTTATGATGTGTACGTATAGAAAACACATGAATATGATGTGATGTGTGGTCAAAATTACTTGGTAAAAACTTCTTAAAGGTATAAAAGCCTTTTGAAATAAGTGTTTGGGGGGTCAAAACAAAGAAAACAATGCTAGATTTCTCCAAAATCAGGGGACAATGACTGAATATTGAATTTTGAAAGGTAGGAATTGGAAAAATTCCATTCTGAATTACAATTTTCCAAGGATAGTTGTAAATGTATTTTTAGTGTTTTAAAACACTAAAATGTGCATGGAACGGTCAAAACCATATAAAGTGACCTCAGATTATTTTGAAATTAGGGTAAAACCACTAATGAGTTATTTTCCACATGTATGCATAGAAAATATGTCTATATGACGTGTATTGCAGTTAGAATTACTCAGCAAAGACTTCTTAAAGGTACAAAAGCCTCTATAAAACAAGTTTTTTTTTGGGGGGGGGGGGTCAAAACTAGGCAAACGACATCAGATTACCTTGAAATTAGGGGAAAATAACCGCATATTGAATTATGACATGTTGGACCTGAAAAAAAATGCCATTCTTAATTACGTTTTTCCGTTATGATTATAAACACATTTAAGTGTTTTAAAACACTGAAACATGTGTGGAATAGTCAAACTATAGATAAAAACCTTATATTTATGTTTAATAATGGGATGACCACTGTTGAGTTATTTTTGAAATATAAGACATGTTTTGATATCAAAGTCTTTAATTTTTTTATTAAATAAATTTCAAGCACACCACATATTTCTTTAAAAATAAATTAGAATATTTACTCATCCCTTTTTAGTTTCAAGTGTTAAATCTTATCTTAAATAAGTATGTTTTTGTTTTCAAAGTTCTTTTAATTATATATTTTTTATTTTATTTTAAAATTTATTCTGTTTGATTAAAAAAATAACAAATTTTATGTATAGCATTCGGAATATATTTGGTGTGTTTTCTCTTTCACATTTCTTTTCTTAAATGTATTGGTTTTCATTGTAGGTGGAAGTTTCTAGCAGTAGGTACGAGGCTGACCATTCTAATCCATGAAATTCATCAGAAGGTAGTCATGATGGTTCTTAGTTTTTATGGTATGTTAAAATTATATCAGTTATTATACTGTAATTATGATTTATTATGTTTACTTTTATTTTTTGTTTTCTTTTTTGTTACAATTGATGAGATGATGTGGTCGATTTCAGTTGATGAGATGATGTAGAGGTAGAAATATGCAGTGAAGGTCATGATGTGGATGTATATTTGGAATAGGTTTTTGGTGGAAATATTTAATATGTATATATTGATGAATGAGGTATTTTTTGACATATGAATGGGTCAACTGAGACTTAGGTTACTTGAGCAACAGTTGGTTTCATTTTATTTATTTTTTCCTCATATTTTGTTTATAAAATAACTACCACTAAATAAACAAGTAACCACTGCTAAATGCTCCAAAAACTACTCATAAAAAAACCACTGTGAAATCAAAGAAACTACCACTAAATGAATACCAGTCGTGGAATACATGGAAGTTTTAAGAATCACTTCTATATGAATAGGCGGTGGTCTAAACCACCACTTGTCCATGAAAAAACCACTACGAGTGCACCTTTTTTATAGTGTAGTCTCCACTCGATAAACCTCAACATCAATGAATTATTTCTTGAACTACTATGGGATCTGGAGGGCTTTGATGAGTGTCTTCCTAAGTTAATTTCAAAGATGGATCATGTCCAAGATTGATAGTTTAGCTGGGAAAACTACCAACTGTTTTAGAATGAAATAATTTTGTGCTAGTGGTCAGCGCTTTCCAAGGTGGGGTTGCTCTTTATTATGTGGTTTAAGAGTTAAGGCATTTAAGGTAGTTGGGTATGGTACATGTGAATAGGTTGAAGGAGAATATTCTTCCAGTGTCATAGGTCATGTCAACCTTCCCCATTATCTAGGATTATCTTATAATCGAACCCCCACTAGACGTTCGTGTAATACGACTATGTTGGGATGATTTTTAGAGAGCTCTGAGGCACCTCTATGTTTCTATTGTTATTTTTTGAGTTCTTTACCATGGGTCTCAACTATATATATTTTTTCTATGGGGTGGATACCAAAAATTTGGGTCTAACCATTACCACTCTATCCCCAATATCCTTGACTCTTGTGTCTTCGACCTTCAGCTCCTCAGTTATATATGGAGAACTCATACTCGTAGGCATATTCATCATCAAAAAAGGTGTCTTCCAAGTGTATCATGTTAAAATAACTAAATACGATCTATTTTTCCAATGAGGGTTCTATTTGGTGGGGTGGTTCATATTCTTCAGATATTTTAGGGAAGAAATATGCAAGATTCAGAGCTTATATAGGAAATGAAAATTAATCTTCTTCTTTGGTTTCTTCCTATGTCTAGAAATTATATTGAAATATAGGAGGCATATTTTATGTTACCACCCTAGGTTATGTGATAATTATGGATCTATGATTCTGTGATATCAGGGTGGAATGAGCTCGGTCAAATTTATTTCAATTCATCTAGTTGTTGAACTTATTCCCACACCTGGAAAAAACTTTTTTCCAATCACCTTCTTCTCCTAACTGGGAAATGGTTACAAAATTCACCTACATTGAGGAGTTGTTCAACATCACTTTCTTATATACAACCATGATTTAGAGGACATATTTAAATATAAATAAATCATAGTTGTTGTAATCCAACTTTAAATGGAAAGCGTAGTAGTTAGGATGATTAGTGAGGTTGACCTTGTTGGGTATCCTAGTCTATGGAAGTTTGAGTATGTTATTTTTAATGGATGCACAAAATTAACTGGGGACATTTTCATTTTTATAGAGTATACTTTATTCATCTATTCCTCAAATCCTGAGTGACCTTAATCTCTTTTCACTTCCGATCAAGGACGATTTTAATGTTGCTGCCACTTGGTGGGAGGTGTTGGGATGTTTGGGACATATATAAGTACCTGAATAAGTGATACTACTAGATTAAGGCTAAAACAAATAGTTTCTACCTTACTAAGATTTTTACCTATGCCGAGGGAATGATTTGAAAATTAGCTAGGGTCTGCTAAACGACATCCTCCACAATTTGTTCCATTTTTGTAAACTCATAGAATCCAACTGGATATTTCGTTGTGATCAGAGGTGTCTGAATCTCATCTAAAATATTTTCAGCATAAAGATCTAGACATTGATCCTATGAGAGATTGTTTCTAAGTGAATAGGTTAGACCCTTCAATCTGGCAATGAAGTTAGATACCCTCTCGTTTTCACATTGCTTGTAGTTTTTCTAGTAAAAAATTTCCATTTCAATAGTGTAGAGCTAAACTGATAATGGAACTGATGAAGAAAGTCTTCCCATCCTACAAAGGATCCTACTAGAAGGATGTTGTACAAAAAAATGTTATCCCTATTAGAGTCTATACAAAACAAATCATCTTAGTTTTATCCTATTGATAACGGGGGCCCAACATAGGGATACATCGATACAGGAAATGTGTGAGATGTTTTTATAGATCTACCACATCATAAAAGGTGGAGAATGAAGGATTTATGAAAAATTATGGGGGGAAAAGTGTCATCCACTCATTCAAAATGTGGTTTCTTATTAGGATTTACAAGTTTGTATCACCCTTCCATGGATTCCATTATAGTATCTAGGGACTCAATGATATTGAGCAGTTCTAGAAGTAATTATATCTGAGAGGACTCTCTTCTATATGAAGAAGGAAGGGCTTTATGAGGCATCCCTGTTTTCATATCCCACTGATTTTTGATCCATTCTATGACTAAGTGTTCTCCCTGGTGAGGGAGAGGCTATCTCCGTAGTGGAGGGAAGTCATTATAATCTTCAACTCCATTTTTTATGTAGGCGATATTACTAGATCTGGAGCTGGTATGATGCTCAGATGTTTCTCTTACAAGTGGATAATCTTTTTCTTGATATATGAGAGGAAGAATATTATCCTCTATATGGGGATGATACCCTCTGGGAATGATTCCCCTGAGTAGCTCCTCATTTAGTTGTATGATATTTTCAATATCATTCTCAAATTGTGCCATCCATTCCTTCATGGATGGAATTTCAGATCTTATAGGCAGTTATTAGGATGTTTCCACACCATTACATTTATCTTTGGTCGTGTTCCACCACAATGGTGGAAACTCATTATTCAGAGGTTCTAGGTTTGGGATTCACCTCTAGTTTTGGGTTTGTGCAACCTCAGTTGGTGAATTAAGATCACCTTCCTCTCATGGTATATTTTCCACATCACATCCCTCTACCTTTGTGACTTGATACACATTATCTATTATATTTATGGTTATGACACACACACATGTATATTGGGCATTGGTGGTTATCCCATTACTCACAACGCAATAAGATGATTCTTCATTACCTTTATCGGCGTTTTTTTATCAAAGAATTGGCCATATTGGACCATTTTGGATTTCAACCATATAGGGGTTTGATTTCCTTCATCATACGTTCCACCTATCTATCCATATGAGTGGTGACCATGAGGTAGTTTATATTCAAGATTATTGAACAAACCCCAAGTAGAAGAGGTTCTTCTTATGGTAAGAAGAACAAATGGGATTTCGACCATCAATATTTATCTCCCAACCTGTAGATGACTTATTTCATATATGGTGATGATGATGAATAAAATTCCCCTATCCCTATAGTATAGGGACGATTTGGGGCTTCTATTAGAACTTTTTAATCTTAATGATGAGTATCTGATGATTCTTGGTGAGGATTTGATGACTCAAAGGATAGGAATTGAGATATAATTTCCCCCAGCCCAGCAGACTAGGGTTGATCTAGAACCTCCATTTATTTCCCCAAGACCCTTTTGAGGGATAATGAACCTAGAAATGATTATAGACAAGAATAATTACCCCAACCCAGTGTGATGGGGTTGGTTTGCAGCTACTACTGATATGTCTTGAATCCTCTCAGGAATTTATAATCTGAGGGGTGGAGGTGGTGGTAGAAATTATCCCAACTCAGAGAGATGGGTTCTCTCCTGGATGGCTACTATATTAGCTATTATTATGACCTTTTTGATGTGGTTTAGTTGTTATCATGCAAGATATTGGTGAAATAAAATCCCATGACGAGAGTCATTTTCTGTAAAAAGTTGTCTGATTGGTTGTAACTTTGGATTCTGTGTCTGTTAATTATCGTTACTTAGCGGGGCCCATTTCATAGATCTATAAAAAATACTCTCCCTCCGTTTATGATGTCTTGGAATCATTAAAGTGGGGTAATTCTATTTTAGTGACCAATTGGGTCGTGCGTTACCCGGTCCCATGATTTTTCCAAAGGCTATAATGTTACAATATGTTAAATCTAGGTATTTCTACTACTCTATGGGTATAGTTAAGTGCAATTCTCTATATTTATACCATCCTTGGATGATTATGTCTAAAAAATCTCCAAAAATCAGTCGACAGAGAGTTTTCATGATATGAAGACCATCACTACATAGGATTTTTGTCATGCTTTTCGACTCTCGGGTTCCGAGCTATGAAAAAGGTATCTATATCTAGGTAATAATATAGTATATTAATGGTATGATGGTGATATTCATATCGTGGATAAGGTAGATTTATGGTATTCAATCATTGAAGAGTATCCCACATATGTTGGCATAGGTAAGGCATGCACTCCTTCTCTAAATCACATGGGATCTCATAGTCAGAAGTGGAAAGGGTTCAGAATAACGTGGGGAGGTTGTTTCTAACTAACTCTCTCTATATATCAATTCCAGTTTCCTCTTTACCAATCTTACACACCTCCACTTTATTAGACCATAGAGGTTATCTCTTTAGGTCACCTACTAACTGTGGTGAAGGTTTTCTGGAAGTTGATAGGGAACTATATATGGGTTACCCCGGTTCTTCTAGAACCTATATATACGAAGGCATCTGAGTTTTGAGTACCCCTCTATATAGAGGAGTCTGGGAAAGTGGAGTATTTTCTTGTTTTAGGGAGATATCACTGTGGATAGGTTGATCATGGGGGACGTCAGGAGTACAGTCCATGTGATCCATCTCCACACTACCACAAAGAGAACTATAGAGGTAATTATCACCTTCTATGTTGGTTGCATAGTCAACGAAACCTTGGGGTGTTGAGAATGTGTCTTAAATGTCCTCAAGGACATATGAATTGAGAATATTAGGGATATGATCCTCATTATACATCATGGATGGAATATGAAGACCTACCTTTTGAGATTGTGAAGGGACATGAGCATGTTGTATGATGGTTTCGGGAATATATCGACAACCATCTGGTTCTATGGGAGTATGTTACCACTAATGAGAAGCTACTGGAGTATTCCTGTAGGCTTCTTTATTTTCAGTAGGAATATGAGCCGACATTTGGTTAGTTGCTGGAATATTCCATTCAACCCTGGATAAATTTGGGATATGAGGCTGGTTAAAATATTCATTCCCCATTATAAAATTCCAACATAACTCCAAAATGAGATATGGGATATGAGCGTCCTCTTATATGGCCTCTGAAGGATATAGGTGCAATCGTTTGTTAGAAAAATTAGGGATATGAGTGTGAATTTTTTGAGCTACTAGAATATTTCAAGTAGCCTCACTGATAAGAATATGAGAATATCTTGAGGTGTGTTCCACTCTCACCTGGTGATCCAGGATCATAATATGGATATTAGATCGATCCTGATATTTTGTAATATGCTGCTGAACTTTTTTGACAGGAATACACACCTGTCCCGAGGCAATTGCCACTATCACTAGGCAAGCCCCAGTCAGAATAGTTATATGAGCCCATTCTTGATCCTTGGAAGTATTAAAAAAGTCTTTTTCAATTAGAATATAAGAATATCTTGTGGCATTTCCTACTCCTACATGGTGATCCCCGGTTGGAACAGGAATATGAGCCCAGTCTGGTGCCTCATACTTTATCAGAATATGCTGATAATCCTCCTGGATGATAGAATGAATGTTTTCTTACTCTAATGAAACCAATTTTTCATGTGGATCAGAGTGATATTATACCCTGACTATAGGGATAAGAATATGTGAATGTCCTTGTATTTTTACCAGTGCTAGAATATATTGACGGAGTTCTTCATCTATTTTAAAGATGTAGTGGCATTTAGAAAAGTATGCATAGGAATGTACACCTAGACATTTTTTGTCTCCACTATATACTAGAATATATCCTTGATTGAAGTGGGGATATGAGATCACTTTTTCCCTCCTTTTTGTATTGCAATATATCTATGGGATTCATGCATGGGGGTAGGGATATGCTTCTCTCTCATGCTTGCTACAAGAACATGCCCGCAGACTTGATCCGAGGGAATATGGATATGGGCATGATCGCCGAATACCACTAGAATATGTAGGAAGTATTCATCTATATAAGTGAGGAGACGATCCAACTTCTAGTTATCCATAGATTTTAAAACCCTATGTGTCTTCCTTGGTGACCATGCATGGGAATCATAGGTGGTAATGTGTCTGATAGTGTCCCCAGTAGGCAATAGAGGGGAACCAACTAGATGGTGCTAATGATAGAGGGTTACATGATCCCTCCTTGGAAGCTCCTCAAATAGAAGAGATCCATAGTTGAATACTTGATCTGGCCTCATTAGATACTGAAGGTGATGGTTTTCATGCTCTGAGGGTAAGCTTTCAAAGTGATTGGCAGAGGTAACGAGTTTCACTAGATTTATTATAGTTTTATTTGGATGAGGTAGACTCATTTATTTTTGAGTTTGGATACCATTGCACACAACCTCAAGGGACGATATTGTACTATGTCAGTGGTATTCCCAGACTACTGAACATTCCACCCAATGTTGAAGATTTTGGGTTGGTGAGGCCATTCTGTGACTCATAAGGGTTGTATTTGTAGCTGATTTTCTAGAAGAATAGCTAGATAAAGACATGATCTTAGGTCAGGTGTTGTTTATGAGAGTAGTATCTATAGTCATGAATACAACAAGTAACAATGTCAATGATCTATGCATAATTGTAGGCATGGTACGTGCTCAATCATATTTTCATAAGTAACACAATTATCCTTTCTTATTCTCGGTCCGACCATTCTGATTGTGTGGACTTGTCACAGTGAGGATGGAATTATTTCATGATAACCCCAGTTACATTTGGTTAATCAATAATTTTTTTATTTGAGAGATTCAAATTAGTTTCACATTTTTTGTTTTGTGTAAAGATCACCTGCATGGTGAGAATCAAAATAGTCCGACGAAAACTGGGTAGTCCATCATTTTCAGCATGTGAATGAGATACCTTAGTTAACTGATTTAATGTAAGGTTCACAATTTTTGTTTTGTGAAAATATTCCTTAATAATTTTAGCTGAAAATTGATTGTGGGGGGTTTAATGTCTTATTCAGTCATTTTCATTTGGTTTTCCATTTTTTTAATCTTCTATTTGAAACTCCTAATGGTTCTCACATCTATAATTCAATATATACCTACTTTATAAAGGAAGGAGATCAATTGGGTTTTCAGACCTCATGATACTTAGGAACTCACATTAGTCAAGAGGATGGGAGTTCGAGCTCATAACACCCTTTTAGGGTGAATTTTTTACTACTATGGGACTCTCTTATAGATTTAAGATATGTTTTTTAGTCTCTTCCTAATCCTGATATAGAACTAGTAACCCTAAAAAATGATCATGGGTTAAATATTTTTATATGTAAAGGGGAGTATATGAGTGAGTCCATATATATGTATTTAAGGTTCTTTGTTCGTTTCCCATTGATGGGTAGCTACCAATACTTTGAATCCATATAATCAGGCACTCAAGAATTTATTTCCATATTGGGAGTTTATTAATATATTAATGACAGGATTAAACATTTTTGAGGCATCCTACATATCCTATTTATAATAGGAATCAAAACCCACATAGTTTATTAAACTTATGTAGTTTAACATCTTGCAGAAAGTACATATATAAGGGAACTTAGGTTCCAGGTGTTAAGATTGAGCCTTTGGGATGCATCCTAGATATCCTAGTTATGGTAGGAATTAGAGTCATCATAGATTGATTATTCCATCAAGACTTATTATTAGGTGGATTTACTTGTATGGGTGAATTCATATCATGCCACAAAATGGGGCTCCACATAGAGGTTTCCATTTTTTATAGGTTCATGATATAAGTGAGATGACAATTACAAATCCCTACGACAATGTGAACCATGTTCGGTTTGAGAAACAAGGGGTAGAAAGTAATTAATCTCACTACATATGGATGTGGTAATTAAACATTTGGGTGGCCATTGGGATGTTTAATATGGATCCCTACCCTTAAGAAGGTGTCCTACGTATCCCAGATATAAAAGGAATCATAATTCTTGTAGTTCAGTTGCCTTCTCAGTCTATTGGTGGATGAGGATGTATGATCATCCCATGGGAGA
Organism: Viscum album; assembly: GCA_963277665.1. Classification (NCBI taxonomy): domain Eukaryota; kingdom Viridiplantae; phylum Streptophyta; class Magnoliopsida; order Santalales; family Viscaceae; genus Viscum; species Viscum album. Next base: position 789,839,800 of record OY728156.1, on the reverse strand, counting down.
GATTGGGTCCTGATGGTTGGAATGTTAGAAAAATGGAGGGACCTAAATATATGCAGATACCCATTGGTATTTGGGTCTTAGGAAGGCATCCTATATATCATATTTACTATAGGAATCAATGTTGTTGTAGTTCAATTGGGGGTATTGAGAGACTTACACTGAGGTGAATATCCATTAGAGGTTAAACATCAGAGATACATCCTATATGTCCTAGATATAAAAAGAATCAAAGGTATCATATTTAAGTTTCCTTAGGGTTTGCCCACTAAGGTTTCCTTTATATATCCATTATTGTACAAGGTTATTATGTCCTGGGATGTCTACTTGACATGACCTAATTTTCTTCCCGACATGTCTGGTTGTTTTCCCAACATGTATTATTGTATACCCGACATGTTTTAGGATGTCTATAAATGTTTTTTTCATAGAGGACATGTAAAAAAACAATCACATGATTCAATTTACTTGTCTGAAGGATATCTTATAATCTGAATGGCATGTCTGGAGGCTATCACATGATCAAGGATGACATACGGGGAGGGTGTCACAAGACCTAGCTCACTTATCTGAATGACATAAAAAGACCTGGATGGATTTTCATAGTTATCTAACTCACATGTTTGAGGATGTCTAGACATTATAATGTAAATCACATGATCCCAGCTGAATTGTCCTATTGGTGTCGCATGACCTGAATGACTTGTTCTAGTGACATAAAGAGACCTAGATGACATATATTGGTATCACCACATTACTTGGGAAATATTCCTTGAGGTAACCATAATATTTGGTAGGAAATCCCATAGGAAATCACAAGGCTTTGGTGGAAATACCAGAGGGCAACTTACGACTTTACTAAAATATCCTAGGAACATCACATGATCTGAATGGCCTATTAAGGGAGTGTTGCATTACTTGAGAGACATGTCCCATTGTTGTTGCATGATCTAGGTGGGTCATGAAAAGTGCATACATATCAGTGAATCTATCTTCACATAAGTCTCATTTTTTTAGTATTTTATTCTATCCTTCATTGCACATGTGCCTCAGGTTTGTCCAGTATTAGTTTATTTTAGGTTTCACATGCTCCAACCAACATACATGGACTCCTTCACCTAATCCAACCAACACACCTAAAGTCCTTCATGTGATCTATAGAGTGATCATGTGAAGCACCTATGCATGTAACATGATCATTTAAGTCATTCCCCAAAATTTACCCAGCATAATAATTTTTCGATCACTTGGCCAGTCGCTTTGAGAAGTATGCTTATACACTCCCATGTGTGATCAATTATTTTTTTTGGTGTTGATGGGGATGGATTTATAGTTATCTATTCCATGGTTATTTGATTCCTCATGAGGTGCATATCACATAATATAATCAGTAGTGTGTGGGGGGATTTTGGTATCACATGCTTAATGAGATCCTACCATAGCTCATCTGGGGGTGTCGCATGATATTTAGTGACCACAAGAATGTCACATTGGCACCCCATTTATTGGACTTCATTCGATCAAAGGGATTTAACCTATCTATTTAGATATGTGAAATTAATTTTACAAGGTATGACCAAGATTTATAAGAGTCTTTTAGAGATCCAGATGTCCGTGGAAAGGATTTTGTATGATCAAAGATGACTTGTCTGGGATTATTCATGAGATTAAGGCATTTTATCAAGGGGATTTCATGGGACTTGGATGACATGTCTAAATTTTTTCATGATATTAGGATGCCCATGGAAAGGCTTTCATGTGATTGAAGACAACTCATCTGGGGTTATTCATGAGACTAATGTGGCTTGCCAAGGGGGATTCTGTGAGATCAGGTTGACATGTCTATAGGCCCTCATGAGATCATGCTAGATTGTTAGGGGGATTACGAGATCAACAGTGATCTCCCAAGATGCATAAACCCATTTTCATGAAAATCATCATGTCCCCCTTTCAATAATCTTACATATTTTTTCATTTTTTATTCCCTTATTAATTTTATAAGGGTAGAAGATGTCATGAAGTTGTGTGAGTGTTTTCGATGACAATCACTATCCTTTATCATGATGCATCACATGACTAATAATGGGTCTTGTGATGATGAGTGAGCATTGTCATGGACAACCCTTATTTTTTTTATATAGAGCCAATGGGGAAATGTAGAATTAACTGGACATGTATGAAACCCTTCAGATGATGAGGGTGACATGTCATTAGGTTCCCATATGACAATGTGGGCATGTCTTCAGGGATCCATAGGGTCATGTAAACTACATGAGTGTGTCACATTAATATCAATGACGACATAATGATTATTTCATTTTCTTATTTTCATTGTTTATTTTAAAAGTAGTTTTTTATGATTGTCAAAAACCTTCTGGTTGAAATGTCACACAATTGGAAGATCTTGTCTGGAAGATTTCACTTGATTATCAGCAATTGTATGGGTGTATACACAAGAACAAGGAGGCTTGTCAAAGGGACTCTGCATGATATTTAGAAGGTTATGAATTTTTCATGACCCAATCACATGACCTTCGAAAGGTCATGTGATCACATGACCTTTTGAAGGTTACATGATTTGGCTACAATATTTTCTTTTCTTTGTGGAGAAAATAATACTAATGTTTTGGGTATTTCTTCCATTATAGATTTGTCATTTCTCATTTGGTGGGAATCAATAAAAGGTAATAACTATTAATGGTTTATGATGTTAGTGTTTATTATAACATTATTAATAATGTATCCTTATTATGTTTTTGTTGTTTTCATATTAGGTGTAGTGTGTGACACAATTTATAAAACATAATATGTAATTTAAAGGATACAAAATCTTGGTTCATTACATTATCATAAGTTTGAAATCGTTATTATATAATAATTTTAATTCATTAAAAAAAATTAATATAAACTCGTTTTCTCTATACTCTATATTTTACTGATAAATCAAAATCCAATTCATACACAAAATAACATCAATCTATACTATGGGCAATAGAACAATGTTTATAGGAAAAAATATTCCATAAATTATAATAGGAAGATCTCTATAAATTTTTTTTTATAATACTTCCACTAGAAGTTTTTACCAAAATTTATCTCTCTATTTATTGAGTTGATATTTCAATTTTACTTGTATATTTAATAGAAATAAAATAATGTATAGAACCCAAATAAAATAATATGTTGGAATAATTTGAATAAAAAATTAATGTACTTTTAAACACTTCATTTCATTATCTGCTAAATAATTTTGTCATAGTGAAGAAATTTTCAATACCTTTCTGAATTTGATCTTGATGATTCCTACCTTAAGTAACCAAATTCAGACACAAGTCTTAATAATGACCCAATTCATTGATATTAAACCATTTTAATATTTATTGACCATCCAATTTACCATTATTGGTCCATTTATCACTCTTTTATTTTTCATTAATGATTGATATGACCAAAAAAATTCACACCAATAACAAATTACTAATCATTTTATACATTTCTAATTTTTTTAAAACATTTGAAATATTTGGGAGTCTTACCTTTAGATTTCCTTGTTTTTTTGTTTCTATTTTTCTTAAAACCTTGATTACTACTTATTATTGATTTCATGGGATTCATAAGCAATAAAAAATTCTATCTTGACCTTCGCAATACATCAAAAAATTTCTACATCACTTTGAAATTCATGAGTGGACAATGATCATCATAAACTAGGTTTTAAACCTATGAAAAACCTATCAATTTTACTTTCATGGTCTAGAATAATTTTTTTTCATACTTAACCAATATAGTAAAACTTTCTTCATAAGGGGAATTTGGGTCCTCTTTATTTTGCTTTAACTATAGAATTTTTTTCCATTATATGTTTAAGAACATTCAAAAAACAATTTAAAGAAAAATATCTTTAAACACCATCCACTCCTTGATAATAATTCCATTCTTCTCTTGGGTATTTTTAATTAAATACACCGCTGATCGAATTAAACTTAAAAATGATAAAGTAAAAGAGTTATTGTCTTATGTGATGAATTTCCCAAAACTTTAAATGAAATCTCCAAAGCATTGATCCATCCTATAACTTCCACTGGGTATGAGGTTCCACCAAATATAGAGGGTGTTATTTCATGAAATTCCCCATTATTGATATATTCCTATGTGGATATTTTGGATGTTCTCTAGATAGGGTTACACCATTTATAGACTATGTAAATTGAGTTAATTGATCCACCAAATACTCAGATCTAACTCCAACCATACTAGTTTTCTAGTTTTTAGGGATTCTGGCCTCTTGTTTCCTTCTTACTTCATTCACACTATTTCCTATATTGAAAACCATTCTAAAATAGACATATAATTCATGAAGTAATATGTAAACCATTATATTAATAAAAAAATATCTCATAATAATATAACCATAAATTATAATCCCTATATTTTCTTTCCTTATCAATATCCTTAACTGAAAAGTTATCTAAACCTTTATATAATACCTAATATAAAAAATCATATATAACCAACCCATAATTATGATTTTAATAGATAATATTTTACTTTTTCATATTCCTATTATATTTTAGGTATAGAGTTATTTGGAATTAGGACCATTCTCTAATAAAATGGATACTCCACATGGTGTACATTTTTTTCCATAACATCATATTTTTAAATTGAAACTCCAATTTCATTCATCAAACTATTCCTTCATTCAATACGTGTATGTAATTTTTATATTTACCATGATAGAGTTTCTAATAAACCTTAAATCCTATAAAGTAATTTTAAAACATGGGATGATAAAATAATGCATAATAATGGATATAAAAAGAAAGGAAACCTATCAGTCCATTTAAAAACATGAAAACACATGAAAAAGTTTTTATTTTTAAAAAATAAACATTGAACTCATAATCACATGTGGAATAAATTATTATTCAATAAAACCATTTAAGCTCATAAGAAAAAAATAAAAAAATCCTAAATGTATCTTAGGAAAACATGGGAACTCATGAAAAATATTTTATTTGAAAACAAACCTTTTTAACCAGAAAAGATCATAATCATCCCTTTAATCATGAACTCATTTAATTATCTCATGAAATAAAAAAATTTACCTTAAAACTCATAAAAAACATTGTGAAAATAGTGAAGGTACCATGGGGCATAATATTCATCACCCATGTTCACTTGTATTCAACGTTTAATGGAATATATAATCTACTAATTCCAACCATAAATTATCTTGAGAATAAATCATTACTGAGTGTATTGGAGGGCTATATCATGGGTCCACCCATAATCATATATAATGTCTAAGAACCATTGCATTAATATATATATATATATATATATATAATAAAATAACATTCATCATAACATTCACTTAAACCCATAATCAAATTCACTTTCAATCATCTCATAAAAATAACATGAAATATCATTTTCTTTCGACAAATCTTAAAAATGAACAATTAAAAGAATAATTGTCACAACCCGTCCTCGGGGCCCGTGCCGTGACTACCCCAAGCCCGCCTTCCATAGGCCAGGGGCTGGTGACTAGCACCAAAGGCGTACAAACCCAATAACTGGGAAGGCATTGCCTTTTTAAAAGAAAACAAGCACCACATAGTACAAGCGAAAGCAAAACACTAAGTACAAAAGAAATGCTGAAAAGTAAATGGGCCAGAATACAAACCCAAAAGAAAGTACGATTACAACTGAACAAGGTACAACAGCAAAAAGACAAACAGCTGGAAGTAGGAAGCAGCTCCTGGGTCGTCCTCCTCAGATCCTACCTGAAGGGTAGGTACAGATAGCGCAGCTCCTGGTCGTCCACCACGGATCCAACCTGAAGGGTAGGTACAGATAGCCTCGTCCACGCTCTCGTCCGTCAACCTCCTCTGTGAGTCATCACGTCGTATAGTCCACCTCCGGGTACTGACTCGTCATGTAGTCCACCTCCGGGTACCGTCCAGTCCTCGAACACTCGGCCTCCGTCAACACTGCCCGTCGTCTGCAACCAACACAATGAGGTGCGGGCATAGCCCGTGCAGGGGTGAGTATAACGATACTCAGTAGGGACCCCGAGACCCTCAAGGTCTCACTAAACCAACAAGGATAACCACAAGAAGATCTCAACAGATAACCTCTACTTAGATATATGGCCATACATATACCTAAGTTATCAAGTAACCCATCTCAATCATGAGGAAACACAAGGATTGTGAAATTAACGGATAACCACTACCCAGGTATATGCCCATACATATACCTAAGTTATCAAGTGACCCATCTCAATCATGAGGTAAACACAAAGGTCAAAAGTCTCAGCTCAAACATAGATTTTCATTATCGAAACTGTAACTGCTGAAGAGCTCCGTCTCTGGAGTGTACAGTGGTCCTGTCACGACTCCGAGGTACTGCTCACTAACCTAAGACTGCTGAAGAACTCCACCTATCGAGTACTGCGGGCCAGCTGCTAAAACCAAGGGCTCCCATGTGCCGCTACAACCAAGCGCACCTCTGTCGTGGGTCTGCCGCTACAACCAAGAGCTCCCATGTGCCTCTACAACCAAGCGCACCTCTGTCGTGGGTTTGTCGCTACAACCAAGTGCTCCCATGTGCCGCTACAACCAAGCGCACCTCTGTCGTGGGTCTGCTGCTACAACCAAGTGCTCCCATGTGCCGCTATAACCAAGCGCACCTCTGTCGTGGGTCTGCCGCTACAACCAAGCGCTCCCCTGTGCCGCAACAACCAAGAGCACCTCTGTCGTGGGTCTACCGCTACAACCAAGCGCTCCCCTATGCCGCTACAACCAAGCGCACCTCTATGACACACCGAGTCGTTCGATCAGCAGTCGTCGGGTCTCAGTCAGCTACACGGTCTCCGTATTCCGCACGCTCGTCTCCGGGAGGGTTCTCTCCACGAGCTGGTGGTTGATACTACAAGTATCACAAGGTTCCAGGAAGAAGTATCTCAAAGTACCGCCTCGTCATAGGGGTCTCAACGCAACAGACGACGCGTCAATCGAATTCCCGATCTGTGAGTTGCTAGCCTTTTCGTCCTAGGGGCCCGGTTGGTTTCATGTGCGAACCAATCCGGCCGTAACTCAACTATACCCCGAACACTCATAGGGTATACTCATAGGGACCGTTTCTCAATGTGATCACCAACACCGCTGATGGTTCGTCAAACGGACGTTCTTTCAGAAAGGTATCATCTTTTCCGTTCTAGGGCCCCGGTTGGATTTCGGTGCGATCCAACCCGGCCACTATCCATCTGCATCCAAAACTCGGGCGGAGGATGCCAAAAGTTCCGTATTGTCAACAGGAACGCAACGCAACAGATGGCGCGTCAATCGGACGCCCGGTCTGGTAGTTATTGGCTTTTTCGTCTAAGGGGCCCGGTTGGTTTTTAAGTTAAAACCAACCCGACCGTACTCCAACTGCGTCCAAACCTTGAGCGGAGTAAGCCAAAAGATCCGTCCCACTTAGAGGAATTCAACAAAGCTGACGGAACGTCAATCGGACGTACGTAGCTCAAGATATGAGCGTTTCCTCTCTGAGGGAATGGTTGGTTTCATGTACGAACCAACCCGGCTGAACCCAAAGTATTCCGAAACCTTGAGTGCAATATACCGAGATGACCGTCGCGATCCAAGGATCGCGTTGCCGCTGACGGCGCGTCGTTCGGAGGCCTGTAGCTCAAGTTACGGGAAAAAGACCGAAAACGGTCCGAAGACGGGGGGTCCGGGCCCGGCCCGACCCCCCTGGGTCGGCCGAACCGGGTCGACCCGACCCGGTCCGACCCGGCTGGCCCGGTCCGGTCCGGCTAGGGCGCGGCCTGGCTTGGCCGGCTGGTCCGGCTCGGCTCGGCCGAGCGGCCGAGCGCAGAAGTCGCGGGGGCGCGCTGCCCCCGCGTGAGGAACCCACTGCCCCGATTGGGGCCGCCTTGCCAGTGGGCGCGGCGGCCGGGCCGCGTCCCTCCACCGGTTCTGCGTGGCCGCGGAATTGCGTCGCCGCCACGGCTTTAGCCGCGGCGGGTTTTGCCGGCGGCGCGTCGGGCGCCGCCTCTGACCGCCAACGCCGCCGCGCCGGCGTAGCGCGCCGGCGGGAGTTTCCGCGGGCCACCGGACGCGCTCCGGTGGTCCGTTTTGTGTGCGGTCTTCGCCAGTGGTCCCCCCGGGACCCGATATTCACTGCGAGGCCCTCAAAATCACCTTGCAGCCTCGTTTGTCGTCGCCCGTCGATCCACACATCAATAAACAATCTGCGGAGGGTGGTCGGGCCGTGTTCGTTTGACCCGCACCCTCCGCGTTAGATAATAACAACGGGAGAAATTTATTCATCACATGAATACATAACCAAAAACGATTTTAATGAATTAAAATTGTTCTTATTATCCGGGTTCTTCACTTTGAACGGAATCATTCACGGAGTATAGAACATTCAAATAAAACCCCTACCTTGGGTAAAAGCCGATCGGAAGGAGGTGTTGTCGTTCGAAGTTTGTCGCGGTATGGCATCGCGAGGATGACGACGTCGAAGGGGGACGTCGGCGTTCGTCCGACTCAAGGGAAGGCGAATCCGTCGTCGCTTGCTACCCGACTCCGCTTCCGAGCTTGTTCGTCGATCCGTTGACGATGAAGGGGAAGAAGAAGATCCGTTGAAGAGTCTCGCCATGGAAGGGGAGAAATTCCGTGGAAGGAAAACGAGCGTTCTTCGTCATAGGTCGGAGCGTTCTTCGCGTTCTTCGCGTTCTTCGCGTTCTTCGCATTCTTCGCGTTTTTCGTCGAAGAACGAAGAATTCTCTCTCTACTCTCCCGAAGGTTTAACACAACACAAACCCCCTCAACCAAAATAAATTAAGTCCTCAACTTATTTTATTATCAACTTAAGAAAAGAAAAACAAAAGATAAGAAATGACCCATTAATTCGTAGAATTAATTCAACGAAATAAACTGCCCAATTAATTCAATGAAGAAAACCTCCCAATTAATTGGTGCGTTAAGAAATTAAGAAAACGCGTCAGTTGACTTTAATAAAGACGGGTTTTCGCGGGTGCGTTACTTAGCGGAAAAGAAACGGTGGGGCTCATGCAGGTCCCACCTCACAAATATCCTACCAAGAGGGTAGGATATTTTTGGATAGCACCATATCCATAACAACTCCACTTAAGCTGCTTTAAGTGGCTTCAAGTGGCTTCCAAGCGACTTAAGTGAAATAAAATAAAGTTTGTCGCACAATTATTTTATTTCTTAACTTTAAGCCCGAAAATTAAAAACCACACCCGAGAAAACGCAACTCCGGAAGAGGCGTTTCTAAGAAATTACCGGCACTGCGATTCCATTGGTGCCCTCAAAATTCGATTCCGAGCACCGGTTTAAAAGTTAGAAAAACCCGCTCATCCGTTCACTGAACGTACCTGAGCCAAACTTCGGAAAATGATTACGGGCACATCGGGGCTCGGAATCAGGCGCCGTCAGAAACTGCGTTCTTGTAAAATTCAAAGAAAATTAAGAACAAAAATTTCCTTGGAATTTACGGGTCTTTACATTACTCCCACCACGGGGCTTTACGTCCCCGTAAAGCTTCACCACAAACTTAGGGAAACAAAGCGGTACTGAGTACACATTTGTGCCTTCCGCTCCCATGTGCTCACCAGGAGGTTCCCGCGCTGCCAAAGAAAGTGCACCAGAGGAATCGATCGTCCCTGTAGGATCCGTTCATGTCGATCCTCGATCCCCATAGGAACCTCCGTAGAAGTCACCTCATCGCCACCGTCCAGCTCCTCATGGTCGATGATATGCGAAGGGTCGAGCACGTATCTCCTCAGTTGGGATACGTGGAAAACGTCATGCACCTAGTGAAACTGAAGTGGATGGGCCAAGCGGTAAACCACCTCTCCTACCCAGCTGAGGACCTAGAAAGGTCCGTTGAACCTCAAAGATAACTTGCCTCCCTGGCCACATCTCCATAAACCTCGTTGAGGTGAGACCCGTAAGAAGACATGGTCGTCATCCTCGAACTCCAGAGGTCTCCATTTTCTGTTAGAACTGAAACTCAAAACGACTGCTTCTACGAGGGTAAGGTTGACCAACTCAAGAGTGATCGGTCGCACCCTCTTGTACAAGATTTACCCTGCGCGTCCTGGGGTTTCCTTTTTCACCGACCAAGGAAAACCCATCCCGACGTTTGCCTAAAACCGTCAATTTGAGTATGAACAGTTATTGCCCATTCCATACTCAAACTAACGTCATAAGGCCTCGATGCTTCCACTAAGAGATTCCAACTAGAACTCTTGCCTCAAAGGTCTGACCACACCGTCGGCGTAAGTGTGATTATCGAGTCTCCTCCCAAGGTATCTCCAGACGTGAGGGTCAAGTCCACGGCTTACCCGAAACTCTAGGTCTGGAACAAGATTTGTGAAAGCAAAGAATGATTCATATTGACGTCTGTTAGTACAGTAGCTAGTAGTGGACAAAAACTGTCCCTTGAATCATTTCTAGAGCCATTGGGTCACACTCCTTGACCGCATGCAGCCGCACTCTTCCTCCGCCCTCCAGCTCCCTGATCCGGGCGGGAATAACTAAGGCGGGTGGTTGTACCATGTTAGGATGTACACCACCTCATGCTGCTCGTAGACTCATCTCTCCTTTAAGCTTCCTCTTCTTGAAACATTTAACACGCCTGAGTCTCTAAGACTGGCACTGGTTTCCTGTTTCTTACTGCACTGTGCAGTCTTCATCCGCTCCTGGATGAACTGCACCTCCTTTTCATACGATCTAGAAGAGCTACTAAAATTTCTCCTTTGCCGAAAAGAGAAACCTGGTCTCATCCCCCCTCTGGATGAACCACGCCCATTGCCTAATACAATCAATCCTGACATGAAAAATTCATTCATGCCATGGATGACGTCGTAAGGCCTCGACATAACTACTAAGAAATCCAACTGTCACTCTCGCCTCTAAGGGCCGAGTCACACCGTCGACATCAATGTGAGGTCACTGGGTCTCCTCCAGTAGGAATCTCGAAAGTGAGGGTCAATTCAACAGTCTTAACTAGGACCACCCAGTATCAACCAAACAAAAAGGGCAGGAAAGAAAACATCGCAAAGATAAGTGTCTTTTAATTATTGCAGATCATAGTACAAAGACACGAATACAACAACAAAATGGAACTAGAAGTACACGGGATGTATGTACTAGTTCTTCTCCTGTCCACCTGCTCTAGGAGCTCTACTGCCTTGTCCACTGCTCGGCTGTTACTCAAGCACTTGCCACTGCTTCTGCCTCGGTGGCTCCCCCAAAGCCTGCGGATCAACTGTACGAGGAGTCGGACAGTCACGTGCCAGATGACCCTTTCCGCCGCACAAGTAACACAGTCTACTTCTAGCACGCCTGGATCTGACCCCACCCTGAGTGCCCCGCACCACCGGTCCTAAAACCTGAGATCGCCCAACTGCTGGTCTGGTCCTCCTGGATCTCTGCACCATCTATCTACTGCCCACAGATGACTCGACTACTGATCAAAAAACACGCGGAAAAGGCAGCAGCTCCTGAACACGCTCGGGGTGTAGAGCTACTGGCACAAACTCCACCCTGAAGAAGGTCTCGAAGTCTTCCCATGTGAAGTCCATCCCATCGCAAAACTGGAACAAGTGGCTCCACCACCTGCCTATTGCTGCCTGAAGAAGGCTGGAAGCAAAGATCACCATGATGTCTGTCGGCGTCCCCACTAGCTAGAAGACTCTCACCACAGCCTCCATCCAATCCTCAGCCGCCTGCGGGTCCGTCTCTCCCCGGAACCTGGGTGGCCTCTGGTGATGGAACTCGTGCAGCGCACTCAAGTGGTGTGCATTGCCTACTGCTGGGGCTGGTGGAATCGGTGGCCCAACGTATGGTAGTACCGCTGGTGCCTCCGCTGGTGCCTCAACTGCAAGAGGGCCCTGTACCGAAGCCTCGTTGCTCGACAGGCTGTCAGTACGCACATCCCTCTGGGCTCTATCTGGTTATCCAAAAAAAAGGCATCCTGAAAGAAACAACGTGACACGGTCAAACGATTATACCTGGTGAGCTGACCTGGTTTGAGCTGACATTTAAAAACTTCAGGAAACACACACACAATCAGTGTTTTCATGCACAAAGTCGGAAATCAGTTTTCAGGGTCCTGGTGTATGGATACGTCGGCCGCCCGCACCAACACTGGACTCCCTGAACTGAAAACCACACTTGGTACTCTTAACACTATTGCTTCACAGAAAGAAACACCAGAGTTATAAGTTCTGCGGTAGAACCGATCTCCTCTGATACCAATTTGTCACGACCCGTCCTCGGGGCCCGTGTCGTGACTACCCCAAGCCGGTCTTCCATAGTCCAGGGGCTGGCGACTAGCACCAAAGGCGTAAAAACCCGATAACTGGGAAGGCATTGCCTTTATAAAAGAAAAAAAGCACCACAGAGTACAAGCGGAAGCAAAACACTAAGTACAAAAGAAATGCTGAAAAGTAAATGGGCCAGAATACAAACCCAAAATAAAGTACGACTACAACTGAACAAGGTAAAACAACAAAAAGACAAACAGCTGGAAGTAGGAAGCAGCTCATGGGTCGTCCTCCTCGGATCCTACCTAAAGGGTAGGTACAGATAGCGTAGCTCCTGGTCGTCCACCACGGATCCTACCTGAAGGGTAGGTATAGATAGCCTCCTCCACGCTCTCGTCCGTCAACCTCCTCTGTGAGTCATCACGTCATATAGTCCACCTCCGGGTACTGACTCGTCATGTAGTCCACCTCCGGGTACCGTCCAGTCCTCGAACACTCGGCCTCCGTCAGCACTTCCCATCGTCTGCAACCAACACAACGAGGTGCGGGCATAGCCCGTGCAGGGGTGAGTATAACGATACTCAGTAGGGACCCCGAGACCCTCAAGGTATCACTAAACCAACAAGGATAACCACAACAAGATCTCAACAGATAACCTCTAATTAGATATATGCCCATACATATACCTAAGTTATCAAGTAACCCATCTTAATCATGAGGAAACACAAGGATTGTGAAATCAACGGATAACCACTACCCATGTATATGCCCATACATATACCTAAGTTATCAAGTGACCCATCTCAATCATGAGGTAAACACAAAGGTCAAAAGTCTCAGCTCAAACCATAATTTTCATTATCGAAACCATAACTGCTAAAGAGCTATGTCTCTGGAGTGTACAGTGGTCCTGTCACGACTCCGAGGTACTGATCACTAACCTAAGACTGCTGAAGAACTCCACCTATCTAGTACTGCAGACCAGCTGCTACAACCAAGCGCTCCCATGTGCCGCTACAACCAAACGCACCTCTGTCGTGGGTCTTCCGCTACAACCAAGCGCTCCCATTTACCGCTACAACCAAGCGCACCTCTGTCGTGGGTCTGCCGCTATAACCAAGCTCTCCCATGTGCCACTAAAACCAAGCGCACCTCTGTCGTGGGTCTGCTGCTACAACCAAGCGCTCCCATGTGCCGCTACAACCCATCGCACCTCTGTCGTGGGTCTGCCGCTACAACCAAGAACTCCCATGTGCTACTACAACCAAGCGCACCTCTGTCGTGGGTCTGCCTCTACAACCAAGCGCTCCCCTGTGCCGCTACAACCAAGCGCACCTCTGTAACACACCGAGTCGTTCGATCAGCAGTCGTCGGGTCTCAGTCAGCTACACGGTCTCCGTATTCCCACGCTCGTCTCCGGGAGGGTTCGCTCCACGAGCTACTGGTCGATACTACAAGTATCACAAGGTTCCACGAAGAAGTATCTCAAAGTACCGCCTCGTCATAGGGGTCTCAACGCAATAGACGGTGCATCAATCGGACGCCTGGTCTGTGAGTTGCTAGCCTTTTCGTCCCAGGGACCCGGTTGGTTTCGTGTGCGAACCAATCCGTCCGTAACTCAACTATACCCCGAACACTCATAGGGTATACTCATAGGGACTGTTTCTCAACGTGATCACCAACGCCGCTGACGGTTCGTCAAACGGACGTTCTGTCAGAAAGGTATCAGCTTTTCCGTTCCAGGGGCCCGGTTGGATTTCGGTGCGATCCAACCCGGCCACTATCCATCTGCATCCAAAACTCGGGCGGAGGATGCCAAAAGTTCCGTATCGTCAACAGGAACGCAATGCAACAGATGGCTCGTCAATCGGACGCCCGGTCTGGTAGTTATTGGCTTTTTCGTCTCAGGGGCCCGGTTGGTTTTTAAGTTAAAACCAAACCGACCGTACTCAAACTACGTCCAAACCTCGAGCGGAGTAAGCTAAAAGATTCTTCCCACTTAGAGGAATTTAACAAAGCTGACGACACGTCAATCAGACGTCCGTAGCTCAAGATATTAGTGTTTCCGCTCCGAGGGCCCGGTTGGTTTCGTGTACGAACCAACACGGCCAAACCCAATGTATTCCGAAACCTTGAGTGCGATATACTGAAACGACAGTCTCGATCCAAGGATCGTGTTTCCGCTGACGGCACGTCGTTCGGAGGCCCGTAGCTCATGTTACGGGAAAAAGACCGAAAACGGTCCAAAGACGGGGGGTCCGGGCCCGAGCCGACCCAGCCCGACCCCCCTGGGTCGGCCGAACCGGGTCGACCCAACCCGGCAGGCCCGGTCCGGTCCGGCCAGGGCGCGGCCTGGCTTGGCTGGCCGGTCCGGCTCGGTTCGGCCGAGCAGCCGAGTGCGGAAGTCGTGGGGGCGCGCTGCCCACGCGTGAGGAACACGCGGCCCCGGTTAGGGCCGCCTTGCCAGCGGACGCGGCGGCCGGGCCGCGTCCCTCCACTAGTTCCGCACGGCCGCGGAACCGCATCGCCGCCGCGGCGGGTTTTGCGGGCAGTGCACCGGGCGCCGCCGCCGCCTGGCGGCCGACCGCTGCCTCTGACTGCCGGCGCCGCTGCGCCGGCGCGATGCGCCGGCGGGAGTTTCCGCGGGCCACCGGACGCTCTCCGGTGGTCCGTTTTGTGTGCGGTCTTCGCCAGTGGTCCCTCCGGGACCTGATCTTCACTGTGAGGCCCTCAAAATAACCTTGCGACCTCGTTTGTCGTTGCCCGTCGATCCACACATCAATAAACAATCTACGGAGGGTTGTCGGGCCGTGTTCGTTTGACCCGCACCCTCTGTGTTAGATAATAACAACGGGAGAAATTTATTCATCACATGAATACATAAGCAAAAACAATTTTAATGAATTAAAATTGTTCTTATTATCCGGGTTCTTCAATTTGAACGGAAACATTCACGGAGTATAGAACATTCAAATAAAACCCCTACCTTGGGTAAAAGCCGATCGGAAGGAGGCGTCATCGTTCGAAGTTCGTCGCGGTATGGCGTCGCGAGGATGACAACGTCGAAGGGGGACGTCAGCATTCGTCCAACTCAAGGGAAGGCGAAGCCATCGTCGCTTGCTACCCAACTCCGCTTCCGAGCTTGTTCATCGATCCGTTGACGATGAAGGGGAAGAAGAAGATCCGTTGAAGAGTCTCGCCACGGAAGGGGAGAAATTCCGTGGAAGGAAAACGAGCTTTCTTCGTCAGAGGTCGGAGTGTTCTTCGCGTTCTTCGCATTCTTCATTGAAGAACGGAGAATTATCTCTCTGCTCTCCCGAAGGTTTAACACAACACAAACCCCCTCAACCAAAATAAAATAAGTCCTCAACTTATTTTATTATCAACTTAAGAAAAGAAAAACAAAAGATAAGAAACGACCCAATAATTCGTAGAATTAATTCAACGAAGAAAACCGCCCAATTAATTGGTGCATTAAGAAATTAAGAAAACGCGTCAGTTGACTTTCATAAAGACGGATTTTCGCGGTAGCGTTACTTAGCGGAAAAGAAACGGTGGGGCTCGTGCGGGTCCCACCTCACAAATATCCTACCAAGAGGGTAGGATATGTTTGGATAGCACCCTATCCGCGACAACTCCACTTAAGCTGCTTTAAGTGGCTTCAAGTTGCTTCCAAGCGACTTAAGTGAAATAAAATAAAGTTTGTCGCACAATTATTTTATTTCTTAACTTTAAGCCCGAAAATTAAAAACCACACCCGAGAAAACGCAGCTCTGGAAGAGGCATTTCTAAGAAATTACCGGCACTGCGATTCCATCGGTGCCCTCAGAATTCGATTCCGAGCACCGGTTTAAAAGTTAGAAAAACCCGCTTGTCCGTTCATTGAATTTACCCGAGCCAAACTTCGGAAAATGATTCCGGGCACACCGGGCCTCAGAATCAGGAGCCGTCAGAATCTGCGTTCTTGTAAAATTTCAAAGAAAATTAAGAAAAAAAATTTCCTTGGAATTTATGGGTCTTTAAAATAATGGAAAAATAATTTTCTTTGGAAATCATGAAAATGTGAATAAGAACCTTCATAATAAATAATTTTCATAATGGTGGGAAAATTATATCATGTGATAAATGTTTAAAAAACATTCATTTCTCACTTTTATAAGAAGATTCAAAAGTGACCCATATAGAAAACATTAAAAGATTCATTTTTAAATTTTTTAAAAGGAAGTAAAAGATAATATAATATAATTTTAATAAATAATTTAAGTATATAAAAAATAATTCCTGAATAAATAGACATGTATGAAACAGTGTTTAAATAAAAACATTAAGACATTTAAAATATTACTTTAATGAAAAATCCTTTATCCCATACTTCCACTAAGTTAGACATGCTCTAACTTCCCTGTATAATAAATTTTGGTTCATTATAAACCTATATCATAACCATATTTATATTTTTCTCAATATATGATATTAACTTATAATTTCTTATTACCCAATTGTTTATAAAGTTTTTATAAAAAATGACATTTATGTGCTGACTGTCCCGTTTCCCATGCATTTTTCGATTCGTCGATTTTTAACCTTGAAATTTTCTCATGGATTCATAACCTAAAAAGTGTTAATATATTTTTTAGATGTAATATTTATTCACTAAATACACTTTAATAACCAACCATGTATGATGGTGATGAAAAATGAAATATGTCGTTCATGGAGGTGGTAGTCGACATGTACACACAAGTGATATTTTCATTTTTATGATGGATCAAAAGGAAATAAAGTAAAGGATGATTTATCTTTATAAAATAAGATTTATTTCATAAATATAATATTAAATAATTTAATAAATATTTATTTCTATTGATTTGAGGCGGTGATGAAAAATGAAATACGTCATTCATGGAGGCAGTAGTCTCTACACACACAAGTGAAGTTTTCATTTTTCTAATGGATTAAAAGGAGGTAGGTAATAATTGTTTAAAAAATATAATAAATTTAAGTATACTAATAATAATTATTTAATTATGTTAATATGTTTATATAATATTTTTAATATGTTAAATAAGAAAGAAACTTGAAAAAAATAAGATAAGACAATTAATTCCTTCTTGGATATCCTTCATTGAATTACTCCTTGAGCCTTCTTAGGAGGGTATTTTGGGTATAAAAATACCTATAAGACATGTGGAATATTTTTTGGGAGGGATTTTTGTAGCTATTGGTTGAGTTAGGGTGCTCAAATTTTGTAGATAATTGAGGAAAGTAGAGGTCCTTTTAGAGGTGAGAGTAGTGACACTATTGTGAATATTATTAACTTTGAAATAATATAAATTCATTTTCAAAGATGATTGGTTCAATATTTATAATATAGGATTATTTGGGTATAAATAAACTCATACAATAAAATTATATATGGTGTTTTTAGAAATTTTTATCCTTATCCTATTATTTAACAATTTTTAAGTCATTTTAACCTTTATCGCAATGATAAACTTTTACCATGGTAACTTAATTTTATGAAAAAAATAAAAAGAAATTATTAACCAATTTTAAACTTTTAATTAAAAATATTAAAATAATTTTACAATATTAAATTTCTATAAGTGTTAAAAATTAATTTCAATACATATCTACAAAATGAAACAAAAAATTATTTTTAGAAAAATTCTATTTAATCATAAAAATGGATTTATACTAAAGTCATGTAAAGTATTTACTCCCATAACATTTAATTTATTAAAATTAAAAATAATTTGATTAATTTAAATTTAAAATCAATCCAAAAACGAATGAAACCATATAATTTCCTAATTAAAGAAAAGGATAAAAATAGTTCTTTTTTAGAATAACACATTAATTAGGTTCTAAAATGTCAAAAAATAGGTTTCTAAATTTGAAATAATATTTATAAATGAATTATTTCATTTATTAAATATATATTTTTAATATAAAAAATTATCATAAGATTTCAAGTCGTTATTATATCATAATGATGACAAAAAAGTGATAGTATTTGTAAAAACAGTAATTTTCACTATAAACCTAAAATAAACTATTTGTGAAAAATCATAAAAAAATAAACCTAATAAAATATTTACTTGATTATATAAAAAAATAATTCCATTTTATCAAATTAAAATTATTTAGTTTATAAATCTAATTTTTAAATAAAACTTCAATATATAAAAAATAATTTATTCTGAATAAAACTATTTCTTTTATTTCTGAAAAATTATGTAAAATTATTACAATGAATAAGAATCAGTAAAATATAATTATAAAAAATAATAATACATGAAATTTATTTATTATTAAAATTACAAGGGTTTTCAAATATATATCTTTAAATTAACGCAACATATCACTATAGGGTTAGAGCTATTATTAACACAACTATTTTTAGTTATGAATCCACCACTAAAATACTAATAAGAAACCATTATGAAACTCAAATAACCATGGATGATAATATAAAACTTGAGTAATTGAATATATATTATAAATAAAATCTACAAAATACTATATTATACCATGATTCATATATTGGTTTTGAATTTAAATTTTGATTTTCCCATCAACTTACAAAATTTAATGGACTGCTAGGTAAGGATACATATAAGAACATTCAATAATTAATTTATCTTTATTTTAACATTAAACCACAATGAATAGATAGAGATCAAATTAATCTTAGTGATTTCACTTTTTTCCTTATAATGAGTTTCTAAATAATGGTTTTTTATTTACACTCTACATTGATTATAAATTATAATGAATTGAGAAATATTTTTCTTGAAACTATTTTCCCTACCTCTAAGATTTCTACAATTAGAAAATAAATTTATAGGATTATAAAATATCAGTGAGAAAACTTTCATGAATACTAGAAAAGACTTAAGAGATTATGTTTTATTTTCTTCCACCCTAAAATTAGTGAAAAACTTTCAATTAAATATTTTTATGAGGTTACTTTCATTATTGATAGGAACATGATTGATTCTGTTACTATTGGATCTTTAGTAAATAAACCCCTACTACTTCTAGGACTCTAATTGAAAATATATCCCTTAATACTGAAAAATTTAGAATAAGAGGCCTTCTTAAAGTTAAATATTTTCAACAATTTATTAAATATACTTTTAAAAATAGTATTATTATAAGTCAACATAGTGATATTACTTCTATGGTTGGATGATTTTTTCATTCTAATACTCCACAAACTCAACCCAAAACTATTTTTTTTCAATTTCTTGCTCACTCTGAAATATATTCTTCCAATAAAAAGTTTCAGTTTTAAGAACCTTTTAAAAATTACAATGTTTTTTCTAGGACCCTTTATATAAAACCAGAAAATGTATTTTTGGCTCATCCAATATTTTAATCAAGGATGGAATAACTAATCTAGTGAGAAATTTTGATATCCTTAACAACTAAAAATATTTTTCCAAGGTGAGTCAAGTATTTATGATAATATATTCTTTAATGATAAATCTAATTATCATTATAAAATAAATTCATATGCTACACAGTCTATTCAAAAACATTAAAATGGTGTGAAAAAATAGTGAGACTACAACAATTCATGGTGAATAATTTGATGAATCAAATGGGATTTAGGGATACTGATTTTGGTCTCATATGAAATAAAATAAGTGGTGGTTTTCCTTCACAACATCATGTGAATCCAAAAGAGAAAGGAAAAGAAAAAATTTGGGTTCCCTGGAACTTATTAGTTGTACGAAGTTAAAAAACCCCAAACTAAGAATTTTCAATCATCTTATGAACCCAAGAAAACTAAAAAATAGTTCCAAACCTTGTTCACCAATTTAGACCCTATTAATGAAGGAAAGAATCCTATTGAACCTATTGAAAATTCAGAATATATTTTTAAATAAAAAAACTTCATAAGATGAAATTTTTCTTGAAAGAACCAAGAAAGATTAGAAAAGGATGAAAAATTAATCAAGATATACCCAAATCACCACTAAATTAAACTAGGAGTAACCCTATTTTGAAGAAAAGCACTAAAAATGAGTTTTATACATATTTTAGCTAATTTTTAGAAATCTTGGGTCAGTATACATTTTCTTGATTTTATGAAACAAATTCAAAGATATTCCATGTTTTAAGAAAAATGTGCACTTATAAAAGGAAATTAAAAGAAGAGAAATTCATTTTGGGGAGAAATTTTTCCTCTATGAACAAACATGACTTTCCTATTAAATGTATAGACTCAGTAAATTACATCATTCCATGCACCATAGGATATTTTAAATTAATGAATACTATGATAGAATTATAAACTTCCCTAAATTTTATATTCCACTCTGTTTATTCATCTTTACATGTTGGCGAGCTGAAACTTGTAAGAATTTTCATTCAACTTTCCAAAATAAAGTAAAAATAATAATATTTGAGCTATTGAGGATGTTTTGGTTCAGGTAGGCGACATAATTTATCCTGAATAATTTTATGTCTTGGATATAGAAAATTATTATTTTTATTATAAATGCACATTTAATCGTTGGGATACCTTTTTTGGAAACTAATATATTAATCATTAATTTCCAAAAAGGAAAATTTTCACATGAATTAAGAAGAGATGTAGTGAAATTCAATATTTTTTAGTCCATGAAACACCCAATTAAGCATCATTCATATCATCAACTGAACATGATTGACATGTTTTATTTTATGTTACTTTCTAAATTTTAATGAAATGAATCACCAATTATTTTTTTGAAAACAATATTTTCCTGATGCTGAAACTAATTTAAAAGATTTATATAATGAAAACTTAAATATTATAAATTATATTAATAAACCATATTTTTTTTAAATTTTTAATCTTATTTAAATAAAACTAGCGTAAATATATAAAATGATGAATATGTTTTCTATTTTGAAGAAGATGAAAATTTTGGATGTTAACTCAATGTTGAATATATTGAACCTATTGAAAACAGATGATAGATTGAAACCTGATGAACCTTCTTGTTGTTTTCATAAAATGAATGATAAATTTTCATGAGAAATAAGTTCAATATACATTAAAATTGATAAAATTGTTGTGGAAAATTAATATCTTCCTAATTATTTCAAATATGGAAATATTATAGACAATTCGACCTAAAAACAGACTACTAGAAAACCTATTATCCCAAACTTTGTTTGAAAATTTGATCATTTTGGGAAGGAATTATAAGCTAAAATTATTATTTTTGAGTCACATAGACCTTTATTAATCAATAACCCCCCAAGTTAATGTTTAAACTACTAAAAAACATCAATTATGCATTATCATGTGAGAATGAGAAATTTATTTTAATCATTTCTCAAGAGCTATCAAAATACCAAGATATCCAACTTTTAGGAGACATCACAGAACAAAATAAATCCTTAGGATTTATTTTATCTGATTTTATCAGAATCAATACTTCAATTTTATTTTATATAATTTTTTAGAAGATAATGCCATACCTATGAGGCAATTCCAAAGGAAATTGAAGCCAACAATTTTAAATATTTTAAAAATGGAATTCAACACTTTTTTAGGTACAATAATTATGTTTCCCATCAAGTATAAGAAATGGGAGAGCCCCATTAAATTTATTTTTATGAAAATAATGGATTTTCAATTTCAAAGAATGAATATAGTGAGATTTTTTCCATATGGATTCTAAATAAATGGAGTATGTGTATTGATTATAAAAAACTCAATTTAGTCACTAGGAAGACCATTTTCCTTATAAATTTATTGACCAAGTTCTCGATAGACTAGATGAATAAAGGTAATATTGTTTTCTTTTTTGATTTTATGGTTAATTTTAAATCCACATAACACTTGAAGATCAAGAGAAAACTACCTTCCCATATCCTATTGGTAATTTTTTCTATAGAATAATGGCTTTCGATTTATGTAATTACCCTGGAAATTTTAAAATATGTATGATGAGAATTTTTTATAAATTTATAGAGAGATATATTCAAGTCTTATGGATAAATTTAACTTGTATGAATCATCTTTTCAAAGCTGTTTGAAAAATTTGGTTGCTGTTATAAAGAATTTCATTGATAAAAACCTTATTCTAAACAATGAAAATTTCATTTAATTGTGGATAAAAGAATTTTTCTTTTCAATGTTGGGTCCATATATGGAATTCAAGTTGACCAATCCAAGGTTGAATTAATTTTATCTCTTATATAAAAAAACATAATGAGATATGTGTAATAATTTCTTATCCATGTTAGTTTTTATAAATGATTCATTAATTATTTTAAAAAAACTAATTTTCATTTTTCTTCATTTCTTAAAAAAGATTCATTTTTTATGAAAGTTGTAAACAAGACATTATAAAGTTAAGATAAAATATGATAACCTCACCCATTATTCTACTAGAAAAATGGGGAATACCTTTCTAATTAATGAACGATGCCTCTAATTTTTTCCTTGGGGCATTTTTGAATAAAAAATTAGAAATTAAATACCATGTGATTTCTTATGTATCTAGAAATTTATATTAACAACAAGATAACTACACAACCAATAAGAAGGTATTTTTTATATTTTTTACATTAAAAGAGTTTAGATGTTATTTTTTACCCTCAAAAGTGACTACTATCACTAACCATTATATAATATGATTTTTAATGAAATAATGATAAAAAAATGATACTTTTAAGATAGATCTTGATGTTACAATTATTTGATGCTGAAATAAAGGATAATAAAGGATTTGAAAATTTTACGATTTACTATTTAATATGATTACCTATTAACTTATATGAAAAAAATCATATTTATTTACTTATTAAAGAAAAATTTCTTGAAGAGAAACTACATACAATAAAAATTTGGAGTCCATGGTTTGTTGATCTTGTAAATAATCCAACTATTTATGAAATATCCAATTTTTTTTATAAGAATTTATTTTCTATGATTATATTTGATTCACATAATTATATTTGGGATGATCCTTACTTGGGTCATGTTGGTAGTGACCATATGATAGGAAGATCCACTAAAAATTAGGAATTGTAATTAATCCTAAAAATTACCATACCTTGAGCTATAAATGTCACATTAGATCTCAAAGAACTAATAGAATAATTCTATATTTTGGTTTCCATTGGCTCTCCATTTTTGGATATAGTATTTAATTTTTTATAACTAGTAAAATAAGTAACTTTAAAGGTAATATTTCCATGAGAAATGAAATGAAACAAACAACCTTTTATTTTATAATGTTTTTGATATCTAGGGTATGAATTTCACAAGACCCTTTACCAATTATTGTGAATATATTTTCATATTTTTTTTATTTTGTGACCAAGTGGTAGAATATATTCCTATTATAATTGAAAATTACAAGTTCGTTTCAAAATTTATAAAAGTAAATCTTTTATGGATTTGGTTTACCCATGTTTTTAGTCACAAATCAACGAACTCATTTTTTAATAGAACTTTTGAAGCTATTTCGAAGAAATAAGGAATTAATAATGGGGTATATATATACTATCACCCATAATCAAATGTAATGGAAAAATTATCAAATAGATAAATGAAACTTGTTTTGAAGAAATGGTGTACCTAATAAAAAAAATTGGAGTTTAAGAATAAATGATTAAATTCAAGCCTATAGGACTACCTTATAAGATTATATTTATAATTTCACCTTTTAGACTTATGTATAGAAATTATTTTCACATGGATAATGATTTATTACACAAATATTTTTAGGACATTAAACCCTATAACATGAATACATTTTCTAATATAAAATAAATAAAAATTTTCATATAAGAGTCAGAAGTGAAAATAAACAATTATTATAAAAGTTATATGATGTAAAAGGAATGAAACAAATATTTTTATGATATAATGATCATAAAAAATACTTCAAATAGGTAAATAAAGTATTTATATTGGAATCTAGAATTAATATATTTTTAGGTAAATTTTATTCTAAATGGTCAATGCGTTTCTTTGGTACTCATGTATTTCCTTTTTCTACTATCTTGGTTAAATAAAAATGAAAGGGAACACCATTTATAACTAATAGACATATATTGAAGTTTTTTAGAGAAAAATTTTATGATCCTCCCTGGGAGGAGGTTCAACTTCAAGAAAAAAAGTATAACTGAACACCATGTTGTGTATTTCTTTATTACCTGTTCTTTTTTTGTACATGAATTTTTGAGTTTAATATATCATATAAATTTCTATAAAATGAGTAAATTTCACAAAAAATTGTGGGGGGGGGAATGATTTTTTATATTAGGATTTTTTTTACTTTATTATTCATTTTCTATTTTTTATTTTTCTTTCAATTTTATGTTGTTATTAAAAACTTATGAGATCAAATCAATATATTTGTAATTTTTGTAATCCTTGTCAATGAATAAACTGATATGACCCCTAAAACTAAATTTAAATAAAATTTGAAATGAATTTTTCTAAAATTAAAAATTTTGGGTAATTCATGAATAAACCAATAGAATTTTGAATCCTATTCAATAAATCACTGTCTAAAATTTTCAGTCACCATCCCATGAGGCCTATGAACCTAATTTTGAAATATTCTTCAATTATATCTAATTTCTAAGGTAAACTAAAACATAACCATAATTTATTTTATTCTATTAATAAAAGGGGATTTTGATGAAATTGTGTTGAAAATGATTGAGAAAATTATTTGATTTAAAAAATCCATTTTCAAAAAATCCATTTTCAAAAAATCCATTTTATTATATCCTACATTTACATTTTATCCTGGTGATACATTATAAATCCATGAAAAACCTATTTTCCTTCTACATTTCAAGATGAGTTCCCTATCTAGCCTTCTATAGGATGTAAAATTTATGATATAATTGAGATTAAGTATAGGGGTACTTGTTTTGTGATTTTATACATCATTTTAGTCTAATTTGGGTAGGAAATAAAAGTTTTAAAGGATTTTTTTTTTGAGTTTTTTTAAAGTGAGGACACTATAGAATATTTTGACCATAATCCTAGAAACATTATGTTGAAATCAAAAACTACTATATTAAATCTACTAAAAATAAAAATAAAAATAAATTTTTGAGGAGATAAAAATAAGTTTCACTATTTCAAAGAAGGGATGAGAATCTCACACTAAATTTTTCGGATCAAAGTTTCATGTTTTCCCCTAATTAAATCAAATTTATGCTAGATTCTATATTTGAATAAATATAGATATCTCTACTAAAAAATTGGGGAATAGGGAGGAAAATAATGTTTTTTTATTGAAATGATGATGGTGTGGAATATCCCAAAATATTTTCAATAATTTTGGAGATAATTGATTTACAAGGGGATTAAGGAGAGATCATACTTGAGTAAAAATTAGAATCATTCATTTTTTCCTAAAAAATATCCAATCCTCTTTATTGTTCCCCAAATATTTCTATATTTAAACCGAATAACCTTAATCCTATGAACATACCTAAAAAAATACCTTATGATTTACACAAGTACTCGACTCAATAAGGTTGAGATTTTATATCTTGTTAATACTATGGTGACCCTTGTATATGTTCCGATGATAAAAGCCTTTTTGAAAAAAAATAATTTCATTATGAGAAAATAATTCTAGCGAGTTCAGTTTTTTGTGTGAATAAGAGGGAAAATGACACGGGAATGGATTGAATGAACAAATAAGGAATTTGGAATTTTTTTTGAAGAGGTGTGATATTTTTTATTCGTTGATGTTGATTTTATAAATATCATGGGAATGTTATTTTGAAATTATTTTGTTGTTTTTTAATTCATACTTATCTAGTATTACAATTCTTACATGTGGAGGAATTTATAGAGATAAAATTTTCATAAATTTTTTGTTTCATTTCAAAGAATAAATCCGTACCATTTTTTAATTTTTATAGTAATTTGATCATTTTATTTCAAGGACATTTTTAAAATCATTGTGAAAATGGAACAATTTAATGTTTTTAAGAGTTTCTAGTAATTTCTAAAATTAATTGGTCAATTCATGTCTTCAATTTTTCTTTTTTGAAAAAGTGTTTTTTGAAATTATCTTAGTCAGATTTATTGCTATGTCATTTTCATATGAATTATGGGATCCACTGTAAAACTCTATCACATATTAGACGTCATCATAAGACAAGATAGTAAGTATTTGAAATTTATATACTTGATTTTAAGACTCTTCTTGATCGTAAGAAATTTTATTCCATATGAATTTGAAAACCAGTTCTATATGACTTTGGAATATCAAATGAATTTTTTGGCAATTCTATATTACTTTGTAATTTTCAAAAGTCTTTGTGAACCATAATACTTTCATCTTTTCTGTATCACTTAAAAAAGACCATATGAATTTTCATTACATAAGAATTTAAAAGTCTTATGAAATTTAAGTCATATAAAATTTTTTAAATTCCTTAAAACATCATTAATTTTTGATATTTTAAGGAACTTAATATTTTTACTGATGTATTAAATCCAATCCATGTGTCTTGAATTTAAGAAGAAGATGAAGAGTTGATGTTAATGGGGGGGGGGGGGGTTCAAAGAAGATTAAAGTCTTATCTTGCATGGATATTTATTGCCTCAAATACATTCAATTCAAGACTTAAATATTTCTACTACAACCTAGAGATGATGATAAAAAATGTATTACATAGGAATGGACCTTTTCTATGAGTGAATT
Organism: Viscum album; assembly: GCA_963277665.1. Taxonomy (NCBI): domain Eukaryota; kingdom Viridiplantae; phylum Streptophyta; class Magnoliopsida; order Santalales; family Viscaceae; genus Viscum; species Viscum album. The sequence goes on along the minus strand of OY728156.1, from coordinate 789,812,788 downwards.
GAAGGCTTTAATTCTTTTTGAAAATAATTTCCCTTCATCATGGGCGTATAAGGAGGATATGAACTAAACTAAAAAGGGGTTATTGTAGTTATATAGTTATAAAATGTTTAAAAAAAAGCTGTAAAGCTTTGTTTATAGGAGGAGAAATATAATGGGAGTTGATTAGGTCATTATTGAATAAAATCCCTTGGTAGTTGTGTTAGTGGAGACCTACAAAAACCTTTATTCTAAATATGTTTATTTAACTGAATCATTTTATATTTTTCTAGAAATTTTATTCATTGAATAAAATGTCATTTTCTTTCTTTAATACTTTTCATCTAAAACATTTTTTTATTTTTGAAAATTTTATGAAAGTAAAGTGGCTTGTTATCACTATTTAAATTTATTTGGAAATTTATTGTCTTTGAGCATATGAGTTGATTTTGGTTCAACTACTTGGATTTCTTTAATCTATTAAGTCACATTCATAATATGATCAACACACATACTAAGGTCTTGGTATATATTTTTGGTAGATTTTGGTGTTAAACCATAGGTATTAGTGTGAACATTGATAAATCCAATTAGATAACAATTTTATATAAGAAAGAATGGAGTATACAATGGTCAACACTAGTCCAGTGATTCTATTTTAGGATATGGATTTCACTCTTATATTCATAATGAGTATAATTTTCTTTAAATACATTAAATTACAAATTTTTATTTGAGTTTTTATTTTTATTAAAATTTTATTCAAAACTAATATTCCCACTTTTATTTACCATTTTACAAAAACAAAACAACAAAGTGACAATCTATTAACTTAAACTGAAACCTCTTTAAGAAATAACTCTGGGATTGATATATTTAATTTTCTTATGGAATAAATTTTTGAAAGGGGATTCATGAAAAAATACATATCTTTTAGTAAGTTGGTAGATGGGTTAAGTTATGAGTTGTGTATATATTTGGCATCAATACATTCTTTGTTGGAGTTTAGTTGGTGTTGTAATGTGCCTCTTGCATTATGTTTTTTAGATGTATAACCTAGGGTTTATCTAATGTGTGTGATTATATCTTGATAATGGGAGTTTATTAGTGGATGATGAATATCCCTTTCTATAAGTATGTTCCAATGGAAATTAAGAGATTAATTTTCATATTAGGTTATTACATGTGTGGTAGTTCATTAGGATAAACTCATGGGTGATATGTGATGGATTCACGTAAAATGTGTATAGTGTGTTGATTAGATATTAAGAGTTACATGATTTAATGACCTAGTTTTTTACTTGAGATATCCATTATTTAATGTTTATGTTTTGTATTTATGATGTAAATGGTTATTTTTGAGCCATATATCATGTGGTAGTTATGTTTTTCGGTATTATTTTTTTATTATGTGTTTTATTTTGATTCTTAGGGATGAGAATTATTTTAGATGCATCCAATTTTGAATTTTTTGTAAAAAATACGGTCCAATAACTTGTGTGTTTTAGAATTATATGAGGAAAATGAGTGAGTTTTTTGGTCAATTGAGGAAGATAAAATAGTATTTTGGTTTTTAAAGAAAAAATTTCATAGTTTTTTTCACATTATATCATGGTTTTTTATTCATTGTGGTTTATATACTTCATTTGTCATGCGATTGTGGTCTCAGATGAAGTTTATTGGGGATTATACTAGTTTCCATTGGATAAAAGTACATCATAATTATATTTTATATGTCCTAATTTAATTAAAATGTCCATAGTATATTAAATGGTTTAGAGATATTTTTTTTAATGTTTTTTGGAAGAAAACCAATGGAAAAAACATATTTTTATCATTATGGTTGATAAATGAGGTGTTTGAGGATCAACCATCTTATTTTAATCTTATATTCTAAATCATATTTGATGAAACAACATCATGATTTATTAGATATTACATGTTTATATCCAAAACATGTTATTTATGAAGAAGAAACGATTAACTAGAACTAAAGAAATTGGATATTTAAGAGTAATGGTTTTCAAATCAGGATTGAATGATTCAAACCATTTCATGGTTTAGAGTACCACATTATTTGGTCCACCAAAGTTTCATTATAATTTTTTAGGCCACCCGTCCCTCTCATTCAGTCAGTCCTATTTTATAAAAACCCTAAATAGTTGATACCACTTTTTTAGTGATTTTGATAACCCTTTAATATTCCTTGATCTCTTTTTTATTTTGGGATCTAATTTTCATCATTTAATGCACTCCCCGTCTCTATTTTCCATATTCTATATAGTTTTCCTTATATATTATGTACATGAAGGTAATCAATGATGTACTTTTGTGGTGGGGTATTTACATGAATGATTTTTAATAGATTCATTAGAGTTCATTGAGAGAATATGGGGGGGGGATAAATAATTGAAACTTGTTTTTTGGTGATGTTGAAAATGAATCATCCATTTGATGTAGGTGGTTGATGAACTCTCCTTTTATTTACTACTATTGATATTGAATTACCTTAATTTATATTATTTGACTATATAAATGGGATTATTTAAATTATAATAAAGTAAATTGAATCTAGGAGGGACTTGAAATCATTGTAGTCTATATGATATGTATTAAATTTATTGTTTCATAATTTCTATGTTTTATGAAATTACAATACAGATGAATCAATGATAAGTTTGAAATAATATGATGTCTTTGTAAGAAAGGTAGTTGTCATTTTATTGATGTGGATTTTTTTATATTATAAATGGAAAAAATAATTAAAGAATATAAAAAATAAGTGATATATGGTACGAATGAATTGGTAAGTACTTGAGTAAATGTTTAATATACTCAACATATTATGCTAGAAACTAATATATAGATTATAAATTTAATAAAAAAATGTTATAAATGAATATATGGAATTTCAGAACTAAAAATTTAAATGTGGAAATTTAAAATTTTGACAACAGGTAAATGATTATGAATATAGAATAGAAAAATGAAGTTAAAAAGTAGAATCGATTGGGATATATATTGTGAATTGAATTGGTAAATTCTTAAATAAATGAAATTAGTGATTAATTATATATTTGGTAAGCTAGAAAAAATTGATTATAATATAGGGAATTATTACTAAATTTATTATATGTTATTAATGTGTTTATTTTTTGTGTGGTTAGAGGAAATGGTGGTAGTTACATGGCGGTGATGTTGTGTATTGTGGGATGGCTATAATAGGTACTTTATTTGATATGGACCTAGGATGGTATTTGAAAGCTATTATATAACATTGAATGTTTTATTATTTCTTACACACCACCACTTAAGTGGGATGACCTAACAAGATACCATATGAGGTTTTGGGTGTCGTTTAAACCCAAAAAATCCATTATATGGTGGGAATAGATGGCCATATACTCCCCATTTATTTTTCTTCCTTTCATATATGGTAATGGAAATGGTTGGGGTATGTAGTGGACTTGTTTTTTATATGAGGTTAGGACATTTGGATATGGTATTGGAGGTCTATGACTGTGGTGTGAGGTTATGTTATGTGGTTATAGTTGTGTTATGTTGTACTATATGTATATGGTAACGTATGAGAGTACCTATACATATGTCGTTGGGTTTTTAGGGAACTAGATAAGTGGGGAAGTGGATATACAAAACCTCTTTGTTTTATTTTCTTGAATCACTAAGCTTATATTGTATGTGAATTTAGAGATTATACCTATGGTAATACAGGTTAATATATTTACCTAGGTGAGAATCATGAGTTGAATTCACTTTTTATTCACTAAGGCCTTAGTATACCTCTTCCACATATACATGATAGTTATTGGGGAGTAACCAAATGTGTATTATTATATGCTCACCCACACTTCTACTATTTTTATAGATTTATAGGATGATGTAAATTTTCATGTTAGACCATCAGTATCCCATGGCTTGGTGGTCTAGAGAGTTTGGAGGAGGAGTGATTCTTTAAGAGTTATTTAATATAATATTATCCAATAAGATTCTTAGGTTGTATGACATTATATGCATTTTTTCATTATCATTTAAATATTGTGTTTTATTTTATAAGCAGAGTTTGGGTGTCGATTGGTAATTTATTTTATTTAATATGATTAAATAGGGTACTACATATCATATAGTATTTTATATGTTGTTTACACTAGTATCCAACTCATGTATAATTAAAAGTGGGATTCAAGGGTTAAACTGGACCTCATAACTGACCTGATATGCGTTCTAGTGGATTTGGGTGATGAAACAAGAGTATAGGGGTTGATGAGTAGCATCAAGGGTATATACACAAAAACATGTAATCCATTACCCTTATATGTAGTGGAAGAATAAATTAATTTAAATAAACAAAATTTGTAATATAAATATCCATGATCAATTAAATTCATAAAAAATACGTATATCAATAGAAATATTAATGAAAATATGAATCATAGTGAAAAAACAACCATAAATGAAAATTTTAAAATAATTACCAAAATAAACCTAGTTTTCCTCAACTATTATGTGGAATAAATCACTAAATCCAAGATCCAGTGAACACCCTATCCTTTTGAGCTAATTTAACTCTATCATAATTCCCTAGTTTTTGACTATAAAATTACTTATCTTTTATTTGTAATTTGTCATGATGCCCTCCCCACAAGGAGTACCCCTCCTGGTCCAACATTGTGTTAAGGGAGATAATGACCCCCAAGTCTCGCCTCTAGGAGGCCCTGGGTTGGAAACTAGCACTTAGGGTGTAGTAAACACACAAATGGAAGACATTACCCTCTAAGAGAACACATGCAAAAGAGAGATATAAGATAGACACAAACCAACTCCAACATAGAAAGAAATATAAAAGAAAACCCAAATGAACATATGTAATTTAATGAAAAACTACTACAACTAAAAGGGGGAAAACTGGAAATACCCAAAAAAAATAGTAGAAACTAAAAACCCCAAATATCTCCTACAACGCTAAGCTAGTAGAAACCTACCTGATCTCTAACCTACTCTAGGTGACCTAAAAACAGAATATATATACATAGGGTGAGTATAACAGTATACTCAGTAGGATCCTCCCTAGAGCCTCTCGTGCAAAAGTAAAGAAAGCATGCTAAAGCACAATGAACAACAAGTGAAACTAAATTGTCACCTAAACTAGTATACTAAGTTCCTGGCCTCACCATGACTACCCTCATCAAGTATCACATAAAAGAGTATATAATATAATAAATAATATCATGGGTACCCATCTACTATTTTTCCACTGGTTTTCCGATTTTCCCCAACGTTGCAAGTCCTAAGCATCTCTCTCCAAAAAGGCTTGCCCATAGACACCTGGGCTAAGCACCACAAGATGCCCCTCGTGCAACAAAACCACCATATCCATGTAATCAAAGTAACTAGGTAGTTTTTGAGATCCACCACAGCTCGAATAACGTGTATCATACATTGAGAATTATACCTCAATCCATTGTTTCCCATACACCGAGTGAGGATCATCAAGCCATCACAACCTATACACATTACACCTATATTAGTCCATAACCAATATATACAGAATATATGTGTGTGAATAACCACAAGACATTAAATCCCACTACACACATATATGGTTAAAACTAACCACTGTGCCTACCAGCACAAGTAACTACCAAGAGAAGAGAGCAGGTCCAAAGGGGGTAGTCAACAAACCATCCATCCTCCCACCGAAATGTTGGGGAAAACACCCCCTAGGATTCATAATCCCTAAGGTGTCAGTTCACTAACTGACAGGGTGGAGTAGCATATAGAAACACAAAAATTAAAGAATATACTATATCTCACAAGAAAACTATGAACATAACATATTCTTAGACTCAACTGCAGCTAACATCTCTCAGACTCCTGACTGCCACTTCTAAGACTAGGTATCCAATAAGTACACAACCATTTAAAGAGATTTAATACATCAATTCATTCCCTTTTTATGAGTTTCACTTTACGTTAATTAATTATTTAAACATTAATTAACCATTAATGATTTCCAAATTATATTTCATTATCCTCACACCCAACATCCACTGTTCCTTTAAATTGTAACCTCATCATTGCATCCCAACAAGATCCAACCCCATGGTTTAATATCATTTATTCAATAATTTATTAACAACATTAATTTCACATATTCCCATGAATTCTAGAAAAACATTATAAGCTACTAAACACAAGGGTACTCAACACTGTGAGTAGATAAACTACCTGTCAAGTCTTTGCCACCTATAACAAGAGCATAGACCCATCCTACCTCGGGAAGCTAAACACGTAAAGCACATGGAATTCCCCGTGCATCTTCACCCCTTTTGGAAGGAGGGTAATAAAACCAACAGTCTTGAGTAGTGGGGAAAGTAAAGAAGATAAACAACCAATAAGAAACAAAAAGCATCCAAACATTCACATCCATCCCATTTCATCATCCTCAGTGTCCTTCCCGACACCCACACGTATAAACCAATTCATCTCGCCACTCTAGGCATCAACTACTACCACAACCAATGGGCCTCTCAGCCCCCACATATCACGACAGCCTTCCAGGCTCCCATCACAACATAAGAAGTAAAAAAAAGATCATATCAACTAGGCTCTTATCCCTTAAACAAACAGGAGGGTGACTTAGAACCCTACAAGGAATTATCTTTTACCAAACAACTAGTTCATTAATCCATCTTGAAATAACTGATTTATTATTTGTAGGTTCCAACTATGGGAAACCTAAATAGTAAGGTATCATAATAAATTAAGCATGCTTACTGTATCAATTTTATTAACATCAAATTACAACAAGAAGAACTAGATTCATTTATATGCCTCTTTATCTTCAACTAAGAAACTATCAATTAATTCCAAATTTACATTCTTTACCGATTTCCTTCAAGAATGAAAATATAAACAAAGAAAACACAGATATCACACTATCTAGAAAAACAAGAGGCAATAACATAAGATCGATATCAATTTATTTATCCAGTTCAAATATTTATTATGTCAATTCCATTATGATCTGGTGGCTAAAACATGATAACTGTACATTTTCACGTAAAATAAAAGAGAAGAAACGAACTCCCTACTTCAAATGGTTCTTGATGTTCTTTATACAAGAAAGATTCACACAACGAGTTAGGATCTCCTCCCCCCATGACAACTGTATCACTTGTGGATGTAGAGACACCACCATGCCATTCAACACCCAAGAAAAGTCCATTAGGAACATGGAGATAGTATTACATAAAATGGAAATTAGGAACATAAGGAGATGAACCCAAAATAACGATGGTAGATCATACCTTATACCGAAGATTGATCAATACTACTTGGTTTCACCAAAAACAGAGGGAGCACATGCAGCAAGAAGAAATTCAAAGGGAACCAATACAAGGAGGAAAGTATGATCACAAAACTCCTATGGGGAGGAAGGAATGGTTTTAGTATATCACACTAGAGAACAAGGAGGAAGAACAAGGGAGGAATATATCTCGTCCCTTAAGAAGATTTAACAGAGCAACGGTTTAAGATACATTGGATTTTCCATTAAAAGTGGATCATATTAAACCACAAAGTTTGACCAAGTAATGGCATCTGAATCCTTAAAAAAATTAATATATTAGTTATGGGCTTTTAATATACCTTTAATCACTTAAAATAAGTCCTGGAATGCATTTTACATCAAAGAAAATGTTAAATCGGTGAAATTGGAAAAATCTAGAAATTTGGAAAAGGAATATAAAACAGTTCTATAAACATTGTAGACTCACCAGTTTGGAAACACTATAGAATCACCGGTCTAGAAACACTATAGACTCACTGTTTCTGTGACACTGTGACACTGTAGACTCACCATTTCTACGAAACTGTGACACTGTCGACTCACCCTTTCTGTGACACCGTGACACTTTAGACTCACTGTTTCTATGACACCGTTACACTGTAAATCTTACGTGACACTGCAGATCTCCCATTTCTATGACACTGTGAAAATGTAGAATCTTTGTTTATGTGTCACCATGACACTATAGACTCACTGTTTCTATGACATCGTGACACTATAGATCTTCCATGACACTGTAGATATTCTATTTCTGTGACACCGTGACACTGTAGACTCATCATTTCTATGACATGGTGACACTGTAGATCTTACATGACATTGTATATCTTCTATTTGTGTGACACCGTGACACTGTAGACTCACCGTTTTTGTGACACCGTGACACTGTAGATTTTCTATTTCTGTGACACCGTGACACTATAGACTCACCATTTCTATGACACCATGATACTGTAGATCTTCAGTGACACTGTAGATCTTTCGTTTCTATGACACTGTGACACTATTCATAAAACTAGAAACACTATTCATAGAACTATAAATTTGGTATTTTTTTGGGAATGAGTCTTCTTGATCTCCCAAAACACCTCAACAACTATATTTCAGCAAGAGAATGGACCAGAGAGGTTTGGTCTATTACATCAGATACCTATCAAAACATTTTTGTCCTTGAGAATCCAAAACCAACCTAAAAGGAAATAGAAAATTGGTCTGAACAACCACTTATCGAGATACCTCTCAAAAGAGAGCAAGCCATAAGATGCAAAAAAATAAATCCATATTATAAAAAGGAATGGTCTATAACCACAAAGCGAACATTGTTACATGAAAAGAGTTAAACATCAAAAAACCTTGGTTACTAAGAATGTATCTACGACCCACATTCCCAGGTACTCTCCTACACACCATTGTGTCTCCACAAGACAAGAACCAAGGGGATAGAACACCTGCACAACACCTTCTCCTTGCAGTCATGGATCTCCACAGGTTGCTCCTTGAAGGTCACAACATCATCAACATCGATCTCTCCACAATCAATGACGTGAGAGTCATCATGAAGATAATGATGGAACTATGAAACATGAAAAACATCAGGTATCCGACTCATCTATGGGGGAAAATCAACTCGATACACCATGGATCCAATATGAGCCACCACCTCGAAGGGCCCAAGAAACCGGGGAGAAAGATTACTCCCATGAAAAAACCTTTGCTGCCCATGATGGGGATTCAACTTTAGAAACACGTGATCCCAAATATAAAACTCCAAAGGTCTCCTCCTTTGATTAACATATGATTTATGATGATCCTGCACTATCTTCATCCTCTCACAAATCACCTGAACCATCTTTATTGTAATCTGCACTAGTTTCGGTCCAAGAATCACTGACTCTCCGACCCCAGTCAAGAATAACGAAGAAAAAAAAAGGTTGGCCATAGAAGGCTTCAAATGACACCATACTAATGGTGGATTGAAAACTTTTGTTGTAAGAGAACTCCACCAAGGGTAAGTGCCTCATCCACGAACCTCAAAAATCTAGGAAATAGGAGTGTAACATTTCTTTAAGAGTTGGGATAGTCCACTTCATCTGACCATCCATTTGCGGATAAAAGGTTGTGCTAAGGAATATCTGAGAACGAAAAGCCTGTTGGATAACTCTCCACACCTTGGATGTAAAATGAGGATCTCGATCAGAAATGATCATCCATGGGACTCTATGAAGTCTCACCACCTCCTCGAGATACTGTCTCAACAAAACTACCACTGATCTTGACTACTTGATTGCTATAAAGTGGTATGATTTTGTTAAATGATCCAATACCACCCAAATAGCATCATATCCTCCCTGAGATCAAGGTAAACCTATAACAAAGTCCATTGAGACGTCCTCACACTTCCACTGAGGAATATCTAATGGCTGAAGCAAACCACCGGGGACACGGTGCTCAGACTTCACCTTCTGGAAGACCAATCATCGAGACACAAACTTTGCAACTGCATGATTTAACCCATGCTACCAAAACTGACTCCTCAAGCCTCATCAAATCTTTTTCACACTAGGATACACCACTAAAGGTGAACTATGAAGCTCTCTGAGAACTGTCTCACATATCTCCAAAGGAACAAAATTCCTACCATGATACAACACCATTTTTTGTTCATTCTCAGACCAACCATCAGGGGCCTCGCCACAAACAATTCGGTCTCTCCAGACTTCCACCTCTAGATTCCCCAACTTGGACTCTTCCACCTGCTGCACTAGAGATGACTGCACTATCATCTGAAAAAGACAACCTCTTCCGCCAACTTATACCATACCAAGATGTAATGCTGAAAGTTATTCCATTACTCTCTAAGAATCACCAGATTCACACACTGCATCACTACGTGACTTCTGGCTAAGCACATCAGCTACAACATTCCCCTTCCCGGGTGCATACAAGATTTCGAAGTAGTATTCCTATAAGAACTCCATCCACTGACGTTGTCTCATGTTTAAGTCACGTTGGGAGAAAACATACCTTAGGCTCTTATGATCGGTGAAAACCACAAAGCACTCTCCAATGAGGTAATGTGTCCCAACTTCAGAGAAAACACCACTTCCGCCAACTCAAGATCATGGGTGGAATAGTTATGTTCATGGGGATGCAACTGCCGAGACCTATAAGAAATGACCGATCTCTACTACATCAAAACATAACCTAACCACAGATGTGAAGCATCAAGAAAACATCAAACTAAACTCCCTCTACTGGAAGACAAAAAACTAGATCACTTACCAACTTATACTTCAGATACTTGAAAGCTACGTGACACTGATCAGCCCACAAAAACGCCTGATCCTTCCAGTTCAATGTTTTTAGAGGAGTCACAACCCGAGAGAAATCGGCTATGAACCTCCTGTAGTAGACTGCGAGACCCAAGAAACTTTTCACCTCTTCCACTATCTTGGGGGATGTCTGAGACACAACTGCTTCTATCTTTGATAGATCCACAACTACTCCCTGCTGGGACACAACATGATCCATGAAACGGAATTCTCAATCCCAAAACTCACACTTCAACAACTTCCCAAAAAACTATTGTTGATGAAGAACTCCAAAAATGGCATATAGATGCTCTGCATGCTCCTCCAAAAACATGGAGTACACAAGGATTTAATCAATGAAAACCACCAAGAACTTATCTTGGAACTCACAGAACACAAAGTTAATCAATCCCATGAACACAACTAGAGAATTCGTTACACAGAACGATAGTACAACGAACTCTTAATGCCCATGATGACAACAAAAAGTAGTCTCTGGGATATCCTCATCCTTCACACACATCTGACGATATCCTGACTGCAAGTCAATATTTGAGAACCAAATTTCACCCTTAATTTGATCAAATAAATCATCAATCCATAGAAGTGGATTGCGATTATTCACTCTCACTTTGTTTATGCAACGATAATCGATACACAACCACAAACTACCGTTAACCTTCTTCACGAACAAAACCGGTGCACCCCATGGTGGCACACTCGACTGAAAAAACCTGAAATGTAATAGAACATCATGTTATATATGTAGCTATCACAACTCATAAGGGGCCATCCTATATGAAGACATAGATATAGGAGATGCTCTTAGTTGTAGCTCGATTTCAAACTCGATCTCTCATCGAGGGGGTAATGCTACAACCTCTTTTGGAAAGACATTATGTTACTCTTATACGACCCTAGGAAACGCCAACTATTGAACCTTTGAAGAATATAATATCAGCTCAGCCATCAAGGATTATAAAGATGAAACATGCCTCTGACCCATCCGAGGGTCTCACTCGCCAACAAACACCACTGGCTCTCCATCCGCATCAAAGAACACAACCTTCCTTATAAATCAATTCATGATATCCTGCACCAAATACAACCAATCCATGCCAATGATGAAAACACGTGGTTGTATCTGTAAACCTAGGAAATCTCCCCAAGAGCGGTGCTGCCCCAACATTAGCTCACAGTCTCTACATACTTCAGACAAGTCGGCGCGACCTCCAACTAGTGTAGTCAATGCCAAGAGAACTATAAGACTCTCTACCTCAAGTCCCAAAGCATGGACAAGGGTAGGTGATATAAAGGAGTGTGTCACTCCTGAATCAAACAAGGCATACACCAAGGTAGAAAACAAGAAAAGGGTACCTCGTATGACCTCTAGCTTGCTTGGAGATGGAAACACTAGAGCATGAAGCTGACCACATCCTCTTCCATGACCTCTCTAACCCTAATTATGACCACCAACATGGCCACACTCTAGTCTCTAAGGATTGGGAGCATTCCAAGAATGTTCTCTGCCAGCCCCATCTACCCTCTGCTGGTCCAATGCGGGTGCAACCTGCTACAGCTGCCTCGGCTCAAACTGCCTCAACAGAGGAACCTAGAGTGGAACACCTGGTGCACGATGAATGATTTGAAAGGTCGGGCACTATCACTACTGATTAACTCACCCTCTATAAGAAAGACAGTCACTTGATCCATTGGCATAGTCCTGAGAGTCATTGCCCCTGGATAAACGAGATGCTGAGGGATGGGACCTACCCCTGACAGAATGGAAACTCTTCTACCCTAAAAACTGAGAACCCCGGACCACAACTCTGCTCTGTGATTAATCATGATGACTCTCCTCTTGAGACGATCTGATTCAGGCCAATGTCCTCTTGATGTCCTTTTCCCTCTCCATCACCTCAAGATATGTCTTCAGTATAAATGGGTCAACCTAGCACTGGAGCTCTGGATGCAAAGCCTCCTCTAAATGCATCGCCCTGGCCTCATCATCTAGAAACAGGTCCAAAGAATATTGTAAAAGGTTCCTAAAATGGATTCCAAACTCTCACGCACTAGAGATCCCCTGTCAAAGGGTAAGAAGCTCCTGGAAACTGGACACCTTCATAGTCGAAGAAATAAACTCAAATCTAAACTTTTCTCAGAACTCCTCGCATGAGACTGTCGACTCCTCATGGTCCCCGAGTAATAAGAATTACCAATATCTCACTAATACACACAAAATAGACACAACCAAAGACACCCATTGCTACTTCTAAGCACAGATAAAACTAAAACCAATCTCAACATCCTACAACCATTCTTCTGTGACTGAATATTAAATGGAGCTCTCATACTTCTACAGACTCTGGTGGTAGAACTCTCAGAGTATTCTCCTCAATGTTTTGTCATCATCAACCTCTACCATGTGGTGATCTTCTGGCACAACTTGCTGGATATCTTATGCACATACCTGACAAGGATGTCGATCTGGGTCCATAGAAGCAAAATAAAAAATAGTTAGAGCTCCTAAACCTAGAATATTGAAGAATCGACATTAATTAATTAATTGTTTTCTTTTATTCATTTTAGGTTAAACTATCCCAAGGTCTACCCATTCAAACACATGCACAAAGAAGAATGATGCATTATCCTTTTCTAGGTCTCTACCCTGTAACTACTATCACCTCGTTTAATATCCATTGTAAAATTAATTGTCTATGCATCAGATCATAGGGGGCCCTAAACGCATGTGTCTTAGCCGGTATCCAGTGTTTACATCACTTTCTAAACTTGACCGACACTGTTTCCCTACCAACCCATGCAACCTCACTTATTCCTAACACCAAACTATATCCTATCCATCAACCACACCTCTGATACCACTCTATCACGACCCCCTCCCCCAAGGAGAAACCCTCTTGTTACAACAATGTGTGAAGGGAGATAATGACCCCTGAGTCCCACCTCCAGTAGGCCTCGGGTTGGCGACTACCACTGAGGGTATAGTAAACACACAAATGGGAGGCATTACCCTCTAAGAGTACACATGAAAAAGAGAGAGATAAGATAGAGACCAACCAAATCCAACTTGGACTGAAATATAAAAGAAAACCCAAGTTCACATATGTAATTTAATGCAAAATTACTACAACTAAAAGGGGAAAAACTGCAAATACCCAAAAGAGTAAAAACAACAGTAACTATGAACCCCAAACAAATCCTACAATGCCAAGCTAGTAGAAACAAGCTTGATCTCCAACCTCCTCCAAGTGACCGGAAAAACTGTTTATATATTCATAGGGTGAGTATAACATTACACATAGTAGGATTCTCCATAGAGCCTCTCGTGCAAAATTAAAGAAAGCATGCTAAAGCACAGTGAACAACAAGTGAAACTAACTCGTCACCTAAACAGTTATACTAAGTTCCCAGCCTCACCATGGCTAATCTTACCAAGTATCGCATACAAGAGTATATAATATAATAAAGAATATCATGGGTACCCCGCTACTACTTCCCCACTAGTTTTCCGCTTTTCCCCAACATCGCACGTCTTAAGCATCTCTCTCCAAAAAGGCTTTCCCACAGACTCCTAGGTGAAGCACCACAATATGCACCTCGTGTAGAAAAACCACCACGTCCACATAATCAAAGTAACCAAGTAGTTTTCAGGAGCCACCACAGCTCACATAAAGTGTATCATACGTCGGACATTATACCTCAAGCCATTACAGCCCATACACCGAGTAAGGATCCTCAATCCATCACAACCTATGCATGTTACACCTATAGTAGTCCATAAGAACTATATCTAGAATATATGTGTGTGAATAACCACAAGACATTACAACCCTCTACACACATATATGGGTAGCACTAACCATTGTGCCTACCGGTACAAGTAACTACCAAATGAAGAGAGTGGGGCCAAAGGGGGCAGTCAGTCATCCACCCTCCCACTAGAATGTTGGGGAAAACACCCCCTAGGGCTCAGAATCCCCATGGTGTCAGTTTCCCTAACTGACGGGGTGAAGTATCATATAGAAATACAAAAAGTACAGAATATAATATATCTCACAACCACACTATGGGCATAACCTAGTCTCAGACTCAACTATAGCTAACATCTCTCAGACTCCTGGTTGCCACTTCTAAGACTAGGTATCTTATAAGCACACAACCATTTAAAGAGATTTAATACATTACTTCATTCCCTTTTTTATCAGTTTCAATTTACATTAATTAATTCATTAAATGTTAATTAACCATTAAGGATTTCCACATTATATTTCATTCACATAACACCCAAAGCCCACTGTTACTTTAAATTTCAACCTCAGCATTGAATCCTAGCAAGCTCCAACACCATGGTTTAATATCATTTATTCAATAATTTATTAACAAAATTACTTTCCCATATTCCCAAGTATTATAGAAAAACATTCTAAGATACTAAACACAAGGGGGCTCAACATGGTGATAAGATGGACTACCCGTCGAGTCTTTTCCATCTATATCAAGTGCATAGACCCATCCTACCTTAGGAATCTGAACACGTAAATTATGTGTCATACCTCGTGTGTCTTCACCCATTTTGGAAAGAGGGTAAGAAAACCAATAGCCTTGAGTATTGGGGAAAGTAAACAAGATAAAAAACCAATAAGAAGTAGAAAGAATCCAACCCATTTCATCATGCCCGATGTCCTTCACAACACCAACATGAATAAAATGATTCATCTCATAACTCTAGGCGTCAATTGATGCCCAAAAAATGGGACTCTCTGCCCCCACATATCACAACAACCTTCAAGGCACACATCACAACATAAGCAGTAGGAAAACAAAGACCATATCAACTGTTCTGTTGGCCCTTAAACAAACAGGAGGGTAACTCAGAACTGAACAAGGAATTATCTTTTATCAAACAACCAGTTCTTTAATCTATCTTGAAATAACCTATTTATTATTTGTAGATTCCAACTATGGGAAACCAAAATAGTATGCTATCACAATTAATTAAACATGCTTAATGTATCTATTTGATTAACATTAAATTACAACAAGAAGAACCAAATTCATTTACATTCCTCTTTATCTTTAGCCAAACAATTATCAATTAATTTTGGATTTACGTTATTTACCAATTTCCTTCAAGAATAAAAATATAAACAAAGAAAACATAGATATAACACTATCTAGAAAAACTAGAAAAAATAACATACAATTGATATCCATTTATTTTTCCAGTTCAAATATTTATTACGTCAATTCCATTGTGATCCAGTGGATAAAACATGATAACTATACATTTTCATGTAAATGGAATGGGAATCAATGAATCCCCAACATCAAATGGTTCTTGACGTTCTTTATACGAGAATGATCTGAACAATGGGTTAAGATCACCCCCCTGTGACAGCTATATCCACCTGTGGATGTAGAGACAACAACACACTGGCCAACACCCAAGAAAAGTCCACTAGGAACATTGAGATAGAATTCCATAAAAGGGCAAGGAGAAACATAAGGATATGATCCCAAAATAATTATTATAGATCATACCTTATATCAAAGATTGATCGATACTTCTTGGTTTCACAAAAAACAGAGGATGCACTTATAGAAAGAAAAAATTCTAGGGGAACTAATCCACAGTGGAAAGTTTGATCGCAAAACTCCTATGGGGAATAAGGAATGGTTCGAGCGTCTTTCACTAGAGAAAAGGAGGAAGAACAAGGGAGGAATATATCCCGTCCCTTTAGAATATTTAATAGAGAAGCGGTTTAAGACACGCTGGATTTTCCATTATAAGTGGATCACATTAAACCACTTGGGTTTACCAAGTAAAGGCATCTCGAGCCTTAGAAAAATTAATATATGAGTTATGAGATTTTAATTGGCCTTAAATCCATTCAAATCAGGCCTTGAATTCGTTTTATGGCAAAGAAAACATTAAATTTGTGAAACTAGAAAAATCTGGAAATTTGGAAAAGGAAATATGAAATAGTTTTGAAAACATTATAGAATCACCAGTCTGGAAACACTGTAGAATCACTTTAGACTCCCTGGTCTAGAAACACTATAGACTCACCGTTTCTGGGACACCAAGACACTGTAGACTCACTGATTCTGTGACACCGTGAAACTGTAGACTCACCATTTCTGTGACACTATAGACTCACCATTTCTGTGACACTGTAGACTCACCATTTCCGTGACACTATGACACTGTAGATCTTCCAGGACAATTTATATCTTCCAATTCTGTGACACCATGACACTATAGAATCACCATTTCTGTGACACTGTAGAATCACCGTTTCTATGACATCGTGACACTGTATATCTTCTGTGACACTGTAGATCTTCTGTTTCTGTGACACTGTGAAACTGTAGACTCACCATTTATATGACACAGTGACACTATAGATCTTGTATGACATCATATCTTCCATATATGTGACACTATGACACTGTAGACTCACCATTTCGATGACACCATGACACTGTAGATATTCTGTGAAACTGTAGATCTTCCATTTCTTGACACTGTGACACTGTAGACTCACCGTTTCTATGACATCGTGACACTGTAGATCTTCTGTGACACTGTAGATTTTCCGTTTCCGTGACACTGTGATACTTTTCATAAAACTGGAAACACTGTTCAAAGAACTAGAAATTTAGTAAAGTGTTGGGGATGAGTCTCCTTGATCTCCCAGAACACCTCAACAACAAGATTTCTGTAATGGAATGGACCAAAGAGGTTCAGGCCATTACATAATTTTTTATTAGTTTTAATTCGATTATATTTTCTAATGTGTGTTTTTGTTAAAATTTTCTCTATAATAGTTTAATTGGTCACCATGATGAGTTTATAATGAAAAAAAAATTAATTTTTATACCCAAGGAACCCTAAAATAAAAATGGAAATATCCTTCAAACTAAGGATTGAAATAAAAATCCCTTAGTATAGCAATGCCTAGAACACTGGGTTTCATTTAGTGGTGACATAATTTTCTAATTGGAACTTGGCCCATCACGGGCCCATCAAAGGCCCATCAGGGCCCTATTGTTTTCTAAAAATAGATTAATTATAATCTCTAATATTATTTTTATAACTTATATGAGGATTTTAGGATAATATTAATTATTGAGAAAATATATGACTCCCTCCATGTGGGATAGTTGGACTTATATTACTAAATTGTTTTATTTAATTTGAATAGACTGCATATGAGATCTTAATATATGATGTTTATAATTGTTTTAAATATTTATAGATTTATAATTATAATTTAAATTATTATATTTTTAAATTTATTTTGAAATGCGACCACCCATAGAAGCCTACCACCATCCATTATCTTGAACAATTCCCATAACCTATATTGAAGGATTATGTGACTATTGTTGGTTGAGCTGATTTCTATTCCATGGTAGCCTGAGTAGGATCAGTCACCCTCAAAAATTAAACTATCACCTAATTATGGTGATTTTACACCCTATTTATGGTTTAAATTATCACAAGTAATAAGATAGGGGAGAGAATAATGTTCCTCATGAGGGAGAAAAATCCATTACCCAGACCAAGAATAGATATTTAAATCTTGGATTTTATTAAATGGCTTGGTGGTAGATGGAATGATGCATACCAATGGATGATTCTCAAGTGGTGATAGTTTTAATCAAACATACCAGTAACTACTGTGGTGTTTAGAAGTATATTTTGGTTTTATTGAAGCATATAGGTATGTAAGGAGACTACAAACATTTTCATTGATTTTTCATTAGTGATCTAGTATTTCAAAGGGAATCTAATTCTTATGTACTTTAGGATGACTGATGGGTGGGTGGGGAAACATATGATTTTTTATTTTTATTTTTTTACTTATATAATTTAATATCTTAATATATGCCTATAATTATTTAGGAGACCTTCCTAGGATATCCATACTACATTTTAAATAATATAATTTATGTGTGGAGTGGTTATCTTAGGAACTACCCCCTTATGAAACTGTTTGTCATCCCCACATGGGTAATCATGTTATAAATCTTCCTAGACATGTGGAAAGGTGTATATAATCATCTAATTCAATGATAGTTTCAATATTTACAATTTACAAGGAGCTTCGGGGGGACCCACAAACATGATTTTGACTATGTTAACCTATAGAGATTATTAATTTATCATGACATGGAAATTTAATGAAATTATTCAAGAATATGAGAACTAAAGAACTTTTTTTAGTTTGATAATATATAAATAAAAAAATTCAACGAGTTAAAGATTCATCATTATAAATTTATGTGACCGATAGTGATATGGTGTGATCATTTTATCACACAATTCTCAAGATTCCTAAAATTTTCCACTATAGAAGAGTAGTGTGTCATTGAGTGTAGTTTTTACTAGGTGAAATTTATCCAATAATCCCTTAAATATCATGATGGGAATGTTGGATTGTGAATGAAACATGTTTTATGTGTTTTCATGATTATCATCCATATTAATAGTCTGATATGTCCTAGTGAGTGCAATCATTTAAGATAATGATGCAGATGATGAGTTGACCTACATATTAGCATAATGACCTCTTTTTTGACACCAGTATAATTGTTCTTAAGATGATGAATTTACAATGAGATGACTATTTACCTTGATATGGAGATGAATGAGATGATTATGTGATCTTGTTTTTTCTGGAGATGACTTAAAAATGGGTATATATATGATCCCCAATGTGTTATATTATTTTAGCAATAATGCTATAGAGAACCACCACCTTTAGTTCTTCTTATAATAGATTCAATACTAGTATGATAGTATAATGATCATGAATAAAGATCAAGTTCATTATGGATCTAGGGACTAATTGTTTCATTATAGATAAAAATCATGTTTTTCTTTTATACCAATAATTAAGTTTTTGATACCCCCTCAACCAATTCCTTGGTAGAGAATATTTCATCCATATGAAGCCTGATACCCCCATGATAATTTCATTATATGTTAGGTAATGAGTGCTTATTATTTATTTAGTAACGAAATGATTAATTTATTTACCATATAAGTCATTATTGATATCTTATAGTTAAGGGTATTACTGGTTTAGTCCCTTTTTGGTGTGTATCATCATAGATTTTTTGTTTTGGGATATATTATTTATGGTGAGACTTGGGATGGTTTCCTTCTTAAAATATATACAATTGGATAATTAATTGTGTTCTTTGAGGATGTATGATCTTTTTATATGTTATATGGTTGGAAATTTAAGAAAATATACTCTCCTAGATGTTAGTTATCATAGTTACCCTAGGGTGGTATTAAGATATAAGGTTATGAATATATATTATTATTTCATATAATTTAATTATTATACATATACAATCTAATATTTGGAATAATCAAAACTCAAGATATTATACTAGGACTTCATATTTTCCCACCTTGATTACTTAAGTGATGAAGTTCTCCTGGATGTGAAAATGTTTAGCATTTTGGAGGAATACATGTAGATGTGTAGTATGCAGGTACAATATAAATTGGTGGAAAATTCAATGAATTTTAAAATTTTCTTTTTGAATGAGTTTATGTTCATTAAATTTTGAGTTTACTTTGAGAGGATATTAATGGTGACATATTTTATTTGATTTGTTACAGTTATATATATATATTTTTTAATGATTATGTATTTTTTTATTTTTTGATATTGTGTAATTAAAATATTCATTCATGAATTCCAATTTTATGGTATATTCACCATATGTATATGTTGTGCATTTTTATGTTATGGTATTATAGTTTATTTGGTGTAACACCTCATATTTATGTGTGAATGCCCTATGAGTGGTTTTTATAAGCCACCTAACTATTAATGATAGTCTTGGATAAGAATTATCAACCTTTTGTTGATCCATGAAGGGTATTTTTAGGGTTGGATCATGTTAATTTAGTATTATCATATCCTTTTCATAAGGAAAAAAATTAGAATTAAGAACATGTGAGGATTTTTTTGGATAACTAATTCAATAATTGTTGATTCCAAAAATATACCACCAATACTTTGAATGAAATTTTATGATAAATATTTAATTAATATGATCTACCATAAATAATATTTCTCAACCACATAAAATTTTTGTGGCCTTATATTGTTTTCAATAGAGTATAATTGTTCTCTTGTGAGTGCATGAAAGTATTTCAAATAAATTAAATTTTAGGTGGTGTCGAATTTTTCTCTTGTGAGAACATTCAAGGATTATAGATTGATTTCATTTGCGATGACATGGTATTGTTCCTTAGTGAGTAAATTCAATATTAGAGGCTCAGTGTAATTTTTTGCAGTGTGGCATTGTTCACTTATGATTTAATAGACTACTTGAGGCTAGATTTCATTTATTATATGGAGGTATGAATTCATTTTGGTCTTATTCTTATTAGGTGTTGACACTTCAATGAATATTGTGTGAGTGGTTACATGGTTTTTCTATAAATACCACCACAACACACATTTCTGGGATGATTAATTTTCCATAGCATAAATTATAATAAAAATCCAATCATTTTGGAACTCTTAATTTTACCATGTTTTAATAAAATTACATTAAGTAGACACCTCATATAATCTTAGTATATTGGAAAGTATCCCAAATAAATTATTTATGTTGATGCCTCCACCACATAGATTATTTATGGTGGCACCTGCATAGGGCCATTTATAAAGCATTCCCATGTAATTCTTTCATAGAGTGTTTCCCATCACGTAAATATTATGTGGTGGCCTTATTTAAACACTCATGAATTTATTATTCCCCACCCAATAATATATAACCCCAAATATTATGAAAAATCCTTTTCTCCCATGATACATCTTGACCTCTAACTAATGGTCCATCACTATGTAAGATTTAACCCATGGTTATCCACTTCATGGGGGATCCTTGTTGTGGATATCCAGACCTCCTTAATAGTGACTCCTTCACCTAGGTAACTTACCTAGGGTTAATCATTTACATTAATGAAATTATTGGATTCATTTTTCCTTGTTTAAAATCATTAAAATCTTGTTCCACCAATGAATCCTCTGGAGCCATTAGACTCACATGATTTTGTTACCATGCATGTTTTCATGTCACCTTTTGATCATTTATTACTTTGATAATGGAGATCTATCACATTATAAAATATTTCCCATATTATTTATCCATGACCTATAGGATCATTTAGATATTAAAAATCATATATTCCCTAAATAATGAGAGTTCATAGCCCTAGGGAACTAGTAAAATTTTTCTTGGTCTAACACACACCCTTGGATACTTTATACTCTTCATCATATATTTTATGAATTTTTTCATCCTAACATGGTTTAAATTAAGTATAAATACAAAAAATTCTTTATAAAATCATGTCATTCATGAGTATAGTCTTCCTTCTTTATATAGTTACTAGTGTACATGACATGAATGAGAATATAAGGTCCTCCTACTAGGTGTAATCTCTGACCATTCTCTCACTGATGATGGAATAACTTTACCTAATTAATGAGTCATGAATACGATGGGAATCATACCCAATGTAATCCCCAACCATATTAATTTTATATTTATTTACAAATAGATAGGATGAACTATAAAGCTAAACTCATTCATAAGTTTCATACTGACCATTGATATACCCCTTTATCTTAGTAGCCCATTTTATATGACTTTAAACTACTTAAAAGAAGTCATAATTATATGATCTTAAACTATAAGACACCATGTTCTTGGTTTCATGCCCTTAAAAACAAATTTCTCGGTACACAGTGCATACCATAAAATGGAATGTAATTTTTCATTGATTTATTACCTTACAAGTAACCACTTAGGTCCTTGTAACATGATCTTAAAATGAATTACATATCCCATTATATGGAAAAAACCATGTGAATTCTAAATCCATTCATGGGGATACATAATAATCCCCTATTAGGTTCCCAATCCTGACTCTATCACACCCACCACCTCCCTAAATGGAGATAAATCCTGGAGTTCCCAACTGTGTATATTTAAACCATAATGTAATCAACCAGTGAGGAGGAAGATGAAGAACCAATAATACCTTCATATGTTCTAGTTAGTGTATGGTGATAGTTATTCTATTGCATAATTAGGGTAATTTTTATTGTTATTTTGAAGGATTTCATGAATACATATTAAATGAATAAGAGAGTCCCATATTGGGAAATAAGACCCTTAATGGGATGAGTTAACCACCCATCCTCTCAAACTAGATATGCAAGTTGAAGTGGAATTATCTCTATCTAAATAATTTGTTCCTTTATAAGGTAGGATTTTATCCAAATGAAACTACAGGTGGGAACATGTGGGGAACATAAATGGTTATCCTGATATTAAATCCTTTACATGTAGCGGAGATTGATTTTCCATGCAATCTTACTAATTATTTTGTACTGATAAGTTTATTGATTGTGATTTTCCTTAAAGATCCACCTTGAATCCAAATAGAATCATCACTAAAGGAAAACATCCAATAATTTATCTATGTTTGGGTAAATGATAGATCCACATGGGTACCCATGAATCACTATTGGATAAATCACCAAACATAAGTCTCAACCATAATGATTGTTTTCCCCCATAGTCTTGACATATGTTGTCACCAACCCAACACCTCGAGTTCTAGGTAGGGAATGCATTAGTACTGGAGTAAAATATTAATGATTACATATCTAAATTAGATAAAATTAATGAAATCCATTAAGAGATGAATCCTTGTAGGCCATACCATAAATGGTAGGATAACAAAATAAAATTGGGCCTTTTCACTACATCGAACTGCATTTGAAGTTACTCCCCAAATAAAAGAAAGACCCACATTCCATATCTTATTTAATTAGGTAAATATGTTCTTTATATCTCAGTGGTCACCCAAGATTATCCTAATATAGATCCCATAAATTATAATCCCCACAATCACTACTTAACCTTAATTTATCTGGAGGTCATAGAGGAAGTTGTTAACATCATTTCAACTATGGTAATATATAATAGGAATCCAAAGAGAAAATATTTTCAAGGTTCATCCACTATAAAAGCTCAAAATAATACCCTTATTCCTAAGACCACGAACATTTCTCGCACCCATTAGAATTTACCGAAGGTAACAACGATAATTCCATATCACTACCAAAAAACAACCACAGATCATGCCATGATAAGCACCAGTGGATGGTTTAGTAATCCCCTCACTAAAGAGGAAATAAAATATCCATTATAAAGGTCCTTCCCATAATGATATGGATAATAAATATAAGGCCCCATACTTAATGTAACGACCCGAAATTTTTTTTAAATAAATTTTGTTTCCTAATTTTATGTGTTATTGTTATACTCAAAAAAAATGTTTTATTTGATAAACATGATTATAATTAAAATGAGAACAATGGTTTTTGACTATTATATAACCATCGGTCAACATGACCGCTGTGAACAAAATGTTTTGATTATTGTCTCTAAATATAAGTAATCTTGGTTAATTATTATAGAAAGAAGATTCGATGGCCTCACCTAGTAGTCTTGGACCGATCGAAGCCCATCTAACAGAGCTTGGGAAGGAGGTAGCACCACTGGGCTTTGCTCTGGATCAAATCCAAGCCGAACTTCATCATGTGAAGCTGGAACGAAATCACCTTCGTGAGAAGTTCAAACTGATAGAAATTACTACTCGGGCAATGTTGACTGAGACGCCCCAAGCTTCTATCACCCTATCACACCTTACTCTTAGGTCCTATGCTGGTATTATAAGGGGTTATGTAACGAGACCGTAACTACCTTGTGTAATCCTTGTTTTAAATAAAAATTGGGATTTCTTCTTATGATGAAGTTTATGAATTTTGAAATGACCGGATAAATATAGTATGCAGATTTTTGATGAATTTTAGAAAAAGGATATTTTAAATATGTTTATGTAAACCCTAAATAATTAAAAATGTGTAATGATTTTCAAAAAATGGTCTTCTGTAATTATGTTCAGTACTAAATTTAGAGTCTAATAAGATCAACTTGATTTTTGATGAATAGTAAATTATGAATAGTGATTTTATGATTAGGATTAGTAATATGACCAAATGGATTATTAATCTCACTTAAAGAAAGTTTTCAAATAATCTAGGCACCTTGATTAAGTAATGTGATTCAATAAAATAGTTAAATAACGGTTTCATTAATTATTATTCAAGTATTAGTTTTTTCGGGTGAATAGTGTTTTTTAATTAAAAATTTAATTAAAAATAATTAGAAAATTATTTTTATAAAAATGACTTTATTTTTGAACTCAGAGCATCGATATTATGTTATGGTAATTTTTGGGGTTTTTTCTGAAAAAAATGAATTTTCGATGAATAGTGTTTTTATTTAAAAATTAAATTAAAAATATTTAGAAAATTATTTTTATAAAATGGATTTCATTTTTGAAATCAGAGCATTGATATTTGGTTAATGTGAAATTTTGGGATTTTTCTGAGAAAGTTGAATTTTCAGTGAATAGTAAAAATACCGTTTTAGGGTTTCAGTATGTTTAATGACATCATAACGGTGTCATGATGATGTCATGAGATCTTTTGAGGGTTGGCCGGCCAAGGGTGATGAATTATTGTTTTGGGGGCCCCATGTGGCCTAACTCCATGATAAATGACAAGGGAGAGCACATGGGTTTGAGAAAAGCACATGTGAGGTGTCCCTTGGCCATTAATGCCTTGTCCCCTCACTTTCCCTATAAATACCAAGCCCTCCTCTCATCCATTCGACTCCCCACTCATTCCCAACAAATTTCGGGTCTCATTACCTCCCAAGGAGTCCTCCCAAGGTGCCCCAAGCCCTCAAGGTCCCAACCTTTGAGGTTTAAGAGTTACATTTTAAGGTAAGGGATCCGACCTCTCTCTTTCTTTTCAAGTAATATCTTTTATGTCATTTCTTTTATACTCCATGTTCTTATGTTGGAGGATGTTCTTTTATATTCATACTACTGCCTATTTCATGTTCATATGATGAGAGACCCCCCCCCCCCTTTCTCTCATCAATTCGTTTTAAGAATGTTTAAGTGGCGCCGTTAGGCCGCCGAATTTTTAAGGGATTCTTTCACCTTCCTCGTTTTCAAGTTCTATTTTCATTCAAGTCTTTCATGTTCCTTTTTACTATGTTGGGGTATGATCTATAAATTATCATACTGATATTTTATGATCATATGATGAGACACCCCATTTGAACGCTTCAATTCAGTATTTTTGAAGTTTTAAGTGGCGCCGTTAGGCTGTCGAATTTTTAAGTGGTTCTTCACCCTTCTCGTTTTGAAGTTCTACTTTCATGTCAATTCTTTCAAGTTACTTTTTGTTATATTGGGGTATGATATCTATATATATCATACTGGACTCTTATGTTCATATTATGAGATACCCCATTTGATCTCTTCAATTCAGTATTTTGATGTTTTAAGTGGCGCCGTTAGGCTGCCGAATTTTTTAGTGGTTCTTCACCCTTCTCGTTTTGAAGTTCTACTTTCATGTCAATTATTTCAAGTTCCTTTTTGTTATGTTGGGGAATTATCTCTATATCTATCATACTGAACTCTTATGTTTGCATGATGAGAGACCCTATTTGATCTTTTCAAATCATTTTTTTTGATGTTTAAGTAACGCCGTTAGGCTGCCGAACTTTCATAAGAGAAATCTAATTTTTTTCTTCCTTCCATGTTTTTCATTTCAAATGGTATGACCTTGAAATTTAATTACCATGATAATGTATCCTTCTTATTCTGTCCATGTACTATTTTATGGGTCATTTATGAATGTTTGACCCATTTTACCTCTCTTTTAATGTCTTCTAAAACCTCAGAACATTGCCGTTATGCTGCAGAATTTCTGTCTCAAAATGTCTATCTCTTTTTCTAAAGTTCATTTATTTTATTAAGTGAATACTCAAAGCTCTTTCTTCTAAAGGGGTATTCACATATATACCAAAATGTTCTATTTTAAATTCTGGGATTTACATACATGAGACCCACCTTCCTTTTCTGTGGGTTTTAAAGTGATATAAAGATCATGTCTTTAAAGCAGTTTTTAAAAAGTTATGATTATGAAATGAAACCCATTTCCTTTATGCTATATGGGTTATTTATGAAATTTTTGATGATGATATATGTGGCTCACATGATAATAAAGGCAAATTTAAGGGTGCGCCCTGATAGCGCTCCAATGCATTGGGTAATGATGTAACCACTAGAGATTACAATTTTCACGATACCTTGGTGAATAACCTTGGTAATTTTAAAATGACACCTTGGGGATGGACCTTGGTGATATGTTCATGATTTTCTATGTTAAATGATGTAGCCACATCTTCAAGTTATGAAAAAGTTTTATTTTATTATGATATGCCTCATGATTTCATTTTCAAGCATTAAAGTTCTTTTCATGACTTTATTGATATATCTCAAGTTCATATGTAAAATGTTTCACTTGTTTCCCTTGCTGGGCCTTCTGCTCACCCTTCCTTTTGATGTATGTCCCCAGGTTATGAGATGCAGTAATGAGCCTAGGGTGAACATGAGGAGAAGCCTTTCAAGTGTTTAAGAAGAATGTTTTTTTTGTTTCATGTTTTATGTTCCTTGTTTCCAAGACACTAAACCTTAAAGATCCTCAGTTTCGTGTAATGGAATGAAAAGTTATGTTATAAAAAGACGGGATGCTATAGTTGGTATCAAAGGATGGTTTAGTTATTTGTGGAAATTAGGATATGAAAACTCTAGGAGGAACCCTATAGAAAAGTTTGATATAGGAAATCTTCCTGGTATTTTGGTGAGTATTGAGTAAGGGGTTGCCAAGAAAATACATCCCTGTCTGGATACGAGCAGGTAGAGGTGGCTCTGGAACAAATGTACATAGGGGTAAAACCCGAAAATACCGCTTTGAGCTAGACTCGAACGGGAACTGGTACACGACAACGGGCCTTGCTGCACTCTTGGTTACGACACTCCCGGGGGATATGCTTTGGTAAATTCATAAGCTTGGTATGAACCATTGTTAATGGAACAAAGATAAAATAAAATAAAGGTTCACATAAGAATATATGATCATTCATAACCTAGATGGGAACCTAGGAGATCACAAGTTAGGGTATACCTTTCATATAAAAGTTATCCTTATATGCTTTCAAGTTCCTTTTCATGATTATTAGCTAAGTACTTAAGCCCCTAATTATGCTTTCTCTTCTTAGTTAATGGTGGGAAATGGAAGAACATGTTCTGACAACCAATGTGATAGGAAATGAGATGATTTTCGTATTAATATGACAGGGATGATTAGGGGATTAAAATATGATTATTATTTTGGAATACGTTCATTATTTTGGGAACCATATTTGATCGAGGTAAATAGATTACTACGGTATTTTCATTGAGGAGTAAGGTTGACTTATAGTTTGAAGAATCGATGAATTTAAGGTGAACTTATAGTAATTTAGGTTACTTATGGGAATGACTAACCTATCTTGGTTAAAATATGTTTAGGTTAGATACTTTTTTATAAGATGTTAGGAGTGGTTGATGTTGTCTAGAGATGAACAATGAAGTTGTTTTGGAAGACTATGTTATCAAATCCTTATTGTATTTGGGTTTCAATCTTAGTTTGGTTTGTTTTGAGGAATTTTAAGGACCGTTATTTATGGAATGGTCTATGATGAACTTTGGGTAGTACCATGGAACTTTGATGATTTAAAAGTAGTTTCCATTCCTATGGGATTCTTTCTTTTTGAAGAGTTGTTTTACCTTAACCTTTCTGTTTTTGGGATAATGTTTAAAGATAGAAGAATTAGATAGTTAATCTTTTGTAGATTATGTGATTCTATAGAAGATGATTCTTGTGCTTTTATGAGACCAAGTGTTTTTGAATTCTCATCATTTGGAGAAAAGATTAGTGTTGGTAGGGACTTGTTAAAGGATGAAACTCTACTTGAAGGTAGGTATATTTTCTTATGTTTTTGTTCTATGTAGTAAATGAAATCCTCAAAATTATGAAAAGAAACGTAAAACAAAAATGTTTTTGGTTTACGTTTCCTACTAGGTAATCAAAGACCGTTTACACACATCATAAGTTTGGGATTTTCTCATGGTTAACTTTCTTCTAATCATGTTCTCTATCACTCTCCCTCAGAACTTGACCCTTTGTTTTTTCCTCCATTTCCATGTTTTCCTACATGGAACCCTAGTGTGGGTTAACTCGGGTGACCACTGTACTTCCCTTTCTTTATTTTAAAGTAATAGTTTTACTGACTCCTTTTCCGATGTGGGACTTTCAATGAAATTTCAAAACCCAATTTTAAAATTGTGAGGACACAATTTCTTAAGGGGTGAAGATTGTAACGACCCGAATTTTTTTTTAAATAAATTTTGTTTCCTAATTTTATGTGTTATTATTATACTCAAAAAAATGTTTTATTTGATAAACATGATTATAATTAAAATGAGAACAGTGGTTTTTGACTATTATATAACCATCGGTCAACATGACCGCTGTGAACAAAATGTTTTGATTATTGTCTCTAAATATAAGTAATCTTGGTTAATTATTATAGAAAGAAGATTTGATGGCCTCACCTAGTAGTCTTGGACCGATCGAATCCCATCTAACAGAGATTGGGAAGGAGGTAGCACCACTGGGCTTTGCTCTGGATCAAATCCAAGCCGAACTTCATCATGTGAAGCTGGAACGAAATCGCCTTCGTGAGAAGTTCAAACTGATAGAAATTACTACTCGGGCAATGTTGACTGAGCCGCCCCAAGCTTCTATCACCCTATCACACCTTACTCTTAGGTCCTATGCTGGTATTATAAGGGGTTATGTAACGAGACCGTAACTACCTTGTGTAATCCTTGTTTTAAATAAAAATTGGGATTTCTTCTTATGATGAAGTTTATGAATTTTGAAATGACCGGATAAATATAGTATGCAGATTTTTGATGAATTTTAGAAAAAGGATATTTTAAATATGTTTATGTAAACCCTAAATAATTAAAAATGTGTAATGATTTTCAAAAAATGGTCTTTTGTAATTATGTTCAGTACTAAATTTAGAGTCTAATAAGATCAACTTGATTTTTGATGAATAGTAAATTATGAATAGTGATTTTATGATTAGGATTAGTAATATGACCAAATGGATTAGTAATCTCACTTAAAGAAAGTTTTAAAATAATCTAGGCACCTTGATTAAGTAATGTGATTCAATAAAATAGTTAAATAACGGTTTCATTAATTATTATTCAAGTATTAGTTTTTTCGGGTGAATAGTGTTTTTTAATTAAAAATTTAATTAAAAATAATTAGAAAATTATTTTTATAAAAATGACTTTATTTTTGAACTCAGAGCATCGATATTATGTTATGGTAATTTTTGGGGTTTTTTCTGAAAAAAATGAATTTTCGATGAATAGTGTTTTTATTTAAAAATTAAATTAAAAATATTTAGAAAATTATTTTTATAAAATGGATTTCATTTTTGAAATCAGAGCATTGATATTTGGTTAATGTGAAATTTTGGGATTTTTCTGAGAAAGTTGAATTTTCAGTGAATAGTAAAAATACCGTTTTAGGGTTTCGGTATGTTTAATGACATCATAACGGTGTCATGATGATGTCATGAGATATTTTGAGGGTTGGCCGGCCAAGGGTGATGAATTATTGTTTTGGGGGCCCCATGTGGCCTAACTCCATGATAAATGACAAGGGAGAGCACATGGGTTTGAGAAAAGCACATGTGAGGTGTCCCTTGGCCATTAATGCCTTGTCCCCTCACTTTCCCTATAAATACCAAGCCCTCCTCTCATCCATTCGACTCCCCACTCATTCCCAACGAATTTCTGGTCTCATTACCTCCCAAGGAGTCCTCCCAAGGTGCCCCAAGCCCTCAAGGTCCCAACCTTTGAGGTTTAAGAGTTACATTTTAAGGTAAGGGATCCGACCTCTCTCTTTCTTTTCAAGTAATATCTTTTATGTCATTTCTTTTATACTCCATGTTCTTATGTTGGAGGATGTTCTTTTATATTCATACTACTGCCTATTTCATGTTCATATGATGAGAGACCCCCCCTTTCTCTCATAAATTCGTTTTAAGAATGTTTAAGTGGCGCCGTTAGGCCGCCGAATTTTTAAGGGATTCTTTCACCTTCCTCGTTTTCAAGTTCTATTTTCATTCAAGTCTTTCATGTTCCTTTTTACTATGTTGGGGTATGATCTATAAATTATCATACTGATATTTTATGATCATATGATGAGAGACCCCATTTGAACGCTTCAATTCAGTATTTTTGAAGTTTTAAGTGGCGCCGTTAGGCTGCCGAATTTTTAAGTGGTTCTTCACCCTTCTCGTTTTGAAGTTCTACTTTCATGTCAATTCTTTCAAGTTCCTTTTTGTTATATTGGGGTATGATCTCTATATATATCATACTGGACTCTTATGTTCATATTATGAGAGACCCCATTTGATCTCTTCAATTCAGTATTTTGATGTTTTAAGTGGCGCCGTTAGGCTGCCGAATTTTTTAGTGGTTCTTCACCCTTCTCGTTTTGAAGTTCTACTTTCATGTCAATTCTTTCAAGTTCCTTTTTGTTATGTTGGGGAATTATCTCTATATCTATCATACTGAACTCTTATGTTCACATGATGAGAGAACCTATTTGATCTTTTCAAATCATTTTTGTTGATGTTTAAGTAACGCCGTTAGGCTGCCGAACTTTCATAAGAGAAATCTAATTTTTTTCTTCCTTCCATGTTTTTCATTTCAAATGGTATGTCCTTGAAATTTCATTACCATGATCATGTATCCTTATTATTCTGTCCATGTACTATTTTATGGGTCATTTATGAATGTTTGACCCATTTTACCTCTCTTTTAATGTCTTCTAAAACCTCAGAACATTGCCGTTATGCTGCAGAATTTCTGTCTCAAAATGTCTATCTCTTTTTCTAAAGTTCTTTTATTTTATTAAGTGAATACTCAAAGCTCTTTATTCTAAAGGGGTATTCAAATATATACCAAAATGTTCTATTTTAAATTCTGGGATTTACATACATGAGACCCACCTTCCTTTTCTGTGGGTTTTAAAGTGATATAAAGATCATGTCTTTAAAGCAGTTTTTAAAAAGTTATGATTATGAAATGAAACCCATTTCCTTTATGCTATATGGGTTATTTATGAAATGTTTGATGATGATATATGTGGCTCACATGATAATAAAGGCAAATTTAAGGTTGCGCCCTGATAGCGCTCCAATGCATTGGGTAATGATGTAACCACTAGAGATTACAATTTTCACGATACCTTGGTGAATAACCTTGGTAATTTTAAAATGACACCTTGGGGATGGACCTTGGTGATATGTTCATGATTGTCTATGTTAAATGATGTAGCCACATCTTCAAGTTATGAAAAAGTTTTATTTTATTATGATATGCCTCATGATTTCATTTTCAAGCATTAAAGTTCTTTTCATGACTTTATTGATGTATCTCAAGTTCATATGTAAAATGTTTCACTTGTTTCCCTTGCTGGGCCTTCTGCTCACCCTTCCTTTTGATGTATGTCCCCAGGTTATGAGATGCAGTAATGAGCCTAGGGTGAACATGAGGAGAAGCCTTTAAAGTGTTTAAGAAGAATGTTTTTTTTGTTTCATGTTTTATGTTCCTTGTTTCCAAGACACTAAACCTTAAAGATCCTCAGTTTCGTGTAATGGAATGAAAAGTTATGTTATAAAAAGACGGGATGCTATACTTAAACCTTACTTAATATTGAATTAAATGAATAATTCACATTGAGGATCTTTTAAGGTTTAGAGTTTTATATAATTAGAACATAACTATTACATCTCAAAAGATTTACAAAGTAGACACTTCTACCATGTTTCCATAGAATAAAAAAAACTCTAAAAAAGAAACATGTCTAGTTCCAAGTTTTATATAGAATGACTTTCCCTTGATCCCATCCTTGAACCTATTCCACATTAGGTCATGTGAAAAACATTTCAAAAAAACTTGGGGTGAGCATAAAAAGCTCAGTAAGGTATACACAAAGAATGAAAACTGTTAGTTTTTCAAACATCAAGTAAACCATGTATACTTTATCAAAGTAATACCTTCACCTTCATGAAGTAGTAAAAAACTCTTTACTTAATAAAATATCATTACTTACCTTTTTATAACCAAAGGATTACCATAAAACCCATATAAAGAACACAAAACATAAATAAAGGTAACTTGGGACATAAACATACTTAAGTGGAATAACCATACGGTCGACCTCCACACATATCACTTAATGGAATAGCCATACGGCCAACTTCCATACATACTTAATGGAATAGACATACGGCCGACTTTCATACCCAATGAATTGGAGGTTATAACATAACCACCCGTCTTGGTATTCACGGCACCACCCGTCATATGGTTTATCACGTAACCACCCATCAAATGTTCAAGTACCAATATAAAATCATAAAACATAAAACCAATATAAAGGAATGATAAAATTTCCACACTTTAATCAAAATATATCATTTAAATATATTGACATAATATAATCCTTTATCAAAACCATTTTCAATACCAAAATACAGAAAAGAGTATATGGTATTTATTTTATTTTAAAAACATTACGGCTTGTTGAGGAAGCCAAACACCAAATAATACTCGCAGCGGCAGAAAAGGTCGTTGTCACCACGTACGTAAAAAAAAATTCCTTTTTGTCATTTAGTAAAACGCTTCGTAGAAAAAGATTCCTTTTGTATAAAAGTAAAAGTCAAAGGGGTTTATACACCGTATAAAAGAAAGTTGTGTATAAAACGAAATATGCCTCAATGAAAGGAGATTGAGATGAAGTCCCTTACCTCAGGTCCGACTTGACTTGATCATTCATTAACGTCCTAAATAATAAACTTGAGTCGATTTCTACTTGATTAAGAACCTTTTTAAAGTTCATTATTCCTTTTATATCACTTATTTCCATGTTATAAACATTATGTAACCATTTAAGTTAATAATGTTTGTTTTGTCGATATTTGGTTCTTAAGTCGAAGGTGGACTTCTTACAATTACATGTTGTTCGTGTGGTCAAAGGTTCTTTATATCCAGAATGAAATTACTGATTTGGATAGAATATATATCATATATATCCAGCATATACATGTATTTATAATATTACATAACCATTTAGAGGTAAGAAATGAAATGCACCGTTCATGGAGACGGTAAGCCGTACGTACGCATGAACGCTACTTTCATTTCTTTGTCATATTAATGGAATTAAAACTAAATGAGAGGTATGTATATTTTAATTCCAGAATTATATTCATCATTTAGATGTATCATTCATTATATATATCCATTATATACATGTACTTTTAATAAACATTACATTTGGATATAAGAAATGAAATGCACGTTCATGGAGACGGTAAGCCGTACGTACGCATAAACGCTACTTTCATTTCTATCTCATACTTTAATGGAAATAAATAATAATGATATAGAGGTATATTATAATTCCAGTATAACATCATATATAATAACTTTAAATCCATCCTTTATATGTCCCACATATGGCATTAGCGAATCACATCACTTTGAGGGGGCGGTAGTCCGCACTTCCTTAAATGAAGATATCGTGTTTACCCATAATGGAAACCATAAAGGTATGGCCAAAATGAAAAAAATACAAAAGCCTAAGGAAAACATAAAAATATTATATATCATATATAAATATAGTGTCATCTTAATGGCCACCTTTGAATGTGTTAAACAAATGTTGAAAAATCATCGTTTCGGGAGGCAGAAATTCGCCATCCACGGAAACAATATGTTCTTTAACCATTATATGTAGGTGTGTGTAAGTGTATCTCGAATACTTCCTATAACAACATCCTAGTAAATTGAGGATACTGGAGTTGTTACAAAAGAAAAGAATAAAAAGAGTTTAGGAGGTTGGAGAAGCAAAATAAAACAAAAGGACTCAAAAGAAGACATTACCTTAAAATCGAGTAACTCTCTTAGATTTGAGCTCAAAGGCTTCCTTGGGAAGACTTCTGCCCAAATTGAGGTTTAAAGGAGTAAGATAGGGATGTGTAGAGCCAAAATGGTCAGGGTTTGGCCGAGCCAAAGGCTTTGGGAGTGTGGGTAAGGAGGTAGAGGTGGGGGCCTTTTATAAGAGGATAGGAGGGGCACTCTTGGAAGGTAAAGAAATGTCACTTTATTATAAAATGGTATTCGGATTTAAGAGGTCCCACATTGTTGTGTTTCGAGGATAAGGTGATAAGGGTTCGAAATCCACCCATCCAATAGGTTTTGGCCATGTGTAGGTCTTAGATTTTACATTATCTTTCCATTTTTTTTAAATCGTTAAATAATGAGGTCATTGCTACATCATCATGATGTCATAAATAATTTAATTTATTTAATGTCTAAAAATTATAAAAAATCTACTATGATATATGAAATCTTTTTAGATTTATAATTAATATTTATAGTAAAAAATATGACTTGTATAACCCCATGTAAAAATTGTTTTAGTAAACCACCTCATGTGTGTGTCATTTTTACTTTAACATTAAATAAAAAGTTATTTATGTCATTTCCCAAACAAAGTGGCTCCATGGGGTCCCCAAGTTGACCCATGGCTTGTCTGGGTCGGCCATGACACATCCAATAAGTGTAGGACATGTGTCAAGGTATTTTCATTTTATTATAATATCATTTTTCCTTAAATTGCACTAATTACCTCTAATCGCGATTAAGAACTTAGAAGTTACTATTCACCAAAAAAATATTTTAATCTCATTGAACCACATTTTACTTCTTAATAACAACTATGTATGTCGGAATTTTGAAATTCAAGACACAGAAGTGGTAAAATTTCATTTAAACAAAAAATCAGTTTTTATAAGTACCACTTAGTGGTTTCACTATTCATCAAAAATTGAAGTTTTTCAGAAAAATACCAAAACTTCACCCTAAGCTATATTTGATATTCCGAATTCAAAAATGAGGTCCATTTTACAAAATTCACAACATATAAGTTTCATTAATTAATTTAATAATTAATTCCCGCTGTCAGAGCAAATAGCGTGTTTTTATGAAATAATAAGTATCAAAAGATTGACACTAGTTTAAGTCTGATTTCAAAGTGAAATTAATTCCAACGACTACTATTGGATTTAATGGTAAAAATATATTCTAATTTCACTTTAAAACCAATTCAAAAGATAATCTTATCATCTTAAAAAATTAGATTAAAAAGAGGTTTTGAATTAAAATACAACATTTTACACTATTCCTTAAAAAAATGAACTTTATCGGAAAGATACCAAAAATTTACACAAAAGTAAAATTTGATGTCCCGATTCTAAAGAAGAGTTATATTTGGTCCAATAGAATTTATAAGATTGATCAAAAATATATTTAATGGCAGTTCGTCATCAAAAGGTGATAAGTGGACCTTTCGTGAAAATTAGAGTATATAAGCCTAAAATTGAATTCTTTTAGTATTTTAAGCCTTTATCCTTTATTAGATAAATGTAAAAACATTTAAAAAACATATATAATCATATTTTAGTTATTTCTATCCATTCCTGCCAGTACAATGGCTACGTGTTAACTAACATTTAAAATA